>OY747714.1:49668040-50338040 GCA_963556495.2 Valencia hispanica | reverse complement strand
CTTCTTCTGGGTCAAACATTATTAATGTAGCCAACAGGCTTTCAATTGTTACACCTGTTATTACACCGCAGTGTATATCGTAATAAATTGACAAAAGGATAAATCCTTACATGAGTGATTATTATTTATTGTTCCCAGCAATCTTCAAACCACACTCATGGTTATGGTTATTGTCCCCAACAATTTTAAAAACAAACCTACGCCCTTGCCCCCTAGCGATGAGGCCTCCTCAAGGTGGCCGGTCTGACCACGGGTGACGAAAAGAGGCCGAGCTTAGGGGAGCACTTAGTTATCTTTGGGTGAGGGTGTTGCACAACTCATACTCTTCCTGTTGAAGCTGTGTTTGATGAAGCGCATTGTGGGATTAGTTCTTACAGCCAAGATATCTGTCTCTGTAGTCTAGTTCCATCCATGGTGGCTGTAGCCCAACACTGGACTCAAAAGAACTTCATCCCCAACTGTCCCAAATCTATTTTTGCTGCTCTGCTTTTTTAATGTCGCAAACTTCTGTTATTCACCGTCACACTAGGATCAGCGGCTCACTGCCTTACGTCACTTCCATTTTCACTCAGCATGAAGCTTCGAATATACCGACTAGTACTGATTTCAAACACCCACAAATCATTGTCAGCCTTTCTCCACAACCGTTAAAGTGTTTGACCAGCCTATTTCTCCTTACCTTCATTTCACCTTCGTCATTTTCCACATCTTACTAAACCCTGTGTGTTGTTTAAAACAGGTAACACAGCTTATGTTCTTCACATATTGATGGAATACAATCGAAACATTGTCTGCCACTAGATTACAGAAGTTTGTCTTGAACAGGGCTCAGCGTCAACCTTACACACATAAACGATACACAAAAACATACAAAAGCAAAACAAAAAATTTTATAAAATGAATAAAAATACAGTAAACCGTAATCCACCAAATTGAATAACAGTCTGTTTCCCATTCAGCTCATTTGTTTTATAAAACTAATTATATATTCAAAACAACAGCTCTTTCTCGTTTGCAGCGAATTTTCTGATGTGACTTTACATATGATGTCGCACTAAAGCGTTTACCACACAGTTCACACCAGTACGGCTTTTCACCAGTGTGTGATCGTCTGTGAATTGTAAGAGGACCGTTAGTACTAAAGGATTTCCCACACACATCACACCTGTAAGGTCTCTCTCCAGTGTGGATCAGTTGATGTCTCCTTAAACAAGATTTAGTTTTAAAAGTTGCTCCACACTGGTCACAGCTGTAAGGTCTCTGTTCAGTGTGGTTCAGTTGATGTCTCTTTAAAGTAGGTTTAGTTTTAAATCTTGCTCCACACTGGTCACAGCTGTATAGTCTCTGTCCTGAGTGAATCCTTTGATGTACCTTTAAATCCCATTTAGTTTTAAAAGATGTTCCACACTGGTCACAGTTGTATGGTCTCTCTTCTGTGTGGATCAGTTGATGTCTCCTTAAACAAGATTTAGTTTTAAAAGTTGCTCCACACTGGTCACAGCTGTAAGGTCTCTCTCCAGTGTGGATCCGTTGATGTGTATTTAAATGAGATTTAGTTCTAGAAGTTGCTCCACACTGGTCACAGCTGTAAGGTCTCTCCCCTGTGTGAATCTGTTTATGTACCTTTAAATTATCTTTAGTTCTAAAAAATGATCCACACTGGTCACAGCTGTATGGTTTCTCTCCAGTGTGGATCCATTCATGTGAATTTAAATTAGACTTAGTTCTAAAAGTTGCTCCACAACGTTCACACCTGTATGGTCTCTGTCCAGTGTGGATGAATTCATGCGAATTTAAAATAGATTTATTTCTAAAAGTTGCTCCACACTGGTCACACCTGTATGGTCTCTCTCCAGTGTGGATCCGTCGATGTGTATTTAAATGAGATTTACCTCTAAAAGTTGCTCCACAATGTTCACACCTGTATGGTCGCTGTCCAGAGTGGAACAATTCATGTGAATTTAAATGAGATTTAAATCTAAAAGTTGCTCCACACTGGTCACACTTGTATGGTTTCTCTCCAGTGTGGATACGTTGATGTTGCTTTAAATTTCGTTTAGCTTTAAAAGTTTTTCCACACTGGTCACACCTGTATGGTCTCTCTCCAGTGTGGATCCGTCGATGTGTATTTAAATGAGATTTACCTCTAAAAGTTGCTCCACAATGTTCACACCTGTATGGTCGCTGTCCAGAGTGGAACAATTCATGTGAATTTAAATGAGATTTAAATCTAAAAGTTGCTCCACACTGGTCACACTTGTATGGTTTCTCTCCAGTGTGGATCCGTTGATGTTGCTTTAAATTTCGTTTAGCTTTAAAAGTTTTTCCACACTGGTCACAGCTGTATGGCTTTTTTCCAGTCTGACCAGCCGCCATTCCTTTAGCTGGTACAGTAAGGGCTCCATCAGTCTGTTGACGGTCCTCATGTTCCTATGATAAGAGAGGGACAGATAAATACTGTTTTACAGCTGCACATTTGACACACTGACCACTTTTTTATATTTGTAAGAGACAACCAACAGAGGCACAATTTGAAAACATCTTTAATGCATAATTTATAAAAAGACATAATGGTAATATCTCACTCAGAGTTAGAAGCCAAAGATGAAATGAGAGTTTGAAGAAAGGCATGAAGAAGACGAGGTCTGATTAATATCTGAAGGCAGCAGCGATTCACTCAGGCCATTCTGACTGCATACCCCCATATTGGTACTCCGTTGGTTTCCTGAAATGGACCCAAAAATGGCCCTGTCAGGGCGGCCCGTGAAGTCGAGACGCACATACCGCTAAGTTCCGGTAAAATTACCCTTAAGTTCTGATAGTGGAAACACGCCTATTGTTACTGATGTAGGGAGGATTTCTGGGTTTGGGGCATCCCTAGGGGTGGGGTCGCTAGGGGAACCGGCATTCGGGGCCTGTAGCCCCCATCTGGGTGAGGCTTTGGAAGGTGAGTTCTGACGGTTGCATGCAGTGGTGGACACCCACTTTTGGGGCTTGAGCCCACTTCCAGATGTTAAATTGCATGTAGACATTGAGGGCATATGTCATACAAGCTATCCAGTTTTAAGGGTGGTGGTTTGATGGTGGGTGGGGTCATCTTTATGTTAAGTGTAAAAGTATGCAGTTGTTCCAAGAGGGCACTGGAGACAACCTTTTGATTTGGGATGTGTTTTGTAAGTTGCAATGGGACATGGTCAGCAAGAGTGCACGTGTATAGTTAAGGTAGAACCTACACAGTACCATTGAGTGTTTTCCCATGTGCTTTGCTTAGCAAGAAGGAAGAACCAGGAGGAGGAGAGCATTAGGACAGAAAATTGAGAAGACAAGGAGGAATCAGAAAAGGTTAGGAAGTGTGGTGAGGGATGGGTTCTGTATCGTCACAACCCAAACCCCCAGGTTGTTGGAGAATAAGAGTGGGTGAACAAACTGAACTAGTTTAATTTATTTTACTTCAGTTTTTTTTCTATTTAGCAGGAGAAATTCATGACATTCATCCACTGATGTGCTCAATGCATTCAAAGTCACCTGGAGACATTGTAATGTAAAGCCAAGTGTCACTTGCATAGTTATGGTAACTAATCTTTTTGGTTTTTATAATCTGGGCCAGAAAGAGCATGAATATATTAAATAGGAGGGGCCCCAGGATGTGATTTCTGTCTGTTCTGATGAAAAATTTCCTACTGACACAAAGAAGTTCCTGTTTTTAAAAGGGGGGGGGGGGTACAGTATAGCCATAATATTACCGTAAATCGATACTTCCAACGTCATCAAAACATTCTCCACTTGTATGGGCACGAAGCATTACAGTACTGTAGCATCTTCAGTGCGCCAGACTTTTGGAAGACCTACATATCATTTTGTGAACAATGGCCACGCAGGATATGGTACTAGGATATGATTTTGATCCCGCTCCTGACCCGGAAATAATACGACTGATTTCCTGATTGCTGTTGACGACGTGGGAGGGAGTTGACTACGTGCTTCACATGTTTGCTTTGCCTACGAACATACATACCTGTTGTATCTGATTAAGGGGTTGTTGTTGCTGCAGCACTCATGCGGTCAAACACCGTGCATCTTTCGGTTTGTAGTTGGTGTATTTTGGCAAGGTGTTTGGTCAAATTACTTGTGTTTCCGCCTTCACAAGCAAAGCTTTTATTACACATGTGACAGCGTGCATTGTCGGCATATATTTTTGTAAAATGAAGCTAAATTTTGGATCTTTTCGTTCGCTCTGCCATCGTATCTGTAAGGCGAACACACACGTGAGCGCGCAGCAGTCGCCACAATGATTAATTGATCATAGTGGATACATATTACAGAAAGAAGGTCATTGAAATCATTAAAGAAGTTAGAGTTAAATGTTGGGGTTTATATAAACTTAGAAATAAAACTTTGTTAGGCTCATTTATCTGGGTGGCCAGGTATTCAAGAGAATCAAATGTGCCCAGGGATACCTTTTTAAAGTTCATTGAGTTGTGAAAGATTGTGGCTACACCAAATATTTTGAAATTATTAAAAAATGTGAACGATTTCTCGGCTGACTGTTTCGTCAACCATTTATGGAGCATGCGGAGTCTGCTAACTCTTTCATCATTCCCTTCAGGGACTGGTCCGCTGATTAGGATGTTTACGTTAAGTCTGTCAAGTCTCTGTAGGAGATCAGAGAAGTCTACAGAATCTCTGATTGTCTCATCGCAATATCTGATGCTCCAGCGTGAATAACAAGTTTTTCCAATTTAGGGTGTTGGTCCAAGATTTTCTGGATTTTTTTTTCTGACATTTCTTTCACTGTATTTTTGTAGCAGCTATAAACAATGTTGTTCTTGCTAGAAAAAGCCTCAATCCCATTAATTGATCCATCTTGTATGATAACAATCTTTGCTGGGGGGACTCTTACTTTGTTATGTGTCCGCTTAATGCGGTTGGGTTTCTCCTGGTCGCTTTGACTGGTCCCGACGGCTGCGTCATCTTTCGGGGATATCAGGGCCGCAAATCTGTTTTTCAGCGGGACTCCAGGTGGAGTAATATCTCCTGTTGTGAGCTTTTGTTTCCTCTTAGTAGAGGAGACAAGCGTCAGTTTAGAACTTTCCCTTTGCTGGAGTTTCTTATGTTTATTCTTCCTTGGAGAACAGGCAGGGGTTGATGATTCCAGCCAGTGTACAAATGGTGAGAGTTGTTCCGAAGCCACTCCTTTGTTATTTTAGCTGTGTGCTTAGGGTCATTGTCCTGTTGAAAGGTGAACCTTCGGCCCAGTCTGAGGTCCTGAGCACTCTGGAAGAGCTTTTCTTCCAGGATCTCTCTGTATTTGGTCGCATTCATCTTTTCTTCAGTTGCAATGAGTTGTCCTGTCCCTGCAGCTGAAAAACACCCCCACAACATGATGTTCCCAACCCCATGTTTCAATGTAGAGATTGTATTGGGCAGGTGATGAGCAGTGCCTTATTTTCTCCACACATATGTCTTGCACTGAGGAGAGGCTTCCATCGGGCAACTCTGCCATAAAGTCCGACTTATGGAGGGCTGCAGTGATAGTTGACTTTGTGGAACTTTCTTCCATCACCCTACTGCATCTCTGCAGCTCAGCCACAATGATCTTTGGGCTCGCACACACACACAGTACAGGCCAAAACTTCAACGCGTTTTCTTTGTTTTCATGACTATTTACAGTGTAGATTCTCACTGAAGGCATCTAAACTATGAGCACATATGGAGTTATGTACTTAACAAAAAAAGTGTGAAATTACTGAAAACATGTCTTATATTTTAGATTCCTCAAAGTAGCCACCCTTTGCTCTGTTACTGCTTTGCATTCTCTTGATGAGCCTTAAGAGAAAACCTGAAATGGTTTTCCAACAGTCTTGAAGGAGTTCCCAGAGATGCTTAGCACTTGTTGGCCATAAAAAAAAGAAATTTAAATTAAATTTTTTTTATTTCTTTTTACGTGTCCTGTTTGGCATTGTGGAGCTCAGAATTGGTGTCTGAGTACCAAATAGAAGCCCAACAGATTTACTTTCACAAGCGGAGCAGTCCAGCTTTTGCTATAGTCCTCCACTTGATATATATGTGTGAAAAAACTTTATTATGAATTGCTGGGGGTTTTATTTCCTGATGTTATGGACACAGACGGAAAATTAAGGGGAAGAAAGAAAGAAGATGAAGAAGAAAAGTAGGAAACAAAAAGTCAAGAGAGAGGGTGAGTTGAAAATACAAGAGAGGAAAGGGAACAAAGAAAACATTGAAATCTGCCTCAATACCCACAGGACGGCAGAGAGAGGGGAAAAAACAAAACACGAAAAAGGAACATCAACAAAACAAACCAACCATCGTGAACTAAGAACTACACAACCACATCACACAAAGATAGATATAAAAATACAACAACAATGTCACAAAAAAACTCATGGTATCGATTAATCAAGCTCTAGTAATGATAACCTCAGCCTAAGAATATATCTGTAAACACCAGAGACCCCACATCTATGTGTGTGTGTTAGCATGCTGGTGCATATAAGGTTTCTCCATAAGAGTGTTCGATAGCTGGTTTGAGCAGCATCAATCCGTCTCCCAGGAATCGATGCAGACATGAAGGAGATCGGAGCCAAGATGTCCATAGGACCCCCAGAGCCCCAGGCGGACCCAACCGCCAACATCCCAGCGCCCCACCCCTGCCCCACGTCGGGGCGTCCCACCGATAGCCGCAGCAGATGGACAGCATCCCCAGGCCGGGCTCAGCCAGCACCTGGACACCAAGTTGTACCAGCTCCCGAGTCCTGATCCCGAGCAACGCAGAGCGCCGAGATCAGGCATCCAACAAAGGCCAGGGCCGGTCCAACCGGCAGCGAACCGACCACGCACGGTGCGCACAGAACAGGTGATCGAACGAGCAGAGACGCCGGATCCGTATCCCGCCGAGCAGGCTCCACCCAACAATCCCAAACCTGGCACCCCTAAAAGAGGTGCCCCAACCAACCAAAGGAAGATATCGGCCCAGCGCATCGGCCGACTGACACACCGGCCCCCCCAGCCCGGCCAGGCAAGCATCAGGTCCAAACCGGATTGACCACCGATGCACCAGTAGGCAGAGACATCCGTCACTGGCGGGGGGGAAATAGGCCCCCCATTAAATGTAAGGCCTGAGGTCCGCCAGGCGAGAGGACAGCCCAAGACCCAACCTGACAGGTAGACAAAGACACAATCATACGTTCCCTCCCTCTTAAACACATACATTTTCACGGACTCACCAAGACACCCAAGAAATGACGCTGTACCCTCACTCACACACCCCATGCACACTTTATGCTCCCAGGTCCAGGTACGATGCCCCAGTAGAACCACCAGCCCCAGGACCCGGGAGATGGACCCCCTACCTTCTAGGACGGAGACAAGTAGACCGCCAAGGGCCCCACAGCGGCGAAGCAGCCCGACAGCCCAGGACCCCGACCAGACCACCTGTTCCTCCTCCGGACCCCAACACCTGATGGCCCGTAGCGAACAGAGGTGTGAGAAGACCCCTAGCCTCCATCCTCCCACTCGAGTATGGTGTTGATGCGTGTTGTTATAATGTGTATTTAAACAGAGGGGTGGGATGTGGGGAAGGCAGCCACACATCCCCCAACCCCCACCCCGAGCCCTCAGTGTCTATATGTGGTTTAACAGTGGGCATCGGCACTAGAGGTGAAGCTGATTGAACTGCTCCCCCTCTGGATGCCGAAAGGTGTGCCCACCCCAAAGTCCCTACATGTGTGTCGCATGAAAATGTTATAAGTGGGAGTATCTAAGTTGTATATTAAAATTGGGACCCAGGACGCCACGGGATAGCGAGGAGGGAAACCCCTCCTCGTACCCCAGGGATGTGCCCATGCCCCAAGACCCTATATGAGTGGTAAAGTGATGGAGCGGGTGGACAGAGGTGTTCGGGGATGGGGAGGGAAGGACTGGGAGACAAAATATCTTCCCAGGGAGCCAGCTCCCCCACTGGCCCCAATAGGCACCGCTGTTCACCGGGATCCACCTGGGGAGGGAGGCCATGGCACGTTCAACCCAGGGCCCACAGCCACAGCACCACCAAGCCCCACGGACCCCAGGGCAGTCCCCCCAGCCCCATCCCAGAAGGAGACCTAAACCCACCCTGACAGTCGCTCTACTATCAGAACACAAAAGACACTAGACTCCCAGGTTGAGTTGCAAATCCAGCTCCCCACCCACCTGCCCTGCATGCCCACTACCCGGCAAGTCCACCCGCAAGTCCGACCGAACCCAGCCAAATGCCGGACCCCAGCGCCCCGCAGCGCACAAAGACCAAGACCCAGGAGCTAAGTCCAGTGCTAAAAAAGGACGGATCAGGCACAGAAATGCCACCCAGCCGCCTCGACCAGCAGCCAGGCACCCCAACCAGCAAACAAGGCGAGACGCCATACAGGGACCGGCGATGACAATCGGCCCAGAGAAAGAGAGAGTGGCGGCTGCACATGCCAGCCGCCGCCCGGCCCTGACCCCCACAGGCGAGAGACTGCAGGCCGGCCGACCCCCCGTCAGGACCACAGCCAGGGGGCGCGGCGCCCCAGAGCCCTGAATCCCCAGGCCCACCCCCGACCCTACCCAGGAGCAGAACGGCCACCAGGCCAGTAACCCCTGTCCGTCAGTGCAACCCCCCTAAGGCACCGCGTGCAGCCATCAGGAGTTACCACCCAAAGCCACCAAAGCCCAACCACAGGTAGGGGCCACAACGTCCAGCGCCCCATCCGCCCAGAGATCCCACCCCCAGGGATCCCCCCAGACGCCTCCAACCCCAAAAACCCCCACATCAGCAACAGTACCCCAAACGACAAAAGCAAGTGCCCCCCACCCCTACTAGGTGATGGAGCCGATCAAAGGAGCCCAGAGAGATTGATCAGATATGGAGCCAGAGGCCGTCTCAAGACCAATATGGTCCAACAAGAGATTTCTATACTGATTAATATTAAGAGCCTTTTTATTTTTCCAGTTCAAGAGGATAGTTTTCTTAGCGATGCATAAGGCAATGTGAACCATTAGAACTGACTTTGTGTCCATGGTGACATCATTTAAATTTCCTAACAGGCAAATTGAGGGAGATGGTGGGATGTTACATTTCAGACACTTTGATAAGTCCTCACATATGTGCCACCAACATTTCTTAACAGGTGGACAGAACCAAAGCGCATGAATATAAGTATCTGGTATATTGCTTGTGCATTGTAAGCAGGTATTAGATGACGTAAAACCCATCCTAAACATCCGTTGCCCTATATAGTGTACTCTATGAAGGATTTTGTATTTTATTAATTGCAAATGAGGATTTTTTGTTATTTTAAAGGTTCTTAAACATATCTGAGACCAGACGTTTTGGTCAAAGCTGGCTGATAAATCCACCTCCCATTTTGAAATAGGGATGGCTATTGATTCATCTAATGTAGATAAAGTTGTGTATATTTTAGACAGCAATTTGGGGGGGTTGATATTAAGAAAATCTAAAACTCTTGCTGGAATTTGTAATTCAACTGTATTGAGCCTAAATTTACCTTTAATAATAGATTTAATTTGTTGATATTCAAAGAATTTGTTTTTATCAATTCCATATTGTGTAATTAATGTATTAAATGGGATAAAGTCTGTTCCTTCAAATATATGTTCCAGGTATTCAATTCCATTGCACCTCCAGACTGGGAAACTTATCATACATTTTTTTTGCAAGATGTCGGGGTTATTCCAGATGGGTGTATGTCTGCATGGGATTATTGTGGACTTTGTCATTTTTAGAAACTCCCACCATGCTGTCAGAGAGGAGCTGATATTTATGCTTTTAAAGCATTCATGTCGTTTTATATTTTTGCTAATAAATGGTAGGTCTGAAAGTTTTATCTTATTACATAGTGTCTGTTCTACGTCTATCCAGGACTCGTCTAGGTAGCTATGTTTTAACCATCTTGAGATGTATTGGAGCCTGTTGGCTAAGAAATAATGATGGAAGTTTGGTAGATCTAGACCTCCTTTTTCTTTGGTCTTCTGCAGTGTTTTTAAGCTGATACGTGGGGGTTTATCTTTCCAAAGAAATTTAGAGACAGAGGAGTCCAGAGATCTAAACCAGTCTAGTGATGGTTTACTTGGGATCATTGAGAATAAGTAGTTGATTCTCGGCAAAACCATCATTTTTATTGAAGCAACCCTTCCCATAAGTGATATGGGTAGGGATTTCCATCTAGCAAGATCATCTTCCACTTTTTTTTAAAGTGGGATGTAGTTTGGCTTTATTAAATCTGACAGTCATGGTGAGACATGGATACCTAAATAAGTAACATTCCCTGACTGCAGTTGTGTATTAGTTGGATTCTGGACAGAACAATTGATTGGAAGAACTGTAGATTTTAACCAATTTATAGAATAAATCTGAAACATTTGAGTAAGAGTTTATCAACCCGATTACCTCAGAGAAAGAGGTTTGTGAATGCTGGAGAAAAAGTAATACATCATCTGCATAAAGACTGATTTTATGTTCTATGTTATTGCATTTTATGTCTTTAATATTGTGAGTTTGCCTGATTGCTGCAGCTAGTGGTTCAATAAAAATAGCAAACAGGGAGGGAGAGAGAGGACATCCCTGCCTGGTACCTCTCTGAAGATAAAACCTAGATGATGTTTGGTTATTAGTCCTGATACATGCTGTTGGTGAACTGTATAATATTTTCAACCAGTTTATAAAAGAATTTCCAAAGCCAAATTTATGTAAGGTTGCAAATAAGAATTTCCAGTTAACTCTATCAAATGCTTTTTCTGCATCTAAAGATAATATATTAGTTTTAATGTTTTTACAGTAAGAAAAATCTATTAAATCTATTAATCCACGTGAATTTGTGGATTAATGTCTCCCTTTAATAAAACCAGTTTGATCAGGATGTATTATAAGAGGGGTTACTTTCTCTATCCTTTTTGCGAGGGCTTTGCAGATTATTTTAAGATAAACATTGATGAGGGATATGGGACGATAGCTGGTAGGAAACAAAGGGTCTTTACCTGATTTTAGTAGTGTTGGCCATTTTGCCTTTACTCTGCGGTCCAGCTCACCCCAAACCATCTCTATTGAGTTCAGGTCCGGTGAATTTGGAGACCACGTTATTTCACACGTTTTTGTTAAGTACTACATAATTCCGCCCTCAACCCATTATCATTGGTCTGTGGCCAGTGATGACATCACAGAGTTGATGAAAGGGACGCAAAAAAACTAAAATCATTGTCTTTTGTTCCAGCATGCAGAACTGGAAGGAGATGCTTACTGACTGCTAGCAAACTTTCCCCTTTTCTGTTCAAACCTGGTGGATCAGGAAAAAACTTCCCCTGAAACTTCAAAGTACTACCTGCCAAGCGATCCGGCTTCCCGTTTGTGCATCCACGAAGTCCGCTGGCCACTGAGCTCTATCAAGTTTATGACAGACTCCGCTCATTGCCTGCAATCAGACAAGCCCATTTTTCTGACCTCGGTTCTGCACGGCCGCTCCCATCATTTGAACACTCTCAGTGCCGTTTCTACATCGTTCGGCGTGGACTGGTGTGGACGGAAGAGAATCATTGCCAAGTAGGATAAACCTGGTTTATTTCTGCTGAGTCTTGTTAGGGGAGTTAGGTCCGACGGGTTGGATCCCCTCTTTCTGTTGGTTGATATAAGTTTGTGAACTTGAAAACCACTGTTACTCATCGGCAATCAGCGTCGCCGCATGCTGGCCTTAAGTGTTACATGCTTTGTGTGTTATTTTCATTTTGTTTATTGGTTGCAACCGGAAGCAGTTTGTTATTTCCTTCCTCCGCTTAATTGCATTCATTTCCGCAGTGTTTTACTTGCCTGTCTGTTTAGGTAGGTAGCGTGGTCTTCCGTTGGTCCGGTTAACATTAATCGCTCTCTTTGCCCAAGCCACTATTGCTAATGGAAGCTAGCCTTTGTCAAATCGCCACACGGCCTTTCATTGTCTCCTTTTGTGAACTGCGCCAATTGATAAGAATTGAGTCAAAAGTAATTGATGACAAAAGCGGGGTGTAAGCTAAACCCCCCCTCATTCGCTCAGCGCCTCTCTCTCTACACACGCGCCGTAGCCCCTTCCGTCAACGTTAACTGTTTTTACTCTACATTACATGCTTTAGAATAGATGGAAATTATTGATGAAATGTTTGGCTGTAGGGTTGATCCATTTTCTTAATAAATTTCCCTTAGTTTAAAGAGAAGTTTCCTGTTTTTCATCACTGTGTGTATAGTATATTGATGTCCCAGCGGTAGAGCTTACCTTTTCAGAAGAGACTGACTGTCTGGTATTAAAAGTACCTCTAATTTAGAGGTTGGTGCACCGATTATCTTTAATAACCAGATTAAACTCGAACTTCATCAATAATTATATTAATATTAAGTTACTGATCACAATCATTGATGCTCAGATAAACCACACATTTATAGCTTATGCTGAGTCAACCCCATCATGTGCATGCTGTGGTTTCTCTGTTCTCATTTTTTCCTCCTCTGCAGGCGTAGAATCAGACTTCTAGGCTGTTTTCTTGTATTTTCTCCATCCTTCTTCCTCTCCTCTATTCTCATGTCTCTCTTTCCATTGTAACTGCCCCCCCCCCCCCCCCACACCCACACACACACACACTTTTCTTCGTTATTTTCTTGCTTGAGTCTTTGTCCATAGCATCTGAATCCAACCTAAAGCAGTCTCTAATACAGTTGTTTTTGTAGAGTGGAGCGTTAGAGCGATTGCTACACTGCCGGACAGGACGCGTTAAAAACAGAGTTGGGTTGTTTCCTTTACACAGAAGCTTGGTCAGTACAGACTGAAAATATTTTATAAACTATTTTTAGTTTCTAAACTTTAGTTGATTTCATGTCTAGTTCTGATTCCTGTAAAACTGATAAGACGTGAACACTGACCTGTAGACCAGAGGAGGCGGCTGGTTGGGTCCAGTTTGTCGGCTTCAGAGTGTGGTGGTCTGGTTCTTGGTCCTGGTTCACCTCCGTCTTAATCTCCTGGTTCTCCTCGGTCTTCATCTCCTGCTTCACCTCACTCTCCATCTCCTGGTTCTCCTCAGTCTTCAACTCCTCCTGGTTCTCTTCCTGCTTCACCTCAGTCTTCATCTCCTGGTTCTCCTCTGTCTTCATCTCCTGCTTTTCCTCCATTCTGAGTGGAACTCCTGTTAGAAACAACAGCTGATGAGGTTTAAAGTTTCTCAGATTGAGCTACTATAATAAAAAAAGTACACCCTCTATCTGGGTTTCAACTGTCTGGACATAACCGTAATAATCTGGTTCTTTGATGGTTCTAAAATTATTCAAATCCAACCTCACTTCCTCCTCCTTCCTATCCAGAGTTCATTCTGGCCTCTGATTGGTCATTCTGAATATCTGTCAGCTTCCTGCCTCTGAAGCCTCACTTTGCACAAATCTGAACCTTTTCCGGTTCCTCAGTCTGAGATCTCATGTTTGAAGCAGGGAACCGCTGAGTAGGCATGGGCCGGTTACCGGTTTCAAGGTATACCACGGTATGAAAAAGTCAAGGTTTCAAAACCACTAAAATTTTCTGTCATACCGTCCCTGCGGTATAAGCATTTTTTTTTTTGGGGACGTCTCGTCAGGGAGAAAGTAAAGATCCCTCATGCTGTGTGAAGCTGCAAAGTAAAGCGCCACTCCCCCCGCACACCTGCGTTTGTTGTGAGTGACAAACGGTCAGCGCTGCAGGCTGTGTGATGACTGAACTTTTTCCACCGTCTCTAAGCAGACCAAGTCGGATGTTTGGGAATACTTTGGCTACCGTAAAAAGCCAGACGGTCACGGCTTGGAAGAAGAAGGTCGCCCGACGTGCAAAAGGTGCTCGAGAACAGTGGCAGCCCGAGGAGACAATACATCGAATATGATAGCGCATGTTCAGGAGCAGCACACACCGTTGTATGATAAATTCAAGGTAAAGTTAATGCTGTTAATACAGTGAAACCGTGATATTTTTGCCTACGGTTATCATACCATCAGAAACTCATATCGGCCCATGCCTACCGCTGAGAAACCCAGAAGTTTCTGGTGTTTAGCCACGTTTTCTACATGCTGTAACCCTACAGGGATAATTCTGGGATGTGAAAATATACCAGAGGTGGTGGTAATAGTTCACAGGGAATCACTAGAGATTTGTCTTAAAAGGTGAAATAATGAGCTAGAAGTTAGTCTAATTTTTTGCATACATTATTTGCTACATTCATTACTTTATTATTTCCATTTTATTACCAATTTTAGCAGGATCAGTCCTCCATAGTAAAGAAGGAACTTCTAAAAACGGGCTAATTTATTGCAGAAACAATTATTCTGGATAGAGATGAAGCAGAGACAGAGGAGGGAAAGAAGAAGGAGGCACCAGAAGGATTAAAGATGCAACCTTAAGGTCTGGTTCACTGAGAAACCGAGTAACACTTTGTTAAATACGATCGCTCTCTCTGAGCTGCATGCTGCTCATGAACATTTTCTCCAACCCCATTGTCTGCATCAGCCACAGAAAGGAGTCAGAAAAGGCCAGCCTATTCTACGTCACAGAGGAAATTAGTATGTATAGCCCCGCCCACCCTGGTTTGGGACCGCCCACTGAACGCCTGGATTGATTTAACGGCCAGTAGAAGGCAGAGCCTAACCGTTAAGAGAAGCTAACCGTTAGCCGGGCTTGGTTTATTTCTGGACAGAGACATCAGGGTTGTTTTTTTACCCAAGAAAGAGGAGCTGAGGAAGAAACTGTAGGAACATCACCAGTAAGTTAAGTTAGTTATTGTTCAGAGGCTGAGGGGTAGGGTAGGTCCATCATGGACTAAAACATCACAATCAGATCAGAAAGAATATTTAAACTAAGTTGTTTTTAATACTGCATATTGATAGCAGGTCTATATTCTGACCCAGAGGTCAGTTGGTTTTGGTTCTGTGTAGCTCCACAGACTCTCTGCTGTGCCGCTCATCACATCTCTATAGAACAACAGAAAACTCTCTGCTGCATGTTTTATGCTTTATGTTGACTTTACAGATTAGTCTTAGATAAACCCCCAAAATGGCGCCGTGAATGGATGCCCTGGTACTTCAGTGCTTCATTTCTGTGTCTGGTCACTCCTCTGGGTATTCTTACTGCAGAGAAGAGCTCCTTAACGACAGGACTACAACACCTGTGGATTTATTTCCAGTATTCGTCATGTCTGTAGCGGATTTACTACAGATTCTGATCAGAAAAATGAGACGCCGAAGGAGAGGAAAGCGAGCTGGCGAGCCTGTGCGTCTGAAGAGATGCGGACTTCGGACTGCTCTACCTGAACAAAATGGACGAGCTGGCCCTGATGAGAAGCATGAACATCTTGTGTCTTATGTTTTACGGAGTCGTGGCTCTGTGAGGACGTCCCGGACTGCCACTCTCTCCGGTGAGACCACAGGTGGAGGCGTCTGCTTCTACATTAATAGTGGCTGGTGTACAGATGTGACAGTGATTGCTCAGCACTGCTCTCCCTCTCTGGAATATCTTTTCATTCACTGCAAACCGTTTTATTCTCCGCGGGAGTTCGCTTCATTCATTCTGGCCGCTGTTTACGTCCCGCCAGACGCGGACGTGCGCGCAGCTCAGTGCGCCCTCGCGGAGCAGATACCGCACATGGAGCGGATTTATCCGGACTCTCTGGTTATTGCTGTTGGAGACTTTCATAAAGCCAATCTGAGAGAGGAACTTCCCAAATATAAACAATATATTAAATGCCCGACCAGAGAGGAGAGGACACTGGATCACTGTTACAGCACGATAGGCGGGGCCTATCACGCAGTGCCCCGCGCTGCACTCGGACTGACTGATCACGTGATGATCCATCTGATCCCCGCGTACAGACAGACGCTGAAGCTCTCCAAACCTGTCGTGAGGACTAAAAAAAACTGTGGAGCAACGAGGCTGTGGAGGAGCTTCGCACGTGTTTAGTAACTACAGACTGGGACACAATGAGGGCTGCGTCTAACAGCTTGGATGAGTTTACGGATAATGTCACCTCCTATATACACTTCTGCGAGGACAACATTGTGCCATCACGCACCTGGGTGAGTTATAGTAATAACAAACCCTGGTTTACTGCTAAACTCAAACAGCTGTGGCTAGAAAAGAGAAAGGCGTTCAGAAGCGGAGACAGGGACTAGAGAGGCCAAGTACAGGTTCAGAAAAGAAGTGAACGATGCTAAACAGCAGCAGATCTCAGAGAACGACTCGGCCTCTGTGTGGAAAAGTTTAAGGATCATTACCGACTACAAGCCTAAAACTCCCCATCCACTGATAACTTCCTGTTGGCCAACACCCTCAACGACTTTTACTGCCGTTTTGACCAAGCAGCCCTCACACCTCCACCTGTCCCAACAATAGAGACACTTTGGACACCCCCTCCTCACCCCTCACCTATGACGAACTCACATCAACTCCAACTAAAACCCTTCATGTTCATGAAGCCGATGTGAGGAAACAGTTTAACACTAGAAGTCCCAGACTTTTCTGACGCTCCTTAAGCCAAGAGGCTGCTACCTGGCTACTCTTTTGGCTATCATTAGCATCGATTCATGTGTAAATGTGGTCGTTACCAGAGCAATCTGCAGGGAAGTGTGGGGGGGAACTCGTTTGGGGCCTGACCTGACAGAGACAGCGAAATATGGCAAAGTGTGGCGTGAAGAACAGGTGTCGAGCAACAACGCATCAATATTTGGGCGTTACTTTGTCAGGAGATCTCACAGCTATTGACTTATTTTCTGGGATGTCTGAACATTTGTTGATGGTCCCTAACCGAAACCACCGCCTTCAGCAGCGACGTATCCGCTCCATGAGTGCAGTTGTTGGTGAGACGTCGGAGGGAGACTCCGCTTTAATAAAACGAATGTTCGTAGAATATCCAAGTTAAAACTAGCCCGATGTTCCGTCTGCTGCTGCTTTATTGCTGCGTTCAGAGACCGGCATCTACGAGGGCAGCTAAGCGGGGTCCTTCAGCTTAGGAACACACTAGCAGCTAGCACCGATGCTAACGGGAGCTGGTGATTAAGATCAAAACACGGAACAGAACCGAACCAGCTCAGATCCAGCTAGAACCTTCATTCTGTCGGAACCGGGTCTTAAAGAACCTTTAGGACTTACTGGATGGAGCTTCCAGCCGGAGTTCTGGAGCGGATCCAGTCGGAACCGGGACGCCTGCTGTTCTGGCTCCTTGTTGGGTCTGGTTAGTGCTGGACCGAACCGATCCGAATATCAGAAGAAATGAAACCGTCCAACAGCAGAGCATGAAGAAGAGAACCTGGCTGCTGGTTGACCGAAGACTTCTGCTTTCTTCTTCTTCTTCTTGGCGTTTATTGTCAGTAAACAAGGAATCGGCGCATTACCGCCACCAACTGGTCTGGAGATCAGAACCTAAAAATTGGATCCGTCCATCTGTTGTTGAAGTTTCTTCATAAAATGATGAGAAACATTAAATATTATTCTTATCTACACTCTGGTTTATACTGGCCAGCAGGGGCGTTGCTAGACACGGGGCTCTACCGGGGCCCAGGCCCCTCACTTCTCTGATCCCATTTTATACCACAAAGACGCGTCATGTTAGTGACATGGACAATGTTATATTTGATCTGTTTCCCTTTGCTGACCCTGTCAGTGTCTATTTCAAACATCTGCAGCGGAAAATAAATACCAATCAGTGAAAATGTTAAATGACTCGATTAGTCTGTGGTTTTAATCCAGCTCTGGTTTCTGCAGCAGCAGCTTCTCTTCTGAATCTATGAAGATGAAATTATTATCACAAACCCACACATATTAAAATGACTCTTCACATGTAAATCTGACAAGTCTGAAATAGAAAATGTAGACCACTGTGAGGGAACATTTTTATGTTTCTTATATTCTTTCAAACTATCTAAGGTCATGAAGTATAAAGTTGAAGTGAACTCTGACCTTTTGGATGGTTGCAGCTTGTATGCAGAACAGGATGGCGCTGTGGTGAGACGTCAGAAAGCGTCATTTTCTCCACAGCCCACTGTGTTCCAGTGAAGACGAACTTAAGGTGCAGAAACTTAAAATGTGGGACCTTCGATTTTAATGATGATTCGATTACTGGTGCCACAATTCTTCCATTATTTACATTTTTTATGCTTATACAAGATTGATTTTGGCTTTTTTATGTGACAGTTTAACAGTTCAAGTTTCACGCTTTCACCAGTTTTTTCCTTTAACCTTAGTGTTTATGAAGCCATCCTGATAATAAAACGATTAATCGGTCCTTTCAGGATTTTGCAGCACTTGTTTGTGATTGTTGTGGCCTAAAATGGCGGATTTTGCATCAAGTTTTGTGAAAAGTTTCAACAAAAGTTGCAATGTTTTTATTTGCGATCTTTTATTTTTTGCCAAATCACTTGAGAATTGTTTTTAAAAATCAATTAAAAGCCTTAATATTCTGAAATTCTAACGTTTTTACTGTAACAAGTGGCTGAAAAAAACAAACACTTGATCATCCAGCCGAACACCGTTTTAGTTGTAGCTCTTTGCTTGAACACAAAAAGAAAAAAAACAATTACAGGTTAATTGAAGTTTGGGATACAAAAACAATAAAAGTTTTTTTTTTCTCCGTCTTTGACAAATAATTCTGTAAATACAGAATCAAATTATTTCTCGATGCCATCTAAACTTGCTTTCTAAAACTGAGTAGCGTCTTTAAACTGGAACTGACAACAATAAATGCAATCTTGTAAAAAAAATTAAAAAAATTCTGCAGACAAAAAATAAAATAAAAGCGCAAAAATGCTTAAAGAAAATTTATGTCTAAGACAAAGGCTGCAAATAAAAGAAAGATGTGTTTCTTTTAACTGTGTAAATATTATAAAATAAAATAAAAAGAAATTCGTGAACGTAAGAGGTTAATTACTAATTAATTACTAATTAAAAAGTCTAAACAGACAGTATGTTGCAGCTGCTTCCTACCTTAGTTCAGCAAATGCTTCCACTCAACTGAAGGAATCTTTAATCAGGCTTTAATCGTTAACAGTTTACTGAAAATGTCTACGATCTGCACCAAGTGGTTCAGGGATGTGAGTTTTAATGATGTTTTGAGGCTGAAAAATGTGACTTCTGTGTAAAGAATGAGGAAACTGTGTAGCAGGGTCCTTGGCAGGGATTTCTGTTGGCAAAAGCGACATATTTCACTCTCACTCCTTCTCACATAAGAAACAGGAAGTGAATGTTATATATACACTACTGTGCAAAGTTTTAGGCAGGTGTGAAAAATGCTGTGAACAAAGAATGCTTTCAAAAATATGAATGATTGTTTATTTTTATCAGCAAACTAAAGAAAAATCTAAAAGCAATATTTGCTGTTACTACCTATTGTCTCCAAAGCAGCATCAATTATAGGTACAAATTCCTCGTTTCTTTATAACAGCTTCATGTTGTCTAATAAAGCTGATTTATTCAGCTAACAGTTCGTCGTCAGTTGCAGTGAGTTTTCTCATGTCAACTAATTAAGAGTAAAAAAGTAAAAAGCGACTCGAGTTCTGATTAACTGATCAGAGAATCAGATCTGTTCTATTGGCCTGAAAGTGATGTCATGAGAAAAACAAAAATATAAAGTTATGTGCAAATCCTGGTATTTTAAAGCGTATAATTAAATAATTAACACTCATAAATATCATAATTACACAAATTGGAAGCAGAAAAAACACTTTTTCCAAGTCAAAATGTTCAGCATAAAACTTATGAAACATATAGAACAGGGTAAAGTGCTTCCAGTGACGATTTATGGTGTTTACAGTATATTCAACCGATCTCTAAAAGGCTCAGCAGATAGACAATAACAACAAAGCTTTTGTACGAACAAGAGGTCTCACTCTGACATAAACTGTAGGTCTGTGTCCTTGTCTGGTGCAATTCTTGGGGTTAAAACATGTTTGTTTTGATTTACTGAAATTACTCACAGTAGGTAAGAGTAACGATACTTCATAATAAGATTATTGAAGTAAAAAGTAAGATGTATTTCTACCTCAGTTTAAAGACAGATGCCTCATGTTGACCTGGAACAGCTGAAGGTCTCCACGGTGGGACGATAAAGGAGGATTTTTATTTCTGGTTGTTGAGCGCGGTACATCCTGGAACTTCGTCCTACCTTGAAGAAGGAACTGTGGCTCAGAGGTAGAGCTGTTGTCCTGCAGTCAGGAGGTTGTAGGTTTGATTCCAGTTTCCTCCTGTACCAGGCTGATGAACCCCTGGGAGAGACACTTAGTGCCGATCAACAGATCTACGCTGAGAGGCTTTATGCCAGGAGTCACCCAGAAGGAGAGGAATGCAGACAGAATACACACAGAACGCTGCACGATATGGAGGTGTGTGTGTGAAGAACCCAACCATCCCAGAAATAGGGGTCACTGAGCCGTCTGTAACCTATACAGAGACTGTAGCTCTCCGTCTTTGATCTCCTCCATCGGTCTATAAATATGGACTATTATGTAAAGAAAAAAAAATCCTCTTTTTATTCTTCAGGGTCTTCACCGCTTCATCTGGAGGAAACAACCAATGAAAACCTTAAACGCACCACCAACGTGTGTTTTCAGGGTTAGGGGTTAGGGGTTACCCTTTCAGGTGTGAACAGAGGCGGGTCGTAACTAGTTCCATTTACTTGAGCAACTTTTTGAGAAAAAAAAAGGTACTAGTAGAGTAGTTTTACTAGACCATACATTTTAGTTTTACTAGAGTGAGGTTTCTGTGAAGTATCGCTGCTCTTATGCCTTGTCCACACGTAGCTGCGGCATCTCACAAACTCAAGATATGTTTCTACGGTCTGCCCGTCATCCACACGTAAGAAAAACGCAGATTCACGGCACCGAAAACAAATCTTTCTAAAAGCTTAGACCAAAGTGAAGATTTGCATTTTCTTAGTTTTAAGTGTTTGCATGTGGACAGAAATAAGAGTTTTAGGCTTCGGGACTGAAAACAGACGTTGGTGGTGCGTTTAAGGTTTTCGTTGGTCGTTTCCTCCAGATGAAGCGACAAAAAATGCTCCGACGTCACGTGTGTGACCTGTTTCCACTCAGAAACAGCTTTTATGCCCCAAGAGATGTGTTGGCATCATCGACTGTCAAAGCGCTTTTTGCTCGCTTGTTTTTAGAAGCTCTATGTAGAAGTTCGAACGTAGAAAGTGACTCGAGTGGATAGGATCTGGGGGAACTACTGCCCCCTACAGGTTTGGAATGTCTGTGGATGTAAGGTGTGGACGGAGATTTTTAAAACCCCGGCTACGTGTGAACATGACCTTTAACTTCGCTGAATGAAACCGAATGCTTGTTTTAACCAAAAATACATTAGATTCATGTTGAAGTGAGACCTCCTGTTTCTACACAATCTTCATCATTTCAACGTTATTTTCTATCTACTGAGGCTGATGTGTCATTTAGAGGTACAGTGTGGGAACCTTACCCTAACATGTATATATTACCTACTGTAAGTTTTGGTTTCATTGGTTTTACTTTGAAAACAATTTATTTGGAAAACTATTTGTTGTCCTCTTTGTTATTTTACAATAATATCACATATTTATACATACAAACAGAAGCATGACCACATCAGACCTGTCTTGTATTCTCCACTCTGGCTCCCAGTTGAATACAGAATTGGTTTGAAACTTTTAACCTGGGGTTTTAGTGCGACACATGGTCTTATTTATGTGATGTTTTAAACTTGTACCAACCAATCAGGGCCTCACGCTCAGCTGGACAACATCTGCTAGGATGAAATCAAAAACATGGGCAGCTGCTGGTCCGAAACTAAGAAACTACAGATTAAATCCAGACTGAAGACTTATTTCAGATGGCATTTAGCACATAAGGGCTTTTTTTGTATATTATCGTTTAACCTGGCTTTATTTAGCTTTCTGTCTAACTGTTTAACTACTTTTGTAAAGTCTATGTTTAGTTTGATCTATTTTCAATGTTGTGAAGCACTTTGCTCAGCCTTGGCTTGTGGAAATGTGTTATATAAATAAAGATTGATTGATTGATATTCCTAGGTATTTAAATCTTCAGAATTTGCACACAAGTTTACATTAATTACATTATATGTTACAATCTCAAAACAAGAACTCTAGTACTCTATACTTTAGTAGCCTTTTTATCAAATGCTTTTTTACTCTGAATAATTTTTTGACTTACTAGTTTGTACTTTTAATTGAGTACAATTTCTGTCTACTCTCCCCACCTCTGGGTGTGAATATGTGTGTATGACTGTTTAGAAATGATAATAGAGTTAGTGAGTTAATAACTCTGAAGGTTTAGGGACAGTTTGTTGTGTTGCCTGTATGACTGTTTCCAGAGGATTTGACCCCTTTGAGCCACCGTAGCACTGGAAGAGCGACACACTGAATCACACTGTTGTTCTGATTCTTCACCGTTTATTGCCACCATGTTGTCTGCAGGTAGAGCCTGAGATTTGTTCCTGATACAACAAAAAACAACGACAGACAGGAGACACCAGGGGGAGCTCTGGGCCAATACAACGTCTGCGAGTCCCCCCCCCTCTGTGATGTCACATGTGATTGGTGCAGAGGGTTGAGTGGGCGGGGCAAGTCCGTGAGGAGAATCCTAGAATATTCCGGAATCGGGATCCGCTCGTCATTCCCAAACCAGACAGAGAATAATAATCAGCTTTATAAAGAGATTTAAAAAAAACATCCCATCCACACAAACACGACGAAGACGGCGGAGGACGAGGAAGCTCCTTTAGCAGCATCCAAAACGACACTTACAGCTTTAAAATAATCATAACCACGATAGACGATGACATCATCAATCGGTGACCGAGTGTGTGGGAGGGGCTAAAATATGCAGCACAGAAAGCGAATGACAACACAACGTAAAACAGCCAAATCAGAGGCTCAAACTGGAAACGAAACAGGAAGAACAAAGGAGAAAAAAAAAACTACGTTTCCCATGAGGCCCGGCGGTGCAAGCGGGTTCCAGGATTGTCCTGTGATTGGTTGATTTGTGGCAGAAGCTAGAAGCTCTCTGAACCTACCAGAACCCTTGCTGCACGATGGAGCACTCCTATTGGTTCGTTTAACCCCCCTCCCACCCGTCTCCCAGAATGCTTTGCTCTGTGTGGACCAGATCCTTACAGCAGCATCTATTATTGCTCAATAACTCATTTATCAAACCTCCACTGCCTTCCGTATCTCACTACATCTCCCAGAATTCCTTTCAACAACCCCCCCTACATCCACTGGATTCCTCCGTCCCTCTCGTCTCCCATCGTGTGAGAAACTCTCACTCTCGTTTTCCCATGATTGCCAGTGACACTGAACGCACCGTCAGCACATTTCATTCATTTTAAAATTAATCTCTATTATAAAATAAACAGATAAACCTCAGATATACACACAGCTCTTTTAACACCCAACACGTCCTGTACACCTCCCCCTAAAACACGCCACACCCTCTGGGGACCTGCAGGGGTCGCCGCGGAGCGGGTTCTTTGGTTAGCAGGCCGTCGGCCGTGCAGAGTTCAGGTGCAATGGGAAAAATCAGCTCCATTAGTGAGAAGCTGTGTAACAAAAAAAAAAAACTTAATGCAAAAGATTACGTTTATGAGGTTAAACGTCAGGAAAACGTGAAGATTAAAACATATATTTGTCCCGCAGGTGAGGTGGAGCTCTGATATGGAGAAGCAGAACCTGCAGCAGATTCATAAAATCATCATCATCATCATCGTCATCTCCTGCCTGTTAGCGGGACGCCGCCTGCGTCTTTAAGGCAGCAGGTAGCATCAGCAGACGCTGAACCTGCTGGATCATCAAGTCATTAAAAGGTCAAACACACACAGCAGGACAGACGGGTCTGGATGTGCTCCACCCTACGATCCCCTTTGCTTCAGAAAAGTGCTCAAACAAACAAACAAACACACAAACACACACACACACACACGGTCTGTTCTCTACAGCATGAGGATCCCCATGCGTCCCGCAGCCAATCAGAGCCTCCGTTGGGGGCGGGTCACATGACGTTTTCCCTGTTCTTCAGGTCGGGGGCGCTGAACTGCCGCCTCATCCTGGGCGGGGTGCTGAAGCCCCACCCAGGCGGCGGAGGCCCCACCCCCAGGAGCATGTTGGGGGGGAGGGGCATGGGTCCGGAGCGAGGCAGGCTGTGGTAGTTGGGGTGAGGCTGGAATGGTGCATTGTGGGCATTGTAGTACGGGTGGGGGTGGAACTGATGGTGCTGGCGCTGATTATAGTAGAAGCCTTCTTCTCTGTCTCTGCTCCCGCCTCCTCCTCCCCTCTCGCCTCGCTCCCCGCCCCCTCCCGGGGACACGCCCCTCCGCTGTCTCGGTCGCCCCTGGTGACCGCCGCCCCCGCCGCCCTGCTGCTGGTCGTTGTTGTGGGCGGAGCTGTCCAGGGAGTTGCGGCGCGGGCGCCGCTGGTAGTTTTGGTTGTTGCCCGGCTGGTTGTGGTGGAAGCCGCCCTGGTTGCCTTGGTTACGCTGTTGCCAGGCGCGGTGGGGGCTGGGGGTGCGCATGCGTGGGGGGGGGACAAGAAAGGGGAGGGGCAGGAGGGGGGGAGGCGAAGGTGTGGGGGGGCCTCCTCCGTCCTCCTGCTCGCCGCCCTCTTCCTCTCCTCCTCCCAGACCCAGAGCCTGCAGGGCCTCGCTGGCCGGTCCCCATGACAACCGGTGGGCGGGGTTACTCTTAAAGGGGAACTTCAGCTTGCACTCCTGGGGGGGGATAAAGCGGCCGGTCCCGGGGAGATGGACGGGGACAATGGGGGCGCTCTGAGCTGCAGGAGGAGGAGACACACAGAGTGACCTCACATGTTGTAATCTACATGTATGTACGGTACTCACCCCCCTCACATGTTGTAATCTATTTATATGTACGCCCCCCCCTCTTCATCTATTGTTTAATTATCTCAGCCTCATCAGGCAGGTAATCATTAACATTAATATTTTCCTGACTCCAGGATGGTTCCCCAAATTTGGCAATTTTGACATAAAATTAATAATTGTACATTGGCTGTAATGTAATAAAACATGTTTCTGAAGGACCGGGTGTGTACCTTGGTTCTGGTTCTGTCCTCTCAGTTTCTTGGTGATGTTCTGCTTCTGCAGGTTCTGGATGCGCTGCTGTTCCTGCTTCAGCCAGCGGAGACGCCCTCTCCTGAAGGCTGGGTCCTCCTCCATCAGGCGCTGAACTCTGACCTCCGGCGGGTCGCTGCCGTCGCCCAGGCCGTCGCCTCCTCCTCCTCCCTCCCTCTGCGGAGACTCGCCTCCATCCCCGTTCACGTCGTCGTCCTGGAAACGAGTCGGACCAACGGGGATTCAGGCCAACGGGGATTCAGGCCAGGTCAGCTGATGGGGGTGGGGGACTCACCTGGACAGGTATGACGCTCTCCATCTTGATCATCCTGTCCCTCAGAGCTTTGATCTCCTCGTCCTTCATGTTGTTCTGCAGCTTCACCTCCTGCAAGAGACCATGACAGTTCCCCATCAGCGGCTCTGCAGACGCAGACGGCTGCGCAAAAACTCACCTCCAGGATGTCCGTCAACTTGTCGATGTGAGCCTTCAGGTCGTACACCTTCCCCTTCTGCCCTCCCTCGCTGGTTTCTCCTCCTCCTCCTCCCTCCTCAGCGGGGGGGTTCCTCTCCTCCCCGATGCCCACCGTGTCGCAGACGTCCTGGGCCACCGCCTTCCAGCTCTCCTTCTCGTTGGCGTCCTTCTTGGAGTACATGCGGCACAGCTCCTTCATCTTGACGATGGACAGCGCCTCGATCTCCTGACGCGAGTGACGGAAGTCTCCAAGCGCCACCTGCGGGGGGCGCCACACACAGAGAAACAGGCTGTGAATCACCTGAAGCCGTTTTTCCGGCGAGTCAGACGAAGCGCGGTCGTCGAGTCGGAGACCTCGTAGCAGATCTCCTTGACGGCCTGCATCCTCAGGTCCTCCATGGTGACCCGTTTGGGGTCCTTGCTGATCCGCCTCCGCTGGGGGATCTGGTAGACCCGGAGAGGCTCCCTCCGCTTCCCGCTGCTGGGCAGGCCGCAGCGCTTCACGATGGTCTGCACCTGTACACGGAGGACACGGAGGGTCATCGGCGCAGCCTCGGATCGGCCCCGATCCTCCCCCGTCCTGAGCCGGACGCCGCACCCCTACCTTGTTGGCGGGAAGCTTCTCCCTCAGGGAGGAGATCAGCCTCCAGCTCTCCTCACAGGAGCGCTTGTCGGAGTCGTCTCCGCTGTCGCTGTCTGCGTACTGAGCCCAGAAGCACACGGTTAGAGCGGCTCGTGGGCTGCTAGCTAGCGGAGAGAGCGTCAGAAACCCACCAGTCTGTGCTGCTCCAGCAGCAGGTCCGCCTCCTCCTTCTCCCTCCGGTACTGAGTCTCCACGTCCTGCAGCCTGCAGCACACCGGGTACTCGGTCAGCTTCTGACAAACACCTGTTTCCTACAGTATATCCACACATCCTTAACTTCATTGACACCAGTTTGTTGACTGGACTTTTAGGCCGATTTCTAAACGGCCTTTTTTGACTAAAATCCTTGAAAAGATTGTGCACAATCAGCTGATGGAGGATCTGAATCATTTTCAGTATTTTATTCTGGTTTTAAACCGTTTCATAGCCCTGAGACAGCATCGCTAAGGGTTATGAATGACATAACATGACATAACATGAATGACATGTGCAGAATTACAGGTTTGGCTCCCTAATGGCTAAAGTTATTTCTTTCTGACAGGACTTTTTATGTAAAACTGAGCTCCAGTTCATCATCTGTGGCTCCTGTTCAATAGGGTGTACCACAGGGCTCTGGTTTTGGGCCCCTGCTTTTTTCAATTTACTTCCTGCCATCGGGTGCTGTTTTAAGGAAACATGGGATTTCTTTTTCTTTTTTTTGCCGATGATTGTCAGCTTTATTTTCCTCTGAAGCACTCTGACGCTGCTATGGTTAACCCTCTTTTAGAACATCTAGCCGACATCCCGTTCTGGATGGTTCTTCATTATTTTCACATTTTAATTATCGTAAAACAAAAGTTGTTTTATTTGGTCCAAATCGTCTCCCTTGTTCTAAAGGTTTCAATCTTGCTGCCCACATATGAAGAGCAGAGTCACCAATTTAGTAGTAAAACTAGATGATTCTCTTAATTTTGACAGTCATGTTACTGAGGTGGGAAAAATCATCTTTTTTTTATTTTATCTCTGTTGATTGTCAAAAAGTAAATCCTTTCCTCTCTGGACACGATTTGGAAACGTTTATCTGTGCTTTCATAGCCTCGTGATAAAATTTATGTAATTCACTTTTATTTTGGGGTTGGAAGAGCTAAATATCACGCTTGCAACTGGTTTAAAATGCAGCAGCGCAATTTTTAACAGAAAAAAACCCGCCATAAGCGTATCACTCTGGTCCTAACATTCTTACACCGGCTTCCCATCCAGTTTAGATGAATTTTAAAGCAATTTTACTTGTTTATACATCTGTAAAGGATCCTGTGCCTGTATATTTATCCAAAACTCTTCAGCCTAGCGTCCCCTCTCGTTCTCTCCGGTCAGCTGACCAGGTGCTCCTTACAGTTCAATAATCCAGGTTAAAACTCAGCAGCGATCGTTCCGTTTCTGTTATGGCTCATATATTACATATTAGACAGGCTGCTGCTGGGGATGTTTTTAAATCGCGCCTTGTATTCGCTGGCTTTAAAACCAGTCAAACATTTTCTTGCTATCTTTCTTTGTTTTTATATTGCTGTATTCTGCTATGCACTGTTTATTTAAAGTGCTATTAGTAGTGGGCGATATAAAAGGTATGAGGTAGAATGATATAAATTTAGCCAAAGATAAAGATTTTGACTAAACCATCCCACTGCGGTTTGCTGTTTTCCATTTAAAGGAAAAGAAACCCGTTGAACTTGAAGCATTTTTAATTCAAATATGTGCAGGCTTATTTTTGTGCGATATTACATTTATAAACAACAACAAATAACCAGGAAATCAGATTATATTTTGAACTTTGTGTTTTCATAACATTTAGCTTTTAATTTATTTAAAAATATCTTCATCTTTATGTTGTGAGAATTTTTGTGTTCCCTTTTTTGTAAAAAAAAAAAATATTTGAATATATTTTTAAATGCATTTTGCACAGTACATGATCTTTATATGGTATTTTATACTTTTTTGAAGTTGTTCTGCTGCTGCAATGTATCTGGAAAGCTAGAATGTTGATTAACAGTCATTTTGATATATATAAAGAAAAGAAAAGAATATATTGCAACAGATATCATTCTTGCACACGCTTTAGATTATATCGCAGCATAGACATGAGGCCATATATCGTTCAGCCCAGAGTGCTATATAGGTAAAGTATGGTTTCTACATCAGGATGCAGCTCAGATATCATCCTCCTCCTCCTCCTCCTCCTCCTCCTCCTCCTCCTCCTCGTACCTCTTCTCCATCTCCAGTTTTATGTCGATTCCTTGTTTCTCCAGCAGCTCCTTCTGAGCGTAGTTCCAGTCCTCCGGCTCCCCCTGCTGCTCGGCCGTGACACTGCGCTCCCTCTCCAGCCTCGCCTGCTCCGGGTGGTTGAACCTGAACACGTGGTTCTTCCCCATCACGATGCGGTTACCTAGCAACGCACACACACATACAGGAGGAGCTCAGACGGCGGCGGCCATGAAGCTGATGGAGAGCCTGGAGCCGGAGACCGGACCTTGCTTCAGGATGACCGCATCGGTGATCTGCTTCCCGTTCACGTAAGTCTCAGCTCCCACCAGGGGCTCCAGAGTGACCACCACTGCAGAGAGGAGGAGAAGAAGAAGAAGAAGAGCCTTCACATCCAACAACAAGGAGGTTTTCTAACATGCTAAAAGTTCCTAATGATCTCAGAGGTTCAAGCGTCATAATGCAGCTCCAGTTTCAGAGATTCTGAAACATCTGATGAGGAAAAAAACTTCTAAACTTTGTTCTTATTTCACAATCTGGAGAAAAAGCTGAACAGTTCTGGAGCTGCAGCAGCAGCAGAGAGGAGGAGGAGGAAGGGAGCAGAGGAAGACAAGGCTGGGATGATGATGGGAGGGGGTCAGAAGTCACATGATCATTATTATCTGAGTTAGACGATACCTGACAGACTTCCTGGCAGCTTTTACAGGAGGAGAAGAAGAAGAAGAAGAAGAGAGTCACTCAGTGTAAACAGACACACAGAAGCTTTTACAGCAAACTGAGGGGGGGGGGGGCGCTGATAATCTTACTAAAAGAACTAAAGTTCCACAATCTCAGGAGATTTATGTGGCTGATGTCACAGATAGGGAGGTGTGGCTTAGAGTCAATGATATTCAATAAATAAATAAAAAACTTTATTTAGATCCATTTCATTAACAACTGGCCTTTATGAACATCTATGAACATAAAACAATAATAAAAAGTCAAATCAGCAGCTGAAGGCTTTGTAGTGAGTTGATAAACGGTGATAAACGTTTGACCAGCAGAGGGCGCTCTGACACAGAACAAGAGCCGTTATTATTGGTCCACGCAGAGAAACCGGCTAATCAGGATCCAGTTTGAGACAATTTAATGGATTAATCCTTTAATGTCCCACAAAGGGAGAAATTTGGCTGGAACAGCAGCAAAGTGACAGATAATAGAAGCACTTAGGATCAACATTAAGGACGTATTGTGCAGTTATTAAAAACAAAGTGGCAAACTTAGATTAGAACGTGCAACTGAGTAGGATCATTTAAAAACAGTGAATATTTGCATTATGTGCACGTGTAGCTGTTTAAAAGAAAGTAAAACGTATTATTTGCAAGAAGTTAACAAAATATGAACAGAGAAAAACAGACGTGCAAATAACAGCAGCTGCAGAAATGTTAATTAAATTCTCACAGTCTCAGACAAACATGGAGACAGACGGACGGATGGATGGTGTCTCACCTTCTCCCTGCTCGTTGGTCTCACTGACAAAAACACAGTGGATCTCTTTGATGAATTGACCTGAAAGCTTGATGTCCACGTCCTGCTGTCCAACCCTGAGACACACACAAGGGGGACAGTGAGCATCGAGGACGTCCTCTGACGAGGCAGGAGACAATAAAACCAGGCTGGTCAGCTCTCAGATCCTCTGGCTTTATTTTTTACAGAGTTTCCTGAATTGCTAAAACACGTTTGTAGAATCTTAAAAACACGTTAAAACGTCCTCAGACTTTTATGTCTAAACCAGTCACCATGTGTTCACCTCATACACACAGCGAGTAAAATTTATTCACCACAGAACATTCGTTAGACAATGCATAAAATAGTTAAAGACGCAGCATCCGGCACATGTAATTAACAGGAAATATTCTAAGAGTAGTTATAATAAATAATAAAAAAATACCTCGATATGAAGGGCTGAATGTAGATAACAGAAACTAAATGAAAAAAAACACCAAAATGAAAAGTACATCTAATTCACAGACTGAGAATAGTGTAGAATAGTTGGGAGAGTCCTTGGTCCTCCTCTTCCTTTCTGTATGAGTCTATCCACTGTAGATGAAGATGTTCCAGCTTTACTAACTTTTATTCGGCCCAGTTGGTCTGATCACATCACCAGATACGTGTGTTGAACTGTGAGCTGCTGGGTGTAAAAGATGGCGCCTGATTTTTAAGCCAATGAACACACGTAGCAGTTTACAAATCCATCCACACCTAACCGCATCCGTGCATTGTTCTGCACATCCACAGGCATGCCAAACCTGTAGGGGGCAGTAGTTCCCCAAATCCTATCCACTCAGAAAAACTTTCTGCTTTCCAAGTTCTACAGAGCCGGCCCAAGGCTTAAGCAAACTAAGCCGCTGCTTAGGGTCCCCAAAACCATCAGGGGCCTCCCATAAATGTTAAAATCAAAGGCAGACTGATGATGTAAAACATTGTTTGTTGAGAATATCAGAATATCATTAATTAATTTTGATTCAATTTTTGTTTTTCAATTATTAACATTTTTAAGACTTAAAGAACTTGGCAAGCTTACTTTGTAGCTAATTATTTGATTAATTTATTATGTTTTAAAATTAAAATTTTGTTTAAATTAATTATACTTTAAATGAATAAAAAATGATAAAAATTGAAATGTAATTTTTATAATCTTTTTTTCTGCTTGAGCCTCTGTGCCGGCCCTGAACTTCTACATAGAGCAGTAGCTGAGGTTGTAAAAACAACCAAAAACCGCTTAGACAATCGATAATGCCAGCACAGCTCTGAGGGCGTCCATGAGTCGCACAAATTAAGTCTGAGCATTTTTGTCGCAGAAAGTGACGATGTGAAACCTAAAACCTCGATTCTTTATGTCCACAAGCAAACGCTTACATCGGAGGATGAGAACGTGTTTAAGGTTTTGAACAAAAAAGAAGGATGAGTTTTGTAAAGCGTATCTAAGTTCCTGAGCAGAGTTTAAGGTTTGACCAAAAACGGTGTTTGATTCAAAAAGTGAGTTTGGTTTAGAGAAGTTTTAGCAATTCAGAGAATAAAGTCTGCTGGAGATGTTTGAGGTTAAAAACAGTAAGGAGGAGAAGGACTGTGGCTCCTCTGACCTGGTGAATCCTTCCTTAATGTAGTAGAGGAGACACTCGGACATCAGAGGGTCTTCGTTCAGGTTCACCAGGTGAGGAGTCTGGAACAAGATTTTTGGTTAAGTCAGACAAGACTTTTGGGATGTATTATTGACTGTAACTGTTTATAAAACCATTTTTATTTAAAACGCAATAACTTGATGGAGTTTTAGTTTTTTATTGCCATCCGTCCGTCATTCTCTGCTTCTCTGGGATTGGCTTCCAGGTCCAGGAGGAAACCCCAAGGCGTTCCCAGGCCAGACGGGATCTACGGTCCCTTCAGTGAGGTCTGGGTCTCCTCCCAGTGAGACGTACCTGGATAACCTCCAAAGGGAGAAGGGAGGGCATCCTGACCAGAACCAATCAACCGAGCTCCCCCTGGATGATGCAGCAACTCCCAGTTGCTAACAGTTAGCTTCTACTAGCAAAGTTGCTAACGGTTAGCTTCTACTGGCAGAGTTGCTAACGGTTAACTTCTACTGGCAGAGTTGCTAACGGTTAGCTTCTGCTAGCAGAGTTGCTAACGGTTAGCTTCTACTGCCAGATTTGCTAACGGTTAACTTCTACTGGCAGAGTTGCTAAGAGTTAGCTTCTACTAGCAGAGTGGCTAACGGTTAGCTTCTACTAGCAGAATTGCTAACGGTTAGCTTCTACTGGCACAGTTGCTAAGATTTAGCGTCTACTAGCAGAGTGGCTAACGGTTAGCTTCTACTAGCAGAGTTGCTAACAGTTAGCTCCTACTAGCAGAGTTGCTAACAGTTAGCTCCTACTAACAGAGTTGCTAACAGTTACCTACTAGCAGAGTTGCTAACAGTTAGCTCCTAATAGCAGAGTTGCTAACAGTTAGCTCCTACTAACAGAGTTCCTAACAGTTAGCTCCTACTAACAGAGTTGCTAACAGAGTTGCTAACAGTTAGCTCCTACTAGCAGAGTTGCTAACAGTTAGCTCCTACTAACAGAGTTGCTAACAGTTAGCTCCTACTAGCAGAGTTGCTAACAGTTAGCTCCTACTAAAAGAGTTGCTAACAGTTAGCTCCTACTAACAGAGTTGCTAACAGTTAGCTCCTACTAACAGAGTTGCTAACAGAGTTGCTAACAGTTAGCTCCTACTAGCAGAGTTGCTAACAGTTAGCTCCTACTAACAGAGTTGCTAACAGTTAGCTCCTACTAGCAGAGTTGCTAACAGTTAGCTCCTACTAACAGAGTTGCTAACAGTTAGCTCCTACTAACAGAGTTGCTAACAGAGTTGCTAACAGTTAGCTCCTACTAGCAGAGTTGCTAACAGTTAGCTCCTACTAACAGAGTTGCTAACAGAGTTGCTAACAGTTAGCTCCTACTAGCAGAGTTGCTAACAGTTAGCTCCTACTAACAGAGTTGCTAACAGTTAGCTCCTACTAGCAGAGTTGCTAACAGTTAGCTCCTACTAACAGAGTTGCTAACAGTTAGCTCCTACTAACAGAGTTGCTAACAGAGTTGCTAACAGTTAGCTCCTACTAGCAGAGTTGCTAACAGTTAGCTCCTACTAACAGAGTTGCTAACAGTTAGCTCCTACTAGCAGAGTTGCTAACAGTTAGCTCCTACTAAAAGAGTTGCTAACAGTTAGCTCCTACTAACAGAGTTGCTAACAGTTAGCTTCTTCTAACAGAGACGTGTTCTGCTCTCTCCGGGCAGCTAAATCAATCGTGCCTCCCTGTGGGCGGTCCCAAGTCAAGGTGGGCGGGGCCATACATACTAATTTTGTCTGTGACGTAGAAGAGACTGGACTTTTTCTGCTGGTTTCTCCTGGTTTACAGCTTAGTTTGCAGAAAACAGGTTGCTGGGTTCTTTTAGAACTACGGAGCATGACACCAAAACGAGGCCTTTAAAACGATCCTGATGTCCTCCATTACCAGCAGCACTAATGAAAGATCTAGTTTATAATACAGGAATAATAAAGTCGTTCATCATCCCAGTTCCTTATAGGATAAATGTCCCGCCCACCTCTGGTAGAACATGATCAATCATGGCTGTGAGGGGATGAAGATGTTAGATAGACTCACTCCTTTAGGAGAGAAAACTCCCAGAGTTCCTCCGTCTTCCTTGATGGACACGCCCATCTCTGCCAGCAGCGACTCCCTGACAAACACAGGTTAGTTCTCAGGTTTTAATCCCTGATCAGATAAAACCAGAGGTATGTGTGTGTTACCTCTCCAGACGGATGGATTCCGTCTTCCTCAGCTTCTCCTCCCAGGTCTCGTTCAGCTCAGCGATGATTTTCTCCGTTTCCTGGAACAGAAACCAGGAATCTTCAGTCCTGGAGGAAAACCTTCCAGGTCAAATCAACCATCTGTTCCTGTCCTACCATCAGCCTCTCGGCAGCTTCCTCTTTGCTGATGGTTTCCGTGGCGACCGCCTCCTCTGCATCCTCCTCGCCGTTCTGGATGAGGCGATCGGGGTCAGCGGGCGCGTCTCCTGCAGGAGCAGCTTCAGCCTCTGCTGGGGGAATGTCTGCACGAAAAAAACCCCACAATCATTCACACGGGGTTCATAAAGGAAACAGTCGTGAGCGTCACCGAGGTCAAACGGACGGGAAATCACCTGCAGGGGCGGGCTCTTCTTTAGCTGCAATCCCATTGGCTGTGGGAGTCAGCTGCAGAGGGGCGGGGGCTACACCTGCGACCCCCCCGAGGCTGTTGTTGTTGTTGACTGCAGGAGACAAACGGAGAGAGGACAGGTGTCAGGTTTCTCCTCTAACTGGCAGGAATGTCAGCCATCCTGCTTATGTAAAGAACAGCATGTAACACACACACACACACACACACACACACACACACACACACACACACACACACACACACACACACAGCTGCTGTTGTCTGAAAATAACTGCTGCTCTTTCTTGCAGCCAAACACAATCAGGAGCAGAAACCTGAAACATTCCAGATATTTCCGTGGATTTTTCCACAGATTATCGATAGCTGTGGCCAACAGAGAGCTAAAAGCCATTATTTATCCACCTCAGCAGAACTTTTCTGACAGTAAAATCATTTCTGGAGATTTTCATCTCAACCATCTATCCTCTATAAACATCTCTCTCCATAATCCAGTTATTTATCCATCATCATCTCCTCCAATCAGTTCCAGCATTAACCAAGCTGCCAACACACTAACTAACTTTCATAAACACCTAGATTACCTTTCCAAACTCATATTTCCGGAAATCTTTTAAATGCATAAGTTCACTAGAATAGTGAGGCATAAAACACCTGTTTACATGTAGTAAGGGAAAACCAAATTACTGCCTTAGACCGACTGAATTTGGCTTTTGAAATGCTTGTATACAACTTAATCTGGCTGAGGTGGAAGTCTGAGTGTCTTAATCGAGCTAAGACACTCAGATAATGTAGCTAGAAAGTTAACAGCAACATAGCTTAGTGGAGCGATTAGCAGCCTGGGCACTTCTGAAGAAGAAGAAGAAGAAGAAGAGGGAGAAGAACAAGAGGAAGAATTAGAACAAGAAGAAGAATTAGAACAAGAAGAAGAATTAGAAGAAGAAGATTTGATTTTAAAACACCATTTATTTACAGTATTACTATACAGTCAAGAAGAAACCACCATCATATTAAAAAGCTACCCAATTCTAGCTTTCCATTTAAAACTCCGCAAAGAACTCCCTGTTCAGACCACTGTTGTTCAAAACTATCCAAGTCTTGACATATAGAGAAATACGCAAATTCTAATTTTAGTCTGGCTCTGATATTTATTTTCCACAGTGTTACCACATCATAGGCTTGTTCTTTTTGTAATTTATCTCTTCGAGACAAATATATAGCCAACTTGGCTTCACCTATTAAAAAGTTTAAAACCTTGTTCCTGATCTTGTATTTTTTGTTCTTCCTTACCCCACAGATAAAAACAGTTGTTGAAAAAATCATATTAAAAGAGCTAAAAATCGACCTAAGAATTTTAAAAAGAGGATCAAGCCTCTTGCACTCAGTAAAAACATGGAAAACACTCTCAAATAAATTACAAAAAGGGCAAGCGTTAGATACATTTGCATTAAACTTAGATAAAAAAGAATTGGTAGCGATTACACCATGTAGAATCCTCCATTGTAAGTCCCCAGTCCTCTTCTTTAGTGGAGGACAATACAATGTTGACCACTGTGGATCGCACTCTCCAAGTCTATTTGCCCACACTGTAGCGGTTCTACCTCTCAGGTTCTCCTTGTTGATGATTTTCACACAGTTTTTATACAATGTTTGTTTGTCTGCACCTTGAAAAGACAACTTTTCTTCACAGTTAGTCCACAACAAGGGTCCATCACTGTCCACAAAAGGAAGAGTTAGAAACAGGTCCGGAGGGTCATCAGACGGGTCTGGTGTTAGACCACCTTTATCCATCCTCCTCATAAGAGCCCACTCCTTCTCAGATATTTTCTTTCTCCAAAGATCCAACGCCATCTGGATTAAACGGACAGAGCTGACTTTCAGAGCTGAGGCCAGACTGGCAGCGTCTGAAAGCGTGGTGCCAGCCACCTGCACAAGTCTTTTTAGATTTACTATCCCAGAATGATACAGTGCTCTTAATAATCCAGGCAGAGGCTGATTGGATACATCAAATCTTGCACCGTCGATCAGAGGCTCTTCTAATAACCAATATAAAGATTTGTGCTCGCCTCCAGTCCACTTAAATAGAGCACATACTTTAAAAAGACCTTGATAGAAGACAGGTAATGTTTGTAAAAACTGTGATTTAAAACCCGTTAAAAACCATGCAAAATCCAGATTCAAACCTCCCAAACGCCTCAAAATGCAACAGGTCACACTTCTCCATATCAAATCAGGAGGACCAAATAAAAACCGTTTCACAAATTGCAACCTGAAGGTGGCCACTCTACTAGCTAGGTGAACCAGGCCCTGGCCCCCCTCCTCTCTGGGTAAAAACAGGACAGCCTGTGGTACCCAGTGAAACTTGTCCCAGAAAAAATTAATCATTAGCTTCTGTATTACTGCTAACAGATCACAGGGTGGTTCTAAGCACACCAGCCGATGCCACAGCTGGGAGGCAACCAGGTTGTTTATAACCAGGACTCTTCCCCGGTATGACAGCTGTGGATGAATCCACCGCCACTTTGCTATCTTATCAGTTATCTTTTCAAGGATTCCTTCCCAGTTTTTCTTTATTATATTTTCGTTGCCTAGGTATACACCCAAATATTTCAGGCCATCTCTCTTCCATTGTAACCGTTGAGGTAGTATAGGGGGACAACCTCCCCACTCTCCAATTAAAAGAGCATCACTTTTGCCCCAATTTACTTTTGCAGAAGATATTGTTTCAATCTTACTGATAACATTAGTCAGAATTTTTATATCAGATTGATTCTTAATAAACACAATAACATCGTCAGCGTATGCCGATAGAAATAACTTGTCGGTGCAACCGGGCAACGTTAAACCACCCATAGTTGACCTGAGTTTGCAGAGGAGGGGTTCCAGGGAAAGCGCATAGAGCATCCCAGACAGAGCACAGCCCTGCCTAACACCTCTATGCACCTTAAAAGGAGCACACAGACTGCCATTAATCTTCAGTACACTCTCAATGTCACTATACAACACCTTGATCATAGCTATGAAACCAGCATTGAACCCAAAACCTTCCAAGGTTTCCCATAAAAAGTTGTGTTCAACACGGTCAAAAGCCTTTTCTTGATCTAATGAGATCAGGCCGACATCGGCATCCAATGAACCAGAGACGTCCAAAATATCTCGAATAAGGTAGATGTTATCTACCATGGACCTGCCTGACACACAGTACGTCTGGTCACGATGGATAACCTCCTCCATCGCACCCCGCAGCCTCAAGGCCAAGGCTTTCGACAGAATCTTGTAGTCTGTGCATAGAAGAGACACAGGACGCCAGTTCTTTATATCCTGCAGATTCCCTTTCTTCGGTAGAAGAGCGATGACAGCTCTACGGCATGATATCGGCAGGACACCACACCTGAGGCACTCATTGAAAACCTCAAGCAGGTCATTAGAAAAAATGTCCCAATATGCTTTATAAAACTCCACTGTCAATCCATCAATGCCAGGAGCTTTCTGTCCTTGCATTGTCTTCAATGCAGCACCAAGTTCAGCTGCTGACAGAGGTTCAGCCAGCATGGCATTCACTCCATCCGAAACTTTCGGCAGTCCAGTTAAAAAATCTTTTAGCGTATCTCCATTATCCGTCTGTTCGCTCTTATACAGAGAGGCATAAAAGCTGGCTGCCCTTTGCCTTATAGCAGCAGGTTCAGTTAATTCAAGTCCATCTTCTGACAGCAGGGAATGAATTATTTTCTTCTGTCCGTGCTTCTTCTCGAGACCAAAAAAATAACTGGAGGAAGCGTCCATCTGGGAAATGTTTTTTACCCTAGAACGAACCAGAGCACCCTGTACTTTTGTATCAAGCAGGTTAGCCAAGGTGGCCCTTTTAGTCTTCAGGGCTTCAAAATGCCCTTGATTTCCTGTGGTCTCACATAATCGCTCACACTCCACTATATCAATCTCCAGATCGCTAACAGATCTGGTGATGTCGCGTGTGACACTAAGACTGTACTGTTGACAAAGCTGCCTGATTTTTACCTTCCCATGATCCCACCACTGTCTCAGAGATAAAAAATCATCTTTTCTCTGCCTAAAACTAGTCCAATAGAAATCTAAAACCTCTTTAAAAACCTTATCGGCAGTCATATTAAAGTTAAAATGCCAATATGCGCTCTTCGGAGATACATGCAACTTAGAGACTGTGCATTGAACCAAAGCGTGATCGGTAAAACCAACAGGTAAAATTTTACATTCACTAAAAACATTAAAATGATGTGAAAAAACATAAAATCGATCCAACCGAGCTAAAGAGATTCTACCTTCATTGTGGTGGGACCATGTATACTGTCTGCAGTCAGTGTGCATCCTTCTCCACACGTCCACCAGGCTATGGTTGCAGATCAACCGCTTCAGGATGCGTGCTGACGGCAAATGAGGCTCTATATGGTTCCGATCCAGACTCTCGTTTACCGTGCAATTGAAATCACCCCCCAGAAATAAATAATATGTGACATTAATATTTTTCATTTTCTCATTTACAATATCAAAAAATTTTACCCTGTCAGCTCCTACATTAGGAGCATAAATATTTAAAACAACGATTGTAAAAAGGTCAAATTTTGCTGTTACAGCCAGAGCTCTTCCTTTAACAAAGGATTCAACCTTCACCGAGTTTGGTGAAAAGGTCTCAGAAAATAAAACCCCCACTCCCGCACTTGCCGATGACCCATGATCGAAAAAAATTCTTCCTCTCCATTCTTTGTTCCACTCAACCTGATTTATATCATCGCTATGAGTTTCCTGTAAGAGGATCACATCCATACGTTTACATTTCAGTAACTCAAAAAGCACTGCTCTCTTTCTAGGATCTCTTGCCCCGTTTATGTTTAAAGAGCACACCTTAAAATTATTCGCAGCAGCCATGATATGAAAAAACTGAAAGGTAATAAAAATAACCACCAGTAGGATTAGATCACTTGTCATGATATTGATAAATTAATGCTGTTTTCTTATTTTTCCCAACAGTTTCTTCAGTCTATACATCTCTTGATTTGTCAAACTGGTCTTTTCCTTGTTTGCAATATGACATTTCACGGATCTACAAAAGGCTTTTACATCAGGGAAGAAAGTTTCAATATTCAACCCCTTCATATTCTTTGTTTCATTTAGAAAATTTTTAATTGCTGCAGCAGGGTACAATTTTTCCTTCCCATCTGAGGTATGACTTAGTGACACGTCACTTATGTCAGAAAAAACACTCTCACAGTCACTCTCATCTGACAGATCTTGATGCAGGCCAATCTGCCTACTGTTTTTTGCACCGCTTCTTGTTTCGACTGTTCGCTCAGTAGACACATTTCTTTTCTTTGAACTTTTTTTCTCAACAGAAGTAGGAACCTCTACCTCCATTTCTTCAGCTGTTTTTTTAAAGGTTCTGTTACTCTCTTCCTCACCACTTGGCTCACACTCACCCTCAACCTCCTCTTTTCCCCCAGCACTACTCTCCGACTTCTCCGCATCTTTAGTACTGGCTTCAGTTTCTCCCCCTGCTACCACACTACTCCTCTCCACTGATTCTCCAGCCACAGCTTCCTCCTCTCTTTCATACCGTTTTTCTGCCGTTCTTGGCTGGGTTTTTTCACACTCTGGCGCACTAGCTTCACCTATTGTTTTCCCTGAACTGTTGTTTTCACTAGTTTCGGTTGTAACACTGGATCCGGCCGCGTCAGAAGATGACTGTGGCGGCTCTCCTCTCCCTGCACTGCTTGTACTGCTCCAGGCGTTGCTAGGAGACGATGTTCCCCCCTTATTTGAGCCCGATTCTGTTCTTTTGGGACACATTTTTACAACATGACTTTCTTCCCCGCAACCGAAACATTTCATAGTAGAAGAGGAAGCGAACAAAATATAATCAAAATCATCAACTTTAACATGAAGTCTCAGATTGAGATCTTCACATTTATTTGCAAGAATCATGAAGACCTGACGCCTGTGTGAGACGACATGATTTAACAAAGGTGATTTGCATCCAGACAACACCTTCTTTATAGGGGAAACTATTTTCCCATGTCTAGAAAGCTCTCTCCTTAAAAAATCATCGCTGATGAAAGGAGGAACATTCGACAGGATGACCCGCGTAGCTGGCTGTGCCAGCGGTACAACCTGTACAAATGACCCCCCCACCGTGATGCCCTCTTCAACTAGTTTGTTTGCAAGTTCCACCTTTGACACAAAAAGAACCACAGCCCCGTTCATCCGCGCTGCGGATTTCACGGAGCTGTGTCCTACAACCTCTCCCACCGCTAACGCGACTTCTTCCACGCTGCACGAAAAGCCGGTGTTTACTCTAACACCATGCTTCCTGGTGAGCGTGGCGAAGCCACCTGTACCAGCCATGGTGTCGGCGAAAATCGCCGCCCAGGCTGGCCCACTACCTCCTAACAATAACAAAAAAACACGTAAAACTTAAGCACAAACACGAAATCAAAAGACAAACATTAACTAGAAAAGTTTGGAAAAAACAACACTCACTCAAGACGCTTTCTCTCTCCTTCCACTCCACTTCCGCTCAGAAGAAGAAGAAGAAGAAGAGGGAGAAGAAGAAGAAGAAGAAGAAGAAGAAGAAGAAGAAGAAGAAGAAGAAGAAGAAGAAGAAGAAGAAGAAGAAGAAGAAGAAGAAGAAGAAGAAGAAGAGGGAGAAGAAGAAGAGGGAGAAGAACAAGAAGAAGAATTAGAAGAAGAAGAAGAATTAGAAGAAGAAGAAGAATTAGAAGAAGAAGAAGAGGGAGAAGAAGAAGAAGAAGAAGAAGAAGAAGAAGAAGAAGAAGAAGAAGAAGAAGAAGAAGAAGAAGAAGAAGAAGAAGAAGAAGAAGAAGAAGAAGAAGAAGAAGAAGAAGAAGAAGAAGAAGAAGAAGAAGAAGAAGAAGGTGGTGGATGATGGACGGATTGATGTTTACAGATATTTCTGAGGAATCTTGAAGGAAACATATTTCTCCATAATTTTCCCTGCAAGTTGTGTTTTGTTTTTTTCCAGGTCTGGGAAATGTTCCCCACTTTTCCAGGCTGTAGATCCTGCATCGCTCCAGGAAAGGAGGTAAAACCGCTCAGAGACAAACCATCAGAAGGGGGTTGGGGGGTGAAGAAGAGGTGCCTTCTGGGTAAATCATGGGGAGTTCCTCCCTTTAACCAGAGGCAGGGACATACCAGTGTTGTGGAGCAGCTCCTGCAGACCCTGAGAGAAGAGCAGGTTCCTCAGCCGATCCACCTCGGACTTCAGCTCCCGGATCAGCTTGGCGTTTGGATCCTCGTTGATGACGGCGTTGCAGCGGATCTGTTTGGCCCGGTCGGCGTACCTGGAAGCACACGGGACTCTGTGAGAAACACACAGACCTGATGGGGTTCATGTGGGAGGAGCTCCAGGGGGGTCTGACCTCAGGGTGCTCAGCGTTTCCTCATAGTTGATGTCAGCAGGACTTAAAGCAGCGATCATGGCAGTCCGAGAGTTTCCTCCTGAGACACACACACATGGAACATGAAACATTCTCAGCGCTCACCTTATTAGCCTTAGCATCCATGAGTGACCTCTGTGACCTCCTCACCCAGGTTCTCCTTCAGCAGCCAGGTGAGAACAGAGTCTCTGTAGGGAATAAAGTCGCTTTTCCTCTTCTTGTTGCTTTGCTGCCGATGACAAACAGGAATCTGTCAGGTTTTTTTCCCTGTTTAATCTATAATCTGACGCATATTAATATTTTTTAACGAACCATTTCTGCCAGGGCTGAGATGACCTTTCCCAGCGTGGTCAGAGACTTGTTGATGTTTGCTCCTTCCTGCATTAAAACCACAGCAAACGTCATCCAACCGGGTTCAAAAAACAAACTCCACGCCGGCGCGGCCGTGTGTGACCTCTGACCTTGAGCCGGGTGCCCTTTGCCCCAGAAGAGTCTGCGCGCTCGCTGCCGGCCAGGTCCACCAGACTGATCTTACTGACCTGAGGAGGTAGAAGGAGGTGAGTTTATCCCGTGCGACCGGATGTGGCGCCCCCTGGGGGGCTTTGGAGGACGGGACCCACCTTCTCCGTGTCCAGGCTGGTCATCTGGTCTCTGCGCTTCTGGGTGAAGACGATGGTGAAGACGGCGTGCGATCTGGACGACGTCTCATTCATGTTGGTGGCGGCAACCGTCCTGCAACCAGCAAACAGTCAGAAACAGGCGGCTTGTTCCGTATCAGCCATTCAGGAGAGGAAGAAATAAAAGGAAAATATCAAATCTGGATATTCATCATCTGCCGATTTCTGTTCCTCCATTTCAGGCTAAAAAAAACCTTCTCTACAGGCCTCAGTTAACAGGTTAAAGGTCATGACATGATAACTACAACGCCACTACACAGTCACGGTGGTGGATGTGTGATGATGTGGGAGGAACACAGAAAACCTGGAGCTGGAAAACAGGAGAATCGAGGTGCACCAACGGTCTACTCAAAGTCCAGACCTGCAAACCTCCATGAACTGAATCAGTGTTGGGGAGGAAGGAAGCTTCTGGAAGCAGGAGGATCACAGGGTGGACTCCACCGTGGGGTTTCTCTCCCTAACGGGGCGCCGTTTGTAAACGTACAGTCATAAATTAACACCAATAATTTGGGTTATTTAGTCTTAAGAGAAAAAAAATGGGGGTCCATATTTTCACCATGTTATTCATTCATTTATAAATATCACAGTTTATAACTAAATTAATATTCAGCTTCCTTACTAAATATTTAGTTAGGAAGCTAAATATTGGTCCTAATTTCATATTTAATTTGAAACTATGACATTTATAAATGAATAACATGAACACAGATATGAAAAATGTCCCCCCTCTTACAGGTCCAGAGGGTCCAGCAGCCTGAAATGCAGGTGTGGAGCGGTTCTAGCTGCCACTCACCGGGCCTTGTTGCCTTCGTCCATCAGCTCGCTGATGTCTGTGAATCCGGTCACGGCCAGTTTGGACAGGTCCTCCACGTAGGGTCCCAGGATGGGATGTTCCCGGACTCGGAGCGAGCCCTGCGACGTCGGGTTCAGCAGATCCCGGACCCGCTCACAGTAGATTTCCATGTAGGACACCTGCAGGTGGGGTTAGGAGGGGAGGAGTCAGGCCGGTCCGTTCAGGGCGGATTGACGTACCATAGACGGGGGCGTGGTTACCTCCACTGAGTAGGTCAGGTCTGAGTCCGTGTTTTCTCCTATCCTCTGGAACAGGTCCTCACACAGCTGCGGACAGAGACACATTCAGGGTCAGCTGGAGTCGACCCATGGACCTGGGTCACATGGTGAGGGGACGAACCTGTGGGATGATGCCCTCCTGTCCGGGCTCCTGCTTCCCCATCATGGTGTAGCTTTTTCCTGCTCCAGTCTGACCATAAGCAAAGATGCACACGTTGTATCCTGGAAAACACCAAATACACACACATCATTCATCGCCCTGACCAACCCGGGTCTAGAAAACCTGACCCGGGTCTAGAAAACCTGACCCGGGTCTAGAAAACCTGACCGGGGTCTAGAGACCTGATCCGGGTTCTAGAAACCTGAACAGAATCTAGAGACCTGACATGTGGTCTAGAGACCTGACCAGGGTCTAGAAACCTGACCAGGGTCTAGAGACCTGACGTGAGTCTACAGACATGATCCGAGTCTAGAGACCTGAATCAAGTCTAGAGACCTTGATCTGGGTTTAGCGACCTGACCGGGATCTAGAGACCTGAACCGGGGTCTAGAAACCTGAACCGAATCTAGAGACCTGACATGGGGTCTAGAGACCTGATCTGGGTCTAGAGACCTGACCAGGGTCTAGAGACCTGATCTGGGTCTAGAGAACTGAACCGGGTCTAGAGACCTGATCTGGGTCTAGAGAACTGAACCGGGTCTAGAGACCAGATCCGGGTATAGAGAACTGAACAGGATCTAGAGACCTGATCTGCTTCTAGAGACCTGACCAGGGTCTAGAGACCTGATCTGGGTCTAGACACCTGATCCGAGGCTAGAAACCTGAACCGGGGCTAGAGACCTGATCCGTGATCTGGGTCTAAAGACCTGATCCAGGTCAATAAACCTGAACAGGGTCTAGAGACCTGAACCAAGTTTAGAGACCTAATCTGGGTCTAGAGACCTGACCGGGGTCTATAGACCTAATCTGGGTCTAAAAAACCTGACCTGGGTCTAGAGACCTGATCTGGGTCTAGAGAACTGAACCGGGTCTAGAGAACTGAACCGGGTCTAGAGAACTGAACCGAGTCTAGAGACCTGATCCGGGGCATGAGACCTGAACCGTGATCCGGGTCTAGAGGCCTGATTCAGGTCAAGAAACCTGAGCAGGGGCTAGAGACCTGATCTGGGTCTAGAGACCTGACCCAGTGGAGGAGGAGCAGACATCAGAGAGTCTCACCCTCGAAGGCGTGCACCAGCATCTCCTCTCCGATGTCCTGGTAGACCTGCTGCTGGGAGGCAAAGTTCTCGTCTTCAGGCTGCAGGAACACAAACACCCTGTTGTTATTACTGAGCTATGTGTGTGTATGTGTGTCTGTCTGTGTCTGTGTGTTGTTACCGTGGTGTGGGACCAGTAGGAGTAGTCGAATGTGAAGTTCTTGGCTCCATCTTTGGGCTGTTTGGGGTTGGAGATGCCTGGAAGCAGAGACAACATGAAGGAGGGGTCTCTGACGGTTTCTGGGGGTTCTCAGGATGGGTATATCCGTCTGGTCTCACTGAGGCGTTCAGCTGCAGAGCTGCAGGTGGAGCGCCCATGTGAACGCTCCAGCATTCCCAGAACAGATGAGCAGCTCTGTGTGTTTGTGTGTGTGGAGCTAAAAACATCCCGCTGCAGAGAGCTCTATTAATAACCTGATGGAACCCGTCGGTTTATTAGCAGCAGGTCAGGAGGTCACATGACGACCTGAAGCGCTGCGAGTCTGACGCAACCTGTTAGCATTCCTCATCCGAATCAATGGGAACTGTTAGCATACAGCTAACTGGGTGTGACGTCACTCTCCAGCACGTTTCAGGGGAAATAAAAACGTATAATCAATAGTTTCCAGATTTACCAGATGAATATAAAAGGTTTGATAATCTAACCAACGTCCAAAAGTATTCATACCCTTTTAACTTTTTATATTTAGTTAAATTAAACCAGAAACTTCTGTGTAATTTCTAAACATAATGAACCTAAAAGAAAACAATAGATCTTATACTAAAACAAACATCTGAAAAGTGTGGAGTGCAAATGAATTCTGGCTCCCTGAGTGCCACTGCAGTTACATCTGCAAGTCTGTTGGACTTTGACTAGGCCATTCTAACCCATGAACCTGCTCGGATCTAAAACATGTTTAGGGTTGGTTGTCCTGCTTGAAGGTGAACCTCCACCCCAGTTTCCTCTGACAGGTTTCAGCTCCGTCCATATTCCCACAGCATGATGCAGCCACCACCATGCTTTCACCATGGGGATGAGTAATTAAGCCTCTCCTGGAGTTTAATTAGGTTTAAATCAGGGATTGGCGATATGACCTCAAATCTATACTGCGATATAAACTAAAGCGCGTGCGGTAACAATATGTATTCCGATATATTCTTTTCTTTATATATATGTGCAGATACATTGCAGCAGAAAAACTTCAAAAAAAGCATAGAATGCCATTTAAACAACATTTATTGTGCAATATTGTCCAGTATAATGCAACAATCTTAAAATGTTTTTTGCATATTTATAAATGTAATATCGCACAAAAATAAAGCTGCACATATTTGAATTATAAAATATTTCAACTTCAACAGGTTTTTTATCCCTGTTAAATGGAAAACAGCAAATTTTAAACTTTTAAATATGTAGTGTAAGGACGAACACTGAACATCAGTGTTTATCCTCCTTGATGACAGCTTGATGACATCATCAAAATGCGCATTCAATCACGGTAGGCCAGTATAGTCAGAATCTCTACGTTTGATTACATTTATATCATTTCTACCTTATATATCGCCCACCACTGGTTTAAATGAGTTGTTTTAGAGTGAAAGAGGCTAAATACAAAAACGTGCCACACTTTTCAGATGTTTATGTGTAAAATAAACGTTGGACTCAGCGTCTCGTGTCCTCCTGCTTCACGCTAACACTGGTTTATACGTGTAAAGAAGCACATCAGTAAATAGTTACAGAAAGTTGAATATAAAACGTACAAAAACCATCTGAATCAATAGTTTGATCAACTTGTAAGCGTCTCACTGTCGGCCAGTTAGCCTGCATTAATGCAGCTGGCTCCCAGTATGGATCTGGTCTACGTGACCTCTGACCTCTGTGAAGCTTTTCTCATTTTATCTCCAGTCTGGTGAGAACCGGTCGGCTGGATGGACGGTGTTGCTAAGGTGCGACTGGGTCAGATTCAGGGTTGGACTGATGGATGGAGCTGAAATCATGTCCTAATAAGGAGAGGAGTGTGTGTGTGTGTTCTTGTTTATCTATCCTATTTAGGACCTTTTCTGTTATATTCTCTAACCTTCTGAGGACCGATGGACCTTATAGGGACCAAAGCCCGGTCCTAATATGGTGGACCCCCTTTTTTAGGGTTAGGGGTGTGAATTATGTTTGTGTGTGTTTCTTACAGGTGCTGTTTCCCTGCATCTGGATCACACACTTGGCGTTGCGTCCCAGCTCCCTGGAGTTGAACGGCCGGACTCGCACCGCCACCTTCACCGACGCACCTGCCATGGCTTAGCTCCGCCCACTCCTCCTGGGGGACAGCCAATCAGAGAGCAGGATCAGATCAGGCAGACAGAAAGCATCTACATGAGGAGCAGATCCATGTCGGCAGGAAGACGTTTCTTCTCCTAGTTTTCACTAAAATCTTCTCTCTCCTATTTTCCAGTCTGAACTTTTCCTCCTTCCACCCACTTTTCTTCCCATTTTCCCTTTGATTAATTTTCTCCTCCCTCGTCTTGTTTTCCTTCTTTACAATCTAAGATGTTTTATTCTTTTCTCTCCAACATTCTTCTTCTCCTTTTTTTCATCTCCGCTTCTCCTGGATGTTTCTTCTACCTTTCCTCTCTCTCTTTCTGCTGTTCCTTCTTTTCTTCATTCTTGCTCCCTGAACTCCTCCTCCTCTTCTTCTTATTCTTCTTCCATGTTTCCATTTTTCCCCTTCTCTACATTCCTGCTGTTACGTTGCCGTGGAAACCGCCCTGGTCTCTGTGTTTCTCTTCTTTAAACTCAGCTTCCATCTGATGTGAAGAAAACTTTTACGGTCCAGAGATCCTCCAAAGAGAAGAAGACGTCTCACTCCTTCACTGATCTCGCACCAAAGTTCAGAGCCAAACACACAAACCAGCCCTGAGAGCTACGGTTTAAAAGGCAGACAGTAAAATGACAAACAGCCCATCCGTCTCATCTTCTTCATGAAGACCTACTGAGCATGTGCAGAAATAAAAAAAAAACAGGCCAACCAGAGGAAGTTATGGGAGAAACAAACAATAACAGGATCATCCATTTTGTTCCCTTCTAACACGTTCTTGTGTTCAAATAAGCTTTATTAAAGAAAGTAAAAGAGGAGCGCTCTGATAGTTGGGGTATAAAACGGAGTCCTGTCCCTTTAAATAACAGGTTTCTACACGTTGGATGGATTTATGCTTTCAGAAAGCGTACATAGATTTAATTTTTTTACAGATAGCTCAGAGATTCAGCGATTTTTGGCCTGTTTGGATCGGCTGAGTTCCAGTCTAATCAACCCTTATGACCTTTGACCTGGAAACTTAAATTTACAACCTCTGTCTGATCAGAGAACGATACGTTCGGGGCAAGAAGAGGGATTTAAGGTTCCCTCGTTATTTTACGCCACAAACTAGCCTGAGAGAGCGAACATTTGAGCAGATAACAGGAAGGCTGCATGCTGCTCTGTTTGGTCCTTCTCAGCCTCCGTTGCTCTCTCAGCCTTTTAGAAATGTGAGCATTACAGTGAGGACAGAAGGTCGTTTCAGAGATGCTAGCCATGCTAATCGATGACGTAACGAGCCAGAAACTGTTTAAATTCAGACAGTTTAATTTGTTTTTCAGTCAAACTCATTTACACACACACACACACAGTGTGACGTCGCCTCTGGAGCCAGCAGGCCTCTGAAGAAGCTCCTGGAGCTGCAGGGGCTGGAGGCAGTCGGCTCTCTGTAATCTGGCACATCTGCATTCTTGGGGTAAATTTAATCTCTTCTGCTTTTCATTTCATTTCCAAGGTAGCAGACGTAGTGACGCGTTGGCATGTTTACCGTCAGTCCACACGGAGGGGGGGGGGGGGGGCAGCTCAAACTAACCACCGGGCAATCAGACCTCTTCCAAAGATCATCTATACGGGACGACTTGTCACTCTGACCACAATCAACTACTGACATCTGGGAAATAAACAGCTGACAGTGACATATTAAAGTCATTTTGGTCATATTTAAAACATCAATAATAATAATTGTGTCATCTTGCAGATTTTAATTTTGAAATGTTATAATCTGTAGACATTTAACCAACATCATTCTAATATTATAGGTTATAATTTTCCAATAATATCATTACTTTGTTCTGTTTCTGCAAATTTTCTCACATTATTATGCATATTTCCTCTATTTGCTTCTATATTTGATACTTTCCCATGATTTATTAACAGTGTTGGAGATTATTTATGTTTTTAATGTTTTTAATCAGAATGGATTAAACGTGCAGCAAAGTGAACGGCAACAGAAATACAACTGGAAAAATAAAAAATAAATTCAATTATTCAATAAACAGACAAATAATTAAATAAAATATAAGTTAAATAAGATGTTGCTGTTTTTTTAAACGTTTATTAAGTTTGATGAATTTTGTTTTTAGAGGGAGATCCGTTGTAAAAAGCCCAGAAGAAGAAACTTCACATCAGAACTCTGAGCGGTCGGGTCCAGTTAACACAGAAACTCTGATTAACTTCTGATTCATCGATTATTCTCTGTCCAGATCGGAGGAATATTTTCCACCGTACGGATCGGTTCTGTCGTTTCTTCTTCATCCGACCCAAAATGGTTCAGATCGAACAGATTTTAATACAAAAAGTTGATTTCTAATGATTCATTTATCAAGGGAAACAAATCATCAGAAGTAATTACACCCCTCATTGCATCAACCTTTCATTTAATCCTCCACAGTGATGCTACAGACTCATTAGGGTTGGTTAAGTTATCTTCATCTGACGTTAAAATCTGTAAGAGCTTAAACTTTTAAGCAGAATGTTGAAAAATAAAACAAACTATGGCTCAGTGTGTTTCAGCAGGACGCTCTTCACTGTTGCACACGATGTTGATGCTAGAAACCCAAGAAGAAGAAGAGCTGTACACTGACCTGGGATCAGCAGGAACCCCTGGCTGTTCTGCTAACGCTGCACTACCCCCCCCAGCAGGAACACACACAGACAAGATGGTGGACACAGATACGGGGGCTGGACTCTAAGCCCTTTGTGAGTCTGTGTTTAGGTAAGAGAGCCGCCGTCACAGAGCTGACCTCATCCTGCAGGCATCCCAACACACACACACACACACACACACTGTGACACACACTAACACACGGCGCTCCCAGCAGCTGGACCGGTCGGCCCAGTCCGACCAGTACCACCAATCAGCTGTTCAGACTGGAGGCGGCGTCTTCAGAGGAAGCGTTCCAGTCGTGCTCCTCGTTGTTGTGGCGGCAGCGTCGGCCAATCACATTCCTCAGAGAGAGCAAGACCCAAACACAGAGAGGCGAGCGTGGAAACCGTGGTTCTGACCCGAGTTCTCCCCTCCCACCTCCTCCATGTCTTCATGTTTCTGATTTCTGGACCTTTACAGGTGGACCCCGGCCCATCGGACCGGTTCTGGTTCGGTTCTGGTGGAGCTCCGGCCTCCGACTCACCAGCGGCCAGCGCTGCTACCTGCCTGCTGCTGATCCAGGGTTCTAGGTGACGTCCTGCAGACCTGGGTTGGTACCTGTGGTTCTGTTGCCTTCTGGAACCGGTCGGCCCGTTCCCCTCTGACCTCTGACTTCAACATGGCATCTTTGACCACACAGCTGCTGCTTTACTGGACCTTTTCTCTTTTTCAGACCCTTCTCTCTGAACCTGACACCAGGTTCTGGTACCAACGCCCGCTCTCTACGTTCAGAGTCACACCTGTACGTTTTCTTCCTGGTTCCGATGCTCAGTTTGAACCTCAGCAAGCTGTTCATCACCACCTGAATGCTCAGAGCTACTAGCATCCGATTGGCTGATTCGCCTGACCAGGCGTACCTAATAAAGTGGCCTGAAGGCGCGTTCTCCTTTGGATGGATCCGTCTCGGTCCAGACGTTCCTCCTTTATGGTTCTACCTGCAGAGATCTGCTGCTCCTTCCTCAGTGACTGATGGAAAACGGATCTCTGCTCTCCGGTCGGAGCGGCTTTCATTGCAGAGTTTCCTCTGGAGGTGTAACTTCTCTTGTGACCAGCAGGGGGAACGTTGCAGAGAAGGCTTTCATCCCTCAGCCGCTCTGTTTCACCCCCACCATATGACGTCTGTTGGTGCCTCAGATGACAGATTAGATCTGAACATTTAAACTCAGACGCTTGTTTTTGCTCTGGCTGTTGTCCAAACAGAACCAGAACCTGCTGCTACCTGCAGACCGCCACTGTCTGCTTCATCGTTTCATCCTCTTCCTCAGGATGAAGCTTCTGCAGCCACCAGGTTTGCATGCTGACACCGTCCCACTCCAGGTTGCTGAAAGCCTCCGAGGCTGGAGATGAAATCACTGATCTCAGACTGAAGGTACGGAGGAAGCTGATCTGATCTCTGTTCAGGTTCTTTTCTGAGGCAGGAAAAGGTTGAAGCTCGGCTCCTTTCTGCTCCTGATCTTCTCCCAGGTGAAGTCTAACAGCAGCAGAGCAGACTGAACGGAGCATCTTTCTGCTGCAGACAGACGACTCCATCTCCCTGTGGGTGAGACCAGCAGCTGCTCCTCAGTCAGACCCGACCTCACAGTTGGACCCTGATGGGAAACTAGGTCCAGTTCTGAGGAGAACCAACCTGCAGGAACGTGAGCAGAACCTGCGTTTGTTCACAGAGGACCCAGATGGTTAATGTCTGCAGCTCAGCCGACCCAACTCCTGCAGGTTGCAGACGACACCCTGCTCATGGTTCTGATCCAGACGGGTCAGAACCACCTCTGGCTCCTAGGAACCAGCCCATCTCTGGACCTGAGATAAAGATCTCACACAGCCAGTGTTTAAATCCACATCTAAATCCATTTATGGCAATAATCGAGCTTTTAGCTTAACCAGAACAGGAGACTATCCTAGTTTACATGTCAGTCAGAAAATCCAATTAAGTGCGTTCTACTCCACGACACTAGGGGGCGACATGCTTCCTTTCACCGCCTACAGAGTCACACAGATAGTAAATAAAAGCTGGCAGCAGTGAAGCAGACGGAGGAAAAGCAGGAAAAGAAAGACGACAACAACAACGCTGCAGGTCAGAACAGTTGGTGACTACTGTACGGTTTGGTTGTGTTGCACTCGTTGTTGTTGTTGTTGCAGCTCGTTACGGTGTTGTTGTTCCCACTTCCACGTTCTCGTCACTTCCAGAAGGGGGGAGTTCCCGGGCCTGTAACGGAATAGCTCAGCTACGCTGGGATGTCGTTTACATGCAGAGAAATCCAGTTTTATCTGGGTATGTTAGCCAGTCCGGCTGGAGTCAAACTGGACTGGCCTACTCCTAACCGAGCTAAAATACCCAGTGTGCATGCATCTCAAAAGTCTGAATTCAATTCTACTGCTTTCCACCGGATGCGTAACATAATAAACGCGTTTTAGTCGCGCTTCCGTTCGCACCGGGAGAGTTTTAGACGCCTATGGCTCGTGAAAGCGTTTCACCCAGCTGATCCCGAAATCACAGGAGAATTACAGCTGCACAACTTAAACAGTAGTATGCAGGAGGGACAACATGTAATTCTGCTAATAAGTAGCATAAACTCATCATCCACTCCAAAAAATACTAATATTTCTGTCCATGTCTTCTCATTTTTCATGTTGTCCTTGTAAAAATGATCTCTGGTTTCAGACAAACTGGCTGATTCTCCACTTTAAGGATTAAATTCTCAGTGTCCATGATAGAAACCCAACAAGTTAGACCTAAAGACCGACTGACTTCAATGGTGTCACAGGTAGTGATGTTTTTTTTTTTTTTTTTTTCGTAGTTAAGCAATGAGAAAGTGTCTTTTTTAAAATGTCTGGATTCTTCTCACTGCTTCCTTGTTTGATTTCCTGTCTGGTCCGATCTAAACTGCTGAGGTTGACGCGTTTTAGAAGCGTAGAGCCGAGCGTGAGAAAAAAATAGACCCGCCGCGTAAATGTAGGAGACGCTTCCGAGACGCGACCGAGACGCGACCGATTCGCGCCCGGTGGAAACGGTCCCATTGACTATAACGGCGGCTATCAGCCGCGTATTACGCTTCGCAGACGTTACGCGTCCGGTGGAAAGCAGAGGGTCAGACAGAAATTCGTTTTCTCTCTCGCTGCATGTAAACTGTGTGTAAGGAAGAAGGTCCAGATGGACTTCATGCTGCAGCTCAACCTCATAGAGGAGCTGCTGGTCGTCTTCTCCACAGTCGTTATTCCCTCCACGCTGGACCTGCCCAGGTCAAGGGTCAGAACCAGGCCAGCTATCGTCTCTGCAGACCCCACACATCCTGGACACACCACAGAGCGACGTACACTACAACCAGCCGCCGCCGAGGCAGCTTCTTCCCCCAGCCTGTCTCTTTGATCAACTCTACTGCAAACAGACTAAATAGGAGCTTTTATCTGCTGAAGAGGTCAAAGGTCAGAAGCTGGTATTGACTACCACTGTTGGTCCATCATAAAAACCCAATAAAACCGAAGGAAGGTCAGAAGGTGTAAATACTGTACTTGCTGTCTCCTGCAGGAGCCCAACATCATTATGGGATGGTTCTACAGCAGCAGGAGGTTCTGGACAGATCCAGGAGGAACCGGATAAAGGCGGACCCGTCCCTCTGAGTCAGGCCTGTCGATATTCAGTGGTGCGACCACAGCAGGAGAGGAGTCTGTGGGGAAGACGGCACCGCGCCTTGGCCGCAGGCAGAAGAAGAAGACCATGTGGGCGGCGGCCATAGAAACAAAGATGGAGGACCTGAAGATAGAGGACGGAGCGGGGACTGGGTCCAGTGGAGACGGGGGGGCCGCGATACGGAGCAACAGAAAGAAGAAAGTAGCCTCAGTTTCCTCTGTCAGAACTTCTGGGTCATTTTAGCCGAGCTCCAGCTACACCGGGTCGACCCGACAGGACCGCTTCTGGAACCAACCAATACCGGTCTGTGGGTTCGTACTCTGAAACGAGCCGGTAAAGTCGATGGGCGGGGCTTGTGCTTAACTCAGACATCGTCAAACAACCACAGCTTTGTGAAGCTGGAAGAGTTGCTGGAGGTTTTTCCTCTCCACTGTCGCTACACGCTTCATGGAGTCTTCATCAACGGGGCGCGACCTCAAGTCAACGACTCCATGTGATCTGCTGGGAGTCCTTGTAGTGAAATGACTTGAGATGACGTCTGTTGTTAATCGGCGCTATAGAAATAAACTGAATTGAATTGATACGTTTATAACAACAACCATCCCTGCTTCATCCATGTCTTTCTCTGGTTATTTCTGCTGATGCGTCGCCTTTTGGCTCTGATCAGTGGCGTAACTCACTGCTGATTCCTTAAAGGGCCGAGTCTGTATGAAGGCAGGACGGCTGAGAGGAGCGGGCCAGCTGATTTACCCTCTCAGAAATGGCCCGCAACCCGTCTGGTGGAAACACGTTTAATGAGGAGATTTTACCGGTCCGTCTACATTCTGACCGTGACCCGAGGTCACTGATCCCAGCTGACAGCAGGAGGTCCTTTAAAGACAGGAGGAGCAGCCCAGAGAGGATCAGGAGACCAGGGGGGAAACCTGAGGAGGAGGAGGAAGAAGACCTGATGACTCTGGGAGCCAATCAGAGATGAGGATCTTCTTCAGAACCTAAAAATGTAAAACACTGATTGTTTCTGACCCTGGTCCTTTTGCTGACTCATCATTCTCTACCCCAGCTGTTTAGTCGTTTATTACCTGGTGCTGACATGGACCGATGGAGCGGTTCTACCTGTAAGGTCTCAACTCGCCATGGTCAACTTTAACAACTAACTGTTATCATTGTAATAATTCTATTGTTACATTCAGGAAACAGGATTCTATCATAACTTGTGTTCTGTTAACGGGTCCAAACTGGAATCAGAACCAGAATAAATGGAAGCAGAACTCAACACAACGTTTGGAGCTTGTAATAAACATCTGGAGGAAATGACAACAGCAGATTTATGACCATTTATGGGATAGAAAAGCAGGACATAGATTCTGAATAGAAACATCTTATCCTAGATCCGCTCTGATCTGATCCTAGATCAGCTCTGATCTGATCCTAGATCAGATCAGAGCTGATCCTAGATCAGCTGTGATCGGATTCTAGATCAGCTGTGATCTGATTCTAGATCTGATTCTAGATCAGCTGTGATCCGATTCTAGATCAGCTGTGATCTGATTCTAGATCAGCTGTGATCCGATTCTAGATCAGCTGTGATCCGATTCTAGATCAGCTGTGATCTGATTCTAGATCCGCTCTGATCTGATCATAGATCCGCTCTGATCTGATCATAGATCCGCTCTGATCTCCATGCGTCTCTGTGAGCAGAAGCAGTCGCTGCGTTCTCATGCTCAGGCCTCAGCAGGAATGTGATAATGAACGGTCTTCATGCCTCACACTCTGCTAAAGATAGACGCTCCAACGCCCCGTCTGCAGAGTCCTCCTGAGTCCCGGCCCGGAGAGCCGGCACCGACTGCTGATGGGACAGTGGAACACATGCTGCCTTCGTGTGCAGCGGGAAACAACAGCGCTGCAGCCTGGGCAACAACAACAAGGAGCTGCTGACAGAGGATTGGCTAGTTTTATAGAAAACTGTTCAGAGACAGACCTGGAGACCAAAACGTCCTCTAGAAACCACAGAGGTAGAGTGGAGACGACCCCTGACCTCTGGAGGTCATGACCTCAGCATCAGCATGACCGGCCAATCAGAAACTCAGGAATCAGATCTGACAACAACACTGTTCAGCGTGGAGGCAGTGACGGAGGAAAGGAGATCAACAGGGAGCTGCTGTCTTTCTCTCTGTCTGTCCCTCTGAGGTCTTTAGAGTGAGATGCTGGGACATGTCTGCTGTTGATTCAGGCTGCGAGACAGCGAGAGGGAGCAAGACTTTTCAGCCGCTAACAGGAAGGCTGAACATGTTCCAGCAACCTTACCCTGCTCTATTAGTCTGAGCTTTAGCCTCTGATTGATCCGCCTAGAAATCCCAGAGTGACGCCACGACTCTAGATAAGCTAATGGTCTGGCGCCGTTTCAGGTTGAGAAAGGACAAACGAAAAAGCAGAGTTGGACAGAAACAAAGCGATTTGCAAGGCCTCCCAAAAGAAGGTGAAGAATTGCTGAAATACGACCAACTTTAGAAGCAAAACATTGCGACATCGCCGAGATCTCATGGCTGAGCTGTCCACCAGGCCGCAACAGGTCAAACTCCAGCAACATCGTTCTCTCAGAATAACTGAGGCGATAGCGATGTTCACTTGCAAGGATATGCAACGGTGTCTCGCAGACGTCTTTCTGAACGCTAGCCATGCCAACGTCTAACGCCGATCATGCTAACATCTTACGCCGATCATGCTAACATCTAACGCCGGCCATGCCAACATCTAACGCCAACCATGCTAACGTCTAACGCCAACCATGCTAACGTCTAACGCCAACCATGCTAACGTCTAATGCCAGCCATGCTAACGTCTAACGCCAGCCATGCTAACGTCTAACGCCAGCCATGCTAACGCCGATCATGCTAACATCTAACGCCAGCCATGCTAACGCTTAACGCCGATCATGCTAACATCTAACGCCGGCCATGCCAACATCTAACGCCAACCATGCTAACGCCTAACGCCAACCATGCTAACGTCTAACGCCAGCCATGCTAACGTCTAACGCCAGCCACGCTAACGTCTAACGCCAGCCATGCTAACGCCGATCATGCTAACATCTAACGCCAACCATGCTAACGTCTAACGCCAACCATGCTAACGTCTAACGCCAGCCATGCTAACGTCTAACGCCAGCCATGCTAACGTCTAACGCCAGCCATGCTAACGTCTAACGCCAGCCATGCTAACGCCGATCATGCTAACATCTAACGCCAGCCATGCTAACGCTTAACGCCGGCCATGCTAACGTCTAACGCCGGCCATGCCAACATCTAACGCCAACCATGCTAACGTCTAACGCCAGCCATGCTAACGCCGATCATGCTAACATCTAACGCCAGCCATGCCAACATCTACCACCGGCCATGCTAACGTCTAACGCCGGCCATGCTAACGTCTAACGCCAGCCATGCTAACGTCTAACGCCAGCCATGCCAACATCTACCACCGGCCATGCTAACGTCTAACGCCGGCCATGGTAACGTCTAACGCCGGCCATGCTAACGTCTAACGCCGGCCATGCTAACGTCTAACACCGGCCATGCTAACGTCTAACGCCAGCCATGCTAACGTCTAACGCCGGCCATGCTAACGTCTAACGCCAGAAGCTACGACCAGATTACAGTGGGAACTGTGTCTCTGTCTGCGTGTAGCCGATTGTCTCGGCCAGGAATCTCTGATCGGTCCGTCTCGCTCACAGGAACGTCAGAAGGCCTTCAGTGAGTCGACGTTCCCAGATGGAGCTAAAACGTTCCCGCCTCATGGAGACCCAATGCTAAGCTAAACCTCTGGAACCGTCGGGTTAGAGGAAATTTTATCTGCTGAATGCTCTGAGCTTCTACTGAGGAGGCTTCTCTCTCCCTTTGGGGTCAGGTAGAACCACCAAGACCCCACCTGCCTAAAGAAACACGTCTACCTCTAGTTCCTGAAACAACAACGCAGCTGGTTCTGGTCCGTTCTACCGTACTGGGTCGTCCTCTAGAGACAACTGAGGAGGCGTGTTGTACCTGTGGAGACCAGTTGGTTGTACTGGTCTCCAGCTCTGACTGGGTGGGCTGCTGAGCTCCATCACGTTTGGGTCAGAGGTGCTGTTGCCTGAAAACATCGGAACAGAATCCAAACACCATGCAGCTATAAATACACACACACACACACACTGGGACAGCTGAGATGCCAGCTGAGAACTGCTGCAGCCGCTCGGTCTAACTTTAGCGACGGCGACGATCCGCATAGTCTCAGAGGTTTGTGGTTCAGAGCTGCTGACCTGGAGGAGACGCACACCTGTGGCTCAGGTGAAGAGGAGGAGGAGGAGGAGCAACGTTATTTCAGGTCATTACCAAAGGAAAACTGGGTGTAACGGAGACTCTGCCTGATCCGGAGCAAACCTGAGTGGAGACGTCCCAGTGGGAATACCGGAGCGGGAAGGCTGAATAGGAGGGTGGGGTGGGAACGTTCTCACGTTCGCATCACCGTCGGTTTCTTTCTCAGAGAGGAGGAGGACGACGAAGACGAGTTTCAGGCCAAGATTTCCCCGTTTTACCTGGTTTCTGTGGAGCGGAGCAGCTGCAGAATGTGGAGAATGAGTGGAAAACCTCAGGAATGTGTGTTAGAGACGCAGCAGATGTTCCAGGGAGCTAATTAGATAGATGATGGCTAAGTGGAAACAGCAGACGGGAGTCCTCAGAATGAAAAAAAAACGACTGGATGTGGAGGGAAATCAGCAGATTGGACGCGCTGACGCGAATTCATATGCAGGAACGTGACATCACTGATGACATCAGAGGGTTAGGTTTTATATTTAGTGTAATTATTAGAAGGAAACGTGTTATTATTACACATTTAACCCCCTAATCTGATGGGATTAAACCTGTTTACCTTCCAGCTGCTGAGTTTATAAACTTTAGCTTTCAGCTCAGAACACATAACAGAACCCAGAGTTTTAGTGAAGTTTGGTCTGATGGATAAATCTGAATAACAATACTTCATTTTCACTTTTTTTAAACAGAATTCACACAAAAAATGTTAATAAAACATCTAGAATGATCTAATTACATTAACAGAAAACAGAAGAACATTTTGTTTTGTTAGCTGAAAAACATATTGATAAATGTTTATAGTGACTGATAAACAGGAATACATGAGAACACCTAAAGTGGATCTGATTGGTTGTTATTGTGGTTTCAGGAATAAATAATAAAAACCAACTAAACTTTATCCCAGCTGCAGCAGGGTAAAAAGGTGAAGCAGCATCGTTTCAGCCAGCTGACCTGCAGTCTGCAGCAGCAGGTTTCCTTTAAATTATCACTGACAGGTGGGCGGAGCTTCAGGTTTCTACCTGGAAATCAACACTTTCACATCCAGAACTGATTTATCTTTCAAATTCAATATTTTCACCTGGTTTCCTACATATTTAATATTTTATTTTATGTTTTTTGTCTTTGTGACATTTCAGACATTTAAAGACTAAAACTAGAAGTCGGATCTGATTATTGGTTCTAAAAGCTGTATATATATATATATATATATATATATATATATATATATATATATATGTATATATATATATATATATATATATATATATATATATATATATATATATATATATATATATATAACTGGTTCATTACTCTGCTTTCTTAAAAATCCACCAAAATATAAAACTGAGTTTAAAGTGTTTGGAGTTCGTAAAGGTTTCAGACGTTGGAAAAGATCGTCTGCAGACGAAGAAATCAATAAAATAAAACTAAAGGGAGGAATGTTGTACTTCCACTGTCTTCATGTCACATTCTGTAAATATGTGTTTTTTTAAATGATCCTACTCAATAAATAACTCCACAGCACTTTGGTATTTGTAATTGTGTCCTTAATGTACGTATAATATTCTTAATTTCTGGTTTTATACTTTTTCTACCATTCTTGTGTGAATCTAAAAGCTTCTATTATCTGTCACTTTGCTGAATTTCTCCCTTTGTGGGTCAATTACGGATTATTTTATTCTCTTCTACATCCTGAAGATCTCATTTAAATACAATTATATAATAAATATTATTTACGACATTTTTGTGATTCTTTTTGTTCTTTTAAAGCGTGAAAGCAGGAAAAGTTGGAAAACAACGATTCTTCCCGTCTCTGTTCTCCGTTTTCCATATTAGAAAAACAAATTCCAGATTTTTAAAGATTTCATAGAAATCTGTTCACTGTTTTATGATTCCATCTTTAGTTTGATTGGTTTTTATTGTTGTTCCTTTTTGTTTTATGCTGTATTATTTTTTGTCATTTATTGATGTTTCTTCATCTCTATCAGCCCTTTGTTTAAAAGCACTTTATAAATAAAGTAGTTATTATTATTATTATTATAAGATAAAGGGTAATGTGGGTGGCTCTTATAAAGGATGAGCTCTGATTGGACCAGAACAACTGAACCAAACTGAGCCCAAACCCAGTCCGGTCCACAGAACAGTCCAGAACCCACTCATAGCTAAAGGCCATATTACTGTAATAAATCAAGCTGTGGAGTACCCAGAGAGAAGCTGCAGGTAGACCCCAGGCTGGGAACCTTCTGGCTGCAAAGCTACCAGCCATTAAGAGATGGATCGGATCAGAACCGGTTCCTCTGCCTTCTGCTTACCTCAAACATTTATTATGTGATAAATATATTAATAACAGTTGAGTTTATTGATCCTGGGTTTTTATAAGCCTCATATTTGCTGGTTCTTTTCCCGGTTCTGATGGAGAACCCGGACCGGGACCCCGAGGATGACTCACCTTCTACCGGACAGTCTCGTGGACGCCACGCGCGGAACCGTTCACTCGGTCCCCATGACGTCCCGGAGAACCGTCAGAAGAAGAAATAAACAATCCTGGTTCTGGTTCTGGTTCTGGACGCGCTCCGGGCCTGTCGGTACCGGGACAGCCGGGCGCTGCTGAGGCCCCCCCTCAGAATAAAACTTTATTCCCACTCCGCGCGGTTCTAACGGAGCCCCGGACCGGTTTTCTCCGGGTGACGTCACCGCCCGGTTCGGGAGGCCGTCTGCGGGGGGACCGGAAGGCGGAGGGCCGGGCCGGGGGAAACTTTGAGGCCCGGACCTGAGAGCCAGACAGGCGGCAGGCCGGGGCGGTGAATCACGGCGGGTCCCGGGACAGAGGGCGGCTGGAAGTCGGTAATCCGTTAGCGGGTCCAGCCGGGGTCCGACGGTCCGGCTCCGGTCCGACCGGCAGGGGGACGAGTCAAGGAGAACCGGGCCCGAACAGAGAGAGAGAGAGAGAGAGAGGGGAGAGAGAGAGACAGGCTGGCCGCTGGCCTGGCCGCGCGGCGGTGAGTGCGGGGGGAGAGCGCGCGGGCGCGTCCCCGTGGAGCGGAGAGCGTGCCCCGCCCCTCCCCTCCTCCAAAACACAGCTGCCTTAAAATAACAGAGGTCTCACTCTGACCAATATTCCTCTGACCGGGTCTCATCCCCAATAAACTCGCCCCAACATGTAGATGGATAAAATAAATAAAAAATACGACAAACCTAACCTAACTTATATTTAGTATAAATACGAAAAAGTTTGTATTTATACTAAATAGAGAAAATTTGCTTAGATTTATAAAGAACAAATATTTTATTTCACTTAGTCTTTGTTTTATTATTTTATTTGGTATAAATACAAAAAAGTTTGTATTTATACTAAGTAGAGAAAATCTGCTTAGATTTTTAAAGAACAAATATTTTTATTTATTTATGTTTTATTCAGGTTTAATGCATTTCTTTAATGGTCCACGATGCTCAAAGAACATCCCTTAATCTATTAATGTCGTTCTTTGTGGAAATGTTATGCATATGTTGCAGGAAAATGCCCTGTAAAAACTGATGAAGCTTTTTAATTATCTTATTATTACAACATTTCTTAATTATTCAGCATTTAAATATGAACCTGAACTTGGAGCTATGAAAAATCAGATTTTTAATGTTGCTTTTCTGAGTATTTTTTCTCTTTTTGTTCATTTTACACAAAGGATAAAGTCATTTAATCCTAAACAAGATTTTAGAAAAGCAGAATGATCCTCTTCAGGTCTGACAGGAACGACGGTTTGAACCAAAGACCATCAAATGGTGATTAAATCTTTAATTTACAGTCAGAAAGGAATATGTGAATCTAAAAGTGCTTGCTTACATCCCTTATACTGTAATAATACATGCAGGTAAGCAACAGGGATGTTTTCCTGTTTTTAAGTACGTGTGTCGCCCCCTGGTGGAACGCCACCCTGGGCAAAGAGCCATAGAGAACATAACAAAAAGCTACTGGGGGGACGGCACAGATAGTACCTATCACTCAGAAATAATGAACAAGTGGGGATGAAGAGATGGTACGGAGTGGATCATCTGTCATACGGAGAACATCTGCGGTCGTCCATTCAAAGCCCAGACAGTTAAAGGAGCAGTCTGTGTGTTTTTGGATGATGGGGAACAGCTTTCCACCCTGGGAGACCTGGGCTGTTCTCCAGCTCCAGCAGGAGACCCGGAGGAGGGTGGAGGAGGTGGAGCATCAGGAAGGAGGAGCTGCAGGTAAACAAGGTGTCAGCTTCACCCTCAGTGTGTAACATCAGGGTGTGGTTGTGTGTTTTCCAGGCTGGACACAGGAGGAGGAGGAGGAGCCTGGACCTCCTCCTGGAGACCTGGAGCTGCTCCTGATGAGGCAGATTGGTCCAGTGTCAGAACCAGAACCAGGACCAGAACCAGGATTAAAGCTCCAGGGAAGAGAACCAGTCACATGACCTGGGGTGGGGTGGGGGGGTCGGCCATCTTTGTCTCTGTGGGGACGGCAGCACAAAGACATGTGTGTGTTTCCTGACTTCCAGGTGTTTCCTGACCCCTCCCTCTTTTGTTTCTCTCTCTCTCTCTCTCTCTCTCTCTCTCTCTCTCTCTCTCTCTCTCTCTCTCTCTCTCTCTCTCTCTCTCTCTCTCTCTCTCTCTCTCTCTCTCACACACACACACACACACACTAAAACAAACCACATAGCTCATTTCGGTTCGTTTTAACGGCTGTTGCTTCTGACCTTTGACCTCCCCATGATCCACCTCTGAGCTGCGTCCTGATTGGTCCGCACCCTTCCATTCCAGTCAGCTCCTTTCCTTAGGTAGGTGGCGTAATCATGGGGGTCTGAGGTCAGAGGTCATGATGTGTGGTGGGGCTGGTAGGAAATACCCAGAGTTCACAGCGAGATCAGCGCCGCAGCTCCCCCTGCTGGGCGTTAATGTACATCACAGCGTCCTGCCGACGTTTATGAATATAAATCTAGGATCTTTGCATCCGTCTGCTCTGGTTGCATTGATTCAAACCTCGACGTTTGTCCAGTTTTGTGTTCTGAGGGAAATGTTTAATCTGTGGTTCTACTTTTGGATCAAATATGGAGCTAAGGAACAGTTTGTGGAGCGATTTATTCACCATCTTGTTTGGACAATAATGTAAAAAGGATCAGAATAAATCCTGCTGTTGATTATTGATTCTCCTGGGATCAGATTGTTTCATCCTGGACATTCTTTATCTATCTGCATACCTGGGATTTAGGAATAGTTGTTCTGAATCTCAGATGGAAACTTTAGCCTTAAAAAGGTCAATCGATTTAAAGTGGAATGTGGTAAAAAAATATTGATAGATTTCATTTTTCCAGCTGCGATTATCATAAAAACAAATAATTTTCTGCTTTAACATGTAAATAGTTGGTTTAAAGCTCCTCTTCTGTGTTGTTCTGTGTTTTATATTTCAGGTTGGGTTCTCATCCACTGTTGATTCAGGTTTTATTTAACTGTAATTTATAACATAAATGAATATCACCTGAACTTGCTCTGCAGATTTATGCTTATAATGTCAATAATCTCTTAATCTCTATATGTTGTTTTATTAGATCAGCTGTATAACCAGTTAAGATGCAGTGACATCTAGTGGCGTGCTGAGCACATAGCAGCTGTCTGCTCATCTGATGGAGGAACTCGAGTTAAAGTTAGCAGGTTCAGAGTTCAGTTAGGATAAAACACTGAGACCTATGATTATTTTGTCTGCTTTATTACAGAATAATTCAGATTACAATCATGATTCTATTCGGGTCGGCTTGTAGATCTCCTAACGTGGACTTTATGTGTCGGTGTGGTCCTAAAACACAATAGGAGGAAGGAATGATGTAAAATAAAATAAAATCAGCAGCTACAGTTTCCTAGTCATAAACTCACAGATAAACATGAGGAATCAACAGAATTATTATATTAAAACAAATTTACTGCTTAAAGCGAACACAGACCTAACAATAGCGATCAGCTGAGTTCATTTACAGACTGGTGAAACAGCAACAATGCAACAATAAGGATATAGTTAGAATAAACTAGATCCTTTGAAGATTATATTTATGGTCAATATTCTACAATAAACAAGAAACGCACACAGGAATATTTCATAAAAATCAGTTGATTCACACCTGAGCCAGTAACAAGCTAGAGCTCACTGAGTTTACAGAATTAGGTCAGTAATTAACTTTTCTGCAGATCAGGTTTATTTCCACAGAAAGCACCAAAGATGCTTTGTTTAAGGGACGACTTCAACTGGTTAAGAACGCTGACAACACACCCATCAGGATGGCATACCTACGGGAAATGCTCATGTGTTAAAATCAAAGCATCTTTTCAGCACACCTTTAGACTACAAGCGGTAAGTTTTGTTGTGTTATATCGTATATTATAAACACACGACCTAACTGCATGCCTATACAATTACGAAAAATGTTAACAGAAGTTTTCTATATATTATTTCTAGCAAATGGAGTCATAAAACCCTATAATGTTATGTTAAATCGTTAATTCTGGTGTATTAGGGCCATTGTAGAGAAAAGGGAAAAAATTGGGTAATTTCTGCCAAAACAATAAAATTCTCTGATGTCAAAAAGTCAAAAATTTGCAACAGAAATTTCTAATATTAAAGGTAGAATTTTTCCCCGACAACATCTGATATTTCCTGATATTTTAAAGTCAGGGAAAAAAAAGAGAGAAAAAAAACTGAGATTTTAAATCAGTTGTGTTCAACAGAAAAAAGTCCTATAAGATTGAAGTGTTTTAAATGTACAAGATGCGCGTCTGGATCATTTCTAAAGTGTACGTGGTTCACGCGTCTCTTTTCTGGGATCAGAACGATTTCTCCTGGGTTCAGTCTCGTCATGAACACCTTGAGAAAACAGCAGACCTTCTTTATAAACTGTTTTCTATGAAGCAAAGACCTGTCAGAACAGCATACCCCATCACAGACACTGGTATGCTGTTTCCATAAAGTAGCCTAAAACGACAGACGTCGCTATAAAAATCTGCTTCCACTGTGATTATCTGAGAGGGTAGGCCACATCGACAGATCACCGATCCACACAATCAACCACTTTACTCTCACATGCTTTAGCTCTCCATTCTTTTCCACCAATAGGTGGCGCCTCTGAGCCATAGATGAAGCTAAAGAAATGGATCTAATTCATTATTCCAAACTAGATGGCTGCAAACTTTGGGATTAAAGGTCATGTTCTCCTTTCTGTTTTCACAGGTAGCTTTAGTAAAGCAGAATGAAGACATATTCTGTTAACTTCTTGGAAATAATATGTTTATTTTTTAATGCACAACTAAATATGCACATTCTATAAATTTCTTTTTTTTAACAATCCTACTCAGATGCACATTCTAATCGGAGTATGCCACTTTATTTTTAATAACTTCACAGTACTTTGGTTTTATAATTTTGTCCTTAATGTACATATTATTCTTAATTCTTTTTTTATACTTTTCTATTTTTCTTGTGTGTCTTAATTTCCTCTTTGTGGGACAATAAAGTATTATTCTATTATGTTTTATTCTATTAAACTGTTTGTGTGGAATGTTCTGGGTTTCTGCAGGACTGTGGACGGTAAGAAGAATGGAAGCTCCAGGAACCTTCATGTCTCTGTCCCTAAATGTGTGTAAATGTTTCCGGCTGCAGGTCCATCAGGGTCACCAAAGTTAGTCTCTTTGCTCGATAGATGGAGACGGAATTATGAAACATTTTTTATTATTTTCTTCAGATGCAGAAGTTTACATCTTTTAAGATTGTTGTGCCTTTAAATAATGTTAAAATAAAGATGATCATGATGATTTAATTCACAACATGTGAGTTATTTTTTTGAAACAACACCTAACACACACTGCTTCCTTGTGTGACATCATGGCAAATCAACTGAAATCCGGGAAGATATCGGGAAGAAAACCGCTTATCTTCACTAATCTAATCCACTCTAGGTGCCAATTTCAAGATGTATAAACATTTCAGATTTATCTCTCAAAACAAGTTTAATCAAGTATGGAAATGTCCAACCATTGCACCATTCAGGAAGGAAGGTCTGTGTCCTGGAGATGAACGGGATTTGGTGTGAATCATCTGCAGGACAAAAGCCTTGAAAAGATGCTGCTAACGCTGTTAAGAGAGAGTTTATCCACCATGAAACAAATCTTGTACCAATCAATGGCTGAAAAGCCACTCAGAGAGGAAGAAGTCATTCTTCCCGAGCAACATTAGAAAAAGGGAGAAGCTTCAAAAGCTAAGAACACCATGCCAACTGTAAAGTAGAGGGGTGGCGGCATCATGATGTGGGGCTGTTCTGCTGCAGGAGGGACAGGTGCACTTCACAAAATAGATGACATCCAGAGGAAAGAAGATTACGTAGAAATATTGAAGCAACATCTGAAGACATCAGCAGGAAGTTAAAGCTGGGGTCCAGATGGACGATGTCCCTCAGGAGACCAGGAGAAAGTGATTTAAGGACGACAAAGTGACCACCTCAAAGATCTCAGTCCCATAGAAAAGGTGTGAGAGCGAGGTGGTTTACAGACCCGACCCAGTTCTACCAGATCAGTCAGGAGGAATGGGAAGAAACCCAGGACCTTTGACCCGAGTCAGCTGGTTTTAAGGGCAGTTCTGTTCAATTACTGAGAAAATAGATCAAAACGTCTGAATTTTAATTCAACTAAATCCGGAAAGAAAATCATCTCTCTCAACACTCTGACGTTTAGTAAATAAAAATAGTTTAACGATATTAGCTGAGCTGAAACGGGGAGAAGTTTGATTTATGTCCGACAGTGAAAGAAAATGGATTATATGTGTTCATAAAGTGGTGGATGTAAATATCAGCTGTATATAATCAAAATTTGTATCATATTTAAACAGATGGAGTCAGACGACATTTGACTGCAGTGAACAGAGTCCGAACTATTAAAATAAATAATAAAATCCACATTTGATTATTTGCATAAAGCCTCTGGGTCACAGTGTGATTATGATGCTGCTTCTCTCTGAGGAAACATTACCAGCAGGCTGTAAACAAACACAATGACAGTGTTTGTAGAAGAGAGTGATTTATAGAAAGCAGAGAGGACGACACTTCCAGCGGGACCTTCATATTTCATATTTCTGTTCACACGGCCGAACTGTGTCCGGACGTGCGTTAAAATAACAACAAGGACGAATAAACAGGATCAATGGAACATAAACCTCATGTTCAGATCCGAGCCAAAAGTGTTTCAGTGCTTCACGCTTAGATGATACATTAAAAATATTTACAGAATGACCAGCAGGAAACCACCACAGGGGGGCGTTATAAACAGATCAGTCCATGTTGGAGGCTACATGGTGCAGCGGTGCTTTAGGGTCAGTGAAAACCAGACAAACTCTGGAAGAGAAGAAGAAGTTTCCTTCTTTTTCAATCTGGGGTCTGCACTTCATCGAACAGCCTGAAGAGGGCGCTGTTAACCTACTGATCTGGAGGATGAACTGAGGAGGATCCAGAACAAGTGTGCTACCAAGGTAACCGTCTCGTGTGTCTCTTTCAGGAGAACAGAACTCCTTCACTCTTCTTTAGGAATATAATCTAATCTCATCTAGAACCCACAGGTTAAACAGGATCATCAGAACGCAGCTCTAATTGGTACCATAGAAAACCTTCATCAAACTGGATTTTAGCAATAAAAAGGAACCATAGATCCAACTCAAAGACCACCGTCAGATGAGCTGGCCACATGTCCTCTTCTTCCAGCAGTTTCTCCTTTGATTTTAAGTTATAAAAAAGAAAAAAAATGAAAGCTTGATAATATTGGACGGATGTTGAGAGCGTTGTCAGTCAAAGACAGCAACCCAAAGGTCTCTCAGGACGGTGAATCAGCCGGTCGCCAGCAGGAAATAGTGTTTTTGACTGACTCGGCTGCACGTTCACAGTCCACCAAATGTATGGAGTTACCATCCTGGCATCTACCTTTCATCGATCCTCTACCGTTGGACCTTTGAGAGAGACCGATGGTAGACAACCGCCTGGTCAAAAGGGACCGGGTGTTACCGACATCTTCCTTGAAGGTCCTGGTGGAGTAGTAGTACAACAGCGGGTTGACCACGCTGTTGGATGCCGCCATGCACAGCGTCAGGGCCACGGCTCTCTGCAGCAGGTTCTGGACTCCGCAGCTCCAGCGACCGTTCACAGCGTGCAGATGCAGCGTCCGGATCACGTGGTAAGGCAGGAAGCAGAGCAGAAAGGTGGCTATCACCATGGTGATCAGGTACACTGAGCGCTTGTTTTTTTTCTTAATCTTAATGCGAGTCCTCAGGTCCTGGCAGAATGTTGGAGTTGTCAGACACTTGAGGATCTTGCTGTAACACAAGATGATGGTGAGGAACGGCAGCACAAATCCAAAAATCACGCCCACGTAGTTCAGGCTGAGAATGCGGGACCAAGACCTCGGTGTCGCCGGCTCGAAGCAGCGAGGTGCTCCATCTCTGGAAGGAAGCAGACAAACAACGAAATGTCTCAGTGTCCAATGATCTGCTTTAGGTTCAGCTCGATCAATTCATGCAGCAACAAACAGCAATGGTTAAACGAAGATCTCTCTCTGATGCTGTTCTTACTTCTTACATGGTGTCACTGGTGCATTGAGTCTTACCTGTGAACGATGCCATTGCTAAGGAAGGGCACAGAGGACACACCCACAAACAACCAGATTCCCAGACAGGTTATCAGGGTCGGTTTGGAGTTGGCGATGAAGCGATGACGTAATGGATACGCGATGGAAAACCAGCGGAGGAGACTGAGAAGCGTGAGGAGCAGGATGCTGAGGAGCAGAGAGAGTCATTTTTTTCCCCTCCTAGGTTAAATGATTTCTCTTCACCCATGATTATTTCTAATTCTCCACGTGGGGAAGCTAAAATGCTCCCTCAACAAAAGGAAAAACTAGCGTGTGAGCGTGTCTCCTGTCCTACCTGGAGTAGAGATTGACATAGAAGCCGTAGACACAGAGTCTACAGACCCAGTCAGGAAAGTACCACCTCCCCTTGTTCATGTAGTATGCCAGACGCAGGGGGAGGGTGAGGGAGAAGCTCCCGTCTGATAAGGCGAGGTTCACCATGATCACGTACGCAGGCTTGCCTCTGTGGATGGGAGAAGAGATTGAGTCAGAGAGGAACAGCAGTGATACTTCAAACAGAGGGAAAATCAGGGCCTGGTAGAAACAAAAACCTCCTTTATTGCTCTAAACCTTTTTTGTAACACATTTGTCTTCCTGTTGGACATAATTAAGACAGTGGAGGAGCGTTGGTGCCAACAACAGGTCCTCCCTGTGTGGACCTTGCATGTTGTACCTGTGGATGTGTACGGTTCTTCACATTCTACAGTTTTCTCCCACAATTCAAATAGGTCAAGGCTATGAAGAAAGTTGGGGAAGGTAAACCGAACCAAGGTATAAGTGAGTTTGCCAAAGATTGTTCTAGTGTTTCTGGTTGCCCTGTAGTGGACTGGACACCTGTCCATAGTGTTACCTGCCTCTCGTCTGCTGAGTCCTGCACATAGGCATCGCACCCTGTCTAAATTTGGCCAACATGTAAATGCTTCACAAAATCCCACTTTCAGTACATTTTCCGGGTGAAAATAAAAGCGTGGACTGTCCGACCTCAAATAGCCAAATTATGTGACAGAGCAACACAAAGTCCATGGTTGTAAAGTGGAATGAAACAAATATATGCTTTTTTAACATTTTATACAAATGAAGGTCTGAAGAATGTTCCACCTTTTATTACACCTAAACACAATCCATCGAACAGAGTTCACCAGAACTGACAGGGTGGGCAAGGAGAGCATTAATCTGGAGGAGTTGCAGAATCAGTCAGAAGGACAAATATGACACTTCTAATTCACAAATCTGACCTTTAAGGAACACTGGCAAAAAGAAAGGAAATCCCTAGAAAATAAAAATTGGGCTGTTAGGATCAATAATAGGGCTGTCAAGGTCACAAATAAGGCTGCTAAGGTCACTAAATGGACTGTTAACGGGGCTGGTAAGGACATTAAAAAGAGTGTTATGGTCAATACTGGAGCTGTTAAGATTAATCATTGGGCTGCTAAGGTCAGTAATTAGGCTGTTAAGGTCTTGTAACTACGATGGTAAATGGCCTGTACTTGTATAGCGCTTTATCTAGTCCCGATGACCCCAAAGCGCTCTGCACTACATTCAGTCATTCACACACTGGTGATGGGGAGGTACGTTTTAGCCACAGCTGCTCTGGGGCACACTAACAGAAGCGAGGCTGCTATACACAGTGGCGCCACCTCTGACTACCCCCAGCAGGCAAGGCGGCTGAAGTGTCTTGCCCAAGGACACAATGATCGAGACGGACAGAGCAGGGGTTACAGGACAAGCTTTAATCTCCTGAGCCACGGTCGCCCAGTTCATGATACTGGTTTAGCTCAGTAGTTCTAAGTTCTGGTTCTAAAATGTCCTACATGTTTGGAAGTATCTTTGCTCATGCAGACCTGATTCAGTGATAGCTTTAAGACATAATCTAGATCTGCTGAAGCCTGTTAATCACCCAATTCTTACAACTCAAGGAAACATATAAAACATGCAGGACGATAGGCCCAGAGGACCAGGCATGTGAAACAATGGTTCAGTTCAAGGGATAGTTCGCATTTCTAGACATGAAGTTGGTCACCTCCTGGTCAGCGCTCTGGCCATAAGAAGTCTTTCAAGAAAGTAGTCCCGCTAGATTCGGGGGCCAACAAACTGTGCTGTTTTGTTTCCAAAAACTATATGCGTTTGAAAACATGATTCATTTGCATCACAAATAAAACGCCGGCCAAAATGTGCAACTCACTATTATTAGGCACTATTTTCTTTCCATTCCAATCAGCGGCCAGCATCAACTCTTGCGCTCCCCCCGTCAGCTGTTCCACTGTTGAATGCCGACAACATGTCTGATTACGAAACATCTGATGATGAAACTCATTTTAGCGCAATGCCAGATGGATCGGATGAAGAAGAAACTTTTTTTCAGCACAACGCCAAAGGGACACCTTTATGAACCGGAGTATACGGATGCCGAACTTCAGCAGATGGAGCTAGAACGTGCAAAGAGAGAGAGCGAGTGGACATAGTGCTCCAAGCTGAAGCTGAGCTCACAGCTGTAGATCGGGTGAGTGACAAATGGTGGTGAACTTGTTCGAATTGTCAAGTTAAGCCTACAGAGGTGGAACGTTATTGCTGCCACGAATGGGAACTTATCATGCCACGGATGCAAAACCTCTCGATTGACGAGGGCAGCGCAGCGTCTGTCTGCTTCACAAACAATGACGTTTTCCCCACAATGCTGAATGCTGGTGTCCTGGAGACATTCTTCTACGTTCCAAAAATCAACTGGAAACTTGATGGTGAGGATGGGATACAACTTCATGTCTAAAAATGCAAACTATCCCTTAAGTACTTCCATGTGTTGGAATGGAATAGGCAAGGGAATTCTTTTTGTATAGCACACTTTCAACAACAAGGTAATTCAAGGTGCTTGCAAGGGCCTAGTCAAAGTCCAGACCTAAATCCAACTAAGAATATGTGGCAAGACTTGAAAACTGATGTTCACAGATTTTCTCCATCCAACCTGAAGAAAGTTGACATTTTTTGCAAAGAATTGGGCTCACTTTGTGTGAAATATAAAGAAAACACAGTTAAGATTGTAAAAACTGTGGCAAAGTTTAAGAGGTATGAAAACTTTTAGGGTGCCTCCTATTTTTGAAAATTAGCAGGTTTCATGCCTTGAGTTAAAAACAAGTGGAGAAAACCTGATTCTGATCCAGACCAGTTCCTGGATTTAAAAGAACGTCTGACTGCTTAGTAAAAACCTAAAGAAATGAGGAATGATATGGATAAATAAACCTAAGGGTCATTTTCGGTTTTAGTCGCGTGCGTTTCAATGCTCCGCTGCAGCTGTCTTATCTTATCTGGATCCCAGAAGCAGCTAAAAATATCTACCATGGATTAAAGCCAAACTGTAATGTCTTTTACTTCATCCGTTTCATTTGAGCCCAACAAGGCTTTCGTTGTTGACACGCCTGCAGGCGTGTGTGCATAGCGGAGCGCTAATCTCGGTTCTGATCAGGTTCTGTAATAAAGTTGATGCCTTCATTTCCTGGTTTTTATGCATCGTGGCAAACAAATGACAGAGAAGCAAATAAGGTGTTTATCATCCAGCTGTTTGATCAAGCAGGCGCACTGCGGGTATAGCTTGTATTGGTGGCGGTTGGATGTTGTCTACTTGAAAAGCTCGAAAGTGTTTGGGTGGAGCTCTTCTGGGGAAAACTGAAAGTCCCTGTGTGACATTCATTGTTTCTGGTGATGCAGACAACTCAACACTTGAGATAGAACAAAACAAAACATTTATCTCTGTGTTCCTGATAACCGGCATGCCGAGGACGCCACCCACATGCCGAAGATTCCCACGTTCTGGCACCCAATTAGCCCAGTGAAAGTCGATTACAATTTTCAACAAGAAGAAACTAATTGGTTATTCAAAAGTTTTCACACCTGGCCTTTTATAAATTAATTGATTTATTAATTTGTTTCTTCTACGTGGTCTGATTCGTGGGCAGGTTATCTCCACCACAGAGAACGGCGAGCTGCGGCAGCCAGAAGAAACATGGAAAGTTCCTGCAGCTACCCAGACAATGTCTCCATAACTACTGCTGAGGCATCATCATAAACCATCGTGGTCATAATGTATCATAACCTTCAGAGTCATGTCCCGCCTGCTGGTTACAGAACAGGGCCACAATGTTGGGAGACGGTTTAAAACCAAACCAAACCATCAACAAAACCAATAAACACAAACAAGGGAGGCCACTCCTTCCACTGATGCTACGTAGCGTGACATTCCTTCACTTTCTCTGTAATTAGACAGACGATCGTTAGAACAAGGTGTGACGGCTGAAAGGAGAATAATGAATAATCGCTGGACAAATTGCTCCTCAGATCCGGTTCATCGTCTCTCTAAAAATGTCAATCAGTTCTGATCAATGTTTCCGTTGTAGTTTTAGTGTTTGAGCCTTCAGGCTGAGAGGTCAAACCAGTCGTTGAGAGTTTTCTTAGAAACCTACATCTGTGTTTTCCTCATGAAGAAGCGGCACTGTTTGCAGACATCATGCAGCTCAAGATTTAAAGGTAATTTGACTTATTTGCAAGAGAGACATTAAGGTATTTTTTTTAAAGACATGCCTGGAGTTCCTCGCCTCATAGCAAAACAGGAAACCAGTTAGCTATAATGGAGCTCGCCAGGAAGTCATCATCCTTTATCGTAGGAAACGCAGCAGCAGCATCCCAAAGAATACGCTCCACATTCTGATTTTAACAAATGATTCAGCAGAAAACGGTTGGGTTTAGCTGTCCCAGCCTGGAGGCTTGGTTCTGCTTCACAAACCTTTTCAGATAAACCGGAGGTCAGACTGAACTGGTTTATCTACAGCATCATTACCACACATCAGGACTTCATTTATTATCTAAACTGGAAACATTTGTGGACCTGTTGTCCGTGGAGAAAGCAACGTGTGGTGAAGGTTTGGTGTCTGGGTAGCGGACCAATCATCTCAGGATGTCATGGAGGAGGAAAACATCTTCTGTAAGCCGAGTGGAAGATCAGCAGAGATCTGGAGTGTTTTCCATCAGGCCTGAGGCGAGGTCACGGGGTCATGGGAATGTTTACTGTGTCTTCATGAAGCGTAAACACTTTCTGTGCAAGTATCTGACAGATGATGCTGGTTGCTCCAAGTCACCGCTTCACTTTGGCCGCGTCTGTGGTGAATAAGATAAGGGCGCATTCCCAGTCCGCTTTAATCAAACTCCAGTTCGTTTTCCCCGAGAAAGTCCGGTTCGTTTGGGGAGGAGTGAACGTTCAATCGAATAAAAAAAAGCGAACTCTGGTCCGCCTAAAAACCTCGGTCTCAGCTCGGTTGACGTGAACTCTGGTGCGCCTTCGATTGAACATGTGAATGCTGGGACATGCGAATGACTGGGACCGCTCCAAAAGCAGGAAACTTGCTTTAGCGCAGGGCATTGTGGGTAAATACAACCTTAAACAACCGCGCAACAACCACTTTGCTTCGTCCTCTGCTCATGCGGAGTCCAACCTTTTTGTCTGGAACATTAAAGACAACAGAGCGATCCTAAAATCACCAAAATTGTTCACATTTCATCGAAATGAGTCTACCGGACCAACAGGTGTGAAAATGATCTGAAACAAGCTCCTCCCCCTGGCTTCTTAAACCCAACAACTGATGATTGAAGGTTTGTAGAGGATCATTATTTCTTTATGAACATGAATATTTTCATGTGGTACACTTATAAGCTCCATCATGTTCTAACACTAGACCCCCAAACACTAACGACCAGAAGACGCTGAGAGGACAGCCTCATGCTAAATGAAATAAAAAGTGATGATGGAGTGAAGGTTAAAGGTGAGTGTGTTTCAGGGTCTAACCTGCGTTTGTTCTGCTTGAAGAAGACCAGCAGGGCCAGGATGTTGCAGAGGAACGCCACGGGGAACACCATCACGTACGTGAAGACGTAGGCGTTGTATTTGAAGGTGTCGTCGTCGTGGGGACAATACCACTTCTCCACGTTTGTCGTGTTGTTGCTGTTATCGCTGGAGGTGCTCATGGTCACTGCAGGGAGTCGCTCTAGAAAACAAACAACCCAGGAACAGAAGGAAAAGCTTTAAAGTTAAAGCCGGAGGATCGTACATCATTAGTTCAGCATCTAAACATGGCTTCAGCTAAACGTGACCCACATCGAGGTCATGCAGAGCTCCTTCGGTGACACACGGCTGCATCCTCGGTGCATCACAGATCCTTCCTCCCTGCAGCTGTTAGTCTCTGCAACCAGAGGGGCTCAGTAATGTTTACATCACTGCTGTAATTTACACTGTTTATCTCAGTTATTAACATTTCTCCTGCTGTTATTTATAAATCTGTTTTTAACAGTTTATATTCCGTTAACTTCTTGTAAATAATTCGTTTACTTTTTACTTTTGAATGCACAACTACTCATCCACATTCTGTAAATATGTTTTGTTTTTAAATTATCCTACTCAGTTGCACAAATTACTGCACAGCACTTTGGTTTTTGTAATTTTGTCCTTAATGTACATATATTATTCTTAGTTTTCGTTTTATAGTTTTTTTGTTGCTGTGTGAATCTAAATGCTTCTTTCATAATAATAATAATAATAATCCATTTTATTTGAAGCGCCTTTCTGAACACTCAATGACACTGTACAACACAATAAAATCACAATGATAAAATACATAAAAACAACAAACACAATAAAATCTGCCAATGGTAGAATTGTACATAAGATCAAAGTGAAAAAGCAATCATAAATAAGTATGTTTTGAGTTTGGATTTGAATCGAGGGAGAGAGTCAATACTACGGAGGTCAGGAGGGAGAGAGTTCCAGAGTTTGGGGGCCGAGCGGCTGAAGGCTCTGCTCCCCATAGTGACAAGACGAACAGGGGGTATGGAAAGAGACAGAGAAGAGGAAGACGGGAGAGAGCGAGATGGTGTGTAAACATGGAGGAGATCAGGGAGGTAAGGAGAAACATGGTTATGGAGGGATTTGAAGGTATACAGAAGGAGTTTGAGTTGGATTCTGGATTTGATCGGTAACCAGTGCAGTTGCTGTAGGACGGGGGTGATATGGTAGGAAAGAGGGGTTCTGGAGAAAATACGAGCAGCTGAATTTTGGACCAATTGAAGTTTGTTAAGGGTTTTGTGTGAAAGACCAGAGAGAAGAGAATTACAATAGTCAGGACGTGAAGTGGCCAGACTGTGAACAAGGATGGAGGTGGAGTGGACAGTGAGAGAAGGGTGAAGACGATTAATATTGCTTAAATGAAAATAAGCAGACCGGGTAACATTACTAAAATGAGCTTGAAATGATAAAGAGCTATCGGGGATGACACCCAGACTCTTTACCTGTGGGGAGGGGGAGACGGAGGATGAGTCAATGGACAAGATGAAGTTTGAAACCTTAGAAAGAGCAGATTTAGAGCCAACAAGGAGTAATTCTGGTTTATCACTATTTAGTTTGAGGAAGTTTAAGGTGAACCAGTTTTTGATTTCAGACAGACACGAGGTAAGGGAGGAGAGTGAAAGAGAGACGTTTGGTTTACTAGAAAAATAGAGCTGGGTGTCATCTGCGAAGCAATGAAAGTTAAAATTAAATTTACGGAAAATATTGCCAGGGGGTAGAAGGTAGGTGAGGAAAAGAAGTGGACCAAGAACAGAACCCTGAGGTACACCAGAAGAAACAGAGGAGGGGTGGGATTTAAAGGATTTAAGTTGGATGAACTGCGTGCGGCCTGAGAAGTAAGATTGAAACCAGCGGAGGGGCGTGGAGGTGATGCAGAGAGCAGAAAGCCTATGGAGGAGGATGGAATGTGAAATCGTATCGAAGGCCGCACTTAGGTCAGGGAGAATGAGAATGGTGATGAGTCCAGAATCAGCTGCAATGAGAAGATCGTTAGTGATTTTTAACAGAGCAGTTTCCATGCTATGTGAGGATGAAAACCTGATTGAAAGGGTTCGAAGAGGTAATTCTGATTAAGGTGATGGCGAAGTTGAGAGGCGACTATTTTTTTGAGTATTTTAGAGATGAATGGGAGGTTAAAAATAGGACGAAGGTTACTGTAAACATTAGGATCTAAGCCGTGTTTTTTCAAAATCGGTTTGAGAACTTCAATTTTTTAAAAGTGAAGGAACTGTAGCACTCGTTGATGAGGAATGAATGATAGCAGAGATAATGGGAAGGAGAGAGGGAAGACAGGATTTGACCAAGAATGTTGGAAGAGGATCAAGCTGGCAAGTGGTAGGTTTCGATTTTACGATCATAGAGGCGATCTCACTGGAATCGGGCTGCTGAAAGAAAGAGAAAGTTTGGGAATAAGAGAAAGAATCGGAGGGGAGGGCGGACGAAATAGAGGGGTTGAGAAGCTGATGAATGGTTTGGATTTTCTGATTGAAGTATAACAAAAGAGAATTGCAAGTATCAGTGGAATAAAAATGGGGAGGAAGGCCGTCAGGGGGTTCGAAAATATTGTTCATTAAAGAGAAGAGTGTTTTGGTATTTCCTTTGTTAGCAGAAATGAGTCCAGAGAAGTAGTTTGCCTTAGTAAGGGAGACCAGATCCTGATATTGCATAATGTGTGATTTGTAGATTTCCTTATGAACTGATAAGCCAGATCTTCTAAAAAGCCGCTCTAATTGGCGACCTTTGGCTTTCAATTTGCGAAAGCTGGGGAGTGAACCAGGGAGCAGATTTGGTAAGTGTAACGGACCGAGTTTTAACTGGAGCAAGAAGGTTAAGTAGATCAAAAAGACTGTTATTGAAGATGGAGACAAGTTAATCAGGACTAGAAGAATATGGGATGGAAATAAGGGAAAGGTATGAAGTGAGTGTGTCCAAGTTCATGTTTTTAATGTTATGGAAAAAAATGAGACGAGAAGGTTGATTGGCAGAGAGTGAAAATGATCCGAAATATGATGTTCATCAATAGAACAATTTTTTAGGGATTAAACCAGAACAGCAGATCAAGTCCAAGATATGACCTTTAGGATGAGTAGGGAGTTGAACATACTGACGAAAGCTGAGGCTGTCAAGACATAAACAAAAATCTCTGGTGAGGGGGAGATGACCTTTCAAAGTGTATATTGAAATCTCCCATTATAAATACATTGGTTGAGAGAGATGGCAGGTGGGTGAGCAACGTTCCAAATTGATCCAAGAAATCACTGTTAGGCTAAACTATTACAGTTGGAGTAGATCCAGGGAGCAGGAAGGCAGGGCACGCCATAGAGCTAAACGAGGGGAGCGCAACAGGTAGGATTTTCCACTTCTTGTGATATATAATCTCGAGACCTCCTCCACGGTCACAGCAACGGGGTTGACAAGTGTAAACTAAGCCGGGAGGGGTGGAGACATTAATTTGAGAAAAGTCATCAGGAGGTTGCCAGGTTTCTGTTAAACAAAGAAAGTCCAGCTTGCGGTCAGATATTGTGTCCTGGATCAGCTGACCCTTCTTCGTGAGTGAACGAATATTTAAGAGGCCGAAGTTGACAGAAGCGGTGTTGTGATTGAGAACGGAGCTTGCCGGGTTGGCTGATCTAGCCACGCCAGATAATCATGTCACTTTGCTGCTGTTACAGCTGAATGTCCCCTTCGTGGGACAATAAATGATAATTCTATTCTATATTTGTCATTAAAATGAAATGTTTCCATCAGCTTCTTCTCTTGACCCAGAAAGCGAATGAGCAGCTCCGGTGATAGAGATTCATGAGGACGAGTCAACCATGTGTGAAATCCTGCATGGGTTCTGTTTCTGTTCCACAGGCGTCTCATCATTCATGTCTCTGTCTCAGACCAAGACGTTTTGGTGCCGTCACTTTAACTTCATTGCCCGATTATTCATGCTGAACAAAAAGCAGCTTTCCTCACGACGTCCAAGAGCCATCTTGTTTCCAGCTGTTTAATGGAGCCGGCATCGGTCTATGAAGTGCTCTGTGTCTCGGTTCTGGTTCTGCTTGTTGTTATGATTCATGCTAACCTGTGTCTCTTTTTGTTTTTAAGATGAAACCTCGTCTCTGCGGCTCGTGGTCTATCAGAGCATGCCGCTGCGCCTCACATCCTGAGCTGAGCTGTTTTATGAGACCATAAATCTTCCTCTATCATGATTCCTTTAAACTTTAGCTTGTTTTATTTTTTTTACTGTAGTTGTTCTCCAGCTGTCAGAATTTCTTATTGACCTTATTCTCCTGTTTCCTGTTTTATTTTGGTGATCCATCTGTCTTCACCCTCCGTCTTCCGTTTACTTACCTGTTCCTCCTGTTCCACCGTTTGTCACTTTTGGTCCCGAGTTTCTAGTCACTCTGGTATTCTTGTGTTACCAGGTTACAGATTTGTCTTTCTTCCTTCTCATGCATTCCTTGGTTCTGTTAAGTCATCCTAATTATTTATCATTTGCTTGTAGATTCAAGTTTCCCCACAGCTGTGATCAGTAATCACCACCCTCGTTTAAGTACTTCCTAATTTAGTCAGATCTTTGTCAGATCCATCCATACAGATCTTTTTAAAAAAATCTGTTTTTATGCTCAATTTCTCAGATCATCAAACAGATTGTGCTACCAGATTTTTAAAAAATGATCTGAAGATTTGATTTAGTAAGGAAAAAATACTACCCTGCAAAAACCTGACATGATGTGAAAAAGCAATCACTCCCCTTTTCAAATGATAAACAAGTTATAGTTATCCACATATGTTAATGCACCAGGACCAGACCTGAGCGATCCATAAATCCGTTAACCAGAACCAGTCTGGTGACGGGAGGCAGAAACATCAACACATCGAGATCTAAGCTAAAGAAACTCCGTCTGGAGACGATTTAAAAGCTAATTTTCAGGATTCAACAGTTTTTCAACCTAAATATTAAACTATGGATCAACATTATACTTATGCTTGGTTGGGCTATATGTATACTAGTTGCTGAAATCACACCTGCTGTCTAAAAGGCTGAGATTTTCTGATTTAAATAAGAATTTTAATAGATTTTTTTGTTTTTCAAAGTCGTGTTTGAGTTTGAGAGTAAAATATTTAGTTTTTATGCTGCAGTCCTCGGTTTCAATAGCAGCAGCTGAATGCCAGAGATAAGTGGAGCTCTTTGTACTGCGTTAGTGGCGATAACATAACCTTTGGTGCTGTTTGGGTGGAGTGGGCCGGAGGATTCCCGGCAAACCTCCAGACACTGAACCCGCCTTTCAGTTCGGACTCCTGCAGTCATTCTGAGAGTTTAAAGGCTGCAGCAAATAGTCATTTGGCCAGTTGGCTGCACATGCTTATCCCCAGAAATCCATAAAGCAGCAGTGAGCAGGAGTCCATGCAGGTCGGCGCTCTGTTCAGGCTCCAACATGCATGAACACAAAGAGGAAACAGATCCAGATTTAGAAAGGAAAAAATGTCCCTGAATTGTTTCCCTGATCACAGATCTGGGTCTGAATGTTGAAACCTGAAGCAGAACGAACCAGGAAACAGTCGGCTGAGTGTGTGTGTAGGTTTGGTGTGTAAGCAGACCAAACAGGTTGGCTCGTTGGAACAAGGCTGTTTTTATTAGCAGCTCTTCAGCTGACAGAGAAGACGGTTTATTTTGGACTCTAGATTTGAATGAGCCTCCTGACAGTTTATCTGTTGAATCATAAAATGGAAATGAGTGAAGAGGATCTGAGCCGCGTCTGTTCAGATATCAGGTGGAACTCTGGGAGCGTTTTTACGAAAAACAGCTTTCACCCGTTAACTCTGATTGGTTAATAAATGTCCGTCTCAGGTAAAATCTCTCAGGTGCGAAGGAAGGTGGTGTGTGACCTCTGACCTCTGTTTAAAATCTCAGATATCTGACCTCTGACTGACGGTGTCTGCAGCACAGAGAGCAGAAAAAAAAGCAGAAATATGACAGATAGTTCAGGAGAAAAGTCACACAAAGCCTGTAATTAACAGCAACAGGGCTTTGGATGATTTTTTTATATATTTCTTTAAATTAAATTTAAATTATTGGTTATTGTTAACAGATAAAAAAAAAACATCACACTTTATGGCATTTTTAATTTCTTTTTTGTTTTAATTTTGAGTAAAAGAGCAAAAAACATTTTAGTATTTTTTGGTATTTTGTATTTAAATAAAGTCTCAATTTTTATTTTAAGTAATTTTCTTCTGAGCTCACATTTCTTTATTTATTTGTTTATTCATTAATTTAATTGAAGAAACTGAAAGAGGTTGAAATGTTTTCATATCAACAAGTATTTTTAATTCTGCTAAAAAGTTTATTGTTATGTTGGGTTTTTCTAAAAGTTTGAATAAAGGTGCACGGTAATAAGAATAAAAAGCATACAAATAAGAAAAAAAGAAGAAGAAGAATATGAACAAGAAGAATAAAAAGAATAATGATAATAATACGAATAAGAATAAGAATAAAAAAAAATATAATAATAATACGAATAAGAATAAGAATAAAAAAAGAATAAGAATAAAAAGAATAAGAATAAGAATAAGAATAAAAAAGAATAAGAATAAAAAGAATAAGAATAAGAATAAGAATAAAAAAGAATAAGAATAAAAAGAATAAGAATAAGAATAAGAATAAAAAAGAATAAGAATAAGAATAAAAAAGAATAAGAATAAAAAGAATAAGAATAAGAATAAAAAAAGAATAAGAATAAAAAGAACAAGAATAAGAATAAAAAAGAATAAGAATAAAAAGAACAAGAATAAGAATAAAAAAGAATAAGAATAAGAATAAAAAAGAATAAGAATAAAAAGAATAAGAATAAGAATAAAAAAAGAATAAGAATAAAAAGAACAAGAATAAGAATAAAAAAGAATAAGAATAAGAATAAAAAAAAGAATAAGAATAAAAAGAATAAGAATAAGAATAAGAATAAAAAAGAATAAGAATAAAAAGAATAAGAATAAGAATAAGAATAAAAAAGAATAAGAATAAGAATAAAAAAGAATAAGAATAAAAAGAATAAGAATAAGAATAAGAATAAAAAAGAATAAGAATAAGAATAAAAAAGAATAAGAATAAAAAGAATAAGAATAAGAATAAAAAAAGAATAAGAATAAAAAGAACAAGAATAAGAATAAAAAAGAATAAGAATAAAAAGAACAAGAATAAGAATAAAAAAGAATAAGAATAAGAATAAAAAAGAATAAGAATAAAAAGAATAAGAATAAGAATAAAAAAAGAATAAGAATAAAAAGAACAAGAATAAGAATAAAAAAGAATAAGAATAAGAATAAAAAAAAGAATAAGAATAAAAAGAATAAGAATAAGAAAAAAAGAACAAGAAGAATAAGAAGAATCCTTCTGTCCATCTCACACAGATTCTGTTGATCTCTAAATTTAATCTGAAGGCAGATTTTTGTTTTCAAGCTGAATATAGATGATATAATTAATCAGAATTCCTATGGTTCACATTTCCAGTGACGATCGGATCAGAACCAACAGCTGCTGTAACTCTGCTGAGTGAGGCTCGGAGAGAGAAAAACATGGAGCCGTTTTAAGAGTTTAATCTGATATGCTGAGGGAGGATGAAAGTCTCGCTCACCGTTCATCTTCACAGCTTTATCTCTCTGCAGCTCCTTCATCCATGCAGTCGTCCGTTCAGCCACAGCTGCTCCCAGCTCTGCCAGGAGGGAGCCTTTGATCCCTGGGAGCCGTTCTGTGGAAGGGGGCGTGCACAGAGCCGGGCGTGGAGCCAGCACGCTCTCACAATCACACATCCACCTGAAGTTCCTGGGAACTCCAACCTCAGAGCTTTTCTGTCAGCTTGTTCCTGATTTAAACTGCTCCTGGGAGTCAAGTGTTCCTCAGAGCTGCATGGAGAAGTCAGAAATAGGCTGAGGTCTCCTCAGAGCGGTGCCGGGGGCCAAAATGCCAGCGAGGTTTGGCAGCCGCTCTGTTTCTAAGAGCCTGAGGCGGAAAGGTGGCTCCAACCCGGAGCTCGGTCTCACAAACCTGTCTGGGACAGACTTCAACTCTATGATTCATTAAATAGATCAGCTCTATGTATCCAAACAATAAAATAGTTACATAACCAGCCGTATTTACCTGGGAACTGAAGCCTGAGGCAGCATCAGGAGTAAAGATGAATATTTCCAGCCTCTGAGATCCATAAACTGGACTAAAAACAAAAGCATGACCAACAGGAGCTGGAAGCTATACTTAAGCTCCTTCCAGGTTGGATTGAACTTTTTTATTCCTCTTAATAAATTTAAGATTCATCTGAAAACGGCTGCTTGTTTTTACTCTGGTGATCGTTGAATCACCGTCCATTGTCGAGGCGGCTGACTGGAGCTGGGGCCGCAAGGTGGTCGGTGCCTGTCACGGCGGCAACCCCCGAACTCGCTGGTGGACACCGGCGGTAAGGGAGGCTGTCAGGCTGAAGAAGGAGTCCTATCAGGTCTTTTTGGCTTGTGGGACCCCTGAAGCAGCTGATAGGTACCGACAGGCCAAGCGGAGTGCGGCCCGATAGGACGCGGAGGCAAAAATTCGGGAGTGGGAGGAGTTTGGAGAGACCATGGAGAACGACTTCTGTACGGCTTCGAAGCCCCCCTGAGACGCCATCCGGCGTCTCAGGGGGGGAAAGCGGTCTGCCACCAACACTGTTTACAGTGGGGATGGTGTGCTGCTGACCTCGACGCGGGATGTTTTGGGTCGGTGGATGGAATACTTCGAAGACCTCCTCAATCCCACCCGGCACGCCTTCCAATCTGGAAGCAGGGTTTGGGGACTAGGGGTCGGTCTATCCAATCTCTGGTGCTGAGGTCACCGAGGTCGTTAAAAAGCTAAAAAGTTAAAAAGGCCCTGGATGTTGTGGGGCTGTGTTGGTTAACGCGGCTCTGCAATATTGCGTGGACATCGGGGGCAGTTCCCTTGGATTGGCAGACCGGGGTGGTGGTCCCCCTGTTTAAAAAGGGGGACCACAGGGTGTGTTCCAAGTACAGGGGGATCACACTTCTGAGCCTCCCTGGTAAGGTCTATTCAGGGGTTCTGGAGAGGAGGGTCCGACGGATAGTCGAACCTCGGATCCAGGAGGAACAATGCGGTTTTCGTCCTGGCCGTGGAACACTGGACCAGCTCTACACCCTCAGCAGGGTCCTGGAGGGAGCGTGGGAGTTCGCCCAACCGGTCTACATGTGTTTTGTGGACTTGGAGAAGGCGTTCGACCGTGTCCCTCGGGGGGCCCTGTGGGGGTGCTCCGGCAGTATGGGGTACCGGGCCCCTTGATACGGGCTGTTAGGTCCCTGTACGACCGGTGCCAGAGTTTGGTTCACATTGCCGGCAGTAAGTCGGGCTTGTTTCCAGTGAGAGTTGGACTCCGCCAAGGTTGCCCTTTGTCACCGATCCTGTTCATTACTTTTATGGACAGGATCTCTAGACGCAGCCAAGGCGTTGAGGGGATCCGTTTCGGTGGCCTCAGGATCGGGTCTCTGCTTTTTGCAGATGACGTGGTCCTGTTGGCTTCATCGGAGCGTGATCTACAGCTTTCGCTGGAGCGGTTCGCAGCCGAGTGTGAAGCGGCTGGGATGAGAATCAGCACCTCCAAACCTCCAAATCCGAGGCCATGGTCTTGAGCCGGAAAAGGGTGGGGTGCCTCCTCCGGGTCGGGGAGGGGGTCCTTCCCCAAGTGGAGGAGTTTAAGTATCTGGGGGTCTTGTTCACGAATGAGGGAAAAATGGAGCGGGAGATCGATAGACGGATTGGTGGGACATCTGCAGTTATACGGGCGCTGTATCGGTCTGTCGTGGTGAAGAGAGAGCTGAGCCGAAAGGCGAAGCTCTCGATTTACCGGTCGATCTACGTTCCTACCCTCATCTATGGTCACGAACTCTGGGTGGTGACCGAAAGAACGAGATCACGGATACAAGCGGCTGAAATGAGTTTCCTCCGCAGAGTGTCTGGGCTCTCCCTTAGAGATAGGGTGAGAAGCTCAGTCATCCGGAGGGGGCTCAGAGTAGAGCCGCTGCTTCTCCACATCGAGAGGAGTCAGTTGAGGTGGCTCGGGCATCTGGTCAGGATGCCTCCCTGACGCCTCCCTGGTGAGGTGTTTCGGGCACGTCCCACCGGGAGGAGGCCCAGGGGAAGGCCCAGGACACGCTGGAGGGACTATGTTTCTCGGCTGGCCTGGGAGCGCCTTGGGGTTCCTCCCGAGGAGCTGGAACAAGTGGCTGGGGAGAGGGAAGTCTGGGTGTCCTTGCTTAAGCTGCTGCCCCCGCGACTCGACCCCGGATAAGCGGAAGAAAATGGATGGATAGATGGGATGATCGTTGAATCATATCAAAAATCTGTTGGATGATCTGAAACATGAAACATGAAACTAAAGCGCAAAAACAGAAGAACAGTGATCAAATAAAATGTGTAAACAAGAACAATAAACAATATAAGATACAATTTTGGATGAACTGATGGATAAATGAACTAAAAAAATTAAATTTTATTTTTTCTAACGGTAAATGAAAAACTAAAAAATGATCCAGGTATTTAAATAAATAAATAAATAGTTTACAGAATAAAAAAGAAATATCACAAACATGGAAAATATAAGAAAATACATTTAAATATATAGAAATAAAACAAGAAAATACCAAAAGAATGAATAAATAAACCATTAAAGAACTAATATGAAATAAAATGAAACAAAAGCAAGGTTAAAAAAATAATGCGATAAATGACTAACAAATAAATGAATGAATAAATAAATCGTATACTGAAATAAAAATAAACACATATGTTAAAATACAATAATAAACTAAAAGTGGGAAAAAATAACAAATACAACAAGAAATGGATAATATGAACAATAAAATCATAACATAATTTCCTTAAAAATCATTTGAAAATAAATATCCACACCTATACTTTATGTAATACTACTACAACTACTAATAATAATAAGTTCAACCCAAACTGAGGAGATGACCTTGAGTTTAGTTTTGAAACATGAAAAGTTTTTTCTGCCCTCAGAAAGTTGTGAAGCATAAACATCTGTGATGAAGCTGCAGGTGAGTCAGAATAACACTACTCGGGGGGGGGGTAACAGTAAAAGCTGTTGAGTCATTGAATCCACAATGAAGAGGAGGTTAAGCTTCATATAAATTGAGCCAATCAAATCAAAGTTCAGAGGTCAGAGGAAGGCACCAATTATCATTATTAATATTGTCATTTATCAGAAATTGTCCCAGAAAGCTACAGAAGACATAAATGATTAAAGATTTCAGCACTGATTAGAACATGGCGCCACCTTGTGGCAACTTCCGTTTTTTTTTCTAGTTTTTTTCCTAGTTTTTTTGTTTTTACAAACTGATTAAATAATAACTCAAACATGATGGGTTGTGGGTTAGAGAAACGGTTCTTGGAAATCCAGACCCAGACAGGAAGGTCCTTCTGAGCGACGGAGCAGCCCTGTGGGTCACTGGACTTATCACTGTGGGTCACTGGACTTATCACTGTGGGTCACTGGACTTATCACTGTGGGTCACTGGACCTATCACTGTGGATCACTGGAATTATCACTGTGGATCACTGGACTTATCACTGTGGGTCACTGGACTTATCACTGTGGGTCACTGGACTTATCACTGTGGGTCACTGGACTTATCCCTGTGGGTCACTAGATTTATCACTGTGGGTCCCTGGACTTATCACTGTGGGTCACTGGTCTTATCACTGTGGGTCACTGGACCTATCACTGTGGATCACTGGAATTATCACTGTGGATCACTGGACTTATCACTGTGGGTCACTGGACTTATCACTGTGGGTCACTGGACTTATCACTGTGGGTCACTGGACTTATCACTGTGGGTCACTGGATTTATCACTGTGGGTCACTGGTCTAATCACTGTGGGTCACTGGATTTATCACTGTGGGTCACTGGACTTATCACTGTGGGTCACTGGATTTATCACTGTGGGTCACTGGTCTAATCACTGTGGGTCACTGGATTTATCACTGTGGGTCACTAGATTTATCACTGTGGGTCACTGGACTTATCACTGTGGGTCACTGGACTTATCACTGTGGGTCACTAGATTTATCACTGTGGGTCACTGGACTTATCACTGTGGGTCACTGGACTTATCACTGTGGGTCACTAGATTTATCACTGTGGGTCACTGGACTTATCACTGTGGGTCACTAGATTTATCACTGTGGGTCACTGGACTTATCCCTGTGGGTCACTAGATTTATCACTGTGGGTCACTGGACTTATCACTGTGGGTCACTAGATTTATCACTGTGGGTCACTGGACTTATCACTGTGGGTCACTGGACTTATCACTGTGGGTCACTAGATTTATCACTGTGGGTCACTGGACTTATCACTGTGGGTCACTGGACTTATCACTGTGGGTCACTGGACTTATCACTGTGGGTCACTGGACTTATCACTGTGGGTCACTGGGCTCATCACTGTGGGTCACTGGACCTATCACTGTGGGTCACTGGAATTATCACTGTGGGTCACTGGACTTTTCACTGTGGGTCACTGGACTTATCACTGTGGGTCACTGGATTTATCACTGTGGGTCACTGGTCTTATCACTGTGGGTCACTGGACCTATCACTGTGGATCACTGGAATTATCACTGTGGGTCACTGGACTTATCACTGTGGGTAACTGGACTTATCACTGTGGGTCACTGGATGGTCCGTTTAGTCAGCACAACCAGCACCCGTTTATCATCTCTGCTGCTTTATGGAGCCTTCAGGGTTCTGGTCCGGTTTCTGCACCAGAACCTGCTGCAGCCCAGATGTTCTGAGCTGAGAGTTAATGAACAGAACCAGAATCCAGATCAGATGAATGGATTTCATCCTTTCATTAATCAATTATAAAATTGATCTGACTTTTACTTAAAACAAAACATTTAAATCCAGTAAACATTCGATTAATCTAGAAATGAATTAATTTTTCTTTTTTAAGTGAAATGATTTTAAACTTATAACAGGTGCAAAAATCTAAAATATATGAATAAAAACAGGAATGCAGAGTCATGAAGGGTGAGAATATTTATGTAAGAGGAGAAACGTAAACAGAACCTTCTGGGTCAGAACCGACGGCTCTGCTACGATTAGCTTTAATGTTTAATCTTGAAATATTTTCTCTGCTCTTAAATAAAAACTGTTTATGTTACCCAGAACTTCAGCATCAGAAAGTGATGTTTGTGCCCATATAAGGACATGGAGCCATATTGACCTCAGTGAGGAGAGAGAGCGCTGCTTTAACTTTTCCTCTTTTTTTCTGCAGAGTAAATGTTGATACACAAGAGGCAGGGGCGGAGCTTCAGCTTCCAGCAGGACAACAGATCTGATGCTCACAGATGTTCTTCATCCAACCTGACTGAGCGTCAGAGGTTCAGCCAAGAAAGATTTCAGTCTGTAGCTGGAGGAGACCTGCAGAGAGCCGTGGTTCTACACTGCATCACAGCAACTACAGAGGTAATAGTTATCAATGCGTCACATAAAAATCTAATAAAACAGAGACGTATGTGACGGAGGAAAGGAGACTAGATCAGGTCAGAACTGGTTATAAAAACAAAGATTAAAACCTTTATAATAGACCAGGTCGCTGCAGGAATGTCAGCAGAAGGTGGTTCTCCTGGAGCAGGGCTCTGCAACCTGCCTCTCTAGAACCACAATGGTTCTCCAGAACCTTGGCTCAAACTGACTACAGTGAAGCCCTGCCTGTTAGCAGAGTTTTTCATAGAGCATATCTAAAATATTTAAAGAAAATGCAGCTGGAAAACAAAATTACATCATAACAACGCTACTACTTGACACGCTATTGGCTGGGGTTTGCAAAGCAGCCAATCTAGGAGCACCATTTATTTTTCTTACTGCTGATTGGCTGAACTCCTAAGAGCAGAGAATAGGAAAACTGTGGATGTTACCTTCTGTGGTGGTGCTAAGACTGTTTCTACTGTGTGTATTGATAGATATTAAGGTATAATTAGTGTATGAACTGTTAATATTAGCAGTTATAGGCGTTTTTAGAAGGGCTCTGAAATATTTGTGGATTATATGTGTTTGTGGTCCCTAATCCCTGCAGATTACTGGGGTCCACTGTAACGTTTTTCAATATAGATCTATTAACAAATGCAGGCTTTAGCAGCTTTTTTTAATGGAACAGTTTTATTGCATTTCCAGATCAGCATGACATGATACTTTTCTTGTCATTAGTTTGTAAAATGCGCTTTAAAAAAAAAACAATTCCACAAATAATAGAAAATTTATCCGTCCTCTTATCTTTATTTTAAAAGTTATAAATAAAATAAAATTGTAGTTCTTTAAAAATATAAAATAAAAATTCCTTTAGTGGAAATTTAATAAAAAAAACAACTAATTTGTTTTGTGGCTCTAAACTGGTTTGTGGCGGTGGACTGAGGGAGAAAATGGTAAAGGTTGCAGACCTCTGTCCTACAGAGACACCAGTAAAACCAGTTCATCCTAACCATAACAGAACCAGGCGCTGACCCGAGCTCAGACGCAGGTTCTGATGGGTCTCACACAATAACAACTCCCACGTCATCAATCAGATCAAAACATTTGTTCTCTCTAAGAAAATATGGACCATAGATTTACATTCAGTGCAAAACATATATGTAAAAACGGGTTAAAAAGCTTCATAAACTGTAGAGATAATTGTTCAGATTATTGCCTTATGAAAGTCTGGAGTTTATTATAACATGATGGTGGTCATTTTATAGAGATATACTGTTAGAATGGACACAGATCAGCTTTAACACGGAGCGTCACATTTAAAAACATTCGGTTAATTATTCTAATCTATTTTCATGTATCTAAACAATGAAAAACAAACACAAGTAGAATCTGTAAAAAAAAAATACATGTCACAAATGTTTGAAACAAAATAAAAAACAGACATTTTTAACTTTGGTCGTTTTTTTAAAGCCTCCACACCAGCAGGGGGCGACCTGTCTGGAAGGTGAAAGAGCTATAAAAGGAAATGTTTTCCTGAGATCCAAGGTGAGGCTTCATGTGTAATGTTCTGTGCATCTAGGTGGTGGGGGTTCATGTTATGATCCGCTGGATGCTGCTTTAAAGACACACGTGTGTCGGGATTCAGTAACTGATCTACTCAGCAACTATTACTGCTAAATTATGGAAGTTATTTCACTTTCCCTTGTTACAAGGCTCCTTGTATTATCACGGCTCTAACGGTTGAAACTGTGAGTGTGAGAACGGGGTGTCCACTTAAACATTCACGACTGTGTGTGTGTGTGACCACGGATCATGGGAGGGCTGTTGTAAGTCAAGGTGAAGAAGTGGGACTCGGTTACCGATGTAAACGTATCAGACCGGTTTATGGAGCTGGACCAGGAAATCAGAGAGCGGTCCAGGACTGGTCCAGGATCAGTCCAGACAAGGAAGAAATCCAAGGAGGCGGATCAGATCCAGAGACCCGATAAGGGGACTGGAGACTTTTCTGCTTTAATACTTTAATTTAGGAACTTTCTAACTTTCTCTTGACTCCTTTTTCCAGTAAAGGAATTGGAGCAAAGAGAAGCTAGACATGAAGTTGGACTGAGTTTCATACATAAATGAGATTAAAGTGTTGGAATCACCAGAACTCGGCGTTACATGCTCCAGAAAACAGATTCTAGCACAGATCTGGAAATGTTCTGCTTGACTCGATGTCTGATGATGGCTGCTATGCCTCCGAGCCACCACTGGAGGCAGCATCACGGCCGAGTCCTCGTTTAACTTACTGACGGATCGTCATGGGAGACGAATGTTTAAGACGGGCTCATCTCTGCAGAACCAGCCTGTTTAGTAACAGAAGAAGACGTCTGTGGAGAACAGAAGAAAACAGAACCTGAGGAGAAGAGCGCCTCCTCTGGTTGTTCTGGGTAACACCATGCTTCAGGTTTTCTACAGCAGAGTCAGACTAGCTTTTACAGCTGGAGGTTCTGCAGGAGGAGGAGGATGAAAGCAGCGCAAGCAGGCAGCTGGAGGACATCTTCTTTTTATTCTTCTTCTCATCAAAACAGCAGCAAGACCCACCAGCAGCACGAATAAAACCAGCAGACTGACCACCAACACAGAAACTCCTTCTTGTCCTAATATCACCATGCCGACCTTCTCCCCTCCCTCCTCAGGTTCTTCCTCACCTGCAGAGCAGAAACAGGTGTGAGGATCATCTCCTGAACGTCTGACGCTGCTGGTGGATCTGCTCACCTGAGACGTTGAGGCTGATGAGACGTTTAAACTCAGAGGGAGCTCCATCGCCTCCCCCCGGCGGCCTCATCACCGCCCTGCACTCGTAGGTTCCTGCGTCCCTGGTGCTGACGTTCTGGAGGAGGACGGAGAAGTCCCCGTCCTTCACGGAGGACGCGTCTCTCAGCCGCACCCGTCCTCTGAAGGACTGGTGCTGGTACTGTCCGTAGACACGTCTGTCCCTGTGGAAGAGGACGTAGTCGTCCTGCCGGAGGTCGGTTCTGGTCCACGCCAGCAGAGAGACGGCTCCATGTCGGGGGTCCTGGCAGCGCAGAGTCACGTTCTGTCCAGGTCTGGCGCTCACGTCCTGAACGTCTGCAAGGAGAGAAGAGATGAAGCTGGGCTTCTTCACTGGTTCTGAAGAACAACCGGTTTACCTGCAGCGTCATTCATTATCTCCACAAGCCAAACATCTGAACTGGTCCAAGCGTCTGCTTAAAGCAGAACCTCTTTGTTTTCACCGTGTTAACGTTAAATTAGACAGATCAGACGGTCTGTCCTGATGACATCAGCAGCTCCTTCCTGGTCTGGATGAGTTGGAGATGTGAGCAGATGATCGGGGCTGGAGGCAGAACTTCAGGTGGTGGAAACACAAAGAACTGGACCAGCAGAACCAGCTGAGCTGGAGACAAATCTTCTAAACTTTCTGAGTTAAATCTGACGGAAATCCCAAAGAGAAAACAGTTTGAGAACAAAAAAATCGGATTTTTGCTCTAACAGGGAGATTTCCAGAGTTGTTGGCTGAAAACGTGGATCCCATGAATGAATTATGATTCAATTCAATTCAGTTTATTTATATAAATTCAATTCACAACAGATGTCATCTCAAGGCTCTTAACAAGAAGTCATTTCAATACATTTATACAAACATTCCAATCAGTTAAAAAGTTTCCTATTTAAGGAATCCCAGCAGATTGCGTCAGTCATTGGCGTGAGGTTGGGCCCCGTTATGATCCATCGCTGGTCTTTGATGCATTCTTAGGATTTTCTGCCTCGACTAGACAGTAAAGATGTGTTGCTTTAAATCTTGGATCAACATGGAGACATAATGTTTCCAATAATATTTTAATGCATAATATAATTAGCTTCTGTCCTCTCCACAACAAATCTTCATGTTTCAAGGATGTGAGCCTCTGTTATGATTGTGTTTCATCAGAATTATGAAACATAGATATTTTAATCTAATAGAGGAAAAACAAACAAACTGACTTTGGGAGGGGGGGAGGGGGAATTATTGGAGCATGGGAAAATAAAGATAGGCATTAAAACGGATTCTGGTTCATTTTTATGTTGTTGTGCAGAGACTCTACAAAAAGTTGTCCAGAATCAGACTTCCCTGTACTGTATCTGCAAACCGGAGGATTTAACGTGTGTGAATAAATACAACTTTAGAGTGGGAATAAATGACATAAAACACAAATTATTTAGTCACATTAGAAATAAATGAAAATTCGCAATTAGAAATAGTTTTTTTTTTTTACATCAAAACTCAAGAAAGAATCCCATCCATCCATCCATCCATCCATCCATCCATCCATCCATCATGATGTGGTATTTATATTAATCAGTTGAATAAAAGATAAAACAGCAGGAAACTCAATACAACATCGCCATCTCGTGGTAGAAAAGATAACTGCAGAAACATGGCTGAAAATTGACCTTTGATGCTTTTCTCTTTAAATGTTTTAAAATCAAAGATAAAACGGAAGAAAGACAGGGAGACAGGTTCTGGTTCTACACCGGGTCGGATCCGCTTTTTATGAACCAGAAGAAAAATAAATCTGATCTGAGGTTTAGAGATTTCACACAGCAGCTACTTCGCTCTAACGGAGGCATGTTAGACATCTGGCTTTTATTTTGCTGCATCAGCAATTTAGTTTCACTTTTAAAGCCATCCATGATTCTGCTGGTTGTTTTTCAATCGTGTCAGGAACCAGCGAGGCTCACTAAGGTCGCTCTGTGTCTGAGGAACGTCTTCACCAGCGACTGAATCTGAGCCATCGTCACAAACTCCTGACTGATGCAACAGCCTCAGAGCCTCAGAGCCTCAGAGACAAACTTCTCACCTTGAGCAGCAGAAACCAGCAGGAAGGACAACATGAACCCCAGAAGTAATCCTGAGGAACCAGCAGACAGGGTCATGGAGAGGTCAGAGGTTAAACGCTTCCTTTAACCAGATCCTCAGAGTTCAGCAGCAGAGCAGCGTCATGTGACCCAAAACAAGGAGCAAGAAAGGGGAGGTGTGGCCGTGACGTAGGAACGACATCAGGGTGGGCGGAGCTCAGATACCAGGTCACATGACGTAGAGACGATTACACAACCTCAGCTACACACTAACATGTTTTACTGGAGCTTACAGTAAAAAGAAAGTACACCCTCTGTTGGTTCAGGACTTGATGAGTCTGAGCTGCTCTTTGACCCGATCTGGAATAAAATAGAATAATCCTTTATTGTCCCACAGAGGGGAAAATCAGCTGTAACAGCAACAAAGTGACACAATAGAAGCATTTAAATTCACACTATAAAGTTAGAAAAAGTACAAAAACATAATTAGGAGTAATATATGTACATTAAGGACACAACTACAAAAATCTAAGTACTGTCCAGTTGTTAAAAATAACGTGGCGTACTCAGATTATAATGTGCTACTGGAACGTATAATTTAAAAACAGAAGATATTTACAGAATGTGATGCGTAGTTGTCCATTAAAAGGTAAACGTATTATTTCCAAGAAGTTAACAGAATATAAAGTGTGAAAAACAGATTTACAAATAACAGCAGCAGAAATGTTCACTAAGTGAGTTAAAATTACAGCCGAGATGAAAACGTTATAGAGTTTGTTGGGAGTATTTCTGGTTGTAGAGTCTAACGGCTGCTGGGAGGAAGGATCTGTGAAAACGCTCCTTCATGCACCGAGGATGCAGGAGGGAGTCAAACCGACAACTCTTCTCACGCTCAGCTGCAGAAAGAGCATTTACAGCAGAGGGTCAGAACCAGAACCTCTACACAACCAGAACCCTTGAGCACCTCCCATACTGAGACAGTTCTTTAGAACATCTGTTCTGATCCGCGGCAGGAAACGGTCTCAGTCAGGAGAGAAGAAGAACCTCGGAGGTTCTGATGGACGGTAAATCAGAACATCCTAAGGTCCAGTTAGGCCCAATGAGGGAACAGTAAGATCAGGAACCAAGAACAGCTCCATGTTCTGAATATTCTGTTGTTAAAATGACCAAAAATCAGAGATCTCCAGCTCAGCTCTACAGGCCCCAGTTAGCAGGTTAAAGGTTAAAGGTCATGAAAGGATGGAAGAACTGAAGGAAGAAATATTTTGTCTCTCTAGAAACAATCAATAATCTTAGAGAGAATTTATTATTTTTAAGAAAAAAATAATCAAGCAGTCATCAAAGGAATTCTCGCTAATGCAATGCATTGCATCTAAGCTAACATTAGCTGCGTTTACATGTGCAAAATGTCTTTAATCGAATCATAGTTCGGATTAGAAATTTACTGTGTACATGGGCCCTGAAAAAATCAATTTGATTATAACAAGCGTTTACATCCGCCACACGTTCGATTGGAATCAATCATTCTGGCATACGCAGAACGATCTAAAATACTGGAAACGTCTCATCAGCCTAAACAAACATGGCTGCGTGGATTTAAAATAGAGCGGTACGATGTCCTTCAGAGCGAACGCCACACTTTCATCCACCTTCCCTAAACGCCGACGTAATGTACGTCTACGCATGACGTAACAGACATGTGCAGTAGTGACCGACATTAGGAATAAGTGTTTACATGAACAGCGATCGGATTAACAATCGGCATAACCCAGCCGTCTCAATCGGAATGAAATCTTGATCTGAATGAGTGCCATCGGATCAGAGTATTCTGAATGCCGTGTTTAGATGAAGCATTTTTATTCTGATCAGGCTTTTAATCTGATTACTTGTGTCCATGTAAACACAGCTAACAGCATTCTAGTCGATTCTGACATAAAAGCTAAGCTTTAATCTACTGCATGGAGAAAGTGAAGGTTCCTCATGAGTCTAGTGATACACCACATGTTACTCTTAGCCTTTAGGCTAGCATTAGCCTTTTAGCTAAATATGACTTTAAAGCTACAGCTACCATACTGATTGGATCAGGTTCATGTTAGCCATGTTAACATAAAACCTACAGTTCACATACTGAATAATGTAAGTGTTATTCAATATCCTAGTGATGAAACCGATAGCCTTTTAGCTAACATTAGCATTTTCAGCTAATTTTGAGATAGAAGCAAAAAATAACCCACTGAATATACTAAGTTAATGTTAACATGGTAGTGATAGCCCAGATCCAAATGTTAGCAGCTCAGTTACCTTTAGCTCATTTTGAATTCATAGCTAAAATGAACATACTGAATGAAGTAAGCTCGTGTTAGTCCACATGCTAGTGATAGCCAACATGCTAACAATAGCATTTTAACTCATTAACAGTAAACAGAGTAAGTTAAACTTAGTAGCACCTTGAAACATGGGCTCAAATTTCAATCGTAGTTTACATAATTTGCAAAAGCAAACTAAAAACAAGATTACTGATGGGATGAAATCTTTGCCGATTATAATTAACCCTGGATTATCTGTCAGTCATTTGAGGCAGACACATTAGTGGGATGGTTCCTGTTGAATCACATTAACAGACTCATTCATGTAGAGTTGACCTTTAAATAGGGTGACCAGGCGTCCTGATTTACCCGGGACAGTCCCGATTTGGATCCATTTGTCCTGTGTCCCCAAGGACGTTTGCAAACCCATTATATTGTCCCGATTTCACCCAGCCTTTGTCCCAAACGTCCTGATTTTAAACCAATGTCATGGCTTACAGCACACAGAAGTAATTGTCTTTGGGTGTCTAGATGTTCAAGTATTATTAGTTTTGCACAAAACGGCAACTTTTAATATTGCCCTAACAAAAGCCTTTCAAAAATACAGTATTGTTCCGATAAATGTTGCACTAAAAAGATTTCAAAACAATGTCCTTATTTTGAAGATAGATGTTCAAGGATTACTAGTTTTGAACTTTCTACAATAAAAAGCTGTTATAAGTCACCAGGGAGGATATGTCAATCTTTCATTTTTGGTCAAGTTTAGGTGTCCCAGTTTTTAGTTTTAAAAATTTGACCTTTGACCCCCTCAGAGGATTATGATATTGACAAGACAACCTTCATAATGGATTTGCATATTAACACGTTTTTGGACCATTTTCATCACCCTGACATGCAGACAGGAACAAACTACTTGCTTTTTTTTTTAGCTATTTTAGCTTGGAAGCTCAATCCATCAATCTTGCTGGACCTAACTCTGCAACAGAACCGATTAGGGTCCGACTGATCTGCACCACGTGGCAGAACCCTTTTAGATTTTCTAGTTTCTGTTCCTTTATCTTCTCCTGCAGAGAGTCTGAGTCCGAGAGATGAAATAGAAAAACAGTCAGGAAAGAAAATGTTCTGGGTTTTAATCTGCTTCGGAGCTTCCAGGAGGTTCTGTAGCAGAACCCGGATCGGAGTTTTCTGAACTGCTGCCTCCAGGTCGTCTACAATTCATCAGATAGATGTTGATGAAGAAGAGGCTGTAGAAGAAGAGCAGAGTGGAGATGGACACGCCCAGGATAACTCGGACAACTGCAGATTTCTCCTCTTTGTCCTCCTCAGGTTGCTCCTCGCCTGCAGAGCAGAAACAGGGTCAGCAGGTCAACACGGCTGGCTGACCTTTGACCTGTCGCTGAGCGTACTCACCTGAGACTGTGAGGTTGATGGAGAGCCTCAGCTCATTGTGACCTCCTCCTGGGTTCCTGGTCATGATCAGACACTCGTAGGTTCCTGCATCGTCGGCGCTGACGTTCCTCAGAACCACGGAGAAGTCTCCGCCCTTCATGGCAGAAGGGCCGACCTCCTCCACCCGTCCTCTGAAGGACGCGTGTTGGTATCGCTCATGGAAGCGGTTGTCTCTGTAGAAGAGCAGGTAGCCGTCAGGCTGGAGGTCAGATCTTCTCCAGTAGAACACGGCGACAGCAGCTTCTCCTGGACCAGGACAGTCCAGGGAGACGTTCTGTCCTGGTTTCACCTTCACCTGCTGCTGGTCTGACAGAAACAAGACGGAACCAGGTCATTCTGGGTCCATGTCCTCCTCAGAGTCCACCTCCAGCCTGCTGTCCGTCCCACTGGGAGGGAGACCTCACCGCTGTTATCAGAGCTGAAGCACCGTTTCTATGGCATCGGAACGATGCCAGCTTAAAATGAAACTGAAAAGAAATAAGAGCACTGAAAATAAAAATTGGCTTTGAGAAATATAATTGTAACTGAAAATATTCATTTTGAATCTGAAATAAATGTAGAGAAAATGTCTGTATCTAAGTGCCACAAAAATTGAAAGTGAAAAAAGTTTCCATGAAACAAATAACTCACTTAAACTCAAGTTTTCACACTTTTTTTTTTACAAGCTTTTTTTCGGTGCTGCTGCTATTCAGCTTCATTCCTCTGACACTAATTTCACGTCGTGCATGAACATTAGGGGCGCTGCTTTCAGTTGCATAACTTTCTGTAATCTTTGTTTTGATAGTTAAAATGAATTACTGTTCGCTTTTCTGTCTTCGGATGCGCTGTTTAAATATACAAAAAGAGTTTCATGTTTGGTTTTGTGAGTGACCGTAAATCAAGCAGCAAACCCAGACGACAAGAGAGAGGTAGTTTTTAAAGAAGGATTTATTTGTGGCTAATTCAGGGAATGAGTGAAAGTCCAGGAGGTTGTGCTTCGTCGATGGAACCTGAAATGGGAACTCAAGGTGAACAGATAAAGAATAAGTTTGAGCAAATAAAACTGAACTGAGTCTGGCTGGAAAGTGGGTGGTTGTGTTTAAGCGTCTTGCCATTTTGCAGCTGGGGACGTGGGAGGGCGGACAGGCAGGCGTCGGAGAGCGGTGGAGTTTGAGGTGAGTCCTTTGTGTGGTTGTAGGTGGAGAGGAGCGGAGACTGACCAGGAAGGGATCCGGGCATCACTGGAGGAATCTTGGACTAGGAGAAATCCCTGGGCTGTTTCTATGGAGCAGATCGAGAGAGGTAAGTAGCTTGGAACACAATAATCTTAGAGAGATAATTTAAACAAGAAGTTCGAGAGACAAAATCGGGCCTGTGTACCATGCACAGAGCAAGAACCATCTGGCGTCAGTCTCCAGGATCCACTCCCTTTAAGACTGGAAGAGATGATGAGGTCTGATGGAAGACACCTGCTGAAGAACCTGCCGGTCACGCCCCCTGCAGAAACGAGGTATGAAGAACAGACACACCCAATCACCCAGCACACAGTTGCAGAAACCTAACAAAGAAACACTGTGGATCTGACTTACATGGTGGCCTGGTAGGTAAAGAGTCTTCCTTACATACATGAAGTCATGGGTCCAAATCTGGTCGAGCTTTTTTTTGGCTGACAAGTACATTTTTGCTTTCTTCATTATATTGCTATACTGAGCTAATGTTATTATACCATTATATTTTACATTTGTCTAACTATACATATAAACATTTGAAGTGAAACAACACACTTCTGGGTATAGCACTCCTTCTGGGATGGGGCTGGGGGGACTGCCTTGGGGTCCGTGGGGCTTTGTGGTGCTGTGGCCGTGGGCCCCGGGTCGAACGTGCCATGGCCTCCCTCCCCTGGTGGATCCCGGTGAACAGCGGGGCCTATTCGGGTCAGTGGGGGAGCTGGCTCCCTGGGAAGACATTTTGTCTCCCAGTCCTTCCCTCCCCATCCCTGGACACCTCTGTCCACCCACTCCATCACTTTACCACTCATATAGGGTCTTGGGGCATGGGCACATCACTGGGGTGCGAGGAGGGGTTTCCATCCTTGCTATCCCCTGGCGTCCTGGGTCCCATATTTACTATACAACTTAGACACTCCCACTTATAACATTTTCATGAGACAAATATGTAGGGACTTTGGGCTGGGCACACTTTTCGGCATCCAGAGGGGGAACTATTCAATCAGCTTCACCTCTGGTGCCGGTGCCCACTGTTAAACCACATATAGACACTGAGGGCTCGGGGTGGGGGTTGGGGGATGTGTGGCTGCCTCCCCCACACCCCCCCCCCCCTCTGTTTAAAATACACATTATAATAACAAGCATCAACACCATATTACAGCGGGAGGACGGAGGCTAGGGGTCTTCTCACAACCCTTGGTTGGTTGGGGCACCTCTTTTGGGAGTGCCAGGTTTGGGATTGTTGGGTGGTGCCCGCTCGGTGGCTCGGCGGGATACGGATCCAGCGTCTCTGCTCGTTCGATCACCTTTTCTGTGCGCATCGTGCGTGGTCGGTTCATTGGCGGGTTGGACCGGCCCTGGCCTTTGTTGGATGCCTGGTCTCTGTGTGGGGATGCCGTCCGTCCGCTGCGGGTATTGGTGGGGCGCCCCGACATATATATATATATATATATATATATATATATATATATATATATATATATATATATATATATATATATATATATATATATATATATATATATATATATAATCAAATCAAACTTTTCAAACCTCAACAAAGTGAGGAAACACTGGAAGGAAGACTAAAGTAAGTTAAAATATTAAAATGAAAACAATTATAAGATATGATCAAATAAAAATGCACATCAGATAAACAATAATTGATAAATAGCCAGCTAATAGCTAAACTAAAAATAATTCAACCAAATAAAACATGCAGAGTAATTAAACTGATTTAATAAATAATAATCAGTTAAAAGCTATGTTAAAAAGGTGAGTCTTGAGCCTGCTCTTAAAAACATGAACGTTCTCCACAGCGATGAGGTTCTCCAGCAGCCTGTTTCAGAGGTGGGGCCATAAAACTAGAAAGACGCCTCACCATGAGTGTGTGTCCTGACTTTTGGGATGACAAGGAGACGGCTGCAGAGGAGCGCAGAGACCGTAAAGGTTAATATGGTAGAAGCAGTTCAGAGAGATAAGAAGGCCCAAGACCATTAAGAGACTTAAAAATTATTAAAAGAACCTTAAAATCGATCCTTAAACATACGGGGAGCCAATGCAGTGAGTTTAAAACCAGTGTAATGTGTTCCCGCCTCCTGGTCTTCATCAGGACACGTGCTGCTGAATTTTGTAGTAGTTATAAACCTGATATACTCTTTTTGGGAAGACCAGAAAGCAGGGCATTACAGTAATCAATTCTACTGGAGATAAAAGCATCAGTGTCTCCGTGTTGGTCTGAGAGAGAATGGGGCTGACTCTGGCGATGTTCTTCAGGTGATAAAAACCTATTTTAGTAATATTTTTAATGTGAGGAATAAAAGTCAGCTCAGAGTCAAAAATCACGCCCAGGTTCTTCACTTGTAAAGAAGGATTAAAAGACAGTGATTGTAGTTTTGGTAAAAGTTTCTCTCTCTGAGCCTCAGGACCGATGACTACACTACATCACTGACCAATCATAAAGTTTTCTCATTTCATTTCACCAAATAATAGACAAAGCTGTTTCATTAATAGTGTTAATTCACAATTAAAAAATATATTTCTTTTATAAGCGAGACACGGACATCAGGCAGAAGCTAGTCTACTACGCTGTATCACACACCTGTGGTGCATTCAAAGTATGTTCAATGCATACTACATATGCCTTACTTGTTTTTACAAAGTACTAAAAAACAAATAACCATATTAATTTCGTAATATTGAGATAGCTCAGTAAATGTATTTTTTCAGAACTTTCAGAACTTTTGTTTTAGAATACTTACACTACAACGTAAATTAGAAGTGTAACGTAAAAGAACTGGATTTTTATGCCTATTTTGAATTTTACACAAATACAATTACCGGGTTAGGCTTAGTTTAAATGTATATATTTTAAGATTCATGGAAACTTTTTTCCTTTTCACATTTATTTCAGATTCAAAAGTAATATTTTCAGCTACAATTACATTTTGCAAAGGTAATTTTTATTTTCAGTGACAATATTTCTTTTCAGTTTCATTTTAAGATGCCGTCGTTCCGATGCCAAAGATATCATCTTCAGTCCTTTAGATTTCACAGTTTCATTGACACGATAAGAACCAAAGCTGGCTTCAGAGTCCATTAGCTGTGGTTCTGATAGATCCATTTCCTCTCTCTATAAAACAAACAGAACTCACCGTGTTCTGCAGAGGTCCCACAGATGAAGAAGAAGATGAACACAGCAGTAGGAGGAAGCAGCATATCTGTGGAAACACCAGAAACCCGACTTCTCCTGGTTCCTCAGAGTCTGGGTCAGAACCTGGGTCAGGTTGGACAAGCAGCACCAGCAGGTTCTGTTCAGCTGGCGCTGCGCTCACAGGCTCTGCGACAGAAGGAAGAGAAACAGGAAGAACAGAACTAAGCTGGGGGCGGGGCTTCAGAGGAATGTTGCCAGGTTAGGAGTCAAGGTGGGGTCAGAGGTCAACCCTGAACACCGACTGCAGGATAAATAAATATTACATTCATAAAAGCTCATATAATGATCACACAGGAACCCACAGGCCACATAATTATGTTTATGTATCAGAAATCATTTTAGTCATATTAATGAAATCTATTTTTCTCATCAGTCTTGGATACATTTCTCACCATTGATCAGAGACGTTTTTAATCTTTTATTTTAGTAAAATGAATCAATCATTTTATATTAACGTCACAACAGTTAAATAATTTTAGATGAATTCCTGATTTAAAGAGGAGAATATGATCGATTGTGTTCATGGACTGAAGCCCTAGGAGCAGCCCAGATGTTGAGGGGATCCCTGAGGTTCTGGATCAGGTCCCTGAGGTTCTGGATCAGGTCCCTGAGGTTCTGGATCAGGTCCCTGAGGTTCTGGATCAGGTCCCTGAGGTTCTGGATCAGGTCCCTGAGGTTCTGGACCGGGTCTCTGTGGTTCTGGACCGGGTCTCTGTGGTTCTGGATCGGGTCTCTGTGGTTCTGGATCGGGTCTCTGTGGTTCTGGATTGGGTCTCTGAGGTTCTGGATAGGGTCTCTGAGGTTCTGGATTGGGTCTCTGAGGTTCTGAATCGTGCATGCTGCCCCAACCTGTTGCTGAACCAAACACTTGGTAGTCATGGCGACCCAGATCAGCTCTGGTCCATGTGAACGGTAAACTATGCAGAGGGACATGATGTTGTCCTTGTTGGTCCATCTCTGTCCTGAATAAAGTTTCCTGACATAAGCTGGCATCTCTGATGATAGCATAGATAGATAGCATCTATAACCTCTAGCGCCACCTACTGGTCTGGTTAGGGTCCCACACAGGAGCTCAGAAAGGTTCCCACTCTCCTCAGACTGAGGTTTCCCTACAGTAGATTTAAAACACTAACAAGTAAAACCAGTTATCTGTTGTATAGCTTGGATTTTATTCAGGACCAAACAGGAAGGGACAGTGTCTCACTAAGAGACTGTGTCCCTGCTGGAGGACACATCTTTAACCGAGCCTGGGAGAGAGCTGCTGTCTCACCAGGAGCTGACCCAGGTCTACATCGTTTCTGCATGAAGTGAAATTAGAGTCATAAATCTCCTAAATGTGAGCAATATGACTGATAAACATGTGCAGCCATGTTGGTCAGTCAGAAAAGCTGCTAATGTGAATCTTAGTCCAGATATCAAACCCTCTGAGCATGTCTAGAACTGAACTAGAAGTGAACAAATATGAACATTTTACAGACAGATTTATGATTTCAGCCTCACAAATATAAAGTTCCTCTACCTCAACCTGTGCTACAGAATCCTCCAGCATCCGAGGATTGGATCGGACCGGACCAGACCGGATTGGACTGGACCGGATCGGATTGGGTTGGATCAGATCGGATTGGACCGGATTGGATTGGTTTTTCCAAGCGTTCCAGGTTCTGATGCTGGGTTGATGCCCTAGAGCTCCTCTCTGATCCACCAACAGATGCTGCGTTTGAGTGCTGCTGGAAAGCTGAGTTATCTGAGCTGATGCTTCCTCTCTACACTGACTACACTGAGAACAACCCTTCACCTCTTTGCTATGACCTTTGACCCTGTAAATTTTCATAGCTCAAGAAAACTATCATGAAGCATAAATGCTGCTGATGTAAGTCCATGGGTTCAGGAAGCTGCCACTAGGTGGCAGACTTGTTTTTTTTGTTTTCTGTCGGACAGACAGTTGGTGATTAAAGGATATGAAAGTTATGGAATATCAATTTATCACCAAGCTCCCTCTGTTGTGTGGAGAAACATCAGAGCTGTGAGCATGAGGAGATGTTCCTCAGGGGTCATAAGGTCAAAGTCTACCTAAGGGTCTAAAGGTCTCCTCCGGCTGATGAAGCTTTATTTTACAGCTGCAAACTGATCCGCCTGTAGGTTCAGTTTCAATTATTAACGGCAATAAAAAACAGCCTGGACCTGTTTCTGGAACAGGAGCAGAACCTGGTTATGTTTCTTAGAATAACAGCAGACAAAAGACCTGTTAAGACATGTTAAAAAGAAATCTCCTGCTTCTTTGCAACTTGCAGGGCGGGCCTTCAGCATGTTATATAATGATATGGAATGTTATAATAGTAGGGATAGCATTGTTCTGTATAAGTCCATTTCTACCTGTATACAGGTTTTTCTACATACAACCAGCAATATCAACAAAGCTACTAGGTGGAAGCTGGCATTGATACGACTTTATGACCACGTTTAATAACACTTCTGTCCACCCTTCTCTAATTTTCACTATTGTCCATCAAAGTAACTTCACAAAAAATGTTATGATCAAAATAAAGTTCCAAAACTATTAATGCAATACTTTTAAGAGTAATCCAGCATAAAACATGTCCTGAAATAACATGGCTACTTTTACTAGCAGAGCAACAACTGCATTGATCCGGTTGCGACAGATGTTAAACCTAAAGATAAAATTCTTCACCATCTCTCGTCTTTTCACTATAAAGAGAGAACACACCGTCTGATAAAATAAAATGTCAAAATGAAATGTGACTAAGTCCCATTATGTGTGAGCTATTAAATAATCAACATAACATTAAATCTAAAAAGTTATCTATTTAGTCTAGTAGAATAATGCTGGGGTGACCAGGGAACATGAAGTGAAACCTGCTGATTGTATTTAGTCCGTCACTAAATGACCTGATGCCATCAGCAGCAACACAACGAGATCATCAGATTTGCAACTTGGTGAAACATAAAAAAATTCTGTGTAGAATGAATATCCATCGAATTTACAACCTAAAAACCAACTTCTACCTGGTCTGATTTTGCTTTTCATGGCACTGAATCAGAGGCTGCGGTAGACTGTTTGGGTAAAAAAAAAGAGGCAGGTTTAGGAATAAAGGTAAGTCCTCTTTCAAAAACTGTCACCTGCTCATGGGTGGGTTTAAAAAAATTCTGACAGATTCAGGACATTGCTCTCTGAGTCCCAGATGAAAGGTATGGGTCTGTCTGTCGCACCTCCAGGTTCCCACTTCCTTGAGGATGGGCTAACTGTGTTCCAGATGTGTCAGATTCGTGTGATTCTCCACTCCCTACAACCCGATTGGTTTGAGGTTTACTGTAAATTTAAGGTGGGGCACCAGAGGTCAAAGATCCGAGCAGCCGTGTCTGGAGACCAGTGAATCTGGGCTGAAATGGTCCCTAAGTGAGGTAAGTTTCCCAAAATGTACATGTTAATCTCTCTAAGGTTAGCTCTGTTGAGCCAACTATTCCCCCAGCTCTGAGTACTGATGATTTTATGGGATTCTTCATAAATACAATTAATTCTATTAAAAATTAAATCATTGGTATCCTCCCAAACATAATTACTTCTTCCTCAGTAAATGAGGCTGTATCGGAAAGAACTGTAGAACCTCATTTGTGCTTAGGCTTTTTTGATTCAGTCGAGCTTTCAGAATTACCAAAAATATTAGCCTCATCTAAGCCTTCAACTTGTATGTTGGACCCAATCCCAACCAAATTATTTAAAGAAGTGTTCCATTTGGTTCCTGGGCCCATTTTGGATATGATGAATCTATCCTTAGTAAACGGATACGTAGCACAGGAATTTAAAATAGCTGTAATTAAACCTTTACTCAAGAAACCTTCCCTTGATCAAGATGACTTAGTGAATTACAGACCTATATCTAACTATCCTTTCTTATCCAAAGTCCTTGAGAAAATAGTTGCTAATCAAGTCTGTGAGCATCTAAACAGTAACGAGCTGTTTGAAGAGTTTCAGTCAGGTTTTAGAGCTCATCATAGCACTGAAACAGCACTGGTGAAGGTTACTAATAATATTCTCATGGCCACAGGGTTATATTATGGAAATTTTATTTAACAAGGATGAGAAAGGATTCCTTCTTAGTTCAAGAGCTTTAATTCGGCTTGTTGATCAACAAGGAGTTCAGCACATACAGCATGGCAGTAACTGACCTGCACCCACATCTTAACATCTTACTATATAGAAATGAACAAAACTTAGACTCCTCCTTCATAGATAGGGTGTCTGTCTTCAGTAAGATAGAATAACCTTAACCTCGTTAGTAAGACGCCACTCAGACGCTCTGGGTCAGAGTGCAGATAATGGAGTGGTTCTGACGTCCTTCAGTCAGCATGCAGACACATCTCACAAGTTGGTGATCCAAGACACAGAAAATATCCATGAGCTGAACATGTTGGTTCAACATAACAATACATATCTCAGTTAACACAGACTTAACCTTTAACATGATTAATATATTTTCTGCCACATCAGTTCTGTGCTTGGACCAATTCTTTTCACTATATATGTGCTTTCAATTGGTAAAATCATCAGACAGGGCATTCCAATCAGTTAAAAAGTTTTCTATTTAAGTAATCCCAGCAGATTGCGTCAGTCATTGACTTGAGGATGGGTCCCGTTGATTCAGACTCCAACCACAGCAATCCCTCATACTGAGCAAGCATGTAGCGACAGTGGAGAGGAAAAACTCCCTTTTGACAGGAAGAAACCTCCAGCAGAACCAGAACCAGAACCAGGCTCAGTACAAGCGGCCATCTGCCACGACCATCTGGGGGTTCAAGAAGACAGAGCAGAGACACAGAAAGAACAGAAGATCTGATTTAAGAGTACTTTCTATATTAAAGACATCCTCCCAGTCGATGCCCCCCGTCCAACAGGGCATTGCAGCCAAGCAGGATACCAGACCAGGTATATCTTCTATGGAGAGAAAAACACTGAGAGAAAACAAAGTTAACAGTCGAAATAACAGCAAATAATACAACTGGAAAGTCGTAGTAGAAAATAAAGTAGCAGAGTGAAGAAAATTGGTAAGTCTGTCCTCCAGCAGTCTAAGCCTATAGCAGCATAACTACAGAGATAGCTCAGGATGACCTTTAGCCACTCTAACTATAAGCTTTATCAAAAAGGAAAGTTTTAAGCCTGGCCTTAAAAGTAAACAGAGTGTCTGCCTCACGGACTAAAGCTGGGAGCTGGTTCCACAGGAGAGGAGCCTGATAACTAAAAGATCTGCCTCCCATTCTACTTTTAGAAATCCTAGGAACTACAAGTAAACCTGCTGTCTGAGAGCGAAGGGCTCTGTTAGGAACATAAGGAACAATCAGATCTCTGATGTATGATGGAGCTGATTATTATGGGCTTTATATGGAAGAAGAAGGATCTTAGATTCTATTCTGGATTTAACAGGGAGCCAATGAAGGGAAGCTAAAACAGGAGAAATGTGATCTCTCTTTTTAATATTCATCAGAACTCTTGCTGCAGCATTTTGGATCAACTGAATGTTAGGTTTCTGTGTCTGTTGGTTGCTGTTTGTGTTTCTCACCTTCTTCACAGGGGCGTGGCAGGCAGCTCTAAACAGGTGCAGCTAGTGAAGCTCATCACCTACCAGCTTCTTAAGGGGAGTGGGTGCTGCAAGCTGATGCCAGATGGTTCTCGCAGTCAGCGTGGTACTAGACCAATTTCCTAATGAAAACCCAAGTAAGCGGTTCTCCTTCGTGTCATTCGGATCCTCACCTGAGTAATCTTCCTGTATACCACTTATCCACTTACCTTCGTTTAAAGACTCCTAGATTTTTCAGTTCTGGATCTCCTCACCTCTCCAGCATTTATCCCGGTCAGCCTCTGCAACACCTCCCCCTCAGGTATCCTCTCCATCCGTCCTGAGTGTTGGTCACTCGCCTGCCTGCCCGTCTGCTCCAGGTAAAATGCAATCTCTGACATTAGCACTCTGGTTATTCTCACCATCCTCATCATTTCCAGATTACTGCTCCAGTCCTCCACCAGCTCCAACACCTAAAACAACAATCCGTATTCATCCAGAGATCAACAGACTCCTACTTACCTCACCTCCAAGCTCCGAGACCAAACCATCAACTGTAAGCTCCGCAACTTCATCATATCATCCTTTCTTAAACAGAAATCCAACTATCCACTTACTACTTTTCAGTTCCCTGTTCCTGGCGCTTCCTTCCTGGTTGGCGGATGCCATTGAAAACTTTGACCAGGGCAGTCTCAGTGCTGTGATGTGAGCGGAAACCAGACTGAAAAACATCAAAACCGTGGGTTATTGTTAGGAAGCTATTTAATTGGTGAAACACAGCTTTTTCAATAATCTTACTGATGAATGGAAGATTAGAGATTGGCCTGTAGTTCTGCATTAACGTGTTTTCCAGGTTATTAATTTTTCTTAGCAGTGGTTTAATAACTGCTGTCTTTATCGAGTAGTACACCCCACTCACAGTTTGAACACTTTTTTTTTTTTTTTTTTTGTTCTGAGGAAAAAACTTAATTAGAAATTCTAACCCAAAACAAGAGATATTACTCCCCCTGGAGTCCCACTTAAAAACGGATTTGCAGCCCCCATTTCCCAGCCGGCTGGGACCAGTCAAGGTCACCAGGAGAATCCAGCCACATGAAGTGGATATTTAAGAAGGTAAGAAGCCCCCCAGCAAAAGTTCTCATACTTGACGGATCAGTTACTGGGATTGAACACTTTTATAGCAAGAACTCCAGAGTTTATAGCTGCTCCAAAAATATAGGGAGAGAAATATCAGAAAAAATACAATCATAGATGAACACTCCAAAATGGAAAATCTTGTTATACACGCAGGAACAACTGATGTAGCGAAGAAACAGATTCTGAAGAGAGACTTCTCTGATTTGCTACAGAGACTTGATGAACTTAACATAAACATCTCCATCACCGGCCCAGTCCCTGAAGGGAATGACAAAAGGTACAGTAGACTTTGCATGCTCCATAGATGGTTGAAGAGAAAATCTGTTGGAAATTTGATCTTAATAGTTTTTAAATACTTGGATGTCCCAAGCGTTCATGGAAAACCAACATCTCAACAAGGCTGGAGTGAGACTGCTGACCTTGAATATGTTCTGTTATCTGAACCAGTAAGGTAAACATTGGATAAGGCACCCGGAAGCTGACCTCGACGCACAGCCCACATGTACTATCAGAGAACAAACACACCATGTGTTAGGGCGGCTTTGGCTCAGTAGTAGAGTTGTCGGCATGCGACCCAGAAATCATGGGTTTAATTCCGGCTTCCGCCTGTTAAATGCCGTTGTGTCCTTGGGCAAGACACTTCACCTACTACCTACTGGTGTTAGCCAGAGGGTCTGATGGGACGATATGGTAGCCTCGCTACAATCATAGCTTGCTTCCACCAGTGTATGAATGTGAGAGTGAATGAATAATGGAGATGTAAACTGCTTTGAGGGTCTCAAAGAGCTACATAAATTAGAGCCGTTATGTCAGGATTAACCGAGGAACAAACACTTCCTACCTCTTCTATGACTGCACCAGGACCAAGCAAAGACATGCAGCACTAAACGCAGCATGATTCTCCATTTAAAAACTTTTTTGACAGTCTAAAAGCACAAACCAACACCAAAACTTGGACTACATCAAACCCCTGGGACTAACATTGGATATATTCTGCCAATGCACCAACTAGTAACAACAGACATCTGATACAGAAGGAGACCGGACAATAATTCTATTCCCCTCATCTCCCAGAAGTTGCCCGGCCTCCCTGAGAGTAGCATTCCAGTGCTTATAGCGGGCAGAAAACAAAAACCTTTAACCATACACTCATATTAAACCAAATCTCAAATTGATAATCTGTCAGAATGTTCAACTTCCCATCATAAAACTATTTAAGTTAGCTTTATTAAACATTAGGCCTCTGTCAGGGAAGTCATTTCTAATCAATGACTTAATCACTGAACATAATTTACGCGCCCTTTTTTTTTACATCAAAAACCTGGCTAGATGTAAATAATGAAACTTCTGCATTGATATAATCTACTCCTCCAAATTAGAATTTCTTAAGCGAGAGCAGGAAACACAGATGAGGTGGAGCCACAATTTTTCATAACTCAAACTTTAAAAAGGTATCCCTGGGCACTTTTGACTCTTTTGAATACCTAGCTACCCAGATAAATGAGCCTAACAAAGCTTTATTTCTAAGTTTATATGAACCTCCAAAACTTAACTCTAACTTCTTTAATGATTTCAGAGACCTCCTTTCCGTAATAAATATCGACTATGACCAAATAATCATTGTGGGGGACTTCAACATCCATTTTGACAACCCCCAAAATAGACGAGCAAAAATATTAGGTGATACTCTTCATAACTTAGGCCTAACCCAGCATGTCAAACAACCAACACAGAATCAAGGACACACTCTGGCGTTAATTATCAGCAAAGGTTTAAATGTATCCAACATCTCGGTAATTGATATTGCATTATCTGACCATTTTTGAGTTTTCTTTGAAAGTACCATCTCTCCTAAACTATCTAGCCACAGTGAGACCACTGTAAAAAAGTGTTTTCTGTGGGATAGTTCAGTTGAAGCCTTTAAACGTATTTACCGTCTCACTGCATCCCCCTCACCTCCCAACTCCAACTCAGTAAATAAGCTGGTAGATAATTTCCTCGTGAAAATCTCAGCCATCATTGATTCCATTGCTCCAACTAAAGTGAAAGTAGTCTCAGGTAGAAAGAAGTCTCCGTGGGTAAGCAATCCACTAGTTTATAGTGAAAAAAGCGAGTGTCGACAAGCCGAGAGAAAATGGTGGATAACTCGACTCCAGTTTCACTGTGAGATCTACAAAGATAGACTGAACAGATATCAGTTAACTTTAAAAGATGCAAAGGAGTCGTTCTTCTCTGAAGTCATTCACAGAAACATTAATAACACACAGACTTCATTTGCAACAGTGAAAAGACTAACTAATCCTCCAGTGACAGTAGCCCCTGAAATAAATTTTACCAAGGCTTGCAATTAATTTGCAGCTTTTTCACTAAAAATATTCTAACAATGAGATGATCAGTATGTACTTCAGTACCAAACCCACTACCAGTCAGCACCAGTGTAGGGAAAATATCAGAATTCCATGAATTACATCAAAAAACCTTGAAAGAAATCATTAACCAATTAAGCTCCTCTTCTTGCTGCCTTGATATCCTACCCATAGTTTTCCTTAAGAAAGTTTTCCCTGTCTTTGGGTCTGATCTGATTCAAATAGTGAACTCATCCCTCCTGTTAAGTGTCTTCCACCATGCATTAAGTACCTTTTAGTCTGAGGGAGTTGCGTTGTTCTGTGGCTCTTGTGCGAGACTGTTGGACCGAGGTAACACCAGGCTGCTAGGTTCTTCCTCGCTGCATATAGTCATCGGTAAAGTTGTCTCATTTCCATATCCAGTGTTTTATTCTATGTGAACCTCAAGAGGAAGTAACTTTTACTAATACATTAACACTAGAGGCTGGGTGTATAAAGTAACTAAGAATAAAGCTAGAAAAGAAAGTAAGAAAAGAGAATAGGTGAGAGATCAGGAGAGGCTGCTCCTCCTTCAGTAGCCAGCACAAAAAGACCATACAACAGCCATTTGGTCACATAACTTGAAAATTATTAAAGAAAAATCCATAATTTTCCATAAAAATATTCATAAATAAAATATTACATTCTATGAAATATGTTAAAAGCTGCTGTTTCTCGTTGATAATCAAAAAGTGTTACAAAACCAACACATCAGTGCAATCACAGTAAGGTAGACTGTGAGCTACTATATATATATATATATATATATATATATATATATATATATAATGTAATGATAAAAATTTCATTCACACCAACTGAAATATTTCAGGTCTTCTACTGTTTTAAAACTGATGATTTTGGCATACAGCTCATGAAAACTCAAAATTCCTATCTCAAAAAATTAGCATATCATGAAAAGGTTCTCTAAACGAGTTATTAACCTAATCATCTGAATCAACTAATTAACTCTAAACACCTGCAAAAGATTCCTGAGGCTTTTAAAAACTCCCAGCCTGGTTCATTACTCAAAACCACAATCATGGGTAAGACTGCCGACCTGACTGCTGCCCAGAAGGCCATCATTGACACCCTCAAGCAAGAGGGTAAGACACAGAAAGACATTTCTGAACGAATAGGCTGTTCCCAGAGTGCTGTATCAAGGCACCTCAGTGGGAAGTCTGTGGGAAGGAAAAAGTGTGGCAGAAAACGCTGCACAACGAGAAGAGGTGACCGGACCCTGAGGAAGATTGTGGAGAAGGACCGATTCCAGACCTTGAGGGACCTGCGGAAGCAGTGGACTGAGTCTGGAGTAGAAACATCCAGAGCCACCGTGCACAGGCGTGTGCAGGAAATGGGCTACAGGTGCCGCATTCCCCAGGTCAAGCCACTTTTGAACCAGAAACAGCGGCAGAAGCGCCTGACCTGGGCTACAGAGAAGCAGCACTGGACTGTTGCTCAGTGGTCCAAAGTACTTTTAGCATGTCATTCGGAAATCAAGGTGCCAGAGTCTGGAGGAAGACTGGGGAGAAGGAAATGCCAAAATGCCTGAAGTCCAGTGTCAAGTACCCACAGTCAGTGATGGTCTGGGCTGCCATGTCAGCTGCTGGTGTTGGTCCACTGTGTTTTATCAAGGGCAGGGTCAATGCAGCTAGCTATCAGGAGATTTTGGAGCACTTCATGCTTCCATCTGCTGAAAAGCTTTATGGAGATGAAGACGACCTGGCACCTGCTCACAGTGCCAAAACCACTGGTAAATGGTTTACTGACCATGGTATTACTGTGCTCAATTGGCCTGCCATCTCTCCTGACCTGAACCCCATAGAGAATCTGTGGGATATTGTGAAGAGGAAGTTGAGAGACGCAAGACCCAACACTCTGGATGAGCTTCAGGCCGCTATCGAAGCATCCTGGGCCTCCATAACACCTCAGCAGTGCCACAGGCTGATTGCCTCCATGCCACGCCGCATTGAAGCAGTCATTTCTGCAAAAGGATTATTGAGTGCATAACTGAACATAATTATTTGAAGGTTGACTTTTTTTCTATTAAAAACACTTTTCTTTTATTGGTCGGATGAAATATGCTAATTTTTTGAGATAGGAATTTTGGGTTTTCATGAGCTGTATGCCAAAATCATCAGTTTTAAAACAATAAAAGACCTTAAATATTTCAGTTGGTGTGCAATGAATCTAAAATATATGAAAGTTTAACTTTTATCATTACATTATGGAAAAGAATGAACTTTATCACAATATGCTAATTTTTTGAGAAGGACCTGTGTGTGTGTGTATATATATATATATATATATATATATAAACCCTTTTTAATTGATCTTACTACAGCACATAGTTGTTGAAATGTTTTGTAAGTAATGTTAGGAATTTTTTCTCATTCAAAAAACTAATAGAATATGCAATAACAAATTACATGTTGTAGTGCCATGAAACTCATAGCAAGCATATGGGGAACATAGGAAAATAGGCATTAAATTCATATTGGTGATATTTAGGGATTCAAAAACTGATTAAATGAGCAATAACTACACTATTACATGCTGTAGTGCCACCAAATTCACAGGATATACAAAGCATCTTCCTTTGATCATACTACAACTCATACTTTAGTTGAATAGGCTTTAAATTCATTTTGTAATATTTTAGCATTCAAAAACTTATTAAATCAAATCAAACTTTATTTATAAAGCGTTTTCATACAATAAGTTGCATCACAAAGTGCTTTACAGAGTAAAATGACCCCACATAAAACCACATTTCCATCCCTCCCCCACAGATTTAAAAGCATGGTCACAGTTATACCCCCCTCCCCCCAACCCGTCTCCCATGCACACACACAGTTAAAAGAAAAAGTTAAAAGGACATTGGGCCGAGTGTAGATGAAACATGCAAGGAAACACCATCAGAGGAGCCATCTGCACCGGCAGCAGTAGATTAACAGCAGCAGCCGAGGCACCGACACAGGGCACCCAGTGGAGGCAAGGCCCAGACCCCCACCTCCACCCAAGCTCCACCTGGAGAGCACCCAGGCAGCTACAGCCGACCACCGCTCCTGGGGCAGAGGGCTCCCACAGAGGAAACACTGGAACGGGGATTAAGATAACAAGTTAAAATATAAAAATAAGCAGTAAAGAAATGTGCTAAGATTAAATAGTAAAACACTGATAAAAATATAATCATATAAAACATGCAGAGCAATTAAACAAACCGTAATAAATAATAATCAGTTAAAAGCTAAGCTAAAAAGGTGAGTCTTGAGCCTGCTCTTAAAAACATGAACGTTCTCTGCGGCCCTGAAGTCCTCTGGCAGCCTGTTCCAGAGGTGAGGGCCATAAAACTGGAAAGACGCCTCGCCATGCTTGTGTGTCCTGACTTTAGGGATGACAAGGAGACGGCTGCCAGAGGAGCGCAGAGACCGCCACGGTTTATATGGTAAAAGCAGTTCAGAGAGATAAGAAGGACCAAGACCATTAAGACACTTAAAAACCATTAAAAGAACCTTAAAGTCGATCCTGAGATGTACGGGGACCCAATGCAATGATTTTAAGACCGGTGTAATGTGCTCCCGCCTCCTGGTCTTCATCAGGACACGTGCTGCTGAATTTTGTAGTAGTTGTAAACCTGATATACTCTTTTTGGGAAGACCAGAAAGCAGGGCATTACAGTAATCAATTCTACTGGAGATAAAAGCATCAGAGTCTCCGTGTTGGCCTGAGAGAGAATGGGGCGGACTCTGGCAATGTTCTTAAGTTGATAAAAAAATATTTTTGTAATATTTTAAATGTGAGGGATAAATGTCAGCTCAGAGTCAAAAATCACATGAATGATTGCTAAAATATTACAAAATGAATTTAAAGCCTATTCAACTAAAGTATGAGTTGTAGTATGATCAAAAGAAGATGGTTTATATATCTTGTGAATTTGGTGGCACTACAGCATCTAATAGTGTAGTTATTGAACATTTAATTAGTGATTGAATGCCAAAATATCACCAAAAAGAATTTAATGCCTATTTTACCAAAGGTATGAGTTGTAGTATGAACAAGGGTAGATGGTATATGTGTGCTATGAGTTACATGGCACTACAACATGTAATTTGTTATTGCTCATTCTATTCGTTTTTGAATGATAAAGAATTCCTAAAATTACTTACAAAACATTTAAACAACTGTGTTGTAGTAAGATCAATAGAAAGGGGTTTATATTTGCTGTATATGTGTATATATATATATATATATATATATATATATATATATATATATATATTTTTGTAATATAACCTGTCCTAGGTGAAGCAATTGAATATTTCTTTGTCGTATTTTTTCGGTGTTGCAATTTGTAGACGGTCCCTGGAGGCCAAGTCGCTCCGCGCGGAGGACGGCTCGTTTTGACGAAAGTGCGATTGTAGCTCGCAGGCGACCTTGCTGTGATTGCACTGATGTGTCGGCTTTGCAAAAGCGATGTCCGATGATAAGTTATTGATACGCCGAATCTGTGAATATTTTTCTAACTTTATACGTCGTCTCTGTCATCGCTGACCGTAGGAAACTATAGATATCCGACGCAAAACTAGTCCCCAATTTCCACGGCATGCGCTCCGCTCCGATCCCCACAGACGTGTTTAACGGGACTCATTTCCATCAGAACGGATTCTTTGTTCTTAATTGAAGAAGTCATTGTGAAGAATGCGGCGTTTAACGACACCAGAACAGGCGGCCTGGTCCTGGCAGAGCAGGTAATAATCACCCAGACAGACGCATTAACTCTCTAAACAAACTCAACAACTCGGACTGTTGCTCTCTCTGACACTCGATCAGCTCAAAGGTTTACTTTAGAAATCTTCCTGTTTTGTTAAGATGATTAGTTTAACTTCAACTGGCTGTTCAACCTGGTTTTCTACAGCTTCTTAGTATAAATCATTTACATTTTAGGCAATTAAAAGTCTCAACTATGTCTAGATTTTCCATTTATGGCCCTAAAGAGCTTTTAACCACACAGTTTTGCAAACTTTTTCAGTTCGCCTTCAGTCTTTGGAAATGGAGTTAGTCATAGGGGGCAGCACAGCAAGAAGGTCCTGGGTTCAAATCCCAGCCTGGGGTCTTTCTGCATGGCGTTTGCATGTTCTCCCTGTGCATTCTCTCCAGCTTCCTCCCACAGTCCAAAAACATGACTGTTAGGTGAATTAGGCTCTCTAAATTGCCCTTTACCCCACCTTTGACAGCTGGAGATAGGTCAGTCTCCCCCTGCAAAGGAATGACAGGTACAGAAAATGGATGGACGGATGGATGAAAATAGTCAAATAGTGTTGTTGGGTGAGGTGTTGTGCAGCAATAATGTTGGCTTCATATAACCATTAATTATGATCAATAATTGAAAATTGATTCAGTTGATTTAACTATTGAAGTTTGAGTTCATGTTGTTAGAAATTCAGGACAATACCTTCATCTTAAGAAGGAATCTTGAACAGTTATTTATGAAGGAATGAATTCGACGCCATGGGACAACATAATTTAATTTAAAAAAATAAAATAAAATAGATCAAGCTATTAAGTCAATTAATTCTACACGGACAGAGGGACGGATCCTAATGTTTTTTTGTTTTTTTCCCTTTTCAGAGAAAAGACTCCTGTGTGGGTCTTCATACTCCTCTTCACCCCCTCTCTGGTTTCATCGTTGAATGACAACGTTAGGATATCCTCTTATGGTCGTTCAGGTGAGATTTCGATCCAATCTTCCAAACAGTGTTGTGCCACAGATAGGTAGGTTTTGGCTATGAATAATTATGAATGATTGCTTGGGGCAATTATAAATCAGATTAATAATTTTATATAAAAATTACCAAGTTTAGGGGCACCACCTGGATTCCAGGAATACAATAGCCAAATTGTTCAGTCTCAGTTTATGTTTATGATTACCTGCCTGATAAGGCTGAGGTAATTAAACAATATATGAAGGAATAAGTTCTTGGCTTATCTGAACAGCAAGTTACTACTTAGAAAAGAATAACGATAATAAACCTCACACTCAGAAGTAAAACAGTAAAAGTGATAAAATTGCACAGAAATAGAAACAATAAAATGATAATGATGTCACAGTTCAGAATGAATATGTTTGCTCAAAGACCAAGGCTTGTATTGAACAGTGTTGGGAATTAAGCTGAGTTAGTTTTAACTAATTGTGGTTAGTTTAAGACTAATCAGCAGATTCTGGTTTGTTTCCAAACCACCAATTCACAATCCAAAGCAGAAGTGAAGAAAAACATTGTTTGGAAGAAGCAATGTTTCCTTACACCATTCGCTGAATTAGAAATCAATAACCTTTAGATAATTGATTCTATTTAATAGATCGGTCACCGCATTGATTGATCTAATTTAATATTTAGACTTTATGTTGACGTTAACGGCAGTACCAATTATGTCGATCTAATTTAGTATGTTGACTTACCAAGAAGGCGGTTTCAAAAATGACTTTAAGGATTAGTTTAGTGTTGAAACTATCTGTTTTAAAGTCAATCTCTATTTTGAATAGCATTAATGGCAGTCTATTGTTGATGAATAAAAAGCTGTCAAAGGCGGGCCCACGTGGTTCACTAGAGCATGTAGCTTACAGCTAACTCACGTGGCGCTGCTTAAAGTCGCTCTGGATCATTTATTAAACACCAAACAAAGGAAAACTGTCGGATTGAGTAACTCAGGTTGCAGGATATAAAATGACTTTCCATCAAAAACCTCGAAAATCACAGTTTAAACCTCCAGAACGACCGGCCTGTTTGTACCCAAACAATAAATGAAATCTTACACAATGTAACAAATCACAGTGAAAATAAACAACCCTTAAATCTTGTTTAAACTAACCTAATCTCGCCTCTGCCCAGACAGGCCTTATTGAACGGTTAAAGTTCTCCAGGTTGCTCCGTGGATGATGGACGAAGCCAAAACAAAGTTAGCCCGCAGGCTAGCCACAGCTACGGTTCGTTAGCAGTGGGAGGATTATAGCTGTTGAATCGCGGGTAGCATTAGCTTGGACGGCGTGTCGTCCTCTCCGGCTTGCTAAACAGCGATCAGCTGCACCTCAGTTCACCGACACAGTACCTTCTCTGCAGGTTCAAGATAGCATTGTCCCAGGCTTTGTCGCGGTGAGGTAACGCTCCAGTCTCGACTGCGGTAGCTTGTTAGCGGTTCGCTCCACACGGCAGCATCTATTCAGAAAGCAGGGTTCAGGGCGGAACAGTGGGGTTTATCTCAAAACAAACTGGGTTTGATTCACCTGATTGATCAGCAGTATTGTCGCCGTTGGAGTGAGTTCCTCCTAGAACTCGCGTCTTTTCCCTCGCCAGCGAAGGAAGGATTGGATCTCTCCTGGCGTTGTTTGGCTGAACGCCAGAACTGGAGAGATCGTGGTAGTCTCCTGCAGTGCCTTATATAACCTCTGGTCTTCTTCTCCTGTCGGAGCTAGAATATGGGTTAGCGCCACCCAATGGCTGTGTGTGTCCGCAACATCAGATAATGAAGGTTTTATACATACACAAGTGCACATTTAGATAAAACGAAAATGACACTGGACTTCGGGTTATGGCGCTTTACTGACAAGTCGCAGTAAGCTTGGCTCCTCGCTAATCAACTGAAAAATACTGGTGATATCGACAAACATCGCAAGTTTAATTAGTTAAAGTGTTCAAGGGAAAACCTGTCTGGTATTATGCCTCCAAAAAATGCCAAAGCTGGACAACAATCATCTAAGACTGCGCAAACAGACGCGACCAATGTGGTTGCTAACATGGCGGAACGTAGTGTTATCACCTTGAATGACCCTGTTGTTGAAAGTGTGCTATAGAAATAAAATTGCCTTGCCTTAGCAATGATGCTAATTTTAACGAAGAAGAAGGTGAGGTCGGCGCACCAACAAATAGCGATATACTCTATGCAATAATCTGTGCACTGAAAGAGGATTTCGCCAATCAATCAGCTAATGTGGTGGAGGCTGTTAACAATATTAAGGAAGAACTGGCGAGACACTCGCGAAGGATAGGGGAGATGGAGGAGAGAGTTTTTGCTGGCAGAGGAAGAAGCAACAGCCCTCCAACAAAAAGTCAAACAGCTGGAAGAAAAAGTGGAAGTATTAACAAGGAGAATTCTGGACCAGGAAGATTGGGCAAGAAGATCTAATCTGAGAATAGTTGGTCTCTAGGGCTGGACATGTGCAACTTCTTGGAAAACTGGCTTCCTAAGGTGCTGGGCGACAGGCTCACACCAACCTGGTCATTGAGAGAGCACACCAGATCGGTCAGGTGAATCTGAACTGTTCCACAGCACCAATGGACCATCATCATGAAACTTCTGAACTATAAGGACCGTGAGAAGATACTGGTAGGAGCCAGGAGACTGAGAGATGTGCAGTATGAGAACCATCGTCTCGTAACTGAGTGTAAAGGCTCAGTTACGAGCCCTTAATGTCCGCTACGGGATGCTCTACCCAGCGCACCTGCTGATTAAATACGAGGATCAGCGTATGATCTTTAAGTCGGTCGTTGAGGCAAAGAACTTTCTCTGGAAGAAGCAGGCGACTACAGGGAAATCTCCGTGTCCAGTGAAGTGAATTGGAAATCATTTTGAACGGCAGGTACATTCAAATCTAGACAATAATAGTCAGACAACCCTTTAATAAAGATGGGTCTGCTCTGGATGGCCTGTAAGTAATTACACTACCCCTGACCCCCTCTCTTCCTCATTTATTTGATCCCTTGGGTTCATGTTTAATTTTTACGTTCCCCCTATAAAACGCTGTGAGTCGAGTCCGCAGTCGATTTTATTTCAATTAATGATTTTACCCAATAAAGGCATGTGTCAGGGTTTGGTACACGTAGCTCCTCCTCTGGTGGATCAAACGTTCTGCATAACCAGGGTTAACAATCAAAACGCATCATCATGATTCCAAGATGGCAGCCCAAAGAGAAGATTATATTTTAGAAGATAAACTCGTGGGTACTCGACCGTAACCCATATTTTCCTAACCTTCAAACGGTGGCGGTGGCGACGCCTCATAAACAAAACGAGAAGCAGCATTTCCTCCAAATCCATCTCTGTCTCCATTTCATTCATTGTTTTCACTGAAAACAGGGGGCTGCCATCTTGGAATCACATGAGCGGAGGATGCGTTTTGATTGGTCGCTTGAATATTTGCCCTCAGCACTCAGCTCAAGTAGAGCGCACATGGTGAGATAATATCAAACCTGTTTGATTTTCACCTCAAGGCCTCATGAGGCAGAAAACTCACCGAAAATTAAGCGCACACGGCGAGCTATCTGCTGAGCAAACGGCCTCCAATGACTTTTTGCTCTGCAGATAGCTCTCGTGTGCGGCGGGCTTAAGGCACGGCAATTTTATTTGTATAGCACACTTTCAACAACACCGTAATTCAAGGAGCTTTGTATGATTTGGTGATAAAGAAAAAACAGAACATAGAATATAAAATTGGAAATTAAAAGTAGCAGTTTAGCATGAAACACAACACATGATACATAATAAAGCATGAGAATCAGCAATAAAGAATGAACACATATGATACATATGACATTAATCATTTACCCAAAGGCAATTCTTAACAGATGCTGTGAGGGGTTGGGATCTCAGTGTACTATTTTTACGCTTGTCTTTTCATTCTTTTAAATTTTTTTCTCATTTCTTTTTCTGTTTCTGCATTGTTTAGTTCATGCCATCATAAAATAATGAATTAAAAAAATGATATCCCACGATTAATTGTTCAGATATAAGGATCTATAACTGGAATACAAGATGATTGAATACATTAGTAAAACTTAAACAGGTACTGAGAAGGATCAAGCAATTCAAATCTAATATAATTTTTATGCAGAAAATTCATCTGACTAGTGATGCCAGGACAAGTTTACTCGGGTTGCTTTACTTCCCATGCTAGGGGTGTCATGGTACTGATCCATAAAACAATCACATTTCAGTTAAAAAACAAATAAAGAATCCTTTTCTAGTATGTTTCTTTCCTTCGGTTTTCTCTCTAGTGGCTCTCTGAGTTTCTCCTAGGTTCCTTTCCTCTCATTTTCTTAGATATCTTTTATCTTTAGAGTCGGTCCTTGTTCCTCTTCAGAACAGGTCTCTGTCTAGTCATTTCTCATGTTTTGTTCTTGACCTTCCTCTCTGTTTCCTCCTTGCCATTCTGCCTCCATGCCCAGCTTTCATTCTCAATCTCTTACTCCCACCTGCATCTGTTTTCACTAATTAGTGAAATTAGTGGGGGGTCAAAATAATGAGAGTTGCGTCGATTCCTAGGAATGGTCGGATAGTACTGAGACCCCCTTTGTCTGGTCCCACCAGTGCCAAAGATGCATTTGAGAGTGCAAAAGTCCTGCTTCTTCATTCTCCTGTCCTGGCTGCTCCAGATGTAACCTGTCTGTCTACACTAGAAGTTGATGCTAATGGTGCTGCAGCAGTTCAAGCAGTCCTTATCCAGCAGCTGTTGGCTGTAATAGTTTATACTGATCAGAATGTATGTACGCTGTATGTGTAAAAACAACTAGCGCCTCATGTGGTGGGCTTTGGTCTTGCAGGAATACTCACTGGACATCTGTCTTGCAGATAGTTTGTCCAGATAGTATTTGATTTTTTAAAACTGTATTCTGACCTTGTACATTACTTTTTTATCCTGTTTACAAAACGTATATTTTGTAACTTGAGGGGAAGCGTGTCCAGCCACCTGTTTTAAGCAAAAGGCTTTGTTTACTTCTTCTTGCGTTTTCTCCCCTATCGGCATGTAAAGCCCCACCTCCATCCACACCCTCAGAACAAGCCTGGTTCTCTGCAGATGCTGTTGTTCCACTCAGGAGCAGCTGTGCATCATCAACCTCATGAGACCTGCTGATTGGTTCCCTGGTCTGTAAAAGACTCCCTAATTTGTTTGCCGTTGAGGAGTGGCTGGTTTCTGTGTTGTTTTCCCTGTAGGCTGGCGTTATTTGGTGATAGACTGTGTGATTGTTGGCCACAGTGAACTTTCCTGTTAGTCAGCGGCACATAGAACTGTTTACGGTTCTTTAAACTTGTTGCTAAGCAGTTCTGTTAGCTCCCAGAGGTAGCCATAAGCTTTGAGTATAGTGACTTTTTAGTCTTGGTCTGACCTCACTTTTACAGAGGATTTATACTCGTTCTCTTGTTTTAAGAGTTGTTGTTGAAGACTCTTATTTTGAAATGTTGTTCCCTTTTGATAACCAGAATAATAACCTTAATAACATTGAGTGTTTTAAGTTTGTGGTCTGTTTTGTCTTTGTGTTTTGGGCTGCATGTTTTGACGACGTGGCTCAGGTGGTAGGATTTTGTCCCGTAACCAGTGGGTTGCCAGTTCAAATCCCAGCTCTGTGCGTCTTGGTCGTTGTGTCCTTGGGCAGGACACTTCATGCCTTGCCTACTGGTGTCGGCCAGAGGGCCTGGTGGCGCCTGTATTCGGCAGTCTCGCCTCGGTCAGTGCGCCCCAGGACAGCTGTGGCTACACTGTAATAGCTCAACACCACCAGTGTGTGAATGATGACTGGTGTAAAGCGCTTTGTGCTCTTCTAACTCAAAAAGGGCAGAACATTTACCATTTTATTTTGAAACTCTTGGTATTTCTGTTGAGATCATATCCAGTTTGTATATTGTTTTGTATACTTTTCTTTTTTTAAATAAATGTTTCCTATTAAAAGCATACTACCCTTTTTAACTTGAAATGTGGGTTCAGGTTTTATGTGACTTTTTAAAAATTCTTAAATTTACAACATTTCACCCTAATGACTGTAAACGGCGAGTTTTGTAGAGTTAATTACTTGTAGGTTTTTGCGGGCGCTGCGTCGTGTCCTAGCGCCTTGCAGCGGCGGCTTACAGCGGTGCTTAGTCCTAATATAGTCCCAGATCAAATCAGCTTCTGTAATTCCTTTTTCTTACTTGTCATTTACAATCATATTATTCAGGAATAATTAGTGTCACTGAATATTTTTCATGACTTTTGGTCACGAAATGCTAGCTGTTACCATTCACCTTCATTGTTTATGCTAAGCTAAAGCAAACGGACTGCTGGTAACAAAATGCTTTTTCTCACTTGTCTAACTCTGGGGAACATGGCAACAGATTAAATATCTCTTACGGGTGGAATATCCCTTTAAGCATTTTTTTCATGCCTGAATGATTCATGGTCCAGCATTAGATGGTTCAAAGAGACAAAACCTTCCCCTGAAAGTGGGTTGACACTGGACTGAAAATAAGCTGAGAAGTGTTGGTAAAGACCACAGTGACCGACTAGAGGAAGGTCAGGATGTTGACTAAGACCTGGATCTAGAGGTCGGCTTCATTTCATCATGTCAGACAGAAAGCAGCAGATCTACAGACAGAACTGTCTCTGATAAAATATAAAACCTCCATCTTTTTCATCTGTTTCTTTTAGATTACCACCAGGTGACTGTTCAAGCTGGACATGATGCCATCCTGCCGTGTCTGGGGCCCAGGGTTAAACATCAGACTAAATTCATATGTACCAGAGGGACTGATGCTCTGATACTTATCAGACTTGTCCTTAATAAACAACACATCCAGGTAACAAGCTATAACGAACCTATCGATGGACGATGGAAGCTCAACGACCTTTCGTCCATGAAGAATGGAAACTTTTCTGTCATTCTGAAGAACGTCGGCGTCAACGACGAAGGAAGATATCAGTGTAAGATATCCTGGATGGGAAACGTTTATCATATAGTTTCCTGCTTCATGGACCTCACAGTTTCAGGTGAGTGTTTGATGATCATCAGTGGATCAGTTGTGCTCTGTTAGCAGGTTGATAGGAATCTGTGGTCTGCAACAGAAACAGAGCTGGAAGGAGAGAAAGTTGGAGGAAGAAATATTCACCTGCAGATCAAACTTGGAGCTCAAAGGTTAAATGAATGTGCTAACCTGCTGAAGGATGATCTAAACACCTGTCTCTGCTTTGCAGCGGTAGAAGAAGATGGGGAGAAAACACGCAGTATGACAGAAGGTGATGGCCACCATTTATATTTCACCATTGGTTGTTCAGTTCTTGGAGTTCTTGTTCTATGTGTTGTTTTTGTTGAGCTCAAAGGTTAAATGAATGAGCTAACCTGCTGAAGGATGATCTAAACACCTGTCTCTGCTTTACAGCGGTAGAAGAAGATGGGGAGAAAACACACAGCGTGGCAGAAGGTGATGGCCACCATTTATATTTCACCATTGGTTGTTCAGTTCTTGGAGTTCTTGTTCTGTGTTTTTGTTGAGCTCAAAGGTTAAATGAATGTGCTAACCTGCTGAAGGATGATCTAAACACCTGTCTCTGCTTTACAGCGGTAGAAGAAGATGGGGAGAAAACACACAGCGTGGCAGAAGGTGATGGCCACCATTTATATTTCACCATTGGTTGTTCAGTTATTGGAGTTCTTGTTCTGTGTTTTTGTTGAGCTCAAAGGTTAAATGAATGAGCTAACCTGCTGAAGGATGATCTAAACACCTGTCTCTGCTTTACAGCGGTAGAAGAAGATGGGGAGAAAACACGCAGTATGACAGAAGGTGATGGCCACCATTTATATTTTACCATTGGTTGTTCAGTTCTTGGAGTTCTTGTTCTATGTGTTGTTTTTGTTGAGCTCAAAGGTTAAATGAATGAGCTAACCTGCTGAAGGATGATCTAAACACCTGTCTCTGCTTTGCAGAGGTGGAACAGTACCGGGAGAAAACACGCAGTATGACAGAAGGTGATGGTTCTTCAGGAAGAGTATTAAATCCGCTTTTGGTACCAGTTCTTATAGTCACCATCAGTTTTTCAGTTCTTGGGGTGCTACTTGTTCTATTTATTGTTTTTGTTGATGTTGTCGAGAACATAAAATCTCTCAGAGACTCAAAGCTCAGATCATCTCAGGTAAGCGGAGAACTGAATAGAAGCAAAGACATTCTAGCTGAATTCTGAAAGCGTGAAAGCTGGATGTGTGTAAAAACCTCCCAGGTCAGAGAAGAGCTGATGTTGTCTCTGTAGCTGAACCAGACGCCATCGCTCTGATGGAGTCAACTTTTAGCTTCAGAGTCTGAATCTGCTCAGCTGGAAGCATCCAGACAAACAAGGTTATATATACATATCAAACAGTCAATAAGACAAAAATATGATGAATGCTAATTATGTAAAACATAAACAGAATACAAGTGAAAGACATCGTGTCATGTCCTCGTCCTCCTTCGCCTTGTTGGAGTCCACATTCAGCTAACTTCCTCTCCATAATGACCACACAGACACGAGGGGTGGAGTAGGCTGAAACTGAAGAGTGAACATACAAATCTTTAGAAATAATTCCCAGCAGCCTCTCGCCCCTTGACCACTGGAGAAAGGCACCAGCCCCCCTGCAACCCTGCATAGGAATGACGGATACAGAAAATGGATGGATGGATCCCAGCAGCAAACACTACAGCACTTAAATGTACAATAAATGTAGTCAGGGGATAATACTTGGCTCCCAGCTGAAAAAGTTTGGACAAAAGAAATGCTACGTCCTTATAAATACCTCAATTATTCTTTATCAACACAAATATCAGCTGTAAATATGGCTACATACCAGCAGTGCTTTCAGAGAGCAACTCAAAGTTTAGGATGTTTCAGTGTAACTGATATAAAACATGCTTTCTACCCCTCTGCCTTGTTTTCTCTTTGTGACATCATCAGAAAATGGCAAACTCGCTTTTAAATATAGTTCCTAATGTACAACATCAATATTCTTACAAAATAAAACTGTGAAATTCCAATAAATTGGCATGCAACAGCGCACTCCTATGGTTTCACTCTTCATGAAGAAGAAACAAGCTAAACCATCTCACTCACAGGTCTGAAGAATAACTTTACAAATATCTCCGTTTGGCGCTTTGACCTGAACTTTCCAAAATCAATATTCTTACAAAATAAAACAGTGTAATAATAAATTTGCATGCAACAGCACACAGTATATGATTATTTAAAAGAACGTTTACAAATCATAAAAATTAGGATAACATTTTGTACGCTTGATCATACTTAAACTCTGAACATCTGAGTACCCGATCTAACATGTACAGTTTTCTTTAGGGGCTTTAAACAAACTTGTTTACGTGTATTTTAACAGTTTTTTTATGAAACATAATCCAGTTTCCTACCGTTAACCAGTGTACTTTCCTGAGATGGTCAGGATGATGTAGTGTTACTATATGAAGTTGTAATTTGTTGTTTAAAACCTGCAACAAGCCGGAGCGGAGCATGAACAGATCCATCAATACTGAGATCCTAGGAACGCTTCTAACTGCATATTTTAATAGTTCAGACACCAAATATCCCATAATATGCAGTCATACACTTGTTCTGTCCCACGTTTCACAGAAATGATGTCAGCTGTATTAATACAGTCAAGATTATTGATAACTCTGGTGAAAAAAATGAATCTGTACTGTAAATAAATGAAAACATGAAATCTGACTTTTTTGTTTGTTTTTATTTTCTCTCAGAACAAATATTTTACTGTAAAAACAAAATTAAACAGATAAATAAATGGTTCATCCAGATTTTGGTCCGTCCAACATGAGGTCCATTAAATCCTGACAGAGGAGTAAAGTTCAAAGGTTATAAACTAAAATCACATTAAAACTTCCTGCCTCCTCATCATCTTCATCATCATCATCTGGAGCTTTAATTATTAATCCTGCTTCTGTATAAATGTTGACACCCAGGCTGGATATGAAGAATGTTAAATGACAGGAATCATTTCTGTTGGTGAATAAATAGAGAAAGAAATGAATAAATGACATCTGATGAGAGCAGCAGAGGAACCGGAGTAAACCAGAACCCCTCAGAACTAGCCTGGCTTTCGCCAGCCTGATCTGACACAGTTTGATTCTGCCCTGCAGATCAGTCTGGAAACCCACACATTAAACTACTGCTACAGTTTTTCTGGAACCAATCACAACCGGGCTTATCCGCCTTGCGCGCTATTGGTGGGTTCAAAACGATGACGTCAGAGAAGCGACGGAAAAGTCGGCAAGCAGCTTGTTGTTTACATTGGTCATGGCAGCCACCAGAGGAGGCTGCTGCTGTCGCTGCTGTTTTAAAAGATTTAAAAGTTCTCTGCCATTGCTGCTTCTGCAGAACGCAATCCTACAAACTATCCACGTTTGTTGACAAGTTTCCTGCCTGGAGTTTCGCGTCGCTCAGCAAAGTACGTCACCTGGATCGATGGTCTGATTGGTGAATGCTCTATCCAATTGCATACAGAGTCATTTGAACTATGCCTCTTGTGCAGTAGAAATCACATGGCAGACTCCCCAGACTAAGTTCAATCTCGAACCCTCAGAACCAGCAGGCTCATGTTTCGGTCCGCTCCGGTGTTGGACTGGAGATCCGGTCTCCGGCTGCTGGGTTAAAGGTCAGAGGTCAGAGGAGATCCAGTTAGCAGCTGGACGGGTCGGACCGGTGTGTAGGAGGCGCCATGGTCCACTTCAGTAAAGAGTAGACGACGTGAGGTTCTGGTGCTGCTGGAGGTTCTGGAGACAAACAGAACAAGGTTTAGCTCTTCCTTCAGCTCTGTGGGAATCTCCTCCATGGAGGAAAATCCTCTTCCCAGTCTGTTGAACTGGTCAGAGATCCTGATCATTAATGGGATCAACGGGTTTCTCTGCTGCAGACCGTAAAGGAGTCTCCAACAGGCACACAAGGACGAACGGAGTAGAGAGCCCAATTTTCTAACTGTCCTGAACGCAACAGAGAGCGCAGCTCTGTGATTGGTCAGCCTCAGATCATTTCATCAGAACGGTGCTCTATAGTCGATGTAATTAGTAGTCAGTGCAGCTTTTGGCGACTAGATGCTTTATATTGCAATGCCAGTTTATCTAATCTGGTCTTTTGGTGATGTTGAACACCAGGAGGTGCAGAGAAGAACATAACAGACGCTGTGTTTGTTTGTTTCCAGGAGTTTTTAGAGGATTCTATGAGCTGCACTTCTAGTAAAAAGCTTTCCAGCTCAATCAAAACTCGCTCTCTGTCGGCCATTGCTCCTTGAGTGGATGTGCTTTTACAAGCTAAAGTAAATAAACTGTCGTTGATCAGAGACGTCACTGCAATGGGAGGCAGACCTGCCAGAAAAGCTCTGCGCCACCTGCTGTCCTGGAGGGGAATTGCTTTGCAACACTGACCCACCAACGGAGAAGTATAAAAGGAAAATGTTTCCGTCGTTACGTGTGGATGCAAACTTGCTGTTGAAGAAGTATAAACTAGGCTTCAGACTGCGCAACAGGTTGTGCTAATGCTGATAAAGATCATTTATATTTTTGCCAGTTTGCCTCCACAGACTGCTGGCGTTCAAAAACAATTAGGATTGCTATATACGGTATTCAAAATAAAGATCGGCTTTAAAATAGATAGTTTAAAGATAAAAAACTAGTCTTATAAGGAGTTTTGAAGCCAACATACTAAAATTAGATCCATCACTGCAGTGACCAATCCATAAAACAGAATCAATTCTCCAAAGGTTATCGATTTCTAATTTAGCAGATTATTTAATTAAACATTATTTCCTCCAAAGAATGTTTTGTCTTCACGTCTGCTTTGCATGGTAAACTGGTTGTTTGAACACAAACCAAAAGGTACTAATTAGTCTTATACTAATCACAATTAGTCTGAAACTATCTTTGCCTCATTTTCAAGATCCTTAATGCAAACCTTGGTCTTTACATTCATATTCATACTGAACCATGACATCACTATCAACTCATTGGTTTTTGTTTCTACTTCTTTGGGTATTGGTACATTTTTACTGGTTTCTTTGGTAGTTAGTTTTATTATTCATATTATTAATTCTTCTTTTACTTAGTGGTTAGTTGGGTGTTACTAGTTTAGTGAGTTTGTTGATTGAAGCATTTTGACTAAAGGTTGAATTCTTTTGTTAAACTCTTGTATTTAGGAAATATGTTTATTGTTATTCCACATACATGTGTTGTAACTTGCTGTTTAAAGAACGCCAAGAACTTATTCCTTCATATATTGTTTAATCATCTCAGCCTTATCAGGCAGGTAATCATAAACATGAACTGAGACTGAACTATTTGACTATTATTATTTCCTGGATCCCAGGATGGTGCCCCAAACTTGTTAATTTTAAACTAAATTACTAATATAATTAATAAATACCGTAAGCGGTTAATCAATGTTATTCATAGCCAAAACAAACCTATTGTGGCACAACAATCCTAAAATCATAAGTGAATAGAAAAAGCAATAAAGTTGTGAAAATGGAAGCATTTAGTGACATTATCAACCAGGGACCACCACAGTGATGGAGGAGCTCAGTTTGGGTCAGGATCAACTTTGTGTGATTAAAAGCTCTAAACAGGCCTCACCTGAGACCAACAGTGGACCAATCAGAACCATGGTAGCGTAGTTATTGCTATAAACCTGGTTCTGGTTGCTGCTTGTACTGGTTACACTGGTGGTCAACTGGATCCCCATTACTGTTTAAAAACTCATTTAACTTTATTTAGGGTTAAGATTTAATGATTTACTTAACAAGACATGAGAACATCTGTAATAAATTATATGTTTTATATCTAGTAAGGTCTAAATGTGACCTCACATCATCATCATCATCATCATCATCATCATCATCATCATCATCATCATCATCAGAGCAGAAAGAAGCAAAGAAAAGAGAAGCAGTTCCACCAACAGCCTCTAGAGCAGCTTTATGCTATCAGAGAGCAGATTTGGCTCCTCCCCCATCAGGGTGGAGCTCCCTGGTTGATGTTTCAGTAACTGAACACATTTATACATGATCGTATTGGTTTGTTATCCAGTCATGAGTCAAGGATGATTATTATCTGCTGGAATAAAACACTTTAACCAGCTGTGACCAGTCCTGCTCCCTGCTGTTGTAAATGATGCACTGCCCCTTTAAAACCTTCCTGCAGTCTATTAAACAGAAACTGAATTCAATACTAAACTTGCTTTGAGATTAAATAAAAATGGGGGACTGGCGTAAAAAAAAAAAAAAAAAAAAAAAAAATTAAAGGAAAAATAATGTTTTTTGAAATCAAAATCAAAATATGATTTTGATGTAAAAAAGTATAGCTTTGGTTTGTTGAAAGGATTCAGAACGATCATTGGTGTCAAACTATTTACTGTAGGTGAAATAAGTTGCAGGAACCTTTAATTATTAGGGTCTAATAATTTTTAGGTGCTTTGGTTTACTTAGAGAATGCCTCAGGCTGACCTCTGGTGGCAATACTGAGTATGGGTCACCTGAGGAGAACCGGTTCTGGGCCACCAAAGGTCCAGAACCTGGGCCAGGAGTGAGCAGACCGGAGAACCGTTTCTGCATGATCCGATCCACAGGTCTGGGTGAAGGGAGGAAAAGGATCGGGTTCTGGAGCGGCTGAACCGGACCGTTCCTGGTACCAGAGTGAAGGAGCTGCTCTGCTGACACGCCAGGATGTTCTAGTGAAGAGTGAAGCTGACTGACTGCTCTGCAGGTTCAGATGGTGTGAAGTCACTGCTGTGTGTCTGAACCCATCAGGGTGTTAAACCTGTTCCACACCTCCTCCTCTTCCTCCACCCAGCTGCTGCTGCTGCTCCCACTCTGCAGATCAGCTACAGAAGATCATCAGCCTCATGGCTTCCTGCAGGGGGCGCTCTCTGGCATGGGTCCTTACCTCTCCTGCTGCTGCTGCTGCTCATCCTGATGCCCACCGTCCCGTACATCACTTCACTTTTCCTCCTCACAGAAGAATAAACTGCTCCTGGATCAGCTCCTGCAGAACAAAAGGCTTCATCACTAAAACTGGTTTCCTGCTGGGTGATCTTTACGCCGGAGGTTTCTCAGTTTGACACCTCGGCTGCTGCTGAACATCAGGCCTTAAATCAGGCTTTAGAAGTGACACAGGAAGCTGATCAGAACTGCTGGTTCTGGTAGAAACCCAGTGAGAGCTTCAGGTTCTGCATCAGGGTGAGAAACACTCAGAGAAATGTTTTAGAGGATATCTCTCTGGGTAATATCTGCTGCTGATGAACATATTTGTCAGATCAGATGGACACAAGACCATGAGACAGTGTCGTTTTTAACCCTTCGTTGTCTACAGCTGCTGATCCTGGGAGGACAGGTTCCTGTCCACACAGAGACACAACCAAACACACTCTAATACCATGAGGGGGATTCACAGAAACTAGTTCAACTAACAGTCAGGTTTGGACTGTGCAAGAAAGCCAGAGTACCCAGAGAGAACCCACCAATGTAAAGGGAGAACATGTAGACCAGCCCAGAATGGGGATTTGGATCCAGAACCTTGAAGCTGCTGGGTAACATCTCCACCCTCCAGCCCCCTCCACCAGGTTAACATACAGATCTCCTCCGTAGCTGTAACTCTGACTCCAGTAAGGTTCTCCTTAAACTCATGTAGCAGCTGATGTTCCTGTTCTACTGCCTGGAGCTTCACTAGCGTCTGATGCTGCTGGCTCGCTTTCTGCAAACAGAAGACAATAAATCCATCCATTTTCTGTACCCGTCAGTCCAATGCAGGGTTGCGGGGGGGGACTGGTGCCTATCTCCAGCTGTCATGGGGCGAGAGGCGGAGTACACCCTGGACAGGTCGCCAGTCCATCACAGGACAACACAGAGAGACATACAGGACAAACAACCATGTACGCACACACTCATACCTAAGGGTGATTTAGAGAAACCAATTCACCCAACAGTCATGTTTTTGGACTGTGACAGGAAGCCGGAGTACCCGGAGAGAACCCACACATGCACAGGGAGAACATGCAAACTCCGTGCAGAAAGACCCCAGGCTGGGATTTGAACCCAGGACCTTCTTGCTGCAAGGCAACAGTGGTGCCAACTGTACAGCCCAAGACAATAAATATGGAGGATAAAACATCCAAACATGTCGAACATTATCAGAGATGCAGCTCAAAGCAGAGAAGAAGAAGAAGAAGAACCATCTGCTGGGAGCCAGGTGAGGGTTAGCAGTCTGACTCCTGGGAGATGGACATGAGAACCAGATGAAAGAGAACCAGTCCAGTTCCAACATTCTCCACTAAACCCCAACCCAGCACCATCATGGACGACCCTCCTCTCAATTTTTATTCAATGAATGATTTGAGAAATGTTTCTAAGGCAGACAGCTCCTTCTCCATAGTCTCATTTAATCTCTAAACACGTCATAGTTAACAAGCTTTCACACCATCAACAAAATAAAACATACGATATCTCAAACAGCTCTTCTATGTCACTGAATGATGTAAAATAACTAAAGGTTTATATGAAACATCTGGACTCCATTTGGTCCTAATAGGAAACGCTGACTGTAAAAATGCTGGAAGATGAATGTTGGTGTCTGTGAGTCTGGCCTAAATCTTCTGAAAGGGTTAGGGTGGTGCAGCGATCCAAAGTCGATTATTCTTTTTATCGTCGTCATAAACTGTCAGGGTTTACATTGTCAGAAACATTGAGGGCAGATACCAGGTTTGGGTTAGGTAAAGAGAGTTTCTATATATAGGCGCTGTGTGTGTGTGTGTGGTTATAGCTTTACTGACACACACTGACACACACTGGTGAACACAACCCACATAATGAACATGCGAAGCCACACGAGCAGATGGTCGAGTCTTCAACGACAACTAAACTTAGCTACGCATGCTCAGAACTATGTGGCTGGGTAAGTTTCGATTGTACACCTTAACACTAGAGGGTGTATGCGGCAGGGAAATTTGCTCACTGACCTGATATATTAGTTTTTAACCATATAATCTAATCTCTGTTGTCCTTGAGACATCTGAGTTACTGTAGACCGCTGGAGACCCTCTGTCCTCCATTAAGCTCAGGTAAAATCCCTGTTGCAGCTGGTGTACCTGTTAGACTCTCTGGAGCTTCAGTTACGTCCGTTCTTGTTCTCATTGATGAATAAAGTGCTGCTGGGTCACTTTCTGCAAATCAAAGACAATTTTAGAGAATAAATATGAAGGATGAAACAACCCAACTTGATAAATATTATAATATCCAGCATAATTTTCTCCAGGTGAATAGAAACAAAACTGAAGTAATTATCTTTGGATCGATCAACGAGAGGAACAATCAACAGTCAGCACACAGCTTCAGTTAATCCAGCAAGAAACTACTGATCAGGCCTGAAACCTAGGTGTAGTAATGGACTCAGACCTGAACCTCCACTGTTGATCATGATATATTATTAGAACGACTGGATAGCTAGGTCGGACTCTCTGGTACAGGACTTGGCTGGTTTTAGCCCTACCTAAAATCAAATGTGGGGTGCCCCAGGGCTCCATCCTGGGGCCCCTCTTATTTAATATCTACAAGATCCCTCTAGCCCAGACTATAACTACCAATAACATTAGCTACCATAACTACGCGGATGACACTCAGCTCTACATTAAAATGTAACCAGGTGACTCTGAACCCATTCAAGCCCTAAATCAATGCATTGACCAAATAAATGGATGGATTTGCCATAACTTTCTCCAGCTGAATAGAAACAAAACTGAAGTAATTACTTTTGGACCTAAAGAGGAACAATCAACAGTCAGCACACAGCTTCAGTTAATCCAGCTAGAAACTACTGATCAGGCATGAAATCTAGGTGTAGTGATGGACTCAGACCTGAACCTCCAGGGTCACATAAAGGCAATAACAAGGTCAGCCTTCTATCACCTGAAGAACATCTCTAGGATTAAAGGACTGATGTCACAACACGACCAAAAAAAAAATTAATCTATGTGTTTATCTTTAGTCAGATTGATTACTGAAACAGTGTCCCTCAGACAGCTGCAGCTGATCCAGAACGCTATATATATATTTATTTATTTGAAGTTGTTTGTGATTTTATAAGCTAACTGCCACTGTTTGTGCCTTAGAGTTTGAATAAATCTTGAATCTGTTCTCACATTTTAAACTTGTTTGATTTGAGTCATTACTGCTTTGGAATACAGGTAAATTGGCAAATTGGTAAATTGGTGAATTAGTTGAATTTTTTTCCCCGTTGCTTTTATCGTTACCGGGATAAATGCCAGAAATTGTTGTGATACATTTTTTTATCAATATCGCCCATCCCTATCTGGAACTCTTTTCTGTTTGCCACTGTGCAGCTGGTATACCACGTACAGAGGCAATATGTAAGGATGCTTTCCACGGTGGAGTGGTAGAAAGACACAAGCAGTCTCTGGCTGATGTTATTCTTCCTGAGGATTCTCAGGAAGTGGAGTCTTTTCTGTGCCTTTTTTACCATCTGGCCACGTCCTGATGGCCTTAGGTCTTAGATGGGGTGGATTTACAGAGGGGAGTGTACGTAGGCATTCATTGTAGGGAGATGTGATCTCTGCCTATGTGCGGTGCAGGTCTGGCTCTGTAGCCCGGCTTGATGTTGGTGTAGACCTTGTCCCTTGTGTTCGCTTCTCTTGTCGCACACTTTACATGCTGATGTAATTTAAGGATCACAGATTTTAACTCCACATGATTGAAATCTCCAGCTATGATGTGGACCGTGTCTGGATGTAGGTTCTGCTGCTGTTATGTAACAGACCGAAGGCCGAGCTAGCATTTGCGTCTGGTGGAATGTAAACAATGGTTAGTATGACGGCAGTAAACTCCCGAGGAAAGTTAAACGGTCGACATTTCACTGTCAAATATTCCACATCTGAGGAACAATGACTTGCTACTGTCTCTGTGTTGCTGCACCAGTTATCTTTGATGTAGATACACAACCCTCCCCCTTTGCTCTTACCGGAGTCACTGGTCTTGTCAAAGTGCCATGTTGTATAACATGCTAGCTCTATAGCCGAGTTCAGGATGTTTCGGTGATGAGTAAGACACAGCAGTCTCTCATGATGTTATCCTAAGGCATCTGGAGCCTTGGCTTGTCCATTTTGTTGCTGAGACATCTTAGGTTTGCGAGGCAGAGGCTGGGAAGCGATGGTTTGTGTGGCTGCTCTCGTAGCCTTGCTAGCCCGCCTGCTCTGCATCCCCACTTCTGTTTATGCTCCCCGGCCGCCTCCACTTCCACCTCGTTGGGATTGTAATCCACGAAGAGCCAGCGTCCCTCGTTATTAACTGCGGGATGTTATATGAACAATGGAACGCCGCTGTAATACTCATCTTGCACGAAACACTGATTTGTAACAGTTCCTCTCGGCTGTCGGTGACGTTAGTTCGACAGAAAACAGTTTGAACGTACAAGATGGCCCCCCGATCCCAAGGTTCTTCTCTACAGGTGTTGGACCAACATGGAGGGAGCTTCCCTCAGCTTCTTCTGGCATTCTTAGGTGACATAGCAGTTTGTGGCAGAGGTGAAGGCCACCCAGTTATTCATTGATGTTTCCAGCCGCTGAGACTTTATTCACCTTTGACCCTGGAAGTGACTGGAACGCCTGATGATGACCAACTCATCCACCAGTTTTTCATCTGTCACCCCTGCTGGAGTTGTGGTTCATCCTCACCTCATAAACTCACACCTGACAGTCTGAGCTGGATGAGAACGTTAAATGTTGTAACTCATGTCATCCAAGTATCTTCAACATTTTCCAGTAGCAGTCAGTCCTGCAACACATCTGGAGAGGCCTCTGACTGAAGACCGTTGCTGTATGACAGTCTCATGACCATCATGACACGATATCCAGGCAGCAGAGACGACGTTCCTCAACAACATGCCCTGGATGACTCCATCACTGCTGATCCACCTCCTTTGCTCTCGCCGCTCTTCTTTAGTCTCCATCTGGTCGTACGGTCAGAGAGACGCTTGAGTAGGGGAGATGGTCCTGGATAGAAGAGATGGATTGAACTTCCTTCGTCTCTCTCTGCATCCAGGAAGCCTCGTCGTTGTCATGGTTACACATCATAACAACTGTCCAAGAGTAAAAAGAGCAAGCAGAGATCCTTCCGGCTGCACAGCGACCGGAACCAGAACCAGAGGGAGTAATGGTCCAATCAGCAATGCCTCAACCAGACTAATGATGAAATCAGAACTGACGTAGCAGAGCTGCTCCACCAGGCTGCCACCAGGAGGCGCTGTTCTAGACCATCAGTATTTGGTCGTGACCCACATTTCTTCTGAAGCTCCAGCCCCAGTTTTATTTGAGACAACACAGATTATTATAATATCCTGTCCTAGCGTTAGCAGGAGTCTCCCTGGTCCAGTTAAAGTACCTGATGCTGCAGGAACGTCTGCTGCTCTCCTCATGGATGAATAAAGTCCTGCTGGGTCACTGGCTGAAGGTTGAAAACAAGGACAAAACAAAAAGGATCAAACATGAGCTGACAGACTTTATCTGGTCTGGAAATCAGATTCAAAGGAAATATTTGCTTTGCTTTCTGGGGATTTAATGTAACAGAACAACCTAATCTAACAAGTACTGCTGAAGTGGAGAGAAAATAACATGTGGTTCATTTGTAGATCATCTGAAAGTGTCAGAAGAGTTAAAATAACTGCAGCTGACCCTGATTCTGCTTCTTTAGCTGATTAACATGTCAGTAACTAAGGAGCGACAGCTTCAGCTGGGAGGAGGAATCATGTTTTTATCAGAGCTGAAGACTGAAACTAGAACTGAAAACAGGAAACGGAGCTGCTGCAGACCTACTTCTGACATCTTCACCACAAACACACAATATGGAAGCTCAGCCACCAGAAAAGCTTCTGATGAGGTCCGAAGCCCCCCCTCCCCTCTGGAAATCAAACCCACATTAAATAAACCTGCTGCATGACAGAGAGGAGATAGAAACTGGAGAGATCCAAAGATGAAAAGCCTGGTACCTTCAGGGTTCCTGTGGAGGCGTCGTCTCACCACAAGAACCAATAAGATCAGGAGAACCAGAACAGCAACACAAGCAGGAGGAAGGATCCAGTAGAGAGGAGGGGTGGAGGCAGGTGGAGGAGAGGTGGAGGGTCTCCCTGGAATGAAGCAGAGGTCATTATTTAGTTCTGGTCTCATCATGAAGGTTGAAGCAGACAGAGAAGCTGCTGACCTTCAACAGAGATCCAGCTGGATGGAGACTCTCCATGACCCCTGATGTTACACCTGTAGAGGCCTTCATCAGAGCTGGTCACCTGGTGGAGGGTCATGTGACCTGCAGGCTCAGTCCTGATGAGGGAGCCATCTTTATAGAAATCAGTAGCTGGGAGGTTGGAGGATTGGTTCTTTGTCTGACAGCTCAGAGTGACGTCATCTCCCTCCATCACAGGGAGGACAGGACTCTGCAGGATCACTGATCCACCTCAACACAGAGACAAACTACAGCATTTCATCCATTTCCACATCAGCTTCATCATCACTAACTCCACAGTCTGATCTTACCAGTGATGCTGATGTTGGTACTACTATAGACTTCTCCCTCTCTGGACTCACACCAGTAAACTCCACTGTCCAATGGGAGGAGGACAGATAAGATACATGAAGAGTTAACTCCTTCTTGACCCCATTCATCACACCCAGCTCTGGTGTCTTTGGTTGTGTTCCTCCTCAGGGTCCATCCAGCAGAGATGTTGTTCTCCTCACAGCTCAGAGACACAGATTCTCCTTCAAACAACTGAGATCTGCTGGGACTCACAGTCAGACCAGCTGAAAACGTTTAAACATTCAGGATAAATATATGAAACATCTGAACAACCACCAGACTCTCCTCAGCGATCTGCAGTGAATCTACCAACCTCGGTTTGTTATCCAGAAGAGTTCTGATGTCAGCACTGAAAGGATCGATAAAGTTTATTCAAAAACGGTCGTTGAAGAACATAAAACAGAGGAAAAGAAGCTTAAACAGGCAGTAGAACAAGAACCGAATCAGAGAGAGGAAAAGTTCCTAATATTGCATAAAACATCATGATGACACATTCAGTCCAGAGTGTGAAGGAGGCAGCCAGAGATTAGGGTGATGGTGAGGAGGCCTTCCATCGTTTCTGGAGGAGCTCTCTACAGAGTTCAGACATTCCCAACTTAACGCCCCAAACGGCTGATTTAGTTACATTTAAAGGGAATCAGTGAACCCTCGGTGTGATCTGATCCCAGCCAGGCTGCTGTAGATGAGGCAGGTTGTACTTACGGAGCAGCCATAAGGAGGATGTTCCTCTCATCGTTTCTCTCAGTTTCTGTGAAATCAAGACGAGGCGCTTGGTTCCATCACAGAGGTGGCCACGCCCCTTCCTCTGTCCTGTGGTTACATCAAGTTTTTTTTTTCTTCAGTGTTTTTCTTTGGTTTACAGGAAACACGATCAGCGCCTGTTCAGTTCTGCAGCCTCGGTTGTGAGAAGGGTGCAGCTCAGGTCCAGATCAGCCAGAAACCAGGAACAGAAGCTCTCTTTAAAGCTCCACTTGTATCTGTATCTATACGTATGATAATGGTTTATAATCATTCCCGGGGTTTTAGTTACAGTTTATGTGACACACTTCAAGAATTTTACAGCTAAACACATACAAAAAAACTCAAAGAAGAATCAAAATCCCAGTTGAGCCTGATGAAGGTAGAAGAGAGAACAGATGCAAGTTTAATATAAACCTAATATGGATTTTTATACCGTTAAACAATAAATAATGGAGGGAAGGATGAAGTCATATACTTCATGTTGAGCTCCCCCTGCTGGCCTAAAAAAAGCATGACTGACTTTATTTTCACTGTTTGTCACCTCCGTGTGTGTGTGTGTGTGTGTGTGTGTGTCCTCCTCCTCAGCTGTGGGCGGGGCTAACTCGCCTGGTTTTTGTGGTGATAACATAGATCCAGTCTCCTGGGTTGCCTTAGATTGGAATAATCACTGTTGACTGACATTTCAGACACTGAGATACACCCTATAGCTGTTAGCGATCATGCTCCTGTTTCTCTAACTTTAGTAAATAAAACAGAAACACCTCAAAGCAAAAATTGGAGATTTAATATATCCTTACTTAAGGATAAAGAATTTTTTATATATTTCGAAAAAGAGTGGGCCTCATATTTGGAATATAACGACCTCCCTGGTACGTCGCCATCCATTCTTTGGGAGGCAGGAGAAGCTGTGATTAGAGGTAAAATAATCTCATTCTCATCAAATAAAAAGAAAATGGAAAAAAACGTATTCAGGAATTAGAAGAAACTATTAAATCATTAGAAGCTTCTCTAGATGAGGAGAGACTAGGCAAAATCCGTAAAGCAAAGCTAGAATTAAATCAAATTATTAATAAACAGACCCAGTTCTTAATTCAAAGATTTAGGATAGAAAACTTTGAACAAGGTAATAAATCAGGTAGATTTTTGGCTAACCAGCTTAAAATTAATAAAGAAAAAACAACTATATCTGCTATTAAAGATCAGACCGGGAATACAGAATATGATCCTGGAAGAATAAACAACACATTTAAAGAATTTTACAAGACTTTATACTCACCAGAGATAATTCCTTCGGATCATGAAATTGAAAATTTTTTTGATAACATAACACTACCTAAATTATCTGAAAGTCAAGCGATGATCCTGGATTCACCACTAACAGCGGCTGAACTCCAGGAGGCCCTCCAAAGCATGCCCAATAACAAGGCTCCAGGCCCAGATGGATTTCCAGCAGAGTTCTATAAAGAATTCTGGAATATTCTGGCACCAACATTCAACAGAATGCTGCAGGAAACCAAGGAAAATGGCCGACTTCCACCAAATATGAATTCTGCCTACATTAGTCTTCTACTAAAATCAGGTAAAGACCCTTTGTTTCCTACCAGCTATCCTCCCATATCCCTCATTAATGTTGATCTTAAAATAATCTGCAAAGCCCTCGCAAAAAGGATAGAGAAAGTAACCCCTCTTATAATACATCCTGATCAAACTGGTTTTATTAAAGGGAGACATTCATCCACAAATTCACGTAGATTAATAGATTTAATAGATTTTTCTTACTGTAAAAACATTAAAACTAATATATTATCTTTAGATGCAGAAAAAGCATTTGATATAGTTAACTGGAAATTCTTATTTGTAACCTTACATAAATTTGGCTTTGGAAATTCTTTTATAAACTGGTTGAAAATATTATACAGTTCACCAACAGCATGTATCAGGACTACAAACCAAACATCATCTAGGTTTTATCTTCAGAGAGGTACCAGGCAGGGATGTCCTCTCTCTCCCTCCCTGTTAGCTATTTTTATTGAACCACTAGCTGCAGCAATCAGGCAAACTCACAATATTAAAGGCATAAAATGTAATAACATAGAACATAAAATCAGTCTTTATGCAGATGATGTATTACTTTTTTTCCAGCATTCACAAACCTCTTTCTCTCAGGTAATCGGGTTGATAAACTCTTACTCAAATGTTTCACTGAATGTGGGAGATGGGTTGGGGGGAGGGGGGTATAACTGTGACCATGCTTTTAAATCTGTGGGGGAGGGAAGGGAAGGTGGTTTTATGTGGGGTCATTTTAATCTGTAAAGCACTTTGTGATGCAACTTCTTGTATGAAAAGCGCTTCATAAATAAAGTTTGATTTGATTTGATTTGATTTGATTTCAGATTATTCTATAAATTGGTTAAAATCTACAGTTCTTCCAATCAATTGTTCTGTCCAGAATCCAACTAATACACAACTGCAGTCAGGGAATATTACTTATTTAGGTATCAATGTCTCACCAAGACTGGCAGATTTAATAACGTTAAACTACATCCCACTTTTAAAAAAAGTGGAAGATGATCTTGCTAGATGGAAATCCCTACCCATATCACTTATGGGAAGGGTTGCTTCAATAAAAATGATGGTTTTGCCCAGAATCAACTACTTATTCTCAATGATCCCAAGTAAACCATCACTAGACTGGTTTAGATCTCTGGACTCCTCTGTCTCTAAATTTCTTTGGAAAGATAAACCCCCACGTATCAGCTTAAAAACACTGCAGAAGACCAAAGATAAAGGAGGTCTAGATCTACCAAACTTCCATCATTATTTCTTAGCCAACAGGCTCCAATACATCTCAAGATGGTTAAAACATAGCTACCTAGATGAGTCCTGGATAGACGTAGAACAGACACTATGTAATAAGATAAAAATTTCAGACCTACCATTTATTAGCTCAAATATAAAACAATATGAATGCTTTAAAAGCATAAATATCAGCTCCTCTCTGACAGCATGGTGGGAGTTTCTAAAAATGACAGTCCACAATAATCCCATGCAGACATACACCCATCTGGAATAACCCCGACATCTTGCAAAAAACATTTATGATAAGTTTCCCAGTCTGGAGGTGCAAAGGAATTGAATACCTGGAACATATATTTGAAGGAACAGACTTTATCCCATTTAATACATTAATTACACAATATGGAATTGATAAAAACAAATTCTTAGAATATCAACAAATTAAATCTATTATTAAAGGTCAATTTAGGGTCAATACAGCTGAATTACAAATTCCAGCAAGAGTTTTAGATTTTCTTAATCTCAACCCCCCCAAATTGCTGTCTAAAATATATAAAACTTTATCTACATTAGATGAATCAATAGCCATCCATATTTCAAAATGGGAGGTAGATTTATCAGCCAGCTTTGACCAAAACGTCTGGTCTCACATATGTTTAAGAACCTTTAAAATAACAAAAAAATCCTAATTTGCAATTAATACAATACAAAATCCTTCATAGAGTACACTATACAGGTCAACGAATGTTTAGGATGGGTTTTACATCGTCTAATACCTGCTTACAATGCACAAGCAATATACCAGATACTTATGTTCATGCGCTTTGGTTCTGTCCACCTGTTAAGAAATTTTGGTGCCAGATATGTGAGGACTTATCAAAGTGTCTGAAATGTAACATCCCACCATCTCCCTCAATTTGCCTGTTAGGAAATTTAAATGATGTCACCATGGACACAAAGTCAGTTCTAATGGTTCACATTGCCTTATGCATCGCTAAGAAAACTATCCTCCTGAACTGGAAAAATAAAAAAGCTCTTAATATTAATCAGTATAGAAATCTCTTGTTGGACCATATTGGTCTTGAGACGGCCTCTGGCTCCATATCTGATCAATCTCTCTGGGCTCCTTTGATCGGCTCCATCACCTAGTGGGGGTGGGGGGCACTTGGTTTTGTCGTTTGGGACACTGTTGCTGATATGGGGGTTTTGGGGTTGGTGGCGTCGGGGGGGGGGGGGGGGACCCCAGGGGGTGGGATCACTGGGCGGATGGGGCGCTGGACGTCGTGGGCGGCCTGGGGTTGGGCTTTGGGTGGTAACTCCTGATGGCTGCATACAGTGCCTTGGGGGGGTTGCACTGGCGGACATGGGTTACTGGCCTGGTGGCCGTGCTGCGCCTGGGTAGGGTCTGCGGTGGGCCTGGGGATTCGGGGCTCGGGGGCACCGCGCCCCCTAGCTGTGGTCCTGGCTGGGGGTCGGCCGGCGTGGGGTCTCTGTTGGCTGTGGGGGTCGTGCCGGTGGCCGGCATGTGCAGCCGCCTCTCTCTTTTTCTCTGGGCCGATTGTCGTCGCCGGTCCCTGTATGGCGCCTCGCCTTGTTTGCTGGTTGGGGTGCCTGGCTGCTGGTCGCGACGGCTGGGTGGCGTTTCTGGGCCGGATCAGTCCTTTTTTGCACTGGACTTGGCTCCTGGGTCTTGGTCTTTGTGTGGGGCGCTGGGGTTAGGCATTTGGTCGGGTTCGGTCGGACTTGCGGGTGGACTGGCTGGGTGGTGGGCGTGCAGGGCAGGTGGGTGGGGCGCTGGGTTTGGTCTCCTGCCGGGCCGTTGAGCAGCAGTGGTCGCTCCACAAGGAATGAGGCTGGTGGATGTCGGCCTGGTGGGTCGGCCGCCCGGCTCATCAGTTTGCTCCTGGTCTGGGCAGGTACGTCGCCGTGGTTCGGGCTACGGGGGCCTCCGGTGTGCGGGTGGCGCTGGGGGCCTCCTTTGCTGGCGGGGAGGCTGCTGCTGTGTAGGGACAGGTGCTCTCCCCCCTACGAGGGCACTTGGACGGAGGGGAGTGGTGTGCGGTAGGGGGGGGGGGTGCTCAACAGGGGTGTCTAGTGTCTTTTGTGTTTTGAGAGTAGAGCGAATGTCAGGGTGGGTTTAGTTCCCCTTCTGGGATAGGGCTGGGGGGAATGCCTTGGGGTCCGTGGGGCTTTGTGGTGCTGTGGCCGTGGGCCCCGGGTCGGACGTGCCATGGCCTCCCTCCCCTGGTGGATCCCGGTGAACAGCGGTGCCTATTGGGGTCAGTGGGGGAGCTGGCTCCCTGGGAAGACATTTTGTCTCCCAGTCCTTCCCTCCCCATCCCTGGACACCTCTGTCCACCTGCTCCATCACTTTACCACTCATATAGGGTCTTGGGGCATGGGCACATCGCTATGCCGTGGTGTCCTGGGTCCCAATTTTAATATACAACTTAGACACTCCCACTTATGACATTCTCACGCGACACATATCTCCTTGGCGGTCTGCTTGTCTCCGTCCTAGAAGGTAGGGGGTCCATCTCCTGGGTCCGGGGACTGGTGGCTCTACTGGGGCATCGGTACCTGGACCTGGGAGCATAAAGTGTGCATGGGGTGTGTGAGTGAGGGTACAGCGTCATTTTTTTGGGTGTCTTGGTGAGTCAGTGAGAATGTATGTGTTTAAGAGGGAGGGAACGAATGACTGTGTCTGTAAGTCTTTGTCTACCTGTCAGGTTGGATCTTGGTCTGCCCCCTCGCCTGGCGCACCTCAGGCCTTACACTTAATGGGGGGCCTATTTCCCCTCCGTCACTCCCCGCCGGTGACGGGGGCCCCTGCCTGCCGGTGCATCGGTGGTCAATCCGGTTCACACCAACTATCGAACACTCTTATGGAGAAACCTTATATGCACCAGCATGCTAACACACACACATAGATGTGGGGTCTCTGGTGTTTAAGGAAATATTCTTGGGCTGAGGTTATCATTACTAGAGCTTGATTGATCGGTACCATGAGTTTTTCTGTGACATTGTTGTTGTATTTTTATATCTATTTTTGTGTGATGTGGTTGTGTAATTCTTAGTTCACGATGTTTGGTTTGTTTTGTCGATGTTCCTTTTTCATGTTTTGTTTTGTTTTTTCCCCTCTCTCTGCCGTCCTGTGGGTATGGAGGCAGACTTCAATGTCTTCCTGTGTTTTCTTTGTTCCCCTTCCTCTCTTGTATTTTCAACTCACCCTCTCTCATGACATTCTGTTTCCTACCTCTCTTCTTCATCTTCCTTCTTTCTTCTCCTTAATTTTCCGTCTCCGTGTCCATAACATCAGGAAATAAAAACCCCAACAATTCATAATGAAGATTTTTCACACATATATCAAGTGGAGTACTATAGCAAAAGCTGTACTGCTCCGCTTGTGAAAGTAAATCTGTTGGGCTTCTACTTGGTACTCAGACGCCAATTCTGAGCTCCACACTGCCAAACAGGACACGTTTATAAAAAATAAAAAAAAGATTGGAATAATGAACTGAAATGACTTTTCTTGTAAAATGCCTAGCGATGACATGTGGTATGAATTGGTGCTATAAAAAACTAATTGGAATTAAATTAAATCCAGTGTTTCTGGGTCGTGTATTATTGTTTTTAAGGTTTTGTCGTAGATCCTTTGTGTTTAGTTCAGCCCCTCTGTGTTAATCAGGTCTCCCTGCTTTAAACGCCTTCCCAGCTGTTCTGCATCCCCCTGATCAGACTCACCTGGTCCCTCTCCTCCTCCTGGTTTTTTCTTTCTTTGTAGTTTTTTCTCACCATGTTGCTCCCAGGTTCCTGTCAGTGTTCTGGTCCTGCTTCAACCGCTACACCCGACACAGTCATCTCAGGACCATATACAGCTGACAGACGCCTTCAGAGATGCTTTGAAGAAATCTTGTTTATTTTGTGTTTTGCTCACAATTCATTGGTAAACTAAATAAAATTCCAGTAACAAGAGAGTTAAAAATGATCACAAAATAATCCATGGATAACAAAAGTGAAAGTGTTGATTAATATGTATATCTGGAAATGCCTTTAAGAAAAAGCCAATAGAAACACAACAAATCCCCATTCTTTTAACATGATCATAATCTGACTATTATTTTGAGTAAATGTACAACAAATTTTCTAAAATTTACCTTAATGTAGAGTCTCTTATTTTTATTTTTTATAATATTTAAATTAGTTTTAATCTACATTTACCTCAACTTGCTTTCCCCAGTGACTGACAGTATAGTTATTTCTATTCTATTCTATAATAAAATGAACTTGTCTTTTGATAGAGTGAAAAAAGCGTAGTCATTGTCGTGAAGCAAAACTATTTCTTCATATCACAGTAATTTGTTCAACACAAATGAAAAAAAAAAAAACATGACAGTAAACAAACAAATCCCGAGGAACAGCGCCATCCAGTGGTAACATCAGAACATAACCAGTGATTCAACTTAGCAGTAAGAAACGATACATGGACTATATATCCATTTTAGAGGAAACATAAATGTAATTTCATGCAGACATTTCTGTTTCTTCTCCCTGTTTGGGAAATCCTCCCTTTTTATATCTCTACCACTAGGGGCGCTATAAGTTGTTTACAGTTGAACTGCCATTAACTTTCGTTTTCTCAGATTGAGCAACACATCGAGGACTGAATGTTTTCTGCTGCAGGGATGATGTTTCTGGATATAATCGGGTGTTTGCTGTTGATCCTGCAGGTTTCTGCGTCTGATGGTGAGTTTAGTGGATTTCTATTACATGAACTCTGCATTATGCACCATATGGCGTTTGATTGTGGGCGTGTCCCTGAATTTATAACGTATTCTCTGTGAAAAACAACCTAGTTTCTCCGCGGAGGTTTACTTAACAAGTTAATAATTATCTCTCCACATGTCCACAGATGGAATATTGCAGCAGATGTTTTTATTTTAAAACAGAAACACAATCTTGGTTTAATGTTAAAGTTTTTATTAAAATCATTAACATGAAAACACGGATGGTGACAGAAAGCCAAGAAAAATGTAGGTAACACTATTTAATATTCCTGAACTATGGTTAGCTGTGCACAATAAACATATGAATATATTCCATATAGAATATTAATACAAATAATTATTCAGTGGATTTATGATCCTTGATCCCGTTTTTAAAATGATCTCTTCTTTCTTTGCTTTTTCATGACGATCTCATAGAAAAACAGAGAACTGGGTTTGCAAATCAGCCAATGATTGCATGATTTTTTGATAATTATGTGAAACAATAACATTGTAGAAAGGGAGAAAAATGAGCCGATAGGTAGGGTCAAAGTTCAGGTTGGTGCTGGTTGGGTTCGGCTCTTCAGCCACTGACATTTTAACCCTTTTAAGGCTGAAGAATCCCTTCTATCTGTCAGGCAGGTTGAGGTGTTGCTGCCTTTAAACTGGTTCTCATATCAATGATCCTGTAATAATGACTCACGAATAATGTCTGTTGTCCACTGCAGTGGACGTGAGACCAGGAGAAGACGCTGTCCTGCAATGTCGGGCTCCCGGCGCCATGGCGGTGGAGACGGTGGTAGAGTGGACCAGAGATGATCAGCCAGCGAATGAATATCTCTTCTTCTACCGTAACGGCCGCTCATACGAGAAGTACCAGCATGCATCATTCAGAGGTCGGGCTGGGCTCAGGAACCCGGCTGGTGTTAAGAACGGAGACTTCTCTGTGGTCCTGAGGAACGTCTCTGCTGAGGACATGGGGACGTACAGGTGTCGGGTTCTGATGGGGGGCACCGGAGCCCAGGTGGAGGAACACCTTGAGGTGATTCGGCTGAGAAACCGGACAGATTCAGGTACGTTTGGAAGGAAGTTTATGAGTGGATTCTGTCCTGTCGGATAATGACCTTCTGCTTCTGACCTGCAGGAAACGAAGAACCGACAGAGGACGGAGGACACGTCCAGAGAGTAGTTACAGAGGACGGAGATGGGCTGAACCTTCCTGTGTTGGTTGGAGTTTTGGTGGCTTGTGTTGCTGTTGTTGTTGGTGTCGGTTGTTTTGTGTACAGGCGGAGGAAAACCTCACATCAACAACTCAACCAGGCAGAAACTGCCTGAAACCGGAGAACGAACAACATTCACTAAACATTCTACTAGCAAACCTAAAATCATCTTTCAGGATGTGTCTGTAAAAGACCTTTGAGCTTCTCCTTAAGATGGACCAAGATCCTCACATAATTCAGTTTATTATTAGGATTCATCTGGGAGATAAACACATGAAAACTAAATGTTCTTTAATTAAGTTTCAGTTGTCTGAATGTCACTAAGCAGGAAAGAAGGAAATGAAAGAGTTTGATGTTGATTCTTTGGTTCCAGAATCACCAACAGAACCAATGGAGAAGTGTTCCTGCCAGCTGAGCCATTTTCTATTTAGCTCTTCTTCTGCTTTCTCTCACGTTTCTCTACTTCTGAGAATAAAACCAAAGCTGTTTAGTTGTTTATAGATGGAAACACAGACGGTAGGAACCCTCCAGTTACATTCCTAGCTCCCGTCCCTATCCTCTGCAGGACCCTCCTGTCTAACATGTTGCAACTAAATAACAGAAACCAAAACATAATCAACCAGTCAGATGGAAATCTGTGTTATGAAACTGATCAGGAGCTAAAAGTGACTGGAAGCTCTGGTGTTCAGAGTGTCTCCTGTCTTTATTGGAGATTGTGGCCTGATGCAGTTTGATCTTAGAATCTGATTAAACTGGTCTTCCTCAAGCTTTTCACCGACACACTAATGCATTTATTTACAGTAATAACTTGTTCATTTCATGTAAGTGGAGTGAAGCATTTCTGGATGAGTCTGATTTAGTATTTAAAGCTTTGCTTTTACTCACCTTTATCCCATTTAGCAGCATTTCCACCTCAGATTCATGTAATTTTCTCTCATCGATGTCAGAATCACGTGTTCATGGTGGGTTTATGTACATGTATGTTGATTAGTGATGTATGTCTCGAGACCACTTTTACGTGGTCTCGGTCTTCTCACGGCCTTGATGGTCTTTGCTCTTGGTCTTGTCTTGGTCTCGATACCCTCTGGTCTTGGTCTTTGTCTTTTATTTTGGTTTCGATACCCTCTGGTCTTGGTCTTTGTCTTTTATTTTGGTTTCGATACCCTCTGGTCTTGGTCTTTTATTTTGGTTTCGATACCCTCTGGTCTTGGTCTTTGTCTTTTATTTTGGTCTCGATACCCTCTGGTCTTGGTCTTTTATTTTGGTTTCGATACCCTCTGGTCTTGGTCTTTTAATTTGGTTTCGATACCCTCTGGTCTTGGTCTTTGTCTTTTATTTTGGTTTCGATACCCTCTGGTCTTGGTCTTTGTCTTTTATTTTGGTCTCGATACCCTCTGGTCTTGGTCTTTTATTTTGGTTTCGATACCCTCTGGTCTTGGTCTTTTATTTTGGTTTCGATACCCTCTGGTCTTGGTCTTTGTCTTTTATTTTGGTTTCGATACCCTCTGGTCTTGGTCTTTGTCTTTTATTTCTGTTTGCTGCAAACAAGTGTTTGTGATTAAATGTTCTAAGAAAATAATAAAAAATATGGTAAATACTCACCACTTTGAATTATATTTTGTCTTGATCTGCTGCCAAGACCGTTTGTAGTTGGGGTTGCATCTAAAAATTAATGAATATCAATCTTTCTTAGGATGTAATAGCCTATACTTTCACATTTTACATACATCTACACACATTATATATATATATATATATATATATATATATATATATATATATATATATATATCAACACGAATACATTTTCATTTTAGCATTTAATATATTTTAATATGCTTAGCCTACTTAAATGTACATTAATTGTTTAACCCACGCATTAACACAATCAGCAATCTTCCTCCACGATTGTTCTCTTGCTTTGGCAGCAGATAGTGTTACTGCGTGCTTGAAAAATATTTCTAAATTCTTCATATTTCTGGAGAATAATCTCTTGCTCCTCCGTTGAAAAGTAGATAGCTCTCGCTCTATCCATATCGAACGCGATTGGTTGTTCAGTGTCGTCGTCACTCTTTTATGTGCACGCGCCTGTGGATTAATCATTGCTTAAGGATCAAAGCCTGAGTTGACAGAGAAAGTTGATAACCTGCGTCATGGTACCAATTAAGCCTGATTGCATCGGTTTGGTTTTGTCGATTCAAAACCAATCCTGTAACCCCGAGTTTGTCTTGGTCTTTTATTTTGGTTTCGATACCCTTTGGTCTTGGTCTTGTCTTTTATTTTGGTCTCGATCCCCTCTGGTCTTGGTCTATTATTTTGGTCTCGATCCCCTCTGGTCTTGGTCTTTTATTTTGGTCTCGATCCCCTCTGGTCTTGGTCTTGTCTTTTATTTTGGTCTTGATACCCTCTGGTCTTGGTCTTGTCTTTTATTTTGGTCTCGATCCCCTCTGGTCTTGGTCTTGTCTTTTATTTTGGTTTCGATACCCTCTGGTCTTGGTCTTGTCTTTTATTTTGGTCTCGATCCCCTCTGGTCTTGGTCTTGTCTTTTATTTTGGTTTCGATACCCTCTGGTCTTGGTCTTTGTCTTTTATTTTGGTTTCGATACCCTCTGGTCTTGGTCTTTTATTTTGGTTTCGATCCCCTCTGGTCTTGGTCTTTTATTTTGGTTTTGATACCCTCTGGTCTTGGTCTTGGTCTCGGTTTAGGCGGTCTTGACTACAAGTCTAGTGCAGTAACAGCCATCATACAATTGCTACACACAGTTGATCTCACCCAGTCTGCAAAAACATTTACAGGGAGCTCAGTCACACACATGACATGGTCTGTCTCTGTATTGCCTGTTGTTGAAGTCATACCGTCTAATATGTATTGAATGTAAACTGTGGCTGAACCCTAGTATGGTGCTGTTCATACAAGTTATTGCATAGCTTCAACACCAGTCTGTTTTTTTCCCTCCGGTCTCGACCTGGTCTTGGTCTTGGTCTCGGGTTAGGCGGTCTTGACTACAAGTCTAATGTTGATATGTGAGAGAGGGCGTGTCCAGTTAGGGCACAGCATTAAATTGGGTTGTTTCTTTTTATGCTGTTCATACCAGCCTTTTATTGTAAATGTGGCTCTATTCTTCTTCTTCTTCTTCTTCTTGAAGATTTATCATTAGCCTGTTTGAAGGTCTCTCTGCATTAATAATAATAATTGTTATGGTGTAACAGACAGTTTTCTATCTCATATGTGAATAATTTTTGGTGCCAATTGATTTTTGCCTATGCTAAAATGTAATGTCTGAATATGTTTTGTATAGACGTTGGGTATTTTTGGATAAATAAAAAATGTCTATTAGAATGTTGAAGTGTCAGTTTCCTTTAACGCTTGTCTCTGTTGTTGCACATATTGACTCAGAAATAAATTCACAGCTCACTGAAGGTATTAAAGGTTCTGCGACAGTCAGAATGTGAGGAGCTGGAGGTTAGATCGGGACTTAGTCTCGGATCACTACCAGCATTTATCAGAATGAGAACAACGAAAGTGAAAGAAATGAAACTACAGACAGGTTTGTTGGGCTCCAGGATCACTCCAAGGATTTCACTTTGGTTTCACTTTGACTCTAAAGAAGTTAATCCTCACATCAGTCTGGATTGTTTCTTCACAGCTATTTACTTCATTAAGGTTTAGATGAATTAAAAAGTGATCCAGGGAACAAGTTCAGAAATTCTTAGAGCGTCAGGAGAACCTGGGTCTCCTGAATCAGTTACTATGGAATGAAAATCATAAATTATTAAAAACATTAGTAAAGAATAAAATATGAAGACATTTTGAGACAGAAACAACGACTTATTACAGGTTCCCTAAGAGATATTAGAGAAGATATTATTTCCAGGTTTAGGTTGATCATACAGGTTGAAATAGTAGGAGATACTGAGGTTGGTTATCTTATTGCTTATTACAGCCTCACTAGAGGAATCTGTGGTTTAATTTTGAAATCAAACATTTGGCTTGTTAATCTGCTCATTTTGTACTATTCTGTAATTGATTTGAAAACACAACACTGAGGTGAGGATACATTTTGTCTTTTTATGGGTCGGAGTCATTTTTCATGTTGGTGTTTCTTTTTGTATAAGAAGTTCCTGCGATGGACTGGCGACCTGTCCAGGATGTACCCCGCCTCTCGCCCCTTGACCACTGGAGATAGGAACCAGCCCCCCCGCAACCCTGCATAGGAATGACGGGTATAGAAAATGGATGGATGGATATTGTCCCGCTACGACCCACACTCCTACACAGTAGGTGGCGGTAATGCACCTGACGCTAGTTGCCACCCGCCAATAAAAACACAAGAAGAAGAAGAAGAAGAAGAAAACGAAACTAGCTCAAACTATACAGCTTAACAACATACAACTATATATCCAGTCTATGCTGAAATGTGTTGACGACAGGCTTTTGGACCAGTAAGTAATATCCACAATATTAATGTTTTATTCTCTTTAAAACCAACTCCGTCTCAACTCACTGTTTCAGTCCTGAAGTTAGCTTTAGCATTAGCTTTAGCATTAGCATTAGCTTTAGCATTAGCTACAAACAACTGTGGTCACCGGTGGCAGTTTATCTGAACTAATACTCTTTATTTATTGTCTTGTTGGAGATGGAAGCTTTGTAGTTTTAGAGTCTTACTCTCAAACTTTGTCCGAACTTTAGAACCCGAACCACCGTGAGAGTCCAGCTGTTTCCGGCTTCTGTAATTATACTATAATAATTAAAACATAAACTAAAGCACAGCATCAGGTTCTCCTCTGAATGGTTCAGAAAGTCCAAGTCTGGAGTTAAAACTCATAGAGAAGCGGAAGTTTCATCTTTCTCACATGTTCGTCATTGTTTTGGCTCCAGGGGCGTCACAACGATTTATTAGGGTTTGGGGGCCGTTTCTGTTCCTCATAGGCCCAAGTTGGTGGGATTTTTAAAATCATCTTTAAGATATACAATTGTGAATATTGTGATTTAATTATGATTTATTAATTTCAAATATTACGTATGTCAGTCAGTAAAAGGCTTGTTCAAGGATAAAATGCATTTAATGTGGAAAAAAACCTTGAAGAGATCTGTTGAAGAGTAGTTTTACAACAGCAAAAAATTATAGAACTGCTTAATATTTCTTTAAAAATCAATGTAACTAATGGTTCACTGTTACAGATTTTATGAAAATATTTTGTCTTAATATATTTTTATTATTATTATTATTATTAGGGATGCACGATAATTAATTTTTATAGCCGATAACCGATAATTCCCGCTCCTTACATCCGATAACCAATAATTGCTTTTTCAAAAATAACTGGGGAAATAATTTATAAGTACAGAGTAATAGTGTAGAGCTCTGATTTAATCCAATAAATTTACAGCACTATTGTTACCTGAAAAGAAACTGAACAACACATTGTACAAGTCATTTTATTCACTTTTTTCAGCATAAATGCCATGCTTTGAGAATCTTGTCAACAGTGAAAGCCCCTTACTATTGCCAAAACAAATAAGACTTTATCTTAAAATTCAAACAGTGCATTTTCTTAATACGAATAAATCATTTGCCTAAATAAAAGTGGAAAAAAATGCTTGCTTAGTGTTTAAATAAAATTCTTGCTTACCATTTAAATAAAGTGCATGCTTGATGGTTACTCTTCAAATAAAGTGCATACTTAGTCTTCAGTTTAAGTGCAAAATCAATGGTTTCTGGCTAAGGCTTATAGAGGTAGGCCTTAACAAACTGGACTTTACACAAACATAACAACAATAGCATATCCTTGCAAATCAGAATGCCAAAAAGGCCTAAAACAAGTACATTTCATTTTTCTTTGTTAATTGGGGTCTGATCAGTGGAAGATTTTTCTTGACAAACGGCAGCTTTTCTGTTTTGTCACAGCTTAGTCTGTTTCTTTTCTCGTCCAGCACATTTGCAGCAGCAGAAAATAAACGCTGGCTATCGATGCTTGTAGAGGGGGAGGTTCCTAGGATGGCAAACTTGTTGCTGTTCCAGTCTTCCAGTGGTGTCACGATCTTCTCCTGCTTTTCAGTCTGGTTCTCTGGGCTCATTGGAACTGTAGACTGTGTGACATATGTCTGCATCTAAAAATAAATATTTTTAAGTTCAGTCAGTGTGTATTTAGGTAACTTTTAGTTTAAAAAGAAAAGGATTGTTTGGTTTTTTAACAGTATTCTATATGAGCATGTTTACAGGAAGTGAAAATGAACTGTTCATTTAACAGCAGGAATGTAAAAGTTTATTGAGTTTATTGGGAGCAGTGATGGTTCTAGAGTCTAACAGCTGGTCTGATAACGTGACTTCATGCACTCAGGATGAAGGAGCTCATCAAGCGGCTTCATGCATCCATTTAATCTGCCGTTAAAGACGTTTTCTAGGGTGGCTACTTATTGAAGCAGGGTTGGTTGAAAACATCCCATAGTAGACAGCTCAATAGAAACCAGCAAAGGAACCCATACATATTTTACTTTATTATGTGCATTGATATTTTTAAATAGTGGAAATATTTACAACACAGACAATAATGCAATGTGAACTTTAGTTTGACAAGAAGAGCACAGCAGATTGTTTCTCTAGGGGACTCCGTTGGTCTTCATATTAAGGCTCATTTTCATGAAGTGTTTTCATGGCTTTGGGTTTCTGTCTGCAGCGCTCTGATTCAGGTTCAGGTTAACCTGAAGGCTGCTTCTCAAACATCTCACGTTCTCTCAGCAATCAGAACCAGTCTGCTCTGGAGGAGAACGGATTCAGTGACACCTGACCAGTTTCTACCTGGGAGGCCGGGTGATGCATGGAGGTGAGTGTGACACCTGAAGGACGTGTGTACTCCTGTGTTATTTAATAGAAACATAATAATTACAGTCTGTGACTGATTTCTCCACAGATGGCCTACCTCCTGTCGTCCTGCTGTCCATGATGCTCTGTGGGACATCTCTACCTTTACAAGGTGAAAACAAAATATCAGATAAATAACTTTTAGTATTTATAAGGGAAACTGTGAGGGCGCAGCTCCTGCCGTTCAGCTTTCAGTTGCTTTGCAGCAAAACAACGCAAACGTCACTGACTAATTCCTGGAAGAACATTTTAACACATTATTACAGTCAGATGTCCAGTCTGCTTGTACTTTAAGCTAACTGGGGTCCTTCGACTCAGTAACATCTGTGGTAGCTAACAGCAACTGATGCTAACAGAAGTTGCTGTTAGCTACCATGAAAACGTGTTGATCCGTAACAACGGGAAGCCGGCACATGTTCACAAACCGGAGGCTTTAACAATAGAAGCTGGTATTCAAGCTTCTGCTCTCAATTAAAGGTCTCATTCACTCATTTTCACAATAAATCTGCTGCGGTCCCCAGTATGAATGAATGCCTTGTGAGCCGTCTTACATGGAATAAATGCTCTGGCGTTTTTGTTTCAGGAGGTGGAATCTTACATATGCAGCAAAAACACTGAGAAATAGACAAAGAAATCCTTAAATTGTTTATCCTAAGCCAATTTATCTTTGCCCAGACACAACCTTACTTGAATGATTTTTAGATCTCTGTAGTAGGGTGAGAATCAGCGTTAAAGAAGGGAAACCGGCTATTAGCTGGTCAGTTAGAAGCAGCTGCATGTGAGGTGCTAACCCTGGTTACTGCTAGCAGCGAGGGCTCGCGGGTGTGTGGCTAGTGGGGCCACAGCTAGCCACCTTCACCCGGAACTCAGGTCGTCCAGCTCTGTTCGGCTCGACTCCTCAATCTTCTCCTACGGACCGGTCCCTTTCCACGGGCAGCCTTCAGCTCAGCAGCTCTTGGCTCGTCGGCTTCGGTTAAGCAGATCGGCTCGTGCAGTAGGGCGGCAGCAAAGGGAGGTGGAATCTCTAATTGAAAAGATTCCTTCTGCAGAGAAGTCAGGACTTATTTCAATGGCCGGATACAGTTTAGTGATCAACGATCAGCAGCCTGTACAGGTATTTTAGATCCAACAAGTTTCTTTCAAAAACACGCTCCCCCCTCACCAGCGTAGGATGGAGGTTTAAAGCGTCACCCAATGCTAGCCGGGTTCTGACTGGCAGGTTAGAGAGTAGGCAGATCATTGCTTAAATAGTGGTGATGATGTCCCATGAACTCCTTTTCCTGTTGAAGCTGAAGTCCGTTTTGGGATTATTCATCCTTATGACTGGAGGTCTGTCTTTGGTTCTGTCACCTGGACTGTAGACCAGCGGTGTGGAAACTCAATACTCATCTGAGCTGTACCGAAAAATCTGAATATGGGTACATGTACCGTTACACCCCTTATTTCCACAGGCTTCACAGAGGATGTGGAAGTCCAGACCCTGTAGCATGCTTTTCTTCATTTAGAAACTCTGTAGAAATGTCAATAAATGCATTAAAAGTGATTCTTATAAATGTCATTTTGGTTATAACACAACCTCAGCACAGACAATATTGTGCAGGCCCTCTTGGAGATCCCAGGTTAGAAACCGCTGGAATAGATGATGTGTTTTCACCCTAGCTTTAACTCACTCTGTCCTGTTTTCTGGTTCTTTCAGATCACCAGGCGGTGACAGCCAAACTAGGAAAGAATGTCTCTCTGGGATGTCTGGGACCCTCAGAGGCAGAAGTCACGCTCTTCACCTGGACCAAAGTGGGCCTGGACTCAGATTACATGTTCTTCTACTATAATGGTCAATCATCTGAGTCCCACCAGCACGAGGCCTTCAGAGGACGAGTGGATCTGAGAGATTCGTCATCCATGAAGGACGGGGACTTTTCAGTGATCCTGCAGAACGTCAGCATGAGGGATGAAGGAACCTACGAGTGTCGGATCATCACTAGGAACCCAGGAGGCTATGGTGGATTTTTTCAACACTCCATCAACCTGATGGTCTCAGGTGAGTGTCTTTTGGCGGTTCAGGTTAGTCTTAGGAAAGGAACCCTGCTTATTTTGTCCTAGAACAACATTTATCTGATAGTCTAGTTTCACTACCTAAAAGATCATTGTGGTGTGAAAAGAAAGGGGTCATAGTTTTAGGATCTGAGAGCCGATATCCACTGTGATAACACTCCGTCTGTGAGAGGACGATTAGGATTAGTTAAGAATCAACATTTTACTTTCTTTAACATAGTGTCTCTGCTCTGTCTTCATGAACCCCCAGACGGTCGTGGCAGATGGCCGCTCCTACTGAGCCTGGTTCTGTTGGAGGTTTCTTCCTGTTAAAGGGGAGGTTTTCCTCTCCACCATCGCTACATGCTTGCTCAGTATGAGGGATTGTTGTGGTTGGAGTCTGCAGTAACGAGACACAACCTCAAGTCAATGACTGACGCAATCTGCTGGGATTCCTTAAATAGGAAACTAAAACTTTAAACTCATTGGAATGTTTTTTATTGAAATGACTTTTCTTGTGAAGTGCCTTGAGATTACATCTGTTGTGAATCGGCGCTATATAAATAAACTGAATTGAATTGAATAAAGGAAGTTTTGCTTGGATGGCCTTTCTCCATGGACCTCTGCTGTCAGATGAACATTTCTCTGCTTTCTGTTCTGCAGGAACTGATGAAGAACCACCCAAGGAGAGAGAAGACGAGGAGATGAAAAGTGATGAATTTCTGCTTGCCGCCTTTGGCATTACTCTGACCGTTCTTCTTCTTATTTACATTATTGTTTGTTGCGCTCTCATTGTGAAAGCTGCAGTTTTCTCGAAGTACAAATCAGTTAAATCCCTAGGGTTAGCAGACCAGCTCAGGAAATGGTAACGTGCTCTGGGACAAATTCCTAAAGTTCTACATTGTCTTAGACGGCCATTCATCACAGCAATCTGTGACTTTGTTCTCAGTGGGCGGGACTAAAGCAATGCCATCTGTTTACAATACCAAGTGTTTACATTTTAATCCAAGATGGCTGTCTTCCTGTGGGGTTTGGAGCACGGCTCCAGGAGACTTTTTGTTGGTAGCGAAACGTTTCATCCGTGTGCCAGAAGTTATCATCCTCAGTCAAGTATTTGCAAATTAATGTGTTAGTGGTTTGACTGATATGCATTATGTTCAATTTGGTTCAGATCAGATGATGTTTGTGAAATTTAGAGCCAAACGTATGACGATGTCAGACTTCGCCATGCTGCCACAGCCACACTCCTTTTGCTAAGCCTCTCAGTACTGGACGCCACGTTACACCAAGTTGTCCCCTGGCACAGTTTGATGTTGAGGAGGTCAAGGAGGTCAAATATGAAAGTAAAACAGAGTTCCTATTCTCGGGGGGGTGGAGATTTGCAGGTTTCTTGTCTCTGATACTTTCTTTGTCGCTGATATGAGAATTTAAACGTTTTGGCGTGGGGTAAAACTTTGAGGGCTGGCCCCGCCCCTTCAACAAGCACAAAAAGTCAGTATTCTAATAACTTTAGATCCTCCATGTCTTATGAGCAAACTCGCCAATTTTCTAGCCAATTGATCAAAACCACTAAGAGGAGTTTGATCAAATGTCAAAATTACAAGTTCCATCCAAGATGTCCGACTTCCTACTTTTTTTCGTGGAGAGACTTTCTGGTTGAAGTTCTACATTTGACCAAATTTCATAATAAACTAAGCTAAATGAGGAGGATATTTTGAAAGTGTCCGGGGGGCTCCAAAAAGCCATTTCATTGGATGGAAGAATAATAAACACTGCAGATAAAACAGACCTTTGCTGCTCAGGCCTGACTAGAACATAAAGGATAAGAATAATCTCTCTAACATCAGTTGATTGGGAAGGATTTATAAAGCAAACTCACAATGAAATATTATGACAGAAGATGAAATATGACCATACCTCGATCCAACTTCTAGCTGCTTGCTTTCCAAGAGATTCCTCACCAGGTTGTATGGTGGAGACTCGCACATGTTCTCCGTTATAGTCCTAATCAGAGGTGCAGTTCCTGCCAAAATAAATGTACAGGAAGAGGCAGAATGATTTTCAAAATAAAAGGTAATCAGTCTCCCTCTCTGGGTCGTTTCCACCTGGGGACTATTGCACAAAACTACGATAAGGGATTAGGCCGGGATATCTTGGTTATCCTGACTCAACTTATCCATGATCCGGTTTCACAAAAACAGGATGGGGGCAGTAGGATATGTTATGGTATCAGTTACCATGGAGATTTATTCAATGGAGCTGAGTGGCAACAGAACTGAGAATCACACGCATGCGCAGCACCGTTTTTCATCACGATTCTTTTCACAAGAAAAGAAAAGTTGTAGGACGGCTGAAATCGCAGCTTGATGATGATGATGATGAGGAGGAGGAGGAGAGTTGTTAAAATAAGGGCTGTGGAGCATTTAGTGGAATTGTATTTCAGTATAAGTTTCACAAACAAGGAGATACTAAATATTTTGGTACAACAGCATCGCATTGTCAGAAGTATCAGGACTTTTCTTCAGAAAGAACCAGTCTCATAAATTTAGGACTTTTTCTTTCTTCCTCAGTGTGGCCCTAGTACTCCTTTTGTATAAAATACACATCCCATAGAAATATAAATACACATCAAAGAGTATAATTATGTTCCTTCATTGAATAAGGATAAAATAAAGCAGGTAAACCATCAGCTCCTTTCAAAACTGAAGTCACACATTGACTCTGAAGTAGCTTCAGGTCAGACATTTTGTACACACCAAAATGGGTACTCTTACTCGTCCAGAAGATTTTGATCTATGAGAAAAATATCTTTTAGATATTGGCAAACTTGATCATTTCGTCTCTAAATTTTACTCTAAATTATAAAGTTTGAATATAGACAGACTATTTTTTCAGCAAACAATATATATATATATATATCTATATCTCACCATGTATGTATAGTAAATGTACAACTGGAGGCTCACCAAACTGCCCAAAGTGTAAAACTGGTTGGGGGACAAAATACCACTGCATCAGGGAGTGTGAAAAGGTTAAACAATTCTGGCAATTGGTGTGATGCTGAATGATTAAATGGGTGTGGGCGGACCCACCTTCCATACACAGGTGGAAGGCTTTAATATCAGACTGTAATTCTATGGAAAGACTGAGATTTCTTGTCAAGGACCGGAAGGATCTCTTTAAGGCAAGTTTGGGAAAAGTCCTGGAATACCAGAGCTTGATATAAGACCTCGACAAAGACTATGAGAAACACTACTGTGAACAGACTGGATTGATTGATTTGTTTGTTTGTAAGTCAGATACTAACTATCTGGATTATAATTGTGATGTTTCAGCAGAGCGGTGAGTGATTGATTGTGTACTTACTCATTCAGGCGATCAGCAATACGTTGCCGTTCTTTTTATTTTTGCTTTATCACTGTGGCGCTGTACCCTTTCTTTTTAATGATGTGTTTTACCTCCTCGTATGCCTCCATGAGGATTTCTGCCTCCGACGGGGTAAAGTAAGCCCCCTGGTTGCCATGGTGAATCTGTGATTGGTGGCGGGGTCTAGGTGAGGGAGCCGGGAGTGCGCACTCATCCAGGAAAGGTTCAACCTGGCTTGATGAATCCGTGTCTGCTCATCCTGGCTTGCTCTTTATGGAACTAAATACCTGGATGCTCTTGTTTGGGATCCAATGAGCTCGGCTCAGTCACTTATCCTGGATGTCTTAATCCGACCCGTGCAATAGGCCCTAGGAGAACTTGCACCTGTAAATGGCCGGGATTGATTTGATCCTCTTAACCCGAATGTATAAAATGAACTCTGCTCTGGAGGTGAGGAATGCAACTGAACAGCGTCATATCCACCAGAGGCAGATAAAGTTATTTTCACACACTGAACAGCAGGAGAACTCACATTACTCCAACATTAATAGTTTCATGGTATGGTCCTTCAGAGTATCTGATCGTCTGGTTTTCAGCTCTGCTTTAAAAGTTTCTCTGAGATCTGCTATCCATCTCTGAAATATTCAAAACAACAAACTAGAATCTTTGCATCTTGCTGAAACCTTTTTGTACAGGACTTTGATCATGTGAAAATCAATCAATTGTAATTTTCTGTTTTAAAGCTTTAGTACCCTCCTTTAAAAAAAAATATGTAAAGATGTGTATATATGTGTATATTCAAGATGTTTTCCAGACAAAATAAAGTATTTTCTAAATAGATTTGAGTTGTATGTTACAATAACACTGAAGCTCTCTAGAAATCTGTTGTCTTTATACCAGTTTGATCTTTAGTTTCTGATGATCATAACCTCACATCCTTTAGAGAACAAACTGCTTATAAAACAAGAACTCTCTACAGCCTGACGCAAAGATTTACTGTAAGGTTCCTATAGCTTTGAGGGTTATGGATGCTTTGCAAACCTTTATACACAATAATAAACCTGCAAGTCGATTTTTGGGAAGATAAACAATAACCACTTCAGTAGTTATGTCACTGACCAGAGGCCAGCTTTAGTTCTTGCTGTATGTCGGGGTTGTATTGCTTGGACACAAACATGTCTGAAATAGTTCTGGAAACATGTCGGTTATCTATTGGACATAGAGGAAGTGATTTAATGAAACACTGCTGGTCAGTTTGACCTTTGTTGTTAGGGGGTTCATCTTTTCTGGAACAACATGGAACCATCTGTCAGGGAACATTGAAAACTGATGAGCATCACTTCATAACCACCAAAGTGTTGGTCTACTAACTATAGGTCTACTGTAATTAGAAGAAAAGTGTGTGTAGCAGTCCAAAACGGGTCAAGACCCTAAATCTGGCCCTGAGTACATCCAGGACTCTGTGCTTCAGAGGAGCTTAAATAAGTAGGTTCCTCGTACGCCCGGTTGTCCCAGGGGAGCTTAAATAAGTCGGTTCCTCGTACGCCCGGTTGTCCCAGAGGAGCTTAAATAAGTCGGTTCCTCGTACGCCCGGTTGTCCCAGAGGAGCTTAAATAAGTCGGTTCCTCGTTCGCCCGGTTGTCCCAGAGGAGCTTGAATAAGTCGGTTCCTCGTACGCCCGGTTGTCCCAGAGGAGCTTAAATAAGTCGGTTCCTCGTACGCCCGGTTGTCCCAGAGGAGCTTAAATAAGTCGGTTCCTCGTACGCCCGGTTGTCCCAGAGGAGCTTGAATAAGTCTGTTCCTCGTACGCCCGGTTGTCCCAGAGGAGCTTAAATAAGTCGGTTCCTCGTACGCCCGGTTGTCCCAGAGGAGCTTGAATAAGTCGGTTCCTCGTACGCCCGGTTGTCCCAGGGGAGCTTAAATAAGTCGGTTCCTCGTACGCCCGGTTGTCCCAGAGGAGCTTGAATAAGTCGGTTCGTCGTACGCCCGGTTGTCCCAGAGGAGCTTAAATAAGTCGGTTCCTCGTACGCCCGGTTGTCCCAGAGGAGCTTAAATAAGTCGGTTCCTCGTACGCCCGGTTGTCCCAGAGGAGCTTAAATAAGTCGGTTCCTCGTACGCCCGGTTGTCCCAGAGGAGCTTGAATAAGTCGGTTCCTCGTACGCCCGGTTGTCCCAGAGGAGCTTGAATAAGTCGGTTCGTCGTACGCCCGGTTGTCCCAGAGGAGCTTGAATAAGTCGGTTCCTCGTACGCCCGGTTGTCCCAGAGGAGCTTAAATAAGTCGGTTCGTCGTACGCCCGGTTGTCCCAGAGGAGCTTAAATAAGTCGGTTCCTCGTACGCCCGGTTGTCCCAGAGGAGCTTAAATAAGTCGGTTCCTCGTACGCCCGGTTGTCCCAGAGCTGCAGCTGTTTGGTAGTTCAGCTCAGTTACCTGCTGATTTAGAAACAAAGACGAGCAGAACAGGTGAGGAGAAGATCCTCATCAGCTTCCTGAACCTCCAGACATCCAGATACTTTGGGAGACCTAAAATTCATCATTTTAGTTTTTCTTTAGCAATTAACCCAATTTAACCCGGCAAAGACGTTCAGACAGTAATAGTTGAACAACAGAGAAATAGTTTCCTTTACTTCCAGCAGGTGGCAGCACATCAGCCCCTATTCCCACTAACTGGCAGAAGATGGTGACTGTTGGGTAAACCTTCATCAGAGCCTGAGTTTATTCTTGGTTTTGCTGAATAAAACACAAAGTTAATGTGAAGTGACTTTCTTTTTCAGTTCCTCTAGATGTCAAAAAAATCTTTATGTTCTCACTGAGCATGCTCAGTGTGAACAGCTGAGTTCATCCAGGGCCTCAGAAAGTATGACCTGATCAGGGTTGAGGTTGTGTTGCAGAACGAAGAAGCATGTCTCCAGAGAGATCAGTTCATATTTTATCACCTGATCCTCTGAGTTACAGACCTCTGGCTGAACCGCAACGGTTCAAAGGTCACTGGGAACAAAAACAACAAGACAGCAAAGTAGGGATCTGTTTGTCCTGCAGGAAGCAAAAGTAAAACCAGTCAGGTGTAACTAAGATCCGCCCAGCAGCCCCTGGGGTGAGAACAGGACATACAATGGCTGCTGACTGAGCTGTATATAAGATGAATAAAACCAGCTGGTCTCTGTAGACTCAGGGGTTATTTTAGGCTCCAAACTGTAGAGTTCAGTCATAAAGATGCTGCAATCCTATTTTTATTTTCATAACACAAACAGCGCATATCTCTGAACTATTTAAGGGCCTCAGAAGAAAGGTCAGCAGCCCCATTTAAAGGTACCTTGGTCTAACAAGCACAAGCTCTGATTACAGCTGAGTTTGGAGCTAAAGCCAAACATAATATTTAACTTGCTGATTATTCACTGCATGAAAGACAGACTGCTCTGCTGTTATTTGCACATCTCTGTTTGCAGTTTATATTTCCCAAAAGAGAGAGGGTGAGTTGAAAATACAAGAGAGGAAGGGGAACAAAGAAAACACAGGAAAACATTGAAGTCTGCCTCCATACCCACAGGACGGCAGAGAGAGGGGGAAAAACAAAACAAAACACGAAAAAGGAACATCGACAAAACAAACCAAACATTGTGAACTAAGAATTACACACATCACACAAAAATACAACAATGTCATAGAAAAACTCATGGTACCGATTAATCAAGCTCTAGTAATGATAACCTCAGCCCAAGAATAGATCCTTAAACACCAGAGACCCCACATCTATGTGTGTGTGTTAGCATGCTGGTGCATATAAGGTTTCTCCATAAGAGTGTTTGATAGCTGGTGTGAGCAGACATCAATCCGTCTCCCAGGAATCGATGCAGACATGAAGGAGATCGGAACCAAGACATCCAAAGGACCCCCAGAGCCGCAGGCGGACCCGGGCGGGTCCGACCGCATCCCCCAAGAGAGGAGCAAAGGAGAACCCCAGGGGCAGGGGGGGCTGCGCCAGGGCGGACCGGTCTATGGACCGGGAGAGCCAGGGCCCAGGGGCACCCCACCCCGCAGCAGGGACTCGACAAGGGACCGGCCGACGAGGGGCACGCGCCGCCGCCGCCACCCTAGGCCAATCCTCACCGCCAACATCCCAGTGCCCCACCGATAACCACAGCGGACGGACGGCATCTCCAGGCCAAACCCAGGCAGCACTTGGACACCAAGTTGTACCGGCTCCCGAGTCTTGATCCCATGCAAAGCAGAGCGCCGAGATCAGGCATCCAACCAAGGCCAGGGCCGGTCCAACCAAGGCCAGGGCCGGTCCAACCCGGCGATGAAGCGACCACGCACGGTGCGCACAGAACAGGTGATCGAATGAGCAGAGAGGCTGGATCCGTATCCCGCTGAGCCACCGAACAGGCACCTCCCAACAATCCCAAACCTGGCACCCCTGAAAGAGGTGCCTCAACCAACCAAGGGGAAGACATCGGCCCAGCACACACCAGCTCCAAACCGGATTGACCACCGACGCACCAGTGGGCAGGGGCATCCGTCACTGGCAGGGAGTGACGGAGGGAATATAGGCCCCCCATTAATTGTAAGGCCTGAGGCGCGCCAGGCGAGAGGACAGCCCAAGACCCAACCTGACAGGTAAATGTCTTTTAATGCACAACTACACATTATGGGAATATTCTGCTCAATTGTACATTTCTCAAATCTAAGTATGCTATTTTATTTTTAATAACTGTACAGTACTCTAGTTTTGTAATCTTGTCCTTACTGTACATATATGTTTCTTATTTCTGCTTGTTTTTTTCTTGTGTGAATCTACTAGCCCATAGAGGAGTAGAAGGAAACGAAATGGCGGATTCTTATGCAAAAAAGGCAATAAGGGAAAGAACAATAATTGATGTTGCATAAAGTGTAGCTGAAACTAAGGCTATTATTAAGGAACAGATAATGAAAGAGTCGCAAAGTAAGTGGGAAAAAAAGAAAAAGGAAGACACTTATTTCAAATATGAGGGAAAGTAGGAAAATGGAAAGATAAGAATGAATAGTTGAGATCAGCGAATAATATCACAATCAAGAATGGGACATACGGGACCTATTAGAACTATGTATTTGATAGGGAAGTATCCAACAGGTATGTGTGGATGTGGGGTAGAGAGAAAGACAGTTGAACATGTAATTTGTAATCGTCTTAAATATCTAGAATGTAGAGAGAAACTCAGAGAGAAACTAAAAGAAATAGGAGGTGGAATAATAAATGTGAAGAATTTACTAAATGGTGAAGAAAGGAAATATAAGTTGGAGATTAATTTTCTAAAACAAATATTCTCCTCTGACCTCTGGCATCAACAAGGCATTTTCGCCCACAGAACTGCCGCTCACTGGATATTTTCCCTTTTTTGGACCATTGTCTGTAAACTCTAGAGATGGTTGTGCGTGAAAATCCCAATAGATCAGCAGTTTCTGAAATACTCAGACCAGCCCGTCTGGCAACAACAACCATGCCAACAACCAACAACAACTGATGCTCAGTTTGAACTGCAGCAGATCGTCTTGCCCATGTCTACATCCCTAAATGCATTGATTTGCCGCCATGTGATTGGCTGATTAGTGTAGTAAATTTGTGTTAACCAGCAGTTAGATAGACGTGCCTAATAAAATGCCCAGTGAGTATGTATATATATATATATATATATATATATATATATATATATATATATATATATATATATATATATATATATATATATATATATATATATATATATATGTGTGTGTGTATATATATATATGTGTGTGTATATATATATATACTCAGCAAAAAAAGAAACATCCCTTTTTCACGACTGTGTATTTCAACAATAGTGTTGTAAAAATCCAAATAACTTTACAGAGCTTCATAGTAAAGAGTTTAAACAATGTTTTCCATGCATGTTCCATTAACCATAATCAATTAACATGCACCTGTGGAATGGTCGTTAAGACCTTAACAGCTTACAGAAAGTAGGCATCTAAGGTCACAGTTCTAAAAACACAGGACACTAAAGAGACTTGCCTACCGACTGTGAAAAACACCCAAAGAAAGATGCCCAGGGTCCCTGCTCATCTGCGTGAACGTGCATTAGGCATGCTGCGGGGAGGCATGAGGACTGCTGATGTGGCTAATGTCTGCACTGTGAGACGCCTAAGACAGCGCTACAGGGAGACAGGAAGGACAGCTGATCATCCTCGCAGTGGAAGACCACGTGTAACAACACCTGCACAGGATCGGTACATCCGAATATCACACCTGCTTGACAGGTACAGGATGGCCACATTAACTGCCCGAGTCACACCAGGAACACATGGTCATGGTCTGGGGCGGTATATCACATCGCCATCGGACTGAGCTTGTTGTCATTGCAGGCAATCTCAATGCCTTGCGGTACAGGGAAGACATGCTCCTCCCTCATGTGGTACCCTTTATGCACGCTCATCCGGACATGATCCTCCAGCAGGACAATGCCACCAGCCATGCTGCTCGTTCTGTGCGTGAGTTTCTGCATGACAGCAATGTCAGTGTTCTGCCATGGCCAGCGAAGAGCCCGGATCTCAATCCCATTGAGCACGTCTGGGACCTGTTGGATCACAGGGTGAGGGCTAGGGCCATTCCCCCCAGAAATGTCCAGGAACTAGCATAGTGCCTTGGTGGAAGAGTGGGGTAACATCTCACAGTCAGAACTGACAAATCCGGTCCATGAGGAGGAGATGCACTGCAGTACTTCAAGCAGCTGGTGGCCACACCAGATACTGACTGGTAATTTTGATTTTGAGCCTCCCTTCATTATAGGACACATTATTCTATTTCTGTTAGTCACATGTGTGTGAAACATTTTTAGTTTATGTCTTATGGTGTTGACTCTTTTAGTGTTCATACAAATATTTACGCACATTAAGTTTACTGAAAGTAAAAACAGTTGAAAGTCAGAGGACGTTTCTTTTTTTGCTGAGTTTATATATATATCGTTATATAGTTCCCAACTTAAATTCCAATAAAAGTATGAAACAAATGCATGGTTCTACTCATTTTTATTTAAAAACAAACGTGTATTTTTATTCAGTTAGCCTGCAAAGCTATTCACATAAGGGGCTACAGTATATGGCATAGCCTGTAATACATTTAATCATACAGCAGATGGCAGTATTTTGAACCATTTAGTGAAGCAATGTTTTAGAAAGCCTCTTTGATTCATGGGGCTTCATTTTTTCCATCACTATCCACAAGGTCTAAGACTGTCAGGGAAGTCAAGTGATGTTCTCCAGTTTAACACTAGCTTAGAAAGAAAAACCACTCTAAGATCACGGCTAACGTGTTAGCTTCCCCCATCATCCATGGAGCGACTTGGAAAACTTTAACCATTTAATAAGGTCTGTCTGGGCAGAGACGAGATTAATTTAGGATAGACAAGATTTAAGGGTTGTTTATTTTCACTGTGATTTGTTACTTTGTGTAAGATTTCATTTATTGTTTGGGTTCAAACAGGCCGGTCGGCCTGGAGGTTTAAACTGTGATTTTCGAGGTTTCCGATGGAAAGTCATTTTATATCCTGCAACCTGAGTTACTCGATCCGACAGTTTTTCCTTTGTTTGGTGTTTAATAAATGATCCAGAGCGACTTTAAGCAGCGCCACGTGAGTTAGCTGTAAGCTACATGCTCTAGTGAACCACGTGGGCCCGCCATTGACTGCCCGGCTTCATGAACAATAAAGACTGCCATTAATGGTATTTAACATAGAGATTGACTTTAAAACAGATGGTTTCAACACTAAACTAATCTTTTAAGTCATCTTTGAAATCGTCTTCTTGGCAAGTCAAAATCCTAAATTAAATCAACCTAATTGTTCCCCCGTGGGGGCCGTTAACTTCAAAATAAGGTCTAAATATTAAAATAGATGAATCACTGACTGCGATGACCGATCCATAAAACAGAATAAATTCTCTAAAGGTTATTGATTTCTAATTCAGCAAATGGTGTAAGGAAACGTTACTTCTTCCAAATATTGTTTTTCTTCACTTCTGCTTTGTGAATTGGTGGTTTGGAAACAAACCAGAAGATGCTGATTAGTCTTAAACTAACCACAATTAGTTTAAAACTAATTTAGCTTCATTTCCAAAACTCTTCAATACAAGCCTTGGTCTTTAAGCAAAAATATTCATTCTTCACTGTGACATCATTATCAATTTATTTGTTATTGTTTCTATTTCTGTGCACATTTATCACTTTTACTGTTTACTTTTGGGTGTTAGTTTTATTATAATTATTATTTTCTTAGTGGTTTAGTTGTGTGTTACTAGTTTGGTGAGTTTGTTGATTAAAGTATGTTAACTGAAAGGGAATTCTTGTTGTAATAAACTCTTGTATTTTGGAAAACCGTTGTTTGTTATTTCACCTCCATGTTTAGTAACCTGCTGTTCAAAGAAGGCCAAGAACTTATTCCTTCATATATTGTTTAATTATCTCAGCCTTATCAGGCAGGTAATTATAAACATAAACTCAGACTGAACAATTTGGCTATTATATTCCTGGAATCCATGTGGTGCCCCTAAACTTGGTAATTTTTACATAAGATTATTAATCTTATATTAATAATTGCCCTAAGCAATTATTTATAATTATTCATAGCCAAAACCTACCTATCTGTGGCACAACATTAGCTAGCTAAAAGGTCATTCGGAGCTGGTTATCTCACTGCTCCAGGGTTTGGTTGTAATAAGTGACATAAGGCTAAATACTTGAAATAATCATTCAGAAAATCAACTGGAAAACTTGTGAAAGTAACAATAAATACATTTGCATGCATTTTGAGCATTGAGAACAATGTTGGTTAACTTTTGTTTTTATAATAAATGAAACGTATTGCTTTTTATCAGCACTATGCATTCTTTCACTTTAACACTCACCAGAATAAGTATTTGCTAAATTTTGTGGTCTGAACACAAGGAACATTGTTTATTATTTATTTACTCATTACTTGTTATTTTTGACCAAGACTTGACATTTAAATCCCATATTAAACAGGTTTCTAGGATTTCTTTCTTTCACCTTCGGAATATTGCTAAAATTAGAAACATCCTGTCCAGGAGTGATGCTGAGAAACTAGTCCATGCATTTGTTACCTCAAGGCTGGACTACTGTAATTCTTTACTATCAGGAAGTCCACAAAATGCCATTAAAAGCCTTCAGTTGATCCAACATGCTGCAGCAAGAGTTCTGATGAATATTAAAAAGAGAGATCACATTTCTCCTGTTTTAGCTTCCCTTCATTGGCTCCCTGTTAAATCCAGAATAGAATCTAAGATCCTTCTTCTTACATATAAAGCCCATAATAATCAGCTCCATCATGAGAGAATTTTTCAACAAAGTAAAACTGTTTCAGTGTTGCAGTTCCCCTGTTCTACCACTGGGTACTGAATGCATGCATGGTCAGAGCTGTTCTTATATTTACGAACATTGTTACGCACAAATACAAGATGCTAATTACACTGTATGCTTAAAATTGTTCCTACACATGCAATACGGACAGACCTGTGTGTAAGTACTGTTGATATATGAGGGCCCCGGTCTTCAGTTAGAGACAGCTGTAGAGGAGGTCAACCAGGCCTCCTGGGAGATGTTGATGTGTTCCTGGTTATTAGATGATCAGCTGAAGAAGGTTTTGAACTGTTTGTCTGCAGAACCTAGAGAAGAACCAGAACAAGAGGTTGTCTACTCTCCGCTGAAGTAATCATGGGAACTTTCCATCCACCACTCCACCCAGAACCACCCACTTTACTGCTGACTGGATCTCACTCCCTCCCACAGTTTTCCTCCAGTGGAACAAGTTCAGAAACTCTTGAAGGTCAGGCTGCCTGGAGGCGTCTTGATCACATGCCTGAACCAACTCCACAGACTTTTTCGATGGAGAGCAGCAGAGGCTCTTCACTGAGGCCCCCTGGAGGACGGAGCTCCTCAGCTGATCTGTGAGGCTGACTCTGGCCTGAAAGAGTCCAGCTCTAAGACTTCATCTAATCAGTAGTTGTTTATCTCTCTGGTTCAGCATGAATCCAGACTGAAGGTTCATTGACTGGATATAGTGTCCTGACTCTTTGGAGCAGGGGTGTCCAACTCCTGGGCCCTCATTTACCAACCGTACTTACGCAAAGATCTGTGCGTATTTCGTGTGTAGGGCCATTATTTTTTAGGAAGAACACATGGATTTAATGCATGTGCCAGAGGATACGAATAATTCAGGGCGTTTCTCTATGCAAATGACTGTGATCACCAGCACGATCACCAAGGTACGCACATCTGGGATTTATCAACAGATAAATGTGGATGTACATGCGTACGACTGGCCACTGCATATTTGATAAATCCGACTTTTGACTGTTCGTACAAGCATTCTAAATTTCATTCGTAGGATAGAATATAGGACAGTTTCCACCAACGTTTGATAAATGAGGGCCCTGGTTGATTCAGGTGTGTTGAACCAGTGGAACAAGTAAAACGTACATGATACTGATGTCCTGTCGATGTGGCCTACCCTGTCAGAATAGCATACTGGAAGTAGATTTTTATAACACTATGGGTGTTTCTCAATGTCAAGGAGCCTCGCCTACCAAGGCAATGCCTCGGTGGGCGAGGCGCCTTGCTTACGAGGACTCTGTCCTTCCTTGGTCAAAGAGACTGTTAAATGGTACAGACTTACATCACGTGACCGCGGCTGCCCAGGCCCCGCCTTTTGCTTACGCGCTCTCTGTTTACGTCCCGCCCATCGTTATATTTTATACGTATAAGTTTCAATATAGATGTATAACGAGAGTTTTACTTTTTAAATTGTGTATATATTGGTTAAATCAAATGTGAAAGCGAGTTAGTACCTGCTACCAACCAAAGCTGCAACTTCGAAAATACCGCAATGTATTCTGGGAGATGTTTGACCGAGGGAAGGCATCAAGGAACCTCCCATGTATCCTTGGTCAGTTAGCTAAACGGCAGACAGACGGAGGACAGACGCCTCGGTAGCACATGAAGATTGGAACACGCCTCAGCGGTCTCTGATGATGTGTCTCCTAGGCAACCGGGGCGGGGCCAAAGCATCAAAGCGAGGTTCCTTGGCATTGAGAAACACCCTATCTGTCAGTTTAGGCTACACCAGTGTCTGTGATGGGGTATTCTGTTCTGACAGGTCTTTGCTCCATTAAAAGGTCTGCTGTCTGAACCCAGGAGAAGAGACGCATGAATCACCTACAGTAGAGATGATCCAGATAAGCATGTTTTAAAATGAACACTTAAATCTCATAGGACTGGCATTCTCTGTCGGACATAACTGATTTAAAAGTTGACAGTCTTTATCTGACTTTACAATGTCACAAAATATCTTAGTTTGAATATCAAAAATATCTTTCATTGTGGAAATTTCTGAGTGTTCTTCAGAAATTTACTACTTTTTGAGGTCAGAGAATTTCCGAGTTTTTTTCTTCAAAATATGTTAAATTATTCTCAAAATATCTGAGTCTTTTGTCAGAAATATACTCCATTTTTTTTCTTTGATGTACAATGACCCTAATGCACCAGATTTATTGATGTAACACAACATTACAGGATTTTACAACTCCGCTTGCTAAAAATAATATATGGACAACATCTGTTAACATTTCTTGTGATTGTATAAGGCGTGCAACAAGGTAATGTTTTTATAATAAGTTATATTATAGGCAAGGCAATGCAAAGCAACTTTATTTGTACAGCACACTTTCAACAACAAGGCAATTCGATGTGTTTTACACGATTAGGGGATAAAATAAAAACAGTAAAAGCATAAGACACAACATTAGAGACACATAACATGACATTATTAGTCTCTTACTCAATGCACCAAAGCTTAGCACTTAAAGGTACGCTGAAACGGTTTGATTTTAATGCATGAGCATTAATCCCGCCGTTCTGATGGGGAGGTTGTTCTGTCAGAACAGCTCCTCTCACATGAACCTGTTTCTGTAGCAGAGATCCTTCATGTACAGGTTTATGATCCAAATATTTAGAGATTAGCCGCAACTTTTCGGTTTGACTTTACAAATATGAAATTAATTTACAGAGAGAATTGTTGATGTTCTCTGTTTTCCCATCAGGCTGCTGGTTTTTACTCTGTAGGATGTTTTATGAAGCTAAGACTGAAAGAAGTATGATAAATGCTCTGTTCACAAAGCAGATTTTACTAAGAAGCATCCTTAGTAAATTACCATTTTCCAAACTGTGTTCATCATATTTGATGTTTGCTCTCATGCAGAAGCTGATATAAACAGATAATATATAGTTTCAATAAATAACACTGTTTTATTAGGTCAATTATCATTTTATCAGATGTGTTATTATTATTGGTTGTTGATCCACCCAGAAGCATCAGATGTTTCTCCTGGTTTCCCTTTAAACCCACAGAACCACATTAATGGTTCAGATGTGAGGCACAGGGAGACCAGACATAAAGGCTTCATATTCAGCAGAAGGTTTCTGTTTCAGGAATCTTATGGGAAACATCTGGTGAGATGTGACCCTTGACCCCATCGTGAAACATTCCAGTTAACTTCACTGTATTTTCTGTGATAGACCAACACAGAGTGCTGCATAGCTCTCACTGATTGAGATTCAGCCCCACTGGGTCAGAACCCTGTAGAACCTCCTCTGCCTCCAGCTCTTGTTCATTGTGTTTTTTGTTAAGCAGCAAAGAAGCCTCCCACAGCATAGTGCTGCCACCACCATGCTTCACTGTAGGGATGGTGTGTTCAGTGGGATGTGCTGTTAGCTTCTCCTCATATGTAGTAAAAAATGTCCGTTTTGGTCTAATCTGACTGGAGCTGTTTCTACAGGTATGCTGTGACCTTCACAGCTCATCTCAAACCGTAAACAGGACTTCTCCTGAGCTGTGGGTCTCTGCAGCTCCTCCAGAGCTCTCCTGTCAGTCCTGGTAGGTCTGCAGGTGCTCCACCCTCTCTCCATGTCCACATGATGGATTGAACAGAACTCTGGGATGTTGTTGTACAATCTAACCCAGAATCTTAACACTCATCACAGGGAGTCAGTAGATTGTGAGAAACCAGCCAGGCGGGGGCGCTGTTCAGATCTCCTTTAGCTCCATCGGTTCTTCCAGCAACTTCCTGTAAGTTTGATTCTTCAGAGCCAAGATCAGCTTCTCCATCCACAGCAGCTGAAACAGAGGGTTCATCAAACAAGCCATGATGAATCTAGATCCAGCTGATCTACGCTTCTTACCAGTGACCCGTCTAGTTTAGGCCATGGCACTCTGCCGGCAGACTAAACATACTACAATACCCAGAATACTTTGCATTTCTGTTCAGACTCAAATAATCAACCCCTTCCAGTGAAACCCTCGACAGGAGAAACAACCAGGACATCCAGAAGGAAACTCGTTATTTAGATTTCTCTCCTGAATCCTTTTAGACTGAAGCTAAATGTGAGTTTAACCTAAAACTTGGTTAAACTTGGTTTAAACCCTCTAAGGTCAGCAGTGAATGCATGAATGCAGCTTTGCTCTGGAGGATGTGTACGTTCTCTTCTTGTTTCCAGCAGATGTTATTCTAACAGTGGACGTGAGGGAAGCGTCTCAGGGTTCCAGTCAGGGAGGACCTGATGAGACATCAGCAGCTGGACAATAGAACCACTGCAGGAAGAGATGGATGGATCCCAGCAGCTGAATCCAGCTTCTCCAAACCCAAACAACCATGAGAGCTGATTGTTGATCCCAGGAGACAACCTGAATGCATGTTTTATTACAGCTCATCATAACCTGAACATATTAACATGTAATCTGGTGCTCTGGACCTTCAGGAGAAAATGTTAGTCAGTCTCAGATTTTCTCTTTAATTTGGATGAATTTATGTTCCCCAGATAAAAACCCTCCAACCCATCATGATTTCAGTTCATGTTAACAATCGAGCTGTCGGCAGTCTGGACATCAGACCTGTCAGTGTGTAATCTGTGATGTTGATGACTTGAGGCTCCACAGAGATCAGAAGACCAAGATGAAGCTCTGCTGGAGGTTTTCACTTTGTGACCCGAAGCATCAGGACACTAGAAAGGATTTGGCTCAGTTGAAAATAACCTGACTCCTTCCAGACCTGGATAGATGGTTATAAAACATGAAAATGTTCTTGTCCAGATTACACCAGTCTCTCATTCTCATCTGAACAAACCCAGGTCTCTGTTTAAAAGGGAGAACCAAGCTCAGTTGTCTCCCTCTGGGTTGGTTTGAACTTCATCACTTGTGATATTTTACTGATTAGACACTAAAATCTGTTCTGCTGGGACAATATTCCCTCTGATGTAACTGAGGTCCCATCAGTGACTGTCCCAGTGCGACCAGTTCCTCCAGTCTGACCACAGCTGTGGAGGACCGACAGCTTCTGGGTCTGAGCGCAAAAATGTGTCCCTTGATCCGGAGCTGGAAGCCAAACGTCTGCTGCAGTCAGAGGAAGAAGAACCCGGTCCTGTCTGCGGGAGGAGAGGAGCTTACCTCGGCATTCTGCTGCCACCTACAGGCCGCTGGCTTGAATTACAGCTCAGGTGTGTTCAAAAGCTTTGGAGCAGTTTCTGAAGAGCTGAAAGGTTTTCAGCTCTTGGGTCAAAGTTCAAATGGGAAAGGAAATATAAAGAGAGCATCTGGCAGGTTCAGATCAATATAACAGCTGCAGACTCAGCAAACTTCCTGATGTGGTTAGAACCGTTCCCATGGTTACAACCTCTCTGAATAAAATAGAATAATCTTTTATTATCCCACAAAGGTGAAATTTGCCTGTAACAGCAGCAAAGTGACAGATAGTAGAAGCATTCACGATCATATTAAAACAGAATTAGGAATAATATATGTGCATTAAGGACAAAATTACAAAAAACAAAATACTGTGCAGCTATTAAAAAGATTTGAATGTGCAACTGAGTATCATCATTTAAAAACAGTGAATATTTACAGAATGTGCATGAGTCATTGTGCAGTATAAAGTAAAAAAGTAAACGTATTATCTACAAAGAGAGAGACTGAAAACATTCAGCAGAAAGAAAGTCAGACAGAAGGAATCTGAACATCTCCTGTCCTGTTCGACCTGTTTCTGTCAGCAGCAGCTCTGCGTTTGTCATCCAGGGAACTTTTCTGAACTCTGATGATCAGAGCTGATAAAATGTTTTGGTCTCCTTCAGTTGCAAACATGAGGAAGAGACAAAGTAGGTAAACCGGATGGAGTTCAGTGAACCATGAATGAAAGAAGAATCTCTGCATTGTTTGCTCCTCATGTCTTTATCTGAGGATCATCAGAGGAGGAGAAAGAACAGAACTTCTCCTTTACCAGAGCCCGGGTCAGAGGTCAAAGTGTTCAGGATGAATTCTCTCAATACAGCTCAGTTTCAGTGTAACAATCATAAACCACCAGCAGGAGCTTATTGTTTCTGCTGACTGAATAAACAAGTTGAGCCAATCACAGAAGAGCTTCAAAAAACAACATGATCACCTGACCTGCGTGGAACAAAAGGGGCGTGTCCTCCTCTTCACCTTCCACTGACTCTAACTGGTTCTACCTGAAACTGCTGAGACAGTGGTGTGAAGCTTTACCAGGACCTCCTGGTGTCTCTCTGACAGCATGATGAAGACGTTGGTGGTGTTTGGGATCCTCCTCCACGGTAAGATCAGCTTCCTCTCTCTGCTCGGCGTGTTGGAGTCTCTGAAACAGAATACTGGGGTTGTCTGGATCAGATACAGCTCTGAGGTCCAACAGGATTCATCACCTGAGGTTCTGAGAAGATCATCGTTGACTTTCAGTCAGTGATGATGGATCCAGTGATGAGCTCTGAAACCTCAGTGAAACCTTCTGGCTAACAGGACAGGACAACCCTCATTAACAGGATTCTATATATGAGACAAGGACTGGAGCTGGTCCAGGGTCAGCAGATGAACACCTAACATTCCTGCAGAACCCACACGTCCTGGACACTATCTGTTCAGAACTGTTCAGACAGGGCTGTGTTTGCTCCGTTCCTGATTTCTGCACGACAAAGTCTCAGATTAAAACATTTCAAGATCAGACGAAGGAGACAGAATGAAAAGACATAATGCAGCGTTTGAATGAAGCTGTTTATGATGAAGGATAAGATCTAAACCTCATAACTGGTCACTCTTCTCTTCTCTTAGTAACAGCCACCAGCTGCCATTTGTGATTACTGACAATGAGTCGTTTCCATCACTGAGGAGGAATGTTGACCCGCTCTGCTTTGCTGAGTTGTTGTAATTCAGCCTGGGTTTTCCTGCCTGAACGAGCTCTTTTAGGATCCTGCGTCAGCTTGTAATCTGATTCTGGTCAGGACTTTGACTAGGCCATTTCAAAGTCTTTGTTTATCTGTAGCTGATCAGAGGTGGACCTGCTGGTGAGTTTCTTCAGATCGAGGTCACTAACACATGGACATTCTCCTTCAGGATATTATAGTCGACAGCAGGATCCATGGTCTTCCAGGTCCTGAGACAGCAAAACAGCCCAGACCATCACACTATCACCACCGTGTTTTACTGTTGGTCTGATGCTCTGTTTGTGAAACACTGTTAGTTTTACTCCAGGGGCTTATTGCACAAAACTAGGATAAGGGATTAAGCCGGGATGTCCCTGGATCAATTTATCCCTGATCCATTTCACAAAAATGGGATAGGGGGCCGTAGGATATGTTATGGTATAAGTTACCATGGAGATTTATTCAGTTTTGGCAACCAGAGGTTTAGAGATTCAAGATCCAGGATCTATTTAAGCTCATCCCTTTTCTCAGTCAGCAGTCACCACAAACTGAAACCAATAGTTATTCCACTGACCTCTACACATTGTTATCACATTATTTCAACGTTTGTCATCATTATTTTCTGTCATTTTGGATAAAAGATTATTTTAGATGATATTGCAGTTTCCTATAGACTACAAGGCTTTATATAAAATGATCACAGAGAAAAAAAACAACCCCACAGGCTTTGAGAATGAAGTCATGAATTTAGGAGAATAAAGTGATGATATTGTAACCCGTGGGCTGGTTTTGGTCGTACGAGCTTTAAATAAGCTGTAAGGGAGAACGGCACACGGCACGGCCACAGAGTTGCTGGTCACACACATGTTCGCTGTTTTTCATTACGATTCTTTTCCCAAACTAAAGAAAAGTTCTAGGACGGCCAAAATCAACCTGTTAGCTTGAATACACAAACAGCATACAGCACAACCATCATAAGACGCCAAACCATTTTAAATTCAATTAAAAAAAATCCTCTGCCACTGCTGGACATATTTAACGGAAATCTAAGGCATACATATTAACTAAAATAATAAAACACATACTTAAGAAGTTACCCCTTGCCAGAATGACTGCTAAAACAGTGCGATGTGTGAGCAGGGATCTAGTTTCCAAAACTAAATCTGATTGAAAGGCAAATCATACAAATGTGTTTTCAATAAAGTTTTTAAAGAGACCAAGGATTGAGCAGACCGAATATTAAAAGGAAAACTATTCCAGAGCTTTGGAGCTGCCAACAAAAAAAGCTCTGTCGCCATTTACACATTTTCACTCATGTCTGTAGTCCATTTCAATTAAAAATTCAATCGATTCATAATCAGAGTACAACTGTGTTTTTGGAGATGTGAATCAACTATCTGGATTGTAAATGTGACGTTTCAGCAGAGCGGCGAGTGTTTAATTGTGTACTTCTTACGCATTCATGCAATCAGCAGTACTTTGCCACGTTTCTTCTCTTTGTTTTATCACTGTGGCTTTGTTGCCTTTTAAGGATGTCTTTTACCTCCTCGTATGCCTTCATGAGGATTTCTGCCTCCGATGGGGTAAAGTAGGCCCTCTGGTTGCCATGGTGAATCGGTTCACATCTAGTTGAGGGAGCCGTGAGTGCACACTTATCCAGGATAGGTTGATCTGGCTTGATGAATCCATGTCCGCTCATCCTGGCTTGGTCTTTCTGTAACCATTAAGGATGTTTTAATCCTACTATTGTGCAATAGGCTCCATAACTAACATGACAGACGCCTCCCTAAGCATTTCACTTTCTTATGCTGCTACACAGATCTGAACTGAGGCAGTGAGGCCTGCAGAGCTCTAGATGTTGGACTGGGTTCTTTTGTGAGTTGTTGATGAGCTCTTGGGTCAGTTTTAGTCAGAAGGTTCTCCATTGTGGATAATGGTTCTCACACTGGTTCTCTAGAGTCCCACAGCTTTAGAAATAGCTTTGCAATCAAAGGTGAGGGGGTTGTTACTTTTTTTATAGGTTATTTTATATAGGTTTGAAGTTTTCCCCTTTTGATTGTGTTATCTCTGTCTAATATTTACGTTGATGATGATTTACATGTCTGTCTGTGTGCTGTTAGCGTGTCTCCACAGTCTAGCTGCAGTGATTGAGGTGTTGGAGGAGGCGGAGTCTGTCCTGCTGCCCTGCTTTTATGGAGGAGTAGTTCCTGAAGATCCCTCCGTTATCTGGACTCGTACTGATCGCAACCTCAGCGTTTTCCACCTGCGACAAGGAGGAGATGATCCAAGTGGACAAAACCAGATCTACAGAGGAAGAACATCAATGAGTCCTGATGCTCTGGACACTGGAAACTACAGCCTCACTTTTAGAGACCCTCAACTGTCTGATACTGGAAACTACATCTGCAGCATCAGTGATGGAATAAAGGAGCTGAAGCTGACAGAGGTTCAGCTCAATGTCAAAGGTCAGCTCAATATATTGCACACATTAACATGTTAATGTCCAAATCGTTTAAAGAATCAAGAAGCTGAGACCCTTAGATGGGACATATGGCAGATATTCTTTAAATACAGAGCAGAAAAACCCCAGCATGAGTATGTCACTAACATCAGAATATGTATGTATGTATGTAGTCCTGTACAAAATAAGTCAGTAATTCTCCAAAGGAAAGATGGTTAATCGTCTCATTCACCGTTTTTTTCTAAACATTTTTAACTCACCATTTATTGTGAGTCCTTTTCTGTGAAAAAAAGCTCTCTCGCTTCTGTTTCAGGAGGTTGAAGTTTGTCATAGGAGTGGATGGGGGGGGGGGAGCGACAAGATTACAAGTCTTAATCACTGATATTCATGATATGCGAACGTCTCACCTCTGATTGGCTAACAGCAATGCAACTCTCATGCTGCATTTTAACAAATAACCAACTTAACTTATTTCACTGGTGGTGTTCCAAAGACAAATTCCAACCATTTCTTCCTCAGCTCCTCTTTCTTGGGTAAAAATGCAACCATGATTTAATGTGTCCATAAAGAACACAAGCCTGAACGTGTTTTGCCATATTGTGGAGTTGCTAATGGTTACCTTCTACTAGCAGAGATGTGCTCTGCTTTCTCCTGGCTGAAAAATCAACCCAGCCATCCCGTGGGTGGTCCCAATCTGAGGCGGGCGGGGCCACAAATACTATCGCTTTCTCTGTGACGTAGCTCATTTCAAAAAGATCAAGTATTACACAGTTTCTCAGTGAACAACATCTTTAGAGGTTTCTTTTGCCAGCTCTTCAGTACGAAGTGAGAACGCTGACATAATCTGTGATTCCTATTTTAGATAGCAATAATATAATTGATCCTAGTACAAATACATTCTTCCTGGTCAAAATTGAAATGAAAGATATCAACAACTGTATTGTCACTAAGCGAAATTTTATTTTAGGATATTCCTAATTACTAGTGTACTAGTAAAAATTAAGTTTGAGATATCTCTAAATTCTTAAAAAGTTAAGATAGTCATTTTAACATTTAATAGGTAAACTGGATAAGTATTCCAGATATCTTTAGGAATGAGAGATAGGAGTGATCATTGATTAAATGTTAAAAGGGCTTGCCATAGTGTCCCTCCTCCAGAGCGTTGAGTTTTTTTCATCTTCTGAGTTTCAAATCAGAAAGCAGTGAGAGATCGCTGCCAAAAATCACGTGATGGCAACCTTGCAGCGGTGTGGACGAAAGTACGAAAGGCGGATGTTCCAAAGTTTAATTTTTTTCAGATCTCACATTACAAGGTTTCAAAAGTTTTTTGCAAACTTAACACGGTGGGAAAACAATATTTGAAACTCTGAAAATGTATACTTGAAAAACAGCAAGGGTGAAACAAGCGATTTGAATCTCTGAAAATGTGAGGCTGAAACTCTGTACTTTACATGTTGGATTTATGAAAAATAAAAATGCTAGTACAAAATTATGATTGCAGAGATTCAAAACTTATTTTCAGACTTTCAAAACTTTATTTCAGGCTTTAAATTTTCAGCCACTGATTTTCAAGGTTTCAAAACTTTTTCTTTCGGTTTCAGATTATGTCAGCGTTCTCACTTCATACCAATGCCATTTGAGAATGTAAAGAATTTGCAGAAGGTTACAGATTCTGGTTCTAGATTCTCAGGAATTCTTGTTGCTGCTTCTCTCTGGGTCATTAAAATGGTTCGATGTCTTCTCAGATGTTCAGGTGGAGGTGAAGATGAATAAAGATGCAGAGTCTGTCGTCCTTCATCAGCAGATGTTTTGCCCTGCAAAACATCTGCTGATCTGCCCAAGGACACCACAGTAGAGTGGACTCGTTCAGAACCAGAATTTATGTTTGTTCATGCATATCCAAACACAAGCAGGCGGCATGAAGTGCGGGATGACCTTTACTGTGGCCGTACTAGGATGAATGAAGACCTGCTGAGAACTGGAGACCTCAGTCTGACCCTGAGGTTCCCCACAGCCAGAGACACTGGACGGTACATCTGCACCATCTACAGAGACAAGGACATCCTGAGACAGAGAGTGGTTCTTCAAGAAGTCAAACCTCTGGATCCAGGTAAGACGTCAGTTCTGTATGTAAAGGTCAGAGATCAAAGTTCTAGATGGAGGTCAGGAGTTATGTTGTCTTTGTCCCTCTACAGAAGGTTTACCTACCTGGGCCACAGTTCTCCTGGTGGTGCTGCTGGTCCTCCTGGTTCTTGTGGTGTCTGCTGGTGTTTTTTATCATTTCCGGCACGATTTCATGCCAGGTAAGTTTGAACGCTAATATCAGAGATTTCAGCTTGACAGGATCTTATTGTAGCAGCAACAAGAGCTCTGCTTCTTGGTCCTAGTTACAAAATGTAAATTCAACCATTTGTTGCTTGTTCACAGCATCTATCATCTTGCATCTTTAAGATGACAATATGCATTCAATGCATAATTTAAACAACCAGGGTACTTTGGAATAGTTTGTAGTTCATAAAGTGTGAAGATTGTACAGATATGCTGCTTAGCATGTCACGGGGGGGGGGGTACTTGAATCTAGGCAGTCCAATGCTAAGTCTCAGCGTAAAATTTCACAATGAAAAATCAATACTAGTCAAACATTCACAATGGACACATTAACAATCTGATGCCGAGATATGTCTACAGAGACATTTGGCATGATGAGGATAAATGGAGGCAGGTGTGACAGCTGGAGGCAAGAAAGGGGACAGGAGAGGGAAGTAGGATTACAGAATAAAATCCTATTAGGACCACTGGATCCTCACAAAAATATGAATACAAAAAAACAATCTGAGCCAAATAAAAGCAAATCCTTGGTGATTAGGTTTGGACTGAAATGCCTGGACATATTGGTTCCTATTATTCAGACTCCAAGATCTGTTTATCATTCAATTTACAGGACAGGACAAACGTTATCATTATTTTTCTCTTTTTTACGTGTCCTGTTTGGCAGTGTGGAGCTCAGAATTGGTGTCTGAGTACCAAGTAGAAGCCCAACAGATTTACTTTCTCAAGCGGAGCAGTACAGCTTTTGCTATAGTCCTCCACTTGATATATGTGTGAATAATCTTTATTAGAGATTGCTGTGGGTTTAATTACCTGAAGTTATGGACACGGAAACGGAAAAAAAACAAGAGCAAAGAAAGAAAGAAAGAAAGAAAGAAAGAAGATGAAGAAGAGAGCCAGGAGAGGCAGGAGTGTGAGTTGACGATACAAGAGAGGAAGGGGAACAAAAAGAACACAAGAAAAACAATCCAGTCCTCTACATCCACAAGATGGCAGAGAGATGGAAAAAAACAACCAAACAAAAGGAGCAACATTGACAAAATAAATCAAATAATATGAATTAAGAACTACACATCCATAACACACAAAAATGGCTACATAAATACAACAACAATGTCCCTGAAAAGCTCTGGACCCCAATTGTTCAAGATCTATTGATGATAACCTCAGCCCAAGAATATATTGTCACGAGCGCAGCGATCAATGGAAGATCGCTGCTGGGAAGATGGATGTTCCAAGTGCAGAGTGAGGATGCAGCCGAAGGTCTTATCGGAGCGGAGGAGATGGAAGAACCAGGAACTCGTGATGCGAGGAGCTTGGAAAGGCTATTAGCCGTAGGGAATCGTCGGGTCTGGAATACTACTCAGGTTGGAGTCGTAGGAGCTATGCGTCACAACGAGGTTGATGACTGAGCGCCATAGAGGTGAGTGACGGGAGCTTTTGAGTGTTTGGGAGGAGGAGAATCTCATCAGAAGCAGCTGCTTCGAGTTGGGTCTGATGACTTCTTGACAGGACCCCCCCCTCGAGGCCCGGCACCTGAAGGGCCCAGACGATCTGGGTGAAGACGGTGGAAGTCTGTGATGAGGGTGGAGTCCAGAATGTGGCGGGATGGAACCCAGGAGCGCTCCTCCGGACCGTATCCCTGCCAGTCCACCAGGTACTGGAATCCCCTTCCCCGCGGTCGGGAATTGAGGATACGGCGAACCGTGTACACCGGACCCCCGTCGATCAAGCGAGGAGGCGGGGGACGATTCTCCGGGGGGGAGAGAGGCGAGGTGAGGTGACGCTTGAGGAGTGAGCAGTGGAAGACAGGGTGAATCCTCAGAGACGATGGGAGTCGGAGGCGATAAGTGACTGGATTGATGCAGCAGACGACCGGGTAAGGACCCACGAAGCGGGGAGTTAGCTTCTGGGGCCCCAAAGGCAGTCTGAGGTGCCGTGTGGAGAGCCAGACCAGATCCCCTGGCTGGAACGTGGGACCGGGTCGGTGACGTCGGTGGTGTTGAGCCATGTAACCAGCGTTGGCACGCTTGATGGATGCCCGAGCTCGGATCCACGCGGCCTTGGCTCGGCGGATAAGCGATCGGGCAGCCGGGACCTCTACCTCAGGTTCCTGTTGAGAGAATAAAGGAGGTTGGTAGCCGTTGCAGACCTCGAAGGGGGATGACCCCGTGGCGGAGGAGACCTGCAGGTTTAGGGATAGCTCGGCCCAAGTCAATGCCTGAGGCCAGGAGGTAGGCTGCGAGGAGACAAAGCAACGGAGGTATTTGCCCACCATCTGATTGGCTCTCTCCGTCTGTCCGTTGGTTTCCGGATGGTAGCCAGAAGAAAGACTGGCGGTGGCACCGATGAGACGACAGAAGGCCTTCCAGAATCGTGCCGTGAATTGGGACCCTCTGTCTGAGACAATATCCTGGGGGAACCCATGAAGGCGGACCACGTGTTTGAGGACCAGTTCCGCTGTCTCCTTGGCCGTGGGCAGGCCAGGCAGAGGGACCAGATGGACCGCCTTGGAGAAGCGATCGACAAAGGTGGCAATGGTGGTCATGCCGTCAGCAGGGGGCAAGCCGGTGACGAAGTCCACCCCGATGTGTGACCAGGGTCTCGCTGGAACTGGCAGAGGACGAAGTACTCCAGTCCCGGGTTGAGTGGAGGACTTGGCTCTGGCGCAGACTGAGCAAGCACCGACGAAACTGCTGACGTCCTTCGCCATGGTGGGCCACCACAGGTAGCGGCGGATGAACTGAAGAGTTCGGGTTATGCCTGCATGACCAGCCACCGGTGAGGAGTGGCCCCACAAAAGAGCCTCCTGACGACAGCCGGTCGGGACGTAGAGGCGGTTGGGCGGTGTCTCAGGTGGTGCCGGCTCCAGGGCCAGGGCTGATTGAATGGAATCCTCCAAGGGCCAACGGAGGGGGGCCAGGACTTGATGCGGGGGAATTATGGGGGCGGGTTGGGATGGTACAGGATCTTGAGAGAGGCACCGAGAGAGAGCGTCAGCCTTCCCGTTCTTTGAACCGGGTCGATAAGAAATATGGAAGTTGTAGTGCTCGAAAAGATGAGCCCACCGAGCCTGGCGGGGGTTCAGTTGTTTAGCGTTCCGGATGTGGATGAGGTTTTGATGGTCCGTCCAGATCAGGAACGGTTCTGGTGTACCCATGAGCCAGTGACGCCACTCCTCCAGCGCCCACTTGATGGCCAAAAGTTCACGATCACCAACCCCATAGCGCTGTTGTGCGGGTGTGAACTTTCGAGAAAAGAAGCAGCAGGGATGGAGCCTCTGGTCTGGACCCTGCTGAGACAGGACGGCACCAGCACCGATCTCTGAGGCGTCCACCTCGACGGTAAACGATTTGGTGGGGTCAGGATGGAGCAGGATCGGCGCTGTAGTGAAGAGCCGGAGTAATTGGTGAAACGTACATTTGGCCTCTGGGGTTAGATGAAATGGGTGTGGCCGTGCAGTAGGTCTGGTGAGGTCCGTAAGTGGAGCCACTACAGAGCTGTAATTACGGATGAACCGCCGATAAAAGTTAGCGAAGCCGAGGAAAGACTGCAGCCGTTTGAGTGTGGTGGGAAGTGGCCAGGCGGTCACCGCAGACACCTTCTGAGGATCCATGGCTATGCCCTCGGCCGAGATGACGTATCCCAGAAAGGTGGTGGAGCGTTTGTGGAAGGCACACTTCTCCAGTTTGCAGTAGAGGTGGTTCTGGAGAAGTCGCTCAAGGACAGCGTGGACATGCCGGACGTGGTCTACCTCCGACGTGGAGTAAATCAGAATGTCGTCCAGGTAGACGTACACCCACCGTCCCAGCATGTCTCGGAGAACGTCGTTTAAGAGGCGTTGAAAGACCGCTGGGCTGTTGCATAGGCCAAAGGGCATGACTTGGTACTCCCAGTGGCCAGTGGGAGTACTGAATGCCGTCTTCCACTCGTCGCCCTCCCGTATACGGATCAGGTTGTAAGCGTTCCGCAGGTCGAGACGAGTAAAGATGGAGGCTTTGGACAAAGAGTCTAACACAGTGCTCACAAGAGGAAGTGGATGACGATCTTTAATGGTTATTTTGTTCAAACCTCGGTAGTCAATACAGGGACGGAGGGTCCCCTCTTTCTTTTTAACAAAGAAGAACCCTGCCGACGCCGGAGAAGTAGAAGGGCGGATGAACCCCTGGTCGAGAGCCTCTGAGATGTAGGTCTCCATTTGTGCCGTCTCCTCCAAGGAGAGGGGAAATTGGCGGCTACGCGGGGGCGCTGCTCCTGGCAAGAGGTTGATGGCCATATCGTAGGAACGATGGGGTGGTAGTTGGGAAGCCCTCCTCTTGCTAAAAACCTGAACCAGATCTCTGTAGGGAGGAAGAATCTCCTCGATGGCCGGGACCGGGATGACCTCTGGTATCCTGACGGAGGGTGGGCGGAGGCATCGGAGTGAACAGGACGGACCCCAGCTGAGAATCTGCTGCGTGGACCAGGAGAGTTGAGGGTCGTGTGTCCGGAACCAGGGGTAGCCTAAGATGAGTGGTGTAGTATTGGAAGCGATGACCAGGAAGCTGATGAGTTCCGTGTGGTCGCCGACCCACATCCGAACCTCTGTGGTACGTTGTCGGATGGGGTTAGGTTGCAACGGGTGTCCATCTACGGAGATCACGGGTATAGGTCGCGGCAGCAGCTGCAAGGAAAGTTGCAATCTCTCAGCTAACTGTGTGGAGATGAAATTATCCGCTGCACCAGTATCCAGCAGAGCAGAGAATGTGTGGTGCGGATCAGGGTGGAGAAGCTGGACAGAGAGGAGGAAGCGGTTAGGAGACGTGATACCAGGTGAAATTCCTCCTACCTTCACCTGGCCTGGTCTTTTCCCGGCCGGAGTGAACATTGCCGCAGGGGATGTGCAGGTGATCCACAATAGGCACAGAGTCTCTCTCGGCGCCGTCTCTCTTTCTCCTCCGGGGGCAGATGGCCAAGATGCATCGGCTCCTCTTGATCTTCCGAGCGGGGGCGTGGCGGAGCCGAGCTGGCCTCGATGGAGCGGAACTGAAAGGGTCGGTGCGTCGGAGAGCGCGCCGGTGGTTTCGGGCGGCACATGACGCGCCGGTCGATCTCGAGAGCCAGGGTCACTGCGACATCCAGAGTCTTGGGCGCCTCCCGGCCGACCATCTCATCCTTGATGTAATCGGCCAATCCCTCCAGAAAGATGGATTTCAGCGCACCGTCGCTCCAGGACAGCTTGGCGGCCAGTGTGCGGAACTCGGCGGCGAAGAGGTGAACCGGCTGGTTGCGCTGACGCAAGTGAAGGAGCTGGCCCTCTGTATCGACTTCACTGCAAGGCGGGGTGAAGGTCTTCCGGAGTTCCCCCACAAACAGAGTGTAGTCGTTGCACAGAGGAGACTTCTGATTATAGAGCGCAGCAGCCCACTCTTGCGCTCTCCCGGTCAGCAGTGAGGTGAGCAGAGCCACTCTGGAGGCTGGAGCGGCATACATGATCGGCTGACATTCGAAAATCATGTCCAGAGTTGCTATCAGGCCATCTGGTTTGCCGTCCGAGCCATTCCATTTGTCTGGAAGACAGATCCGCGGTTCGACCGTGGGGGACGACCGCTGTTGGAGCATGTTGACTACTCCGGACAGGCGAATGTGGGCGTCGGAGATGGTCTGAAGCTTGGAGTTGAGGTGATCGACCATGCCTCGGAGATGGACCACTTCTGCACGAAGGGCCTCCACTTCTGCTGGAACATTTCCAGGCTCAGTCATCCTGTCACGAGCGCAGCGATCAATGGAAGATCGCTGCTGGGAAGATGGATGTTCCAAGTGCAGAGTGAGGATGCAGCCGAAGGTCTTATCGGAGCGGAGGAGATGGAAGAACCAGGAACTCGTGATGCGAGGAGCTTGGAAAGGCTATTAGCCGTAGGGAATCGTCGGGTCTGGAATACTACTCAGGTTGGAGTCGTAGGAGCTATGCGTCACAACGAGGTTGATGACTGAGCGTCATAGAGGTGAGTGACGGGAGCTTTTGAGTGTTTGGGAGGAGGAGAATCTCATCAGAAGCAGCTGCTTCGAGTTGGGTCTGATGACTTCTTGACATATATCTGTAGACACACTGATGTCCCCACACCTATGTGTGTGTGTGAGCATGCTGGTGCATATAAGGTTCCCCATATGATAGTTGGTGTGAGGAGCCGCCAATGCGCCCTGCACGAATCGACGCAGACATGAAAGAGGTCGGGGACACAGACGTCCAGAGGGTCCCAGAGCCTAGGAGCCCCAGGCGGAACAGGGCAGGGCCGACCGCGCCCCCCAAGAGAGGAACAGAGGGAAGCACCAGGGGAACATCCAGCAGCTACAATGCAGGGGCCCGGGGGGCCGCAGGGACGCACCCAAAGGCACCGCCGGCAACCGGCTACACCAGGGTGGGCCCGGTCCAGGACCCGGGAACCATGGGCGACCCCCCCCCCCCCCCCCAGCAGGGCCTCAACCAGGGACCAGCCGACAGAGGTCCGCCGCTGCAAGGCCTTGGGGGCCGCAGCCGGCCGATGGACGACATGCGCCTTCGCCATGTATAATAAATATTGGCACTGAAAATAAAAATTGGCATTGAAAAATATTATTGTACCTGAAAATATCAATTTTGAATCTGAAATACATCTAGTGAACATTTTTGTACTGAAAGTGAAAAGAAAATGTAAAGCGATTTTTTAAAAATGAAACTCATGTGTATGCATTTAAACAAATAACTCACTTACATTAAAGTTTTCAAACTTTCATTTTTTGTTCAATGCCATCATTTTTTTCAGCTTCATTCAGGTGATACTGTTTTGACGCTTGTGTGTGCACGCGCATGAGGGGCGGGGCTTCAGCCCCCCATATGTTTGCATGAACGAGGCAGGAGGGAAACTCCGACTGTCCGAGGCGAGAGAAGCAGGATCAACATTTACATTGCTAATAATGTGGTTTGTGGAAGGTGATAATCTGCAGTTGGGGACCCGATTTCTCTAGTCTTTTCACTCAAACATTTTTGGGTTCGAGTCCCGTTTATGACATTGTCTTGCACATTGCCACATTTCAAATTTTCTTTTGTTCCTGCGGGAAAGTAGGCTATAAACATAGGTGTCATATTTATAAATAACAGTTTTGTAGCCACCTATGGAGCCTGGCAGGGTCTATACACAACAAATACAATATTTGTGTTCCATGGCTGAAAAATGGGCCATAAATTACAAAGTGTTTGCCAACCTTGCCCCCTGGAATACAGGCACAAACCAGCGCTATCTGTGCATCTGCATGGAGCAAGTGGTACAGCATAAACACCTTGCATTAAAAAGATACGAGTTAACCAGTTACTTGATGATACAGTACCCACTTTGAATGCAAGTCTTTATTTGACATAACATTAATCTTGGCAAAGAATGATACAACATTCGCACATAAAGAAACTGTTTAATGCTGAGCATAATGGGAGGAATTTTGCGGGAAGCTAAAATAGCCTCGGTGTTGTCTTTTAAATAGTGTCCCAACAAGATTCAGTGTTTATAAAATCTTTGGTCTGAGACTAAAAAACTGTTAACCCAAGTCTTTAGATGTGAGCTGAAAATCTTTAAGAGTCTTTTCTAAATCGTTTCAAAGTCTCTAGGTGTACAGAAAGCATAATGTGGTTTGTGGAATAATAATAATTAAAAAATAAGATATAAACGGTTTCTTCTCAGTTTGCCATGGTAGTTGGCGCGCATTAGCGCCACCTTCTGGTTTAGAGTGTGTGTCACAATTACGTTTGGCAATCTAATAAAAAAAACGAGTTGTCAGTGTTGTTAGCTTTGCTTACACCAGTCTTAATTGATTTGTTAATGTTATTGACATGTATTGGTAATATATTCTGTGGATCTGAAATAAATACAGTTATTTAATATGGTATATATAGTGTGTATTTACATCCCTTCATACCACACTGTCTGTAATGAGGAGAGCCCCTAACAAAGACAGGCTACACAAGCATAAAACTTTATCACAAAGACTCCTAGTCTACTGGTCAGTAGAAGAAACTGAGAAGAAACCGTTTATGTCTTTTTTTCTTCCACAAACCACATTATTAGCAATGGAAATGTTGATCCTGCTTCTCTCGCCTCGGACAGTCGGAGTTTCCCTCCTGCCTCGTTCATGCAAACATATGGAGGCTGAAGCCCCGCCCCTCATGCGCGTGCACACACAAGCGTCTAAACAGGATCACCTGAATGAAGCTGAAAAAAATGATGGCATTGAACAAACGATTGGTATTGAAAAAAAATGAAAGTTTGAAAACTTGAGTTATTTCTTTCAATGCATATACATGAGTTTCATAGAAAAAAAAATCACTTTCAATTTTTTTTTCACATTCAATACAAAAATTTTCACTAGATTCATTTCAGATTCAAAATTGATATTTTTAGTTACAATAATATTTTTTTTTTATTTTCAGTTTAATTTCAAGGTGATACGGTTCTGATCCCATATTGAACTAGATGAAGAAAGAAACTAAGATGATAATGGCCTGATGGTCTAATAAAACATTCTGTGAGTTTTAGTGATGACTTTAGTTCAAACTGGAGAACATGTTTATCTACTAAAGATAACATTAGCCTTTTACCTGATACTTAGTTAACTTCATTTACTGCTAGCTAAGTTCAACATTCCCACTTTAACAAAACAATCTTTCATTAAGTTATCACAGACTGGATGGAAGATCTCCACAGGACTGGTAGCTAATTAGGGTGCAACTAGTTATCATGTTTAAGGGTACTTACTTTTTAACATGGAGACAGGTTGATATGGAGGGATTTTTTAAATAATTGAATGAAATTTGAAAAACAACTTTTTTCATTTACTCAGATTGTCTTTGTCTGATCTTAAATTACTTCAATGATCTGAAATCTTACTCAGAACTAGTCCAATTAAATGGTCCAAACTCAGCTGTTTTTAGCTCAACAGTTTGTAAGAGTTTAAAATAATCTGTTGTAGAAACGAACTTTCTAACAGTTGAACTGAAGTCATCTGACCATCAGAGCTGCTGCTGCTGTCTGTCCAACTCATCTTGTCCTTTGTTGTCCTCTCAGTCCCACAGGAGGAGGTAGATTCAGGGGCGGAGTCTGTCCTGCTGCCCTGCAGAACCAGAGTTCGCCTGCCTGTAGATGCTAAAGTGGAGTGGAGGAACAACAAAAACTGGATGGTCCATGTGTATAACCATGATTCAGTAGAACAGCACAAGTTCTACCGAAACAGAACCAAGATCAATGAAGACCGGCTCAGAACTGGAGACCTCAGTCTGACTCTGAAACACCTCATAGACAGAGACAGTAAGACCTACACCTGCATCGTCTACAGCAGGGATGGAAAGATCCTGATGAAGAAACACGTGAGGCTTCATGTCAGAGGTCAGTGCAGTAAATATAACCTTCAATACCATTTCATTTTATTTGGAACCCAATTTTTTGTTTTTCAAGGTTCATAATAAAAACTTGACTTACGTTTTCAGCTTACATGTTTTCAGTTTCAAATATTTCTTTCAAATACACAAACATTATGGCCCTGATTTAACTCCATACATAGTTGGCATTTTAACATTGGAGTCAATGGGAACTTGCTCCTTTTCTGGAACAAGAAATTTGTCACTTCCGCATTGGTTTCACATTTGGCCGGTGGCGTTTGCCCCTTGGGAACCCTGTGTATAAGAAGTGCCATATAAATATATATATATATATATATATATATATATATATATAAAACTTTTATCATTATCTATGTATATTTAACATACATATATTTACTTTTAAGTCCACTCTGAATTGGGGCAAAACCTTTTCAAGCTGGATTTGAAAAAAACTGACTTGTGAATATCACTGAGGTGTATGTTAGACTGCCATCTGGTGGCACATCAGAAACTAGTTCAAATGTGTGACAACTGTGCTATCTGAGAAACTAATGTTTTTATCTGATCTGACCATTTACTGCTGCAATAATAACTACTAGGTATTTACCTCCCAAAGGAAAGACTGCTATAAAACACTTGTATGACACCATCAGCAGTTGGAGCACTAACCCTCAGGCTTTGTACATCACAGAGTAGGATTTAGCCTCTCTGATTTAAAGTAATGCTCCCAGTGTGGCCCAGAACAATTTAACAGAGTCCAACATGTTGGACCTTCATCCAGGCAGAGAAAATGTCCTCAGAGCTGCTGCTGTCTGTCCAACTCGTCTTATTCTCTGTTGTCCTCTCAGTCAAACAACAGGTGGAGGTGGAGTCAGGGGCGGAGTCTGTCCTGCTGCCCTGCAATGCCAAAGTTCAGCTCTCTGGAAACGCTAGAGTGGAGTGGATAGACAGAGATGGACATAAGGTCCATGTGTATCAGAACGGTTCTCATCATCCTGAAGAACAGAACCAGTTCTACAGAACCAGAACCAGGATGAATGAAGACCAGCTGAGAACTAGAGACCTCAGTCTGACTCTGAGACGTCCTACAGAGGAAGACACTAACATCTACACCTGTGTCGTCTCCAGCAGGAAGGGATACATCCTGAAGAAGAAACAAGTTCAGCTGAAGGTCAAAGGTCAGAGATTTTTATGTGAATGTTGTATTTTTCCAATCATCTTATACCCTGGCCATGTAAGTTGTACGGGATCATCTTGTTTATATATCAGGAAGGTCATCCTCTATTAGCTAGGCTGGTATATCAGCAGAGTATCTTGTAACTGGGAGAGCAAATGTGCAGGAGACTTAAACTTAAGTTTAGTATTGAGTTGATTCTTCAGGAGCTGCCTTATTCTATAGGTACTTGGGTTCTTCTTGGCTTCATGGTTGTTGTCTCTGGAGGAAAACAGAGCAGTTCTGATTTTCTTGAACATCTGCAATGTTGTGATTGTGCCGTTCCTCCATTGTATATTATCCAGCCACACTCATCTCTGACTTGAGGTGTTTGAACTCTATGGCCCATAAAGATGGATTCATCCAACACTGAAGCAACCACTAAAACTAATGAAAGGAACATGAATGCAAAACCTTCCCATCCAGCTCAGATAATAACTCTCAGCTCACTGGAAGCTGCCATGGCTCCCTGTCCAACAGATGGAAGAGCCTGGAGAACGAGACTGTCGTCGGTCCCTTGGAGAACTCTTTGGGTTGATGGACTCACTTGTTAAAGGACGGGGAGCTACAGCGGAAAGTGTGGAAGCTAGGCATTAGCAGGGCGTCTATTCCAAATGGAGAGCTAGCCTCTGTTGGGGATAACCATTGAGGACCATAAGTTGTGCCATATGAGGCAAATAGTTCTAACTGAGCTCTTACTTTTAGACCATTTGCACAATCTGGGGATGCAGTCTTCACTCCCCTGGTAGAAACATACAACAGGACAGTAACTTTGCCACCAAGTTTCTTCTTCCTGGTTGGTGAGTTGCTCTCAAAGAGGTCAGCTGAGAATGGGTCCATGTGCTAATCACAGAAAGTGTGATTTGGTCCAATGATGAGAAGAAAATGAGTAATAACATCTAACAAAGCAGACTATTAGCCACATGCATTAGTTTTAAAACACTCAATACTCACCAATAACACCATAAAGTCCAGTTGAGAGCAGAGTCCAACTGAAGAACTAAAATCCCAATAGGCTGTACCAACAGTGCTTGGAGTGGATGACAAATCAGCCATAGCTGGATGCTCAAAAACAATATTTATCAACCACAGCCTTAAAAGGGAATAAATTGCACTGTAACAGTAAAGTAACAGACATAATGAGAACAAAGAAGTATGTTTGCCTCCTTTAAAGCCAAAGAAAGAATCCTAACCCCAACATACAGATCTAAGGAGTGATTAAGCCCCAAATAAAGGTTGGTAGAGTACCCAAAATTGTACTCCAATAAGAGTAGCAGTACTTCAACATATTTTTACTCAAGTAAAAGTAACAAGAAGTCGTCCACAAAATTACTCCAGTAAGAGTAAAAAAGTGTTTGGTAAAAAGGCTACTTGAGTACTGAGTAACATCTGATTTAATATTTTTAAAATTATGTCGTCAGAAAGACAAAAATATAAAGTTATGGACAAATTCTGGTATTTTAAAGACTAAAATGAAAAAAAGATACAACTAACTAACATAATTACATAATAATTAAGTATAAGAAACACTTTCCAAAGTCAATTCTTTCAATGTAGCAGTTATTACAGTAGGTAATTAATGAATATATCTTAGAACAAGGTAAAAATTAATTCCAGTGGCAATTTAAAATGTTTACTATATATTCACTTGACATTTAAAAATGCAACAACAAGCTCAACAGACAGAAGATTACATTAGAAAACCAAAGCTCAAGTAAAAGTGAAAAGTACCACATAGCCAAACTACTCTTAAAAGTACTTTTTTTTTCTCCAAAAAGTGTAAATGTAACTAGTTATTACCCACCTCTGACCCTAAAGCACCCCAGGTCAAACAGAAGAAGATCAGAGAGGCTGAAAGTAGCCTCCCACATGTTATTTATGGTAAGGACATCAGGTGGGCAGCATATGTTTCTACATTAGATCTTGACTGGTGTGGAGAGTGAGACATATCAGCTTTGTTTACAACCAATGGTTATGGGGAAGGAATGAAACAGAACATTAGGTTAACTGAGGAATGAATTCTTAAAGAAAATAATTAATCTCCGTGGAGACAGAAATGATGCACAAATCAACGGGGAGGATCAACATGCAGAACTCTAGAGTTTAAAATATCACAATGGAGACCAGCATGAATGTATTTGGATGGTTGACTTTGCCTTTTTTGACCATCCGCTCTATCTGAATATGAATCAGCTAAGAGACAGTCTGGTGGCTTTTACCTTTTATTATGGACATCTATCATCCTCAGTCAGCCCTCACCTTTGGTTTCTATGTTCCTCATGGTGCGCTCAATGCCAGAGTGTTCACGTTTGTTCCCTGAAATTCATAGGAACAGACTAGCGGGTGTTCTATGATATAACATGAATCATGTTTGGCAAGAGGGCAGCAGATACGTTGTTCGTCCTCATGTTTATTGCTTTGTTTAGATATTAACAAAATAAAGTAAACAGAATTTGGTATTCAATTCTTCTTTCTACTGTTTCTGCTCCAACCAGATCCACAGCAGCTGCTAACTATATCGTTAATCTTGTTCTTTGTTGTCCTCACAGTCCAACAGGAGATTAAGGTGGATTCTGGGGTAGAATCTGTGGTTTTGCCCTGTAAAACCACAATTCACCTTCCTAACGACTGTAAAGTAGAGTGGAAGAACCGACACAAGACGATCTATGTGTATGAGAACGGCGCCGATCGGCCTGAAAAGCTAAGTCAGTTCTACAGAACCAGAACTGAGATGGATGAAGACCTGCTGAGAACTGGAGACCTCAGTCTGACTCTGAGACGTCCCACTGATGAAGATAACGAGACGTACACCTGCACAGTCTACAGCAGGGAAGAAGACATCCTGATAAAGAAACAAGTTCAGCTGAAGGTCAAAGGTCAGTGTTGAAATCTAAAGTCAATCAGCTAATTATCTGTTCTTTTCCCCCTGTTTGTCATTGAACACAACAACACATGTCAAACAGGTTTGATCAATAGAGTTTTGTGTAGTTGGTGATAACAGGGGGCAGGAAGGCTCTCCTGTAGTGGTCAATATTACAGCACATCTGAAGAAGCCTCTGACTAAAGGCACTTTCTTGTTGTGAAGTTCATCTGCAGACCCTGCTAATGAATAAACCCAACAGTTTGTTTAGCTGTTCAGCTGCATCAAGTTGTAAATAAAACATATGCAAAAACAAAACAAAAAAAAGAAAAAAACAGAACACTTGCCTTAGTTGCCATAGTTACAAAAAAAAAAAAAAAAATTCACATGTAAAAATAATAACAGCAGAAATCCATCTAGTTGTGCAGGATCCACATCTAAAGCAAAAAATTGTCCCAAGAATGAGTGACTACCAGGAAAATTAGGAATAAAAACCACTAAGAAGAATAGATCATATTCTGTGGAAGAGTCGAACACCTGCAGAACTTCATGAACATAAGTTATGTTTAAAAGGGGAGTGGGTCAAAGCTAATTTATAAATAGGATGCAGAAAATGATGCGAAGAACTGATCAAATATGAGTCGTTACAGAGAATATTTGCTACTAAATTTGGTTCTAAAATCCTTTAAATCATCTGAGGATTTGTTGTAAAACTGTTCATCTCAGGTTAGACAGAAACATGTTATAATTGAGAAAATAATTAAGTAGGAATTGTCATACTGGTGGATACATGCTGTCAGTATAACAGCATATCATAGATAATCTCTACCTTTATTTAAAAAAGGATTTCATAACGTTCAACAGTACCTAGAATGGAGGAACATCAGTCCACATCAAACTGATAAGAAAACAGCTGGCTGGAAGATAAAGTATCGTTAAGTGAGATGTACATGCCTCACTTTTAATGCAATTCTAAAACCTGTGGGGTCACAGGAAAGGGACAACTTATTTTTAATTTAAAAGGAAGAACCAGACTGTCTGACTGTCTGAGAGTAGTGAGTTTACAGCAGAGCAGAGACACAATAAAGTGTATTATCCAACTCATCTATTTGTCCTCTCAGCCTGTCAGGTGGAGGTGGAGGAGGGGGCGGAGTCTGTCCTGCTGGCCTTCAGAACAACACCTGATCTACCTGGAGATGCTGAAGTTGAGTGGAGACATGGAAACTACGAGACGGTCCATGTGTATCAGAACGGTTCTGACCTGCCTGACAAACAGAACCAGGTGTACAGAACCAGAACCAGGATGGATGAAGACCTGCTGAGAACTGGAGACCTCAGTCTGACTCTGAGACAACCCACTGTGAGAGACAGTGGACGGTACCGATGTGAAGTTTACAGCTTCAAGGAAAACCTTCTGAGAGAGAAAACAGTTCTGCTCAAAGTTAAAGGTTTGTTGGTTGGTCTGTTAGTTTGTTTCTGTTTCTGCTGCTTTGTCTGACTGTCTTCTTCTTCTTCTTCTGCAGAGAGAAGACTGGACCATGAACGTACTCCATTGATCGTTTGACCAGAGAGAGAATCTCAGTGGAGGATGTGATGGATGAAGAGAGGACACGGTTCCTTCCTCCAGACTCAGTGTGGATCAGTCCTGTCTCTGTTTAGTCCTAAAGCATCCGTTTATGAAGGCTGTATTATTCTTTGACATGAAGAGACGATATGTGTTGGACAAAATGAAGAAGACGGAGACAGGATTAAGGACACCACAGTCAGAAACGAGCTCAGGGAGAGAAACTAGACTGTTGGACACCAGCAGACGTTCTCTCAGTGATGACAACTTCTGGAGCTCAATGACTCTTTATCACATGATGAATATTTTCCTATTGTTTAATCTCATATCTTTTTTCTCTGTAAGCTGTTTTGGAGCATATTAAGATATATTAAACAACCTGATGACATCAAGGCATCAAAACGCTGTCATGGAAACCAGATCCTCAGCGTGGTTGAGGAGACAATCCTTCTGCTGTCTGCTTTTATCCTCTTCATAAGTTAAGACACATTTCTCCAGCCTCTCTAACTCCATGCTGTTTTCAGGTCAAACTAGATCATCTCCAAAATACATAATACACATTTTTAGCATTAAATGTCTCCAAAGTATTCGGAACTCTCACAAAACCATCCAGGAAACATTTTCAGGTAATGTACTTTTGTAAAATGTTCAAATCTGACTGAACTCCAGTCATTTCTGACCACACTTAAAATCTGATCAAATCTGATTGTTTTCAGACATTCAAACTCAAACTTAGTCTAAACGTCCAAGAAAGCAGAATGTAATATTTAATTCAAAAATACTTTGTTAATATCAGAGGGAAATCAAATGTTGTCATGTTATACAAGTTTTAATTCTGAATCTTGTGGCAGGATGGATCTCCTGTAGTGGTCAGTATTACAGCAGTTCTTAGAAGCCTCTGACTGAAGACTGTTCACACTGTTGTTGTATAACAGTCTCAGGAACAGGATGCTAAGGGTTGTCTATGCTCTTCATTGTATGAAAAATTGTTCTTGGCACATTGATCTCCAGAGGATCCACAGTAGTCCCCGAACAGAACCAGAACCAGAACCAGGACAGATCTCTGGTCAGCCTGGAGGGTTCAGGGCCAGGGCTGGGGCCGGGGGGGTTAATGGGGCGAAAGCCAGAGTGCTCCCTGGACCGCCATGTGCTAGTCAAGGCACCATGTCTCGACACTTGGGTCAAATATGTTCAAGTCCAAGTCAGGTCACCAGGTCCTACAGTCCAAGTCTTCAAAGTGCCTTCAAAGTTTTTACACCCTCGTCCTGGTCTAAATTGCAGAATAATTTTAAATTAGTTCATTTACCAACAACCAGGATAAATGATTTTTAAATGACCAGATGTGTTTTAACTGAGCGCTGCAGGCGAACAAGTTCAGATGTTGTGATTTTAAACTGTCTTTGCTGTATGTTCTCTGTTTTCATATTGTACTTCTTCTATTAGAAACCATTTTTTTAGCTGCTGTCTTGGCTAGGAGTCACTTGCAAAATAGATTTTAATCTCAATGTGATGATTTTCCAGAAAGAAAGAAACAAAAGGTTTGAGAGGAAATCTGAGAGGAAGTCATTAATAATAAGTGTAGATCTCAAGATTAGAGTGGCAGCCATACATGGTTTACTTTATTTAACCTCCCCCCCCCACATGCTATCACCAAGCTAACACTGTAGCATGTGCTAAATAATAAAACATGCTGAAAAATAAATGTGAAAACGACAAATAATTGACATGTCCCTTGTACAGTTCTAAAGGTTTTGGAAAGTTAAATTACACTTAAGAGCAAACTAGCATTAGCATCGGCTACATGCTAATTCCAACAATAGCAATTTCACATGTCCAAGTTTAAGTCCAAACGTTCCGAGTCCCAGTCCAAGTCTTCAGTGTGCTGCTCGAGTGAAGTCACAAGTCCCTTAAAAGTGACACTCTAAACCCACACTACACTCCTAAGCTAACCTTCATCATTTCAGACTGTGGGAGGGCGTTTCAGGACAATTCAAGTGTATGAATACTTCTGACTTGGATCAAAGTAATAAGAAATGCGTAACAATTCTCTCTCTCTCTTTATTATGACATTTCACAAATACAAAAAATAGGTTAATATTCATTGATCTAAAACAAAGTTTAATGTAGTTTGATGTGTGACGGTGAAGAAAACCAAGTTTTTGTTGGTTTGTGTGGATGTGGAAAAGCTGAGATTGTCTTTTCAGCTGCGCTCCTCATGACTCTGCTGTATGAATGCAGACCATTTACCATTAATGAGTTTCATTTTGACATAGAATCCCTCATCCATCCATCCATCCCTCCTTCTGTCCCCACAGTGCTGCTGTGTCTCATCTCCTCCCTGCCTGGAACCCTGAGACGCTTCCCTCACATCAACTGTTAGGAAAACAATGAACACGTCTATAAAACATGAAGAGAATGTAAAAATCCTCAGAAAGCTGACTGCTGATCTTGGTTTGAACCAAGTTTCAATTCAATTCAGTTTATTTATATAGCACCAATTCACAACAGATGTCATCTCAAGGCGCTTAACAAGAAGTCATTTCAATACAATTATACAAACATTCCAATCAGTTAAAAAGTTTCCTATTTAAGGAATCCCAGCAGATTGCGTCAGTCATTGGCGTGAGGTTGGGCCCCGTTGATGCAGACTTTCCAACCACAGCAATCCTTCAGCAATCCCTCATACTGAGCAAGCATGTAGCGACAGTGGAGAGGAAAAACTCCCCTTTAACAGGAAGAAACCTCCAACAGAACCAGGCTCAGTAGGAGCGGCCATCTGCCACGACCGTCTGGGGGTTTGAGAAGACAGAGCAGAACACAGAAGGAACAGAAGATCTGATATAAGAGAACTTTCTATGTTACAGAAAGTAAAAAGTTAATAACAGGACAGAGTGGATGTTCAGTTACTGGGAGCATCATCCCAGTCGATGCCCCCCGTCCAACAGGGCATTGCAGCCAAGCAGGATACCAGACCAGGTATATCTTCTATGGAGAGAAAAACACTGAGGGAAAACAAAGTTAAGCTAACATTTAGCTTCAGTTTAAATGATTCAGGATGAAAATCTAAATAATTAGCTTCCCTCTGAATGTCCTGATTGTTTCTCCTGCAGTTTCACAGATTTTGGTCTGATTTTTTTTTATCTGCCTTTAAAGAAGTCTAAAAAGAGGAATGCAAAGCATTCTGGGTGTTGTAGTATCTTTCTTTCTACAGGCCCCAAAACCAGACAGGTCACTGGTAAGAAGAGTAGATCAGCTGGATCTCAGTTTATCATGGCTTGTTTTACAAACCTGAGAGAAGATTTAGATGTTGTGGTTGGAGAGTTGGCTGGAGCTGCTTTAGGCATTAAAGTTTAAACTTAAAGAAAATAATCAAAAGAAGATCCAAACAGCTCCTCAGATGATAACTGAAACTATCTGCTGAATTTGAAGCATTTAAGTTTCATCTCCAGCCTCAGATCTGGTTCATCTGAACCACCCATGACCTCTGACCTCTGCTGTCTCCTTTATGTGGTTCTGTGGGTTTAATGGGGGTAAAACACAAACTGAAGCTGTTCAAGGTTTCAATGAGACAATTTATGATTACAGATAAACAGTTTTTCTTCATTTAACCAGAAAACTGGATCAACTCTGAAGATCCAAGCAGGGAGAAAGTTTGAGGACAAAATAAATCTGGAATCATCAGATCCGCTATACAATATACAAAAGTACTGTTCCAAACAATCTTATTACTACTGCAGGGGGTAACCATGGTAACGGGCAAACCTGGTCTGTAGCAGGCTAAAAGTGAAGCTTAGCACCATCTATGATCTATGAATGTCCAATAGACAGAAACAGAGTCACACAACTGTCATGGAATGATAAGATAATCTGGAAAACATCAAATATATACAATATTATTCATACTAATAATTATGTATTATCCATAAGTACTTTAAAGAACATTATCACAAAAAAATCATAAAAAATAAGACAAATAAATACAAAATTAAACTAATTAGCAAACAAAATATAAAAGGAAATTGAGGCATTGAAAATAAAAGATTGAATATGTACACCAACATGTTATGTTCGTGGGTCACGCAGGTCCGGCTGTGGAGAGAGAATGGAACATTAAATACAGTAAGAACAATGACCTTCTGCTGTGCATTTGGATTCATACTTACATCCTTTTCCTTCTTCCTGATCTCAAGTTTGATCTTCTTAATCTGTAGCCTCTTATACTCCATTGCATGGAGGAGATACCGCTTATAAATTACACGAATGTCCTATGATGACTTAATGCGTCAGTGCAACCGACTGTGCAGTTAATGGTGGGTAAAAGGGAATGGCTACTCGCTTCACTTCGTCCAGCAGATGTAGTCCTCTTGCCAGCTGGGGAAGGCCTAGGTTCCTGCAGGAGGGTGTGTGGTACATTATTAAGGTGTGATTTTAACATTTCAAATACAACCAGTACATTAATGATTAGGCTTACATGTTGGAGCTCACTGTTTCATCATCATCATCATCATCATCATCATCATCATCATCATCATCATCATCATCATCATCATCATCATCATCATCATCATATGGGTGTTGGCTTCGGCCTTCTCCCTGCAAATAGATGTAGTGCAATGTTTCAACAGGTTAGGACCTACTGGGTCGACTTGGGTCCCGGCTGCATCCTCATTGTGCACTTGTTGTGGGTCAGGGAGAATAATTTGATCCCCTGTCACTATCAGACACACAGGTGTATAGTTAGTTATCTCTAATGAGGGTCTGTCACCAGAATAGGGCCAGTGATTGACAGTACCTACAACATATGGGGCCCTGATCTCTGGGGCCACAGGGTTGGAGGAGCTCCCCCCCCCCGATCCCTAGTATCTTGGGCCCCTTATTTATCCCAAGGGCCAGGATCTCAGCTGGTGTGAGCTCCTCCCCCACCAGTACCCATGGATGCAGTCTGCTTTCTGGTGGTTACCAGACATGTATATATTCATAGCTGCCCATCTGTTTTGACTGATGCATTTCACATTACATTATGGAACATTTACCATTGCTGAGAATGTTCTTATATTTGATTCTGACCTGGTGGCCGGTCCTCCTCTGGCTACTGAGGTTACTTCTGTTGAGACATAACCGTGAGGGACACACACCATGTCTGCCCTACGGCACATTTCATAGAGGCAATTTAAGGAGATCATCATTCTTATGATGTAACAAGGGTTAGGGCCTCCGATTGATAGGAGATAGATGATTGATTTGCTGTCACCTGCATTCACTTAGTTACTGTAACAGGGATCCTCATCTACATTCAATTGCTTGATTTGCTAAATGATTCTAGATAAATAATAATGCAGGAGATAAATTACAGCTATCCCATCGATTTGCATAATAATCAGTTGATAAATGTGATGAATATCACTTTCTAATATCACTTTCTAACATTACTTCTAGGGCTGCCAAATGATCAAATATGGAGAATTTCACATAAATTGCAGTGAAACAATAATGCTATTTTAATTATGTTCATATGAATGTTATTAGTGCTGTCTTTTTGTTCTTTGGGGATTTTTATTTTTATTTTAGGGATTTGGTTGCATTAATAGGTCCACATAATTGATTAGTTTAAAACAAAAACCATCAAGAAATCAGTTGCTAGATTATTGACTCCATATATTTTGTCCCTTTGATGGGGGATTATATAACATGATGCTGAAATACTTCATTTTCTTTATCAGCCTGTCGGCAATATTCTGCCACGCCTCATCCCTCGCTGTATTGATTGCCCGTATTGCCCTTCTTTAGGATTATGTGGCTGTAATCCTCATTTACCTCCATGAGGAGAGTTTGTTCCTCTGTGGAGAATATTTCTGCACGTTCTTTTCCTTTGCTTTTCAGCATTTTGGACAGTTTTCATTCTCGACTAGTGTGGGCTTTTTATTTTCCCTGTGGGCGTGTACAAGTGGAGGTTTAACAGCTGAAGCTTAAGTCTCAATTGGAGCCGGCGGGTTTCACTTGATGCAACGACTTGGAGCTAGATTGGGAAGTGGAGCTTAGTCAAGCTTCAAGCTTACACCTAAGTCTGGCAATTCTTAGCTACGTTGATGGAATATCCCCCAGATATTTAGTTTCCTTTTTCCAGATTTAAACTATTTCAGGACCAAACAGTGATCCTGACACACCCACCCGCTACTGTTTCCTAAGACTTTTATGTCCAGGAAATCTAAACCAATCACAGCAAAGTTAAAGTCATAATTAGATCAATCTAGAGCCAATCAACAGGTTCTGATGATTTTCTGCTTCCAGCCAATGAAAAGACGACATTTAAGATTAGATGTTGGACAATGTGACAGACTGTTGCATCATGGGTACACAAAGGAGCGTTAGCACAGATCCTTCCTCCCAGCAGATGTTAAGCCGCGTTCACACCCGTCAGCGCGTCCAGGCGTCAAATCGCTAAAACGGACGAAAGTCGGCGCTTTAAAATTAAAACCCAGCTGCTTGCACACTTGTGGTCTGCGTCGGCGCGTCTGGGCATCAGCGCTAGCGTTAGCTAGCGTAGCGTTAGCTAACATAACAAGAAAGTTAAAAGAAAAAATATTTTATTACCTGGCACTCCAATATCCTCCGATATCTTCCTCCAAATCAGATCCGATCTCTTCCTGTCTTTGTAAAAAGACGAAGACGGGTCATACAGTTCACGGACATTACATACAGCGATGATCAGTTTGTCCTCCATCTTGAATAAAAAATTTGCCGATTCACCCATGGAAGGAGTTACTACGTTAGTACAACGAGTCACTCTGATTGGTTGACGCCGCGCGTCTGCTGCCCGAAAGTTCAGTTTTCCCAACTTGACGCAGCAGACGCCCCGACGGACCGGCATCAGCCGCGGGGACGCGCTGATGCCAGCTGCGCCGACCCGCGCGACTTGCTGCGGGGCAGTTTGGCGCCCACTAGATGCGTAGATACCATAGACTTGCATGTAATCTAGCTGCCCTGCTGCCTGGACGCGCTGACCGGTGTGAACGTGCCTTTAGACTCCAGAACCATCACTGCTCCCAACAAACTCAAACTATGCACAAATACACATCTACATTTTGCACATTTTTATTAAGTTATTCTACTCAGTTGCACATTTCTATAAGTTGTAGTATGAAATTTTTAATATCTGGACAGTTTTGTTCTCATCTTTGTCCTTTTTCTGCACCGTCTGTTAGTTTTAGTTGTGTGTAAATCTACTTGCTTCCATTGGTCTGTCACTCTGGTACACCTGCACACCCTCTGCTCTGTCACTTGTCTTTCCTGAGTCCCCGTTTACCAGAGTGTGACGTGTCCTTGAACGCCTCTCAGCCTGTTCAGCAGGTTGGCTCAAAGAATCTCTGATATTTCAGAGCTGCTGAATCTGAACAGAGGAAAACTTTGCTGGACTGAACAACAACAACGACACAGTAAGAGGTGTAATTATATGTATTGTTATACATTGTTTCCGTACTGAGAATGTTGCATAGAGTTCAGTTTATCAACATAGTGCTTTATAATAATCCATCCATCCAGTTTGTGCTCATATAGAAAGCTGTTGTGTTGCTCTGGGCTGACTCTGTTAATCTTCCTTCCAGCAGGTCTGAGGAACAACAACATGTCTGCTGTAAGTTTACTCATCAGCTGGATCCTGATGTCAGAAAGTGTCTCCTGTTGGTCTCAATGTGAGTTCATCTGACTTTAATTATGCTGAACTTATGGTAAACAATATGCATCAATGGAAGAAGAAGTTGGATCCTGCATCATGTTAAACTTTAAATCAGCTGTTCTTGTTGCTTTCACTGATTATTCATCATTCAGGGTAAAATTATGATGGCAGAAAATTCATTTAGGAGGATTTAATTTTTATCAGGGAGAAATTAGTGCAATCAGAGGTTTAAGGCCGGGTGTTAAAGCGATTTTTACTGCGCTTCTTATCTATCCACGATAGTACATTTTGATGTGCTCAGCTTCTCTCACCTTTACGGTAATCACCGTCAGCGCAGCAGGAAGGGGGCGGGGTCTCCTCCTTACAGGTAGAACAGGTAGAAATACTGGAGATATGAAGAAAATCTGCATGTTTGTGTTTCAAAGAGGAGGAGAAAGATTTGATCCAGGGAGGATAAAGTGATTTTTCTTTTCTAACATGGAGAGATGAAAGCTGTCAGTCTGACATGTTTAGAAGCTGCAGAATCAGCTTTACTGCCTGGATTTGACTTTGACTCCACTTTGGTCTCAATAAACCAACATGTTAAATATATAAATCAATAAAATCTGGTGTGAAATAAAAATGTTGTCTGACTCTGGAGGCAGAGCAGCAGAGACTTTATCAGTTCTCGTCTTAAATCGGCTGTTTTTACCTTGATTCTCAGCCTCATTTAAAAGTTAATAATCGTCTCTATTAAATCATTAATAGAAGATAGAAGATATCACTATATTATCATAAAGTTTCACAACAACACTCATAACCTGATCCTGCTTCTAAAGTCATATAAAACGTTCTTTGTTACAGTTCTAATAATCATGTATGAACAGACTGGAGGTCATGTGACCCTGGGCTCTCTGATGCAGCTGTAGGGAGCAGAGCTCCACGTTGACCTTTAACCTCTGTGGGGTCTCCTGTCCTGCAGATCGGAGGAACGTCTCGGCCGAAGCTGGACACACCGTCACTCTGCCCTGTCAGCATCCTGACAACTTCACCGTGGAGGTGGTGAAGTGGAGCAGGACGGACCTGGGGGAGGAGTACGTCCTCCTCTACCGGGACGAGCAGCTGGATAAATCCTACCAGAAGCCGTCCTTCTGGGACCGGGTGGACCTGCAGGACAGGCTCATGGAGGACGGAGACGTGTCTCTGGTTCTGGAGGACGCCAGGACCCACGACGCTGGAACCTATGAGTGCAGAGTGGTCCAGAGGGGAGGAGCTAAGCTGGAAACTGCTCCCATCTGCATCATCCACCTGGATGTAGCTCCTCCTCCTCCTCTTCTTCCAGGTGAGTCCGTCTGCCTCTGGATCAGAACTTCCAGCAGCTTCCAGGTTCTGGATGATGATAGAAACATCTCAGTTCTGATGATGTTGGTGAGACTCTAGAGATCAGCTGGTCTGAGATCAGTAGATGATGTTCTCCCACCTGGTTCTGTTCTGCAGGGGACAAAGACGGAAACAAAGAGGACGAGGATGAAGACTATGAGTACGAAGAGGATCTGGAGGAAGGGACCAAGGAGGAAAAGATCCAGGATGAAGGGAATGAGGACGAAGTGAAGGAAGGATCCATTGTCCTGCCGGTTCTCTTCATCATCATCCTCTTTGTTGTAGCTTTTCTGATCATCAGGGGGCGCTGCTTCAGACCACAGGTCCTAACAGAGCTGATTCTTAAGAATAAGTTTCTGCCGTAGTCAGAACCTCAGAGGGAGTCCTGCTGCAGCTGCTGGGGCCCAGAACCAACCTGGATCCATCCAGAACCTGCTGGGATCTGAACCAGGACCGGAGATCTGGAACAATGTTTCATCTCCATCAGGTCAAAGTGTCTTTTCCACAACTGCTGTGAACGCATCACCAGACATGGACCCTCCTCCACCTCTATCGCCATGGTAACACATGCTTGAACCCTGACCTCCTGTAGAACAGGTTAGGCTCCCAGGTGAGCCACCTGTCAACTGATCCATGGAAGAACTGGACTGATCTTCTGTTCTCCTCTCAGGTTCCAGCGTTATCTTCTCATTTTATCTTGTTTCTGTTAAACTGAAGATTGAACAATAAAGTTGTTTCTTTATTGATAAAATGGTTAAAAAAAAGTGTTTAAAAGTAGAAACCAGCTACCTGGGGTTGAATGCAGCATCACAGAGTCCTCCCTGACCTGCTGCTGGGTTCCTTGGTCTCCATGATGCTGGATGTTCTCTGATGTTCTCTAAGGAACCTCTGAGGCCAGAACCAGAACATCTGGACTCTCGGTACTGATGGGGGGAATTCTGAAGGCAGCAGCTGGTGATGGATTTTATTTTGGGATATCAGAATAAGGAGGGATGAATCAATGTGCATGCAACATTTTATTATTTTCTTCTTTTTTTTTGGGGGGGGGGGGTCATTTGAAAAATAATTGTATACATTTGTAACACTTTCTTTCCACTTTACAGTTATTCTAACATTCTGAGTTGGTCTGTCACATAAAATCCATTAAAGTTTGTGTAAATCCTAAAGTTCTGGTTGTATAAATATGTCTGTATCTGGATTTGATGCTGAAGTGATGAATGAATCGTCTTCCTCTGATCCAAACAGTGAAACCATCATCTGAACAGACTGGAGAACCTTCAGGGTCCAATCAGACGGATCAGCGCTCTGCTGCAGCCTTACAGCGCTGCGTTCACTGACATCTGGAAACAGAGGAATTCCCATCATTCTCAGTGTTTCATGGCAGCAGCTCTTCTGTCTGACCTTTAATCATGAGCTGCAGAACATCTGGAGGAGTTTCAGAACCTCAAGGATCCTGGAGTTCAGTTCTCTCCTCCAGAGTCCCAGCCGGGTTTTACTGCTGGAACCAACATGTCGCCGTTAAAGACACAGATGATCAGATGCATGTTGGATATGAACCAAAGTTGTTGCAGAAACACGTTTATTTTTCATGAATTGAATCCTTATTCCTCCTCAGCGCCATCATGTGAGCGGCTGCTGAGGGAAGAAGCAGCGACTCCAATCCTTCTCTGAACTCAACCGCTCCTCTGTCTCTGCAGATAATCTCTGCAGCTCTTCTGATCCACGTCTTTTGTCTCAGAGACGATGAAGACGGGTGAAGTTGAAGGTTAGAGCTGCAGCTGATCAGGTTTGTCTGGACTGAACCGGTTCTGAGGAGGAACCGCTCCCCCTCAGGGTCATCTACACGACTCCTCAGAGGTCAGAACAAGACAGCATTCATCGTGTTGGCTCAGTGTTTACTGGATGCTACAACAGCAGCAGAGTGTCGTATCGTATAGATTAGGTTTGATATCAGTTCCTGCTGGCCTTTGACCTCCAGCTTATACAGTAAAGTTTATCTATGGATTCAGTGAATGGCTCTTTATGCTAAGGCAGCGTAAAGCTGCAGGGTGGAGCTGCTGATGGATGTTTCTCTGAGGTATTTTAACACCATTCCACCCCAGGATCAACCAAGGAGTGGTTTCATTCAGAAACACTCCAAACCTCAGGCTCAGCAGGCTGCCTGACTGTAACCTGTTCATCCAACAATAAAATACATCAATAATACAAGGTCTGCAGGAGCTGTTTTATTAAAGGTGCCCTGCAACACGTATTTCATTACTTTTGTGCTAATTTCTGAAGTTTACCATGGCTAGTCCTTCACCCAGTGCAACAAGTAGGCTAGAGGAACTTTGTTTATCGCGGCAGAAATGGCTTCTTCAGGTATAGGCGAGGGGGCCCTTTGAACATTTTGTGCCCAGAGACCTCTGCTAACATAATCCGGCCCTGTTTGTGTCGGTTTCCTCCATAACATGACAGCTTGGCAACAGCTGTTATCAAATAATTTTAGCTTTATGGGATGAATTTAGCTTGGCTAGCGAGTGCATTAAACCTGTATAACAGCATTTTCTTGAGCTGACAATAGAGTTTTACTTAGGGGGCTGTGCACTGTCGACTGACGCGATGGTTCTGCTCCAGGCTTCAACCGTGTGGCGAAGCCTTTGCCGTACTCCCCAAAGTTGACAAAGTCTCCCTCTTCAAAATGTATTGAACAGATAACTCAATTCGTATGATCCGTTTGTGGCATTGTCCAAAAAATGAACTGAAGCCATTCAATTCAAAATTCAATTCAAAATTACTTTATTAATCCCAAAGGGAAATTAAATGTTGTTGTAACTCATTATGCAAGTTCCTTCAAAGATTTGTTGTAGATGCTGATGGCTGTGGGTAGGGATGATCTCTTGTAGCAGTCTGCAGATCTGAAGAAGCCTCTGACTGAAGACGCTCTGTAGTTGTCTGATGTAGAAGATGCTCTGGATCCATGGCGTCTTCTTTTCAACTCATCAGGGTTTTGTTTCATCCTCAACTCTGGGTTCTTGGGCTACATGTGCGTTGTTTAACTTCTATTGTTGCATAGGGCACAAGCCCGTTGACGTTCAGCCATCTTTGCTGTATAGGAAAACTCAGTGAGCTACACGAACTCTGTGGGCGCGTCTCAAGTGGGAGAGCTCATGAATAGTAATGAGTAACGAATCACTTCCGCCTGTTTCGTTTTATTGGCTGGAGCTGACAGAGGATGTAGCAGATCATTTTCACATTCACGACATAACACAAACACATATGGACCTAACGCATTTTTAAAAATACACGTAAAAATGGTTTTGTGTGGGAGGGCACCTTTAACTCCAGCCTATAGATTTTATCATAGAGAGAACAATAAAACATCATCTGTTAGTTGTTGGACTCTACTCTGAGATTTCCTTTGATAGAAGCTGTTTGCACTATGATTTTATTTAGGGGCATTAAAATGGGGGTGGTCTTGAATACATTAATATTTCTATTTGTAGTAATGTTGAAAACTATATCTCAATATTTTTTACTTTTACCGTTGTGAGTGATTGTAGCAGGCGGTTGAGCCTGTGGTTGGGGAGTAAAACAACAGACTGAAAACATCCTGTTAGGTCCGTTGGGTGTTATGGGATTTGACTTTAATTTTTTCCTTTCACTACGTTTTTTTCACAATCTCTGCTGCTCTTATGTTTGGTTACTCATGTCAGTGTTCATCCCTTATTTGTTTTCTTAAGTTCCTATTTATATTTATCCATTGTTAGTCCTAGGGGCCTGTACCATGAAGGTGGCTCAACAAACTCGGGGTTACAGGATTGGTTTTGAATCGACAAAACCAAACCGATGCAATCAGGCTTAATTGGTACCATGACGCAGGTTATCAACTTTCTCTGTCAACTCAGGCTTTGATCCTTAAGCAATGATTAATCCACAGGCGCGTGCACATAAAAGAGTGACGACGACACTGAACAACCAATCGCGTTCGATATGGATAGAGCGAGAGCTATCTACTTTTCAACGGAGGAGCAAGAGATTATTCTCCAGAAATATGAAGAATTTAGAAATATTTTTCAAGCACGCAGTAACACTGTATCTGCTGCCAAAGCAAGAGAACAATCGTGGAGGAAGATTGCTGATTGTGTTAATGCGTGGGTTAAACAATTAATGTACATTTAAGTAGGCTAAGCATATTAAAATATATTAAATGCTAAAATGAAAATGTATTCGTGTTGATATATATACATGTATATATATATATATATATACACTACCGTTCAAAAGTTTGGGGTCACATTGAAATGTCCTTATTTTTGAAGGAAAAGCTCTGTACTTTTCAATGAAGATAACTTTAAACTAGTCTTAACTTTAAAGAAATACACTCTATACATTGCTAATGTGGTAAATGACTATTCTAGCTGCAAATGTCTGGTTTTTGGTGCAATATCTACATAGGTGTATAGAGGCCCATTTCCAGCAACTATCACTCCAGTGTTCTAATGGTACAATGTGTTTGCTCATTGGCTCAGAAGGCTAATTGATGATTAGAAAACCCTTGTGCAATCATGTTCACACATCTGAAAACAGTTTAGCTCGGTACAGAAGCTACAAAACTGACCTTCCTTTGAGCAGATTGAGTTTCTGGAGCATCACATTTGTGGGGTCAATTAAACGGTCAAAATGGCCAGAAAAAGAGAACTTTCATCTGAAACTCGACAGTCTATTCTTGTTCTTAGAAATGAAGGCTATTCCATGCGAGAAATTGCTAAGAAATTGAAGATTTCCTACAACGGTGTGTACTACTCCCTTCAGAGGACAGCACAAACAGGCTCTAACCAGAGTAGAAAAAGAAGTGGGAGGCCGCGTTGCACAACTGAGCAAGAAGATAAGTACATTAGAGTCTCTAGTTTGAGAAACAGACGCCTCACAGGTCCCCAACTGGCATCTTCATTAAATAGTACCCGCAAAACACCAGTGTCAACATCTACAGTGAAGAGGCGGCTGCGGGATTCTGGGCTTCAGGGCAGAGTGGCAAAGAAAAAGCCATATCTGAGACTGGCCAATAAAAGAAAAAGATTAAGATGGGCAAAAGAACACAGACATTGGACAGAAGAAGACTGGAAAAAAGTGTTGTGGACGGATGAATCCAAGTTTGAGGTGTTTGGATCACAAAGAAGAACGTTTGTGAGACGCAGAACAACTGAAAAGATGCTGGAAGAATGCCTGACGCCATCTGTTAAGCATGGTGGAGGTAATGTGATGGTCTGGGGTTGCTTTGGTGCTGGTAAGGTGGGAGATTTGTACAGGGTAAAAGGGATTCTGAATAAGCAAGGCTATCACTCCATTTTGCAACGCCATGCCATACCCAGTGGACAGCGCTTGATTGGAGCCAATTTCATCCTACAACAGGACAATGACCCAAAACACACCTCCAAATTGTGCAAGAACTATTTAGAGAAGAAGCAGGCAGCTGGTATTCTATCGGTAATGGAGTGGCCAGCGCAGTCACCAGATTTGAACCCCATTGAGCTGTTGTGGGAGCAGCTTGACCGTATGGTACGCAAGAAGTGCCAATCCAACCAATCCAAATTGTGGGAGCTGCTTCTAGAAGCGTGGGGTGCAATTTATCCAGATTACCTCAACAAATTAACAGCTAGAATGCCAAAGGTCTGCAATGCTGTAATTGCTGCAAATGGAGGATTCTTTGACGAAAGCAAAGTTTGATGTAAAAAAAATCTTATTTCAAATACAAATCATTATTTCTAACCTTGTCAATGTCTTGACTCTATTTTCTATTCATTTCACAACGTATGGTGGTGAATAAGTGTGACTTTTCATGGAAAACACAAAATTGTTTGGGTGACCCCAAACTTTTGAACGGTAGTGTATATATTATGTGTGTAGATGTATGTAAAATGTGAAAGTATAGGCTATTACATCCTAAGAAAGATTGATATTCATTAATTTTTAGATGCAACCCCAACTCCAAACGTTCTTGGCAGCAGATCAAGACAAAATATAAAAATATAATTCAAAGTGGTGAGTATTTACCATAACCTTTTATTATTTTCTTAGAACATTTAATCACAAACACTTGCTTGCAGCAAACAGAAATAAATGTGAAATAAGGAAAACTGGGGGAGGGCCACCTCCTCAAGATTACACTGTGGCAGAGGAGTTGGCTCTGAGCAACAACAAGGGGCGGCCGATTATGGATGGGATTGCATGTGCTGTACAGTCAGGGCATGGCTTCGATGAGTCACATTTGTTATGTGCGGCTCAAGAAGCTTCCGGGGAAAATCTGTATCTTTCATACAAGTACGCATCAGGAAAGTCAAATGGATTTTGTCTGTCCATAAAAACTCGTACTCTACGAAGTGCTCGTCTAACAATTTGCACGGAGATGTCCACAGGATTAGGGAGAAAAGGTGAAGCCATTGCAACAGAGAACAGACGCTGGGAATTAGTTACGTCACATATATGTGTCTTTGCTCACAGCTGATTGGTCAAACTTCAGTCTGAGATCTCGAATCCAGAACATAACCTGCCCCGGAGCAGGTTAGCCGTGCAGCGTAAGATACCATGGCAACGAACACCGATCAAAGCCGAGCCACTTTCATGGTACCCAAAACCCAGGGTTGGTGGAAACTAAGCTGAAACATAGCTGGCTAGCCACCTAATCCGGCTTCATGGTACAGGCCCCAGGGGCCTGTGTACCCGTCGCTGTATTTTTCCTCATCCTCCCGAGTTTATGTAAGCTTCTTGTTCTTTTGTTTTGTTGCCATAAAATTTTTATTTTGAACTTTTCTGCGTTCACACACATTGACACATCCAAGCCTGAAGCCCCGGCAAAATCGTTTGACAACGCCACTGGCCCAGCAGATGTGTTCAGCTGTTAGCAGTTACAAGCTGTTGACATCTAGAATCGGCCAAATGAACCGACCGGCCCATTCATTAAAATGTTGCTTTGAAACACTGATATATGTCTCTATTCTACAGTCCTTCAGACTGTGAGTCCTACTGCAGCTGCAGTAATCTAGGTTTTATTTCTGCAGAACATTCTGTTTCCTCAGCACTGAGGACAGGATGATCCTCTGTAGACTTCAGTGAAAAGATGAAACTCAGAGAGCAAAACGTTTTAGTTTTAGCACCTCAATATGGGACCTGTGAAATGATCCATTAATGGAAGAATCAGCAGTAGGTCACATTAACCACCAGAGGTCGCCAGAGATCCTCAGGTGGAAATTTTCAGGAAGAACAGAGTCAGCAGCATCAGCAGGGCTGAAGGTTGTCCATGAAGCTGTCATGAGAACAAGGAGGAGGAGGATGTAGGAGATCTTCTTCTCTCTGGGTTTCTGAACTGGACCAGAGGTCTTCCTTTCTCCTGTCCCCTTCTGAGGTTGAACAGTTGGGTTCCCACTGCTCACAATTAGTCACCAGAGGGCATAGAGGGAACCTTAAATGTCCTGATTATATGACTGATCAAAAGCTCCAGACAGTTTGTGGTCTGTAACAATGTGTTTATTAATAATAAACTGCTTTTATGATTAAACACATTAAAAGCAACATGGTATAGGGTTATATCCCCACCCCCCAGCAGGGACTCGACCAGGGATTGGCCAACGAGGGGCCCCACGTCGGGATGCCACACCGATGGCTGCAGCGGACGGATGACATCCCCAGGCCAAGCCCAGCCAGCACCTGGACACCAAGTTGTGCCAGTTCCTGAATCCTGATACCTTGCAATGCAAAGTGCCGACACCAGGCATCCAACCAAGGCCAGTCAAACCCACCAATGAACTGACCACGCATGAAACGTACAGGACAGGTGATCGAATGAGCATTGACAGTGTATCCGTATTCCGCCGACCCACTGGACAGGCAGCATCCAACAATCCCAAAACTGGCACAACCGAAAGAGGTGTCCCAACCAACAGAAGGAAGACATCAGCCCGGCACATCAGCCGACCAACCACTAAGGCCCGGTCAGGCATACAGCAGGTTTGAACCGGATCGCCCTCCTGAGCACCAGCCCCGGATATCAAGAGCCACCAACACACCAGCAGGCAGGGGCATCAGTCACTGGCAGAGAGTGATGGAGGGGAAATAGCCCCCCATTAGATGTAAGGCCTGAGAAGTGCCAGGGGAGAGGGCAGCCCAAGATCTAACATGACAGGGAGGCAGAGACATACAGACACAGTCATACGTTCCCTCCCTCTTAACGTACATGCACTCTCACCGACACACCAAGACACCCAAGAAAGGACACTGTACCCTCACTCACACACCCTATAAACACTCTATACTCCCAGGTCCAGGTACTGATTCCCCAGTAGTGTCCTTCCCAGGGAGCCAGCTCCCCCACTGACTCAAATAGCCCCAGAAGGAGAGCTATACCCACCCCGACATACGCTCTATCAAAACACAAAAGACACTAGACACCCAGGTTGAGCTCAGCCCCCCTCCTCCCGCACACCCCTTCCCCCATCCAAGTGCACCCGACAGGGGGATAGCCCCACTCAGGTGGGGGCCATGACATCCAATTCCCCCATCTGCCTAGCGATTTTAAAATTGCTAGGGACAATAACCATAAACTTGAGTGTGTTTGAAGAATGCTGAGGACAATTATTATTACTTAAAACAGTCCATCGGTCCATTTTGAACAGTTCACTACGAGGACGCCTGAAGGTGGCGCTAGAGCATCGGTGTCCACAGTGCAGCCATTTAAGACCCCTGGACTGCAATTCAAGAATGATTAATTTTCTAATGATTTATTTTAAAGCTGTAAATCAGTTTTGTAACATTTAAAGCTGAGCGTTCACACAGTTATTGGTCACGTTTAAAATTCTTGTAAACTTTCCCGTTGTTTTCAACACACTGAAACTAGCACTGATAAAACACACATAGTTTATTATGGATGTTTCATTATGAGCAGGTGAAAGAGCCAGACCAGCACCACGGACAGCGGCACCGTAGAGCTTCAGCAGACTGGAGGACCGCTGATGTTAACATTTTTACCTGTAGGCCGGATTGTCCAACCTCACATGTTTTTAGAGATGGAACAAAGAGAGAAAAGTCCTAATCAAGCAATTAAATATAATATTTTCAATTAGTTGGATCCTCCTATTATTGGTCTTCAGTCTGTGTGCATGTCCTAATCTGAAACTGTTCTGGGCAGCAGCTTGGGTGGGCTGCTGTACTGTAACCCTCATGTGGACTACAGCTGGTAGACAAAGTTTAGAAAAACTCATCCTGGAAGAGAATGTAGAGTTTAGCAGAATATCAACATTTATCATGTATTTTCTGTTGCCAGAGGTAAAGTGAGATGTTTCTGAGGACAGCTCAGTATTTTCAGCTTTATTTTATGTTTACCTAAAGGTGGCGCTATAGCATCAGTGTCCACAGTGCAGCCATTTACAGTAGGACCCCTGGACTGCAATTCAAGAGTAATTCATATTTGGCAGGATACCAGTGGATCCAGAAAGATCTTTATAATATTTAATCAGTTCAAAATTCTTACCAAAAAATTACATTATTTCAATGGAAAATGTTAGAAACAACTCAAAGTATAAGTCTTCTAATAACTTATAGGTTTTAGTTTTCTCTCATATTTCTCAGTGAACAGGAGACAGAAGATGAACCACAGAAACAAGATAAAGAAACTTGATCCGAACCATAAAACCTGGGATGCAGAGCGGTGACAGAACATCTGATGGACTGATAAGTGTTTTAGGTGTTTGATGCTTGCAGTTGTCCAGCAGGGGGCGCTGTTTCTCAGCTCCCTGGCTGTCAGAAGGCAAGGCAAGGCAATTTTATTTGTATAGCACACTTTCAACAGCAGGGCAATTCAAGGTGCTTTACATGATTTGGTGATTTAAAAAAACAAAACAAAAAAACTATGGAAATTAAAAGTAAAAGAAACACACATTACACAATAAAGTAAGAGAAAGATCAATAAAGCAATAGAGCATGAACACATTTCATACATATGACATCAGTCATTTAATCGAAGGAAATTCTAAACAAACGTTTTTTTAAGTCCAGAGTGCAGCTAGCCTGTCCTGGACTCAGATCCAGAAGGTAGAGCTGCGGTTGGTTGAAGGCTTTTGGGCGTCCGCTGTGATTCAGTTGTTGCCTGTCCTGGACTCAGATCCAGAAGGTAGAGCTGCGGTTGGTTGAAGGCTTTTGGGCCTCCGCTGTGATTCAGTTGTTGCCTGTCCTGGACTCAGATCCAGAAGGTAGAGCTGCGGTTGGTTGAAGGCTTTTGGGCCTCCGCTGTGATTCAGTTGTTGCCTGTCCTGGACTTAGATCCAGGTCAGCGTCTCTCTGGGTGGAGTTTGCCTGTTCTCCCTGATCACATGTGGGTTCTCTCCTGGTACTCTGGCTTGTGGGAGAATGCTGCCTTCAGGCATGTGGGGAGTGCATGCATGGTTGCTCCTAATGTGTGTCTGTTAGGACTCGTTTGGGGTGTAGCTGAACACATTCCCAACGACTGGAGACAACCTCCAGCAACCCTGCGAGAATGAACTGGTTACTGAAGGTGGATGTATAGAGTCTTTATATCAGACTGTGATGGGTGGATGTTATAAAACACAGAAACAGATGATGGAGAGATTGTATACAACTGACGGTCAGATAGAAATCAAGCAGTTTTTCAAAGGTTCTGGTTCTTCTCTGGAAGACTCTCATTTCCAAAGTCATACCGGCTGTGAATTCTTGTTGGACGGGGGGCATCGACTGGGATGATGCTCCCAGTTACTGAGCATCCTCCGTGTCATGTTATCAACTTTTTACTTTCCTTTAATATAGAAAGTACTCTTAAATCAGTTCTTCTGCTCTTTCTATGTCTCTACTCTGACTTCTTGATCCCCCAGACAGTCGTGGCAGATGGCCGCTTGTACTGAGCCTGGTTCTGGTTCTGTTGGAGGTTTCTTCCTGTTAAAGGGGAGTTTTTCCTCTCCACTGTCACTACATGCTTGCTCAGTATGAGGGATTGCTGTGGTTGGAGTCTGAATCAATGGGACACAACCTCAAGTCAATGATGCAGTCTGCTGGGATTCCTTAGATAGAAGACTTTAAACTGGTTGGAATAATGAACTGAGGGATTAATTGGAATGTATGGATGATTTTTCCAATAAACTGCCTTGAGCTGAAATGAGTTATAAATTGGTGCTATACACATAAACTGAACTAAATTAAATTGAATTGAAAAATATAATATTTATTTTAAATGTACTGTCAAACATGCTTTCGGGTTTGTTATATTGTGTACAAGACAACTCCATGTTTATCATATCTTTTAGAATTCTCGATATGAATAAGATCAGTCAGAACCAATCAGAGCGTCACTGTATAAACATGGCAACAGCGCCATCTAGAGGCTGAGTTAAAGTCCTGCGGGATTCCTGTGAAATGGGAGTTATTTAGTAGTTAAGTTATGTAGAATCATGGTACGGGTACAAAACAGGAATAATAAACAACAGGAGTGGCAAAGATCGGGAATAAAATGCGCAGCCATGATTAGCTCGCTCACAACATTTGACACAACAAGAACGGAAACGGTGCTGCCGACTTAGCGAGTTTGTCGCTATATTTACTTAGTTTTACTGTTTAAATGCTGTCAGGGAAATTTGACACAGTATGCACGTCCTAATCTGAAAGTTTTATTTTGAAAAAGTGATGGCCTGGTATCTGGGCAGCTGCTCTGGGTGGGCTGCTGTACTGTGACCCTCATGTGGACTACAGCTGGATCTTCTTAGACAAAGTTAATATCACTTTATCAGAAAAACACATCCTGGAACAGAATGTCGAGTTTTATGGCGCAGTATTGGGGCCAAAATTCAGACTACTTCCCTGCCACAGGAGGATATATCCATTCTGAAGCCAGCTACTGATCTGACTATGGGCAACTGAGAGAGAGACACCTCACGAGTGATCACATTAGATAGGCTGGCAATAGCATTGGATTGGCTCGCGACTAGCATTTCTAGGCTAGTCACCCAATGGATTGACTACTCTCTGCTGGCATTCCAAGGCTAGTTACCCGCTTTATTAGACTTGTTTTCTTCTTCTTCCAACTTTATGGTGGTTGGAAAACAGCTTGAGGTGCACTGTCACCACCTTCTGGACTGCCACCTGGTCTGGAATAGTTTTAATCACTTAAACCTCAATTAATTACTTGTTGCTCTTAAAAAGCACAATATCATCTTGGAAGTTATTTCCCCCTATAATTCTGTAAAATGTCATTAATCCTTAACTGAACACTGATTCTGTTGCTCAGATTTGAGTATTTTCCTCTCCTGCCCATATTTATCAGTCTACATGTGCAAATGTTTCCTCTTGCTCCCCCCCCCCCCCCCAAAAAAAAAAAAAAAAAAAAAAAAAAAATCACAATCACCTGTCCCTGGGTGTGAAATAAGGGTCCTCTGGATGGAATATGTGATTGTCCAATTACTGTTGAACATTATTTACACTTCTGTGTTCTGTGTTTGCGTGAAAAGTTTGGAATTCAACAGAAACATATGATTAATCATTTCATGCTTCAAATTTGGTTTGGGACTACTATTTTCAAGAGGAATTTCAAATATTTACTTTCCTCTTTGTCATAAACCAGTTTTTCCTATTACAGCCATGATTCTGTGTTTTGATTGGCTCATATTGTATAAGTTCTGTTCATAGAAGATCAGTGGCTGTGGCTCATCATTAACAGTAGTTTTCTCAGATTTATTGAGTTGCTGCTCATTGCATTCAATGAGCAGAACAACCATTGATCAATCCCTCTAGATAGAAAGAAATGAACAAATTAGAGTTTTCTACCGACCCTGGCTCAGGTTGTAGATGATGATCCGGTATGTTGAACATTGATACAACGACCAGCAGGTGGCGACAAAGTCCACTCCAGGTTTACTCGATCACTGCTGGGAGTTCTGTAGAAAAGTTCCTAAAACTTTAATATTAAAAAAAGAACAGATACATGAAAACCAGAAGTTTTATGATTAGACATGAATAATACAGTTAGTTAGGTGATAAATTCCTCCAAACGAGGCGGGGCCAAATGATGAAGGGATTTATAGACAATGCAGGCATATTTAAAACTGTTAAAATTGTATATATTGTTCTCTCTATGGTACAATCTATAGGCTGGAGTTAATAAAACAGCTCCTGCAGACCTTGTATTATTGATGTATTTTATTGTTGGATGAACAGGTTACAGTCAGGCAGCCTGCTGAGCCTGAGGTTTGGAGTGTTTCTGAATGAAACCACTCCTTGGTTGATCCTGGGGTGGAATGGTGTTAAAATACCTCAGAGAAACATCCATCAGCAGCTCCACCCTGCAGCTTTATGCTGCCTTATCATAAAGAGCCATTCACTGAATCCATAGATAAACTTTACTGTATAAGCTGGAGGTCAAAGGTCAGCAGGAACTGATATCAAACCTAATCTATACGACACTCTGCTGCTGTTGTAGCATCCAGTAAACACTGAGCCAACACGATGAATGCTGTCTTGTTCTGACCTCTGAGGAGTCGTGTAGATGACCCTGAGGGGGAGCGGTTCCTCCTCAGAACCGGTTCAGTCCAGACAAACCTGATCAGCTGCAGCTCTAACCTTCAACTTCACCCGTCTTCATCGTCTCTGAGACAAAAGACGTGGATCAGAAGAGCTGCAGAGATTATCTGCAGAGACAGAGGAGCGGTTGAGTTCAGAGAAGGATTGGAGTCGCTGCTGCTTCCCTCAGCAGCCGCTCACATGATGGCGCTGAGGAGGAATAAGGATTCAATTCATGAAAAATAAACGTGTTTCTGCAACAACTTTGGTTCATATCCAACATGCATCTGATCATCTGTGTCTTTAACGGCGACATGTTGGTTCCAGCAGTAAAACCCGGCTGGGACTCTGGAGGAGAGAACTGAACTCCAGGATCCTTGAGGTTCTGAAACTCCTCCAGATGTTCTGCAGCTCATGATTAAAGGTCAGACAGAAGAGCTGCTGCCATGAAACACTGAGAATGATGGGAATTCCTCTGTTTCCAGATGTCAGTGAACGCAGCGCTGTAAGGCTGCAGCAGAGCGCTGATCCGTCTGATTGGACCCTGAAGGTTCTCCAGTCTGTTCAGATGATGGTTTCACTGTTTGGATCAGAGGAAGACGATTCATTCATCACTTCAGCATCAAATCCAGATACAGACATATTTATACAGCCAGAACTTTATGATTTACACAAACTTTAATGGATTTTATGTGACAGACCAACAAAAAATGTTAGAATAACTGTAAAGTGGAAAGAAAGTGTTACAAATGTATACAATTATTTTACAAATGACCCCCCCCCCCCCCCAAAAAAGAAGAAAATAATAAAATGTTGCACGCACATTTATTCATCCCTCCTTATTCTGATATCCCAAAATAAAATCCATCACCAGCTGCTGCCTTCAGAATTCCCCCCATCAGTACCGAGAGTCCAGATGTTCTGGTTCTGGCCTCAGAGGTTCCTTAGAGAACATCAGAGAACATCCAGCATCATGGAGACCAAGGAACCCAGCAGCAGGTCAGGGAGGACTCTGTGATGCTCCATTCAACCCCAGGTAGCTGGTTTCTACTTTTAAACACTTTTTTTTAACCATTTTATCAAAAAAGAAACAACTTTATTGTTCAATCTTCAGTTTAACAGAAACAAGATAAAATGAGAAGATAACGCTGGAACCTGAGAGGAGAACAGAAGATCAGTCCAGTTCTTCCATGGATCAGTTGACAGGTGGCTCACCTGGGAGCCTAACCTGTTCTACAGGAGGTCAGGGTTCAAGCATGTGTTACCATGGCGATAGAGGAGGAGGGTCCATGTCTGGTGATGCGTTCACAGCAGCTATGGAAAAGACACTTTGACCTGATGGAGATGAAACATTGTTCCTGATCTCTGGTCCTGGTTCAGATCCCAGCAGGTTCTGGATGGATCCAGGTTGGTTCTGGGCCCCAGCAGCTGCAGCAGGACTCCCTCTGAGGTTCTGACTACGGCAGAAACTTATTCTTAAGAATCAGCTCTGTTAGGACCTGTGGTCTGAAGCAGCGCCCCCTGATGATCAGAAAAGCTACAACAAAGAGGATGATGATGAAGAGAACCGGCAGGACAATGGATCCTTCCTTCTCTTCTTCCTCATTCCCTTCATCCTGGATCTTTTCCTCCTTGGTCCCTTCCTCCAGATCCTCTTCGTACTCATAGTCTTCATCCTCGTCCTCTTTGTTTCCGTCTTTGTCCCCTGCAGAACAGAACCAGGTGGGAGAACATCATCTACTGATCTCAGACCAGCTGATCTCTAGAGTCTCACCAACATCATCAGAACTGAGATGTTTCTATCATCATCCAGAACCTGGAAGCTGCTGGAAGTTCTGATCCAGAGGCAGACGGACTCACCTGGAAGAAGAGGAGGAGGAGGAGCTACATCCAGGTGGATGATGCAGATGGGAGCAGTTTCCAGCTTAGCTCCTCCCCTCTGGACCACTCTGCACTCATAGGTTCCAGCGTCGTGGGTCCTGGCGTCCTCCAGAACCAGAGACACGTCTCCGTCCTCCATGAGCCTGTCCTGCAGGTCCACCCGGTCCCAGAAGGACGGCTTCTGGTAGGATTTATCCAGCTGCTCGTCCCGGTAGAGGAGGACGTACTCCTCCCCCAGGTCCGTCCTGCTCCACTTCACCACCTCCACGGTGAAGTTGTCAGGATGCTGACAGGGCAGAGTGACGGTGTGTCCAGCTTCGGCCGAGACGTTCCTCCGATCTGCAGGACAGGAGACCCCACAGAGGTTAAAGGTCAACGTGGAGCTCTGCTCCCTACAGCTGCATCAGAGAGCCCAGGGTCACATGACCTCCAGTCTGTTCATACATGATTATTAGAACTGTAACAAAGAACGTTTTATATGACTTTAGAAGCAGGATCAGGTTATGAGTGTTGTTGTGAAACTTTATGATAATATAGTGATATCTTCTATCTTCTATTAATGATTTAATAGAGACGATTATTAACTTTTAAATGAGGCTGAGAATCAAGGTAAAAACAGCCGATTTAAGACGAGAACTGATAAAGTCTCTGCTGCTCTGCCTCCTGAGTCAGACAACATTTTTATTTCACACCAGATTTTATTGATTTATATATTTAACATGTTGGTTTATTGAGACCAAAGTGGAGTCAAAGTCAAATCCAGGCAGTAAAGCTGATTCTGCAGCTTCTAAACATGTCAGACTGACAGCTTTCATGTCTCCATGTCAGAAAAGAAAAATCACTTTATCCTCCCTGGATCAAGTCTTTCTCCTCCTCTTTGAAACACAAACATGCAGATTTTCTTCATATCTCCAGTATTTCTACCTGTTCTACCTGTAAGGAGGAGACCCCGCCCCCTTCCTGCTGCGCTGACGGTGATTACCGTAAAGGTGAGAGAAGCTGAGCACATCAAAATGTACTATCGTGTCTAGATAAGAAGCGCAGTAAAAATCGCTTTAACACCCGGCCTTAAACCTCTGATTGCACTAATTTCTCCCTGATAAAAATGAAATTCTCATAAATGATCCAATAACGTTTCCATCTGATTTTTTTGTCATCATATTTTAACCCTGAATGATGAATAATCAGTGAAAGCAACAAGAACAGCTGATTTAAACTTTAACATGATACAGGATCCAACTTCTTCTCCCATTGATGCATATTGTTTACCATAAGTTCAGCATAATTAAAGTCAGATGAACTCACATTGAGACCAACAGGAGACACTTTCTGACATCAGGATCCAGCTGATGAGTAAAGTTACAGCAGACATGTTGTTGTTCCTCAGACCTGCTGGAAGGAAGATTAACAGAGTCAGCCCAGAGCAACACAAGAGCTTTCTATATGAGCACAAACTGGATGGATGGATTATTATAAAGCACTATGTTGATAAACTGAACTCTATGCAACATTCTCAGTACGGAAACAATGTATAACAATACATATAATTACACCTCTTACTGTGTCGTTGTTGTTGTTCAGTCCAGCAAAGTTTTCCTCTGTTCAGATTCAGCAGCTCTGAAATATCAGAGATTCTTTGAGCCAACCTGCTGAACATGCTGAGAGGCGTTCAAGGACACGTCACACTCTGGTAAACGGGGACTCAGGAAAGACAAGTGACAGAGCAGAGGGTGTGCAGGTGTACCAGAGTGACAGACCAATGGAAGCAAGTAGATTTACACACAACTAAAACTAACAGACGGTACAGAAAAAGGACAAAGATGAGAACAAAACTGTGCAGATATTAAAAATGTCATACTACAACTTATAGAAATGTGCAACTGAGTAGGATAACTTCATAAAAATTTACATGTGTATTTGTGCATAGTTTGAGTTTGTTGGGAGCCGTGATGGTTCTAGAGTCTAACAGCTGCTGGGAGGAAGGATCTGTGCTAACGCTCCTTTGTGTACCCATGATGCAACAGTCTGTCACATTGTCCAACATCTAATCTTAAATGTCGTCTTTTCATTGGCTGGACGCAGAAGATCATCAGAACCTGTTGATTGGCTCTAGATTGATCTAATTATGACTTTAACTTTGCTGTGATTGGTTTAGATTTCCTGGACATAAAAGTCTTAGGAAACAGTAGCGGGTGGGTGAGTCAGGATCACTGTTTGGTCCTGAAATAGTTTAAATCTGGAAAAAGGAAACTAAATATCTGGTCTGCCCTGGTAGACAACAAGAGGGTTATTCATATTACTCCAACTTTTTAATGCTTGGTTATTTAACTTTTACTGTAACATGTATAATAAATGTTTAAAGATGTAATCCAAGCTTTGTTTTTATCAGCTTGTTTTATTATTTAAACCCGGCAGCTTGTTACTCCATCATCAGCCTTCAGCAACCACAGGATCAGGCCAAATCATCTTCAGTTCGTTGTTAGGGCAGCATGGTGGCCACATCAGGGCTACACGTCACTGCTGATGTCATAACAACGCCATCTAGTGGTCACATCAGATACCTGAAGAGTTCAGAGGAAACATGTTCCTGTTTGTCTTATTTTTGTTGATCACTACATCACCTTAATGCTGGAGGTTAACTGACAGAAGGATTTAATTTACATAAAATAAAATAAAATAAAATAAATGTTGCAAAAACTATTGGAAATGCTCATATTTTAGTACCAGGAAAGAAAGAAATGAAGAAAGAAAAGAAACATAAGCTACATTTAGAAATATAAGGGTAACTTCTTTATTTGATTTTATTTGATTCTGATATGGAAAATATATATTTCAAGTCAAACCAGATGAAACCGAGCTGATCCTCCACCAATAAAAAGAGACATGCTGACAGAAAGAGGGCGGGGCTTAACGTGCAGCCTCCAACCAAACATGAGATGATGTTTAATAATCAGAAGGAACCATGAAGTAGGAACCTTTATTGTTCCCTATTTTCATAATGTAGACATTTAGAAGCAGCTCCGTTCATAACTGATGGAGGAAATATTACAAACTGATGATATTTGACTCCAACAGGAGGCGCTGCAGAGCACTGGAGAAACTACTAGTTTGTTACTGAGATGTAAAACAAATATGAATCATTATTATAGTGTCACTGAAATGGGACATGATATTACTGTAAACATGCATTTCCTTCAAATGATTATAATAAATCCATTAATAGACGGTGATTTTAATGTGAACAAACTGGGTTTGGTGGTGGAGGTGGTGGAGGAGGTGGAGGTGTGATGGGTTTCTGTCTGGTCAGGATGTGAATAAAGTTGTTACTTCCTGTTCTCTCAGTTAATGTTCAGGACGGTTTAAACAGTTTGGAGACAGAAGAAATATTAATTTGGCAGAAGAGGTTACATTTTGTTATTTATTATTAAACATTGATACTTGTTCAATGGAGTCAATCATAATTTAAACTGTGTTTAAATTTAGTTGTAATATCAGAAATACTAATGAGAAATATTACAGGAAACACTAAACAACAACAATAACTAAATAGTTTAATAGATGGCTGAATACACAGACAGATTGATTTTAATTTTATAGAAATGAAGACGGTGAATCTTTTCTCTTCAGTGCTGACATCACTGATGTGGAGTCTGACGAAACAAGGTCAGTAAACCTCGATCCTCCTCTACTGGGCAAAACCTTGGAATGTAACTTCATACATCCATGATTAAAGGAGCTGTATGTAAGAAATGTATTTCAATGAATCAAAATGGCCCTGATATGTCACTAGACATTAAGAAATCATGTTCATTTCAAATACTTATATCACTGACAACAATAGTACAGCCAGGATATTGTCATTTAAAAAGTGAAGTTGCAGCCCTCAACTGATGTTGATGATGTCATCTTGTGTTTTGACCTGAAGCTCCACGCTCCACCTATCTACCAATCACGACGTCAGTAGTGTTTCGGCATCAGGGTTGCCAGCTCTGCTGTAGTTACTAGAGCTGCAATTACAAAAGTGTTTCGGATAGAAAATGTCTAACGTTACGACACCTAAAAGACCTTGTTATCATTCAGAAATACGTCGTGACAAAGTCCAAAATAAAACAAGGATTTTTATAGGAGATGCCTTTGCAAGATGTAGACGGCTGAAAAAAGAAGAATTCGAAGACGGACGCCAACGTTGCTGATTTTCTCCTGAACAGGTAAGATTCATCTATGTTGGTTAACTTCTACTTAATGTAAATGGACATTTCAAATATTCATGACAGTCAAACAAAGTCATGCATGTTCGTGCAAAGTGAAGTTACGTTAGTGCATATGGAGGAGGAGGGTCATAGAATTGAAAAGATAAGGAATTGTTTGGGAAATAAAAACGGCAAGTCGTCATTGCTAACATTAGCGATACATTATCAGAGCCCGTTTCTCTGTCATTATAATTAAACATAATTAACAGAAAAAAGCTTACTGTGTAGGACTCGTCACTTGCCATTGGAAGCTCCTTGTAGCAACCTACGTTCCTGCAGCTTATCTGGAAACCTCAAGTCGGGAGAGGATACACGGCTCTACAGTAATTTGAAAAGGATTGCAGTACCAGTTGTGGCCACAATCTTACATACGGCTCCTTTAATTATAATACATAAACATATCATTCTTTTTATTCTCTTAAAACTTTATAAACCTGTTATGTTACTAGGTGTGAGACTTTTAGTCATACTAATCTGGGTTATAGTCTAAGATAAGGAAATCATTACAAAATGTATGTTTTCAATTCAATGTCAAACACTATTTTATTGCAAATACATAAATACATAACCTTTACAACATTTTTATACCTCAACAGCTGGTCTGACTGTGAGTCCCAGCAGATCTCAGTTCTTTGTTAGAGAATCTGTGTCTCTGAGCTGTGAGGAGAACAACATCTCTGCTGGATGGACCCTGAGGAGGAACACAAGCAGAGGAACCAGGACTCAGTGTGGAGATGGATGGGGGAGACCTGCTGGTTCTACCTGTAACATGAGGTACCTCTACAGACATGACAGTGGAGTTTACTGGTGTGAGTCCAGAGAGGGAGCAGTCTATAGTCGTACCAACATCATCATCACTGGTAAGATCAGACTGTGGAGTTAGTGATGATGAAGCTGATGTGGAAATGGATGAAATGCTGTAGTTTGTCTCTGTGTTGAGGTGGATCAGTGATCCTGCAGAGTCCTGTCCTCCCTGTGATGGAGGGAGATGACGTCACTCTGAGCTGTCAGACAAAGACCACTCCCTCCAACCTCCCAGCTACTGATTTCTATAAAGATGGCTCCCTCATCAGGACTGAGCCTGCAGGTCACATGACCCTCCACCAGGTGACCAGCTCTGATGAAGGCCTCTACAGGTGTAACATCAGGGGTCATGGAGAGTCTCCATCCAGCTGGATCTCTGTTGAAGGTCAGCAGCTTCTCTCTTATTTCAGTCCTGCTTGTCTTCATCACCTGACCAGGTGGGATTCTTCCTGCAGGTAAACCTACAACTGTAGCTCCGCCCACATCAGGCTGCTCTCATCTTGGTCTTCATATTTTTACCCACCTGGTGGCGTTCAGTCCATACTGCATCACCACTCTCCTCATGTTGTCTTTATATCGACAAGCAACAGGTAACACTCTGATCAATCAATCAATCAATCAATCAATCAATCAATCAATCAATCAATCAATCAATCAATCAATCAATCAATCAATCAATCAATCAATCAATCAATCAATCAATCAATCAATTTCCTTCTGGGTTCACACCTTTTTCTCTTCTGAGTTCAGGAACCTTCTCCATATTGATGACCCGTTCCACCCAGACTGATTCAGGATTGGATGATACCTCTGATGATGTCATCACTGCTGTTACCACTGAACATCATTTCTAACCTGCTGGCTTGACTTTCCCTCTAAAATCAGAAAAAGAACTGAAGAGTTTATGGATCAGAACCAGCAGAGACCTGAGAACTCATCCCTGAGGATCTCCACACTTCACTCTTCAGAGATTTGATCCTGATTATCACTGGAGGAACACAAGTTGTTCAAATATCATAAAATGTAGAAATGAACTATACAAAAAATAATAATTATGACTGATAATTTAGTAATAAATGTTTTTCTGAGGTCTAACTGTGTAAAATACTTTCCTATTCCCTCACATGTTGGTCAGTTTCACCTGGAGGCCTAAACATGTCATCATCTTATGGTGAAAAGAATTCAAAGTAACTTTACTCTCCCTCATTCAATAGTTATTATTGTAGCAACAGTAGAAATATGAACAGGAAGGTTTATGGAGAACCTTTATGCTCCTATTGCTTCACTGAGAGCAAAGAGAACCGGGTCAGAACAGATTTAATCAAACTATTCTCTGATTGTTCTGGTTTAAAATGGCAGATTTAGAGGCCAGTGAATAAATGGTTTCGTCTCTGTGAATTTCCACTGATCAGTTGATGCATGTTAATGGATAAAAATATATTTATGTGAGGCTGTGGGTTTGCAGCACATCGTTCTGTGAAACTAGAACCTCTGTGGTCGTCCACCTTCCTGTTATCGCTTGAAACATTCAACCTGCTCACATTTAGCTGCTAAACTACTGAATCACTTCTATAGGGAGATAAACATGATCAGACATTTTTATTAGCTTTCCTCTATTGTCTGTCATTAATAATCTTTATCATAATAAATACAGCAACATGTAGATTGTAAGCCATAGAAAATCCCACTAGCTGACTGCTAACACAACTGTTAGCCTACATGCCGGCTAGTTAAGCCTCTAATGCCTAAATACACTTTTTTATTACAGCTGCTAATTATGAACTAAAATGTAACACTGAGTCTTTTTAGAACCTGATTTCTAAACCAGTTCAAACTGTATCTGCCTGGCAGCAGAAATATGAACATTTACTGTAATAAACTGAGACATGAGGGTTTCTCTTCACACATGCTGAGTTTGATCCTAAACTCTTCATTTAATTATGGGAATGTCTCAGATGTAGAGATACTGTTTGGCACATTTAACACATTTAAGTGTTCCAATATTACAGTCTGAAAGTAAAAACTACAGAAGTTGAGATGACTAAAGCTTCTTCTGAATTAACAGCTCTCTCTGATGGACAAAATAAGAAAATAAATATAATTTTACATGTTTTATTTTTATTTTGTATGAATCTAGTCATCATCAATGTTTTAGGGCCACTGTGACATTTTTTCTGTTCAAAAAGCAAACTTAGTTTTCTACAATAACAGCTTCATTTTTAGATTTATGTCTAAAGAAGATCTGACAAATAATAACTTCAGACATGAGCAGCAGAAGAACCAAGCAGATTAAATGTGGTATGAACACAGAATTCAAGTTTTAAGCTTATTAGTGAAATGAGAACGATTTGTGTTGTACCTCTATCAGATGATTTCTCTGATTCTGAATAACTTTGTGCAGCCTCAGAGGAAGAGGGCGGGTTCTACTCGGCGTCTCCAACAACAACAGAAACAAAGGTCCAGACAGTGAGAGCCACGATGAAGGAAACATCTGTCCGGTTTCTCCTCAGTAAGTACATCTTTCTTCCACATTGACTGTTTCTGTTCTAATGCTGGAAGAGAAGCTGAGAAGCAGACCAGATGAGCTTTAATGAAACAATGAGGAGGCAGCAGGTCTGAGCAGGAAGTCCTAGAAGATTCACCAGAAATGTCTGAAACAAACAGGAGAAAAGAGGAAATCCTGCTTACAGTCTGTAGGATCACTTAGACATGATGAGGAGCTTCTTCCATAATATTAACTCAATTCATTCAAACACTTTTGTAGAAATGATGAATTGTTTTGGTACAAACTGTATTTTATCATCATATCAAACACAAACCTGAAACATGTTGCTGATGAAAGCTCACACTCTGATGGTCAACAACTAAAACAGCTTCTTGTGTTTCTTATATTACACTATTCTTGCTGTTTTATGATCCTTATATGACTTTTCATATCTGGGATTAGTTAGCAGTTATGTGCAGCTCTTAATGTCACTCTGCTTGTTATAAAGTCCTTTATAGATGAGGTTTTATGGAGGGACAGATTTTCACCCATTTTCTGATGGACTTTTTCTATCAAATCAGAAACAGAATCTAAACTAATCTGCTTTGATTTCAGAACCAATCAGATATGGATCTGTTTGTTGATCCACCTGAGATCTGCTGATCAGTCAGAGATTCCTCTGGTCCAGAAGGACTTTGAAAAGGAACATTATTACCAATGATGGAACAAAGTGTGTCTCTGAAAGCTCTGAAACTGTTTCTCTTATTTGGATTGACTCTGTGATTTTTCTTCCCTCTTCAGCTCTGACTTTAATGATGAGCTGCACAACAAGCAAAGGTTGGTTCAATCTCCTGGAAGTCCTGATGACATTTCATCCTGAGATCTCCTTCACAATATAAGCATGTTGCTTTCTCTTGGATTAAATGATGGAAATGGTTTCAGACAATAACACTTAACATTTGTTACCTTTCATGTAAATTCAATAATTACCTTAAGGTCACTGTTTGAAGCAACTGGAAGAGACAGCTGGGTTTTTGGTTCAGGGTTTTTCTGCAGGATTTCTGATGAGAATAAAACCAATCAGCACTTTTTCATTCCAGCAGCTGGTCTGACTGTGAGTCCCAGCAGATCTCAGTTCTTTAAAGGAGAATCTGTGTCTCTGAGCTGTGAGGAGAACAACAGCACTGCTGGATGGACCCTGAGGAGGAACACAAGCAGAGGAACCAGGACTCAGTGTGGAGATGGATGGGAGGAACCTGTTGGTTCTACCTGTAACATGAGGTACCTGCTCCCACGGGACAGTGGAGTCTACTGGTGTGAGTCCAGAGAGGGAGCAGTCTATAGTCGTACCAACATCATCATCACTGGTAAGATCAGACTGTGGAGTTAGTGTTGATGAAGCTGATGTGGAAATGGATGAAATGCTGTAGTTTGTCTCTGTGTTGAGGTGGATCAGTGATCCTGCAGAGTCCTGTCCTCCCTGTGATGGAGGGAGATGACGTCACTCTGAGCTGTCAGACAAAGACCACTCCCTCCAACCTCCCAGCTACTGATTTCTATAAAGATGGCTCCCTCATCAGGACTGAGCCTGCAGGTCACATGACCCTCCACCAGGTGACCAGCTCTGATGAAGGCCTCTACAGGTGTAACATCAGGGGTCATGGAGAGTCTCCATCCAGCTGGATCTCTGTTGAAGGTCAGCAGCTTCTCTGTCTGCTTCAACCTTCATGATGAGACCAGAACTAAATAATGACCTCTGCTTCATTCCAGGGAGACCCTCCACCTCTCCTCCACCTTCATCCACCTCTCCTCCACCTTCATCCATCCTTCCATCCAGCTGGATCTCTGTTGAAGGTCAGAAGCTTCTCTGTCTGCTTCAACCTTCATGATGAGACCGGAACTAAATAATGACCTCTGCTTCATTCCAGGGAGACCCTCCACCTCTCCTCCACTTGCCTCCACCTCTCCTCCACCTTCATCCATCCTTCCATCCAGCTGGATCTCTGTTGAAGGTCAGAAGCTTCTCTGTCTGCTTCAACCTTCATGATGAGACCAGAACTAAATAATGACCTCTGCTTCATTCCAGGGAGACCCTCCACCTCTTCTCCACCTTCATCCACCTCTCCTCCACCTTCATCCATCCCTCCATCCAGCTGGATCTCTGTTGAAGGTCAGAAGCTTCTTTCTTATTTCAGTCCTGCTTGTCTTCATCACCTGACCAGGTGGGATTCTTCCTGCAGGTAAACCTACAACTGTAGCTCCGCCCACATCAGGCTCCTCCCATGTTGGTCTTCATATTTTTACCCACCTGGTGGCGCTCAGTCCATACTGCATCGCCACTCTCCTCATGGTGTCTTTGTATCGACGAACATCAGGTAACACTCTGATTGATCAATCAATCAATCAATCAATCAATCAATCAATCAATCAATCAATCAATCAATCAATCAATCAATCAATCAATCAATCAATCAATCAGTTTCCTTCTGGGTTCACACCTTTTTCTTTTCTGAGTTCAGGAACCTTCTCCATGTTGATGACCCGTTCCACCCAGACTGATTCAGGATTGGATGATACCTCCGATGATGTCATCACTGCTGTTACCACTGAACATCATTTCTAACCTGCTGGCTTGACTTTTCCTCTAAAATCAGAAAAAGAACTGAAGAGTTTATGGATCAGAACCAGCAGAGACCTGAGAACTCATCCCTGAGGATCTCCACACTTCACTCTTCAGAGATTTGATCCTGATTATCACTGGAGGAACACAAGTTGTTCAAATATCATAAAATGTAGAAATGAACTATACAATAATAATAATTATGACTGATAATTTAGTAATAAATGTTTTTCTGAGGTCTAACTGTGTAAAATACTTTCCTATTCCCTCACATGTTGGTCAGTTTCACCTGGAGGCCTAAACATGTCATCATCTTATGGTGAAAAGAATTCAAAGTAACTTTACTCTCCCTCATTCAATAGTTATTATTGTAGCAACAGTAGAAATATGAACAGGAAGGTTTATGGAGAACCTTTATGCTCCTATTGCTTCACTGAGAGCAAAGAGAACCGGGTCAGAACAGATTTAATCAAACTATTCTCTGATTGTTCTGGTTTAAAATGGCAGATTTAGAGGCCAGTGAATAAATGGTTTCGTCTCTGTGAATTTCCACTGATGAGTTGATGCATGTTAATGGATAAAAATATATTTATGTGAGGCTGTGGGTTTGCAGCACATCGTTCTGTGAAACTAGAACCTCTGTGATGTCGTCCACCTTCCTGTTATCGCCTGAGATGTTTGCAGATGTGATGACTTTGTTGTCTCTAAGGTCACCTTCAGCAAACAGATGTGTTCATTGTTTGCAGTCACAACCTGCTGACATTTAGAAAACACCAAATCATCCTTTATTAATCAAAAATTGCTTTAATACGCTGTTATCAGTGTCAATCTATTCTACAGTCCTTCAGACTGAGTCCTCCAGCAGCAGTAATCTTAGTTTTATTTCTGCAGACTTCTGGTTCCTCAGCGCTGAGGACAGGATGATCCTCTGTAGACCTGAGATAGCAACAAAGCATCATACTTATTGCTGCAATGAGTAACTTAAATAGTTCTGCTGCTTAGTGATGTTTGTTGCATAAACTGTGAAAACAAGAAATAAGCTGTTTCTGCTTCCTCTCAATGGGACCAAACACTCCACAAAACTGGTGCTACAATCTAATCATCCCTTTTAACTGGTGGAAGATAAACTAATTCACCATGTAAGTAAAGAACATAAAGACTAAAGTATATTTTTTCTTTTTCTTTGAGGAATTTATCATAGATCAGGGTAGAACAACTTATATTTATGTGTGATCAATAACTCCCAACATGTTTTGGCAAATTCCCAATCCCAGTTTAAACGTTATTTTCTGGAGCTGCAGGAATCCAAAGATTTGGAGATCCTCACAGGAGGAAACAGACGGATTAACAGGTAAAGGACATGTAGATGGAGAGAAGGTATTATTAAAAATCTATCTTCATGGCTAAATTATTTGGTGACTGGATTCTGGATCCTCTATAAGAAAAGTTATGTATTATTTTTTTGTATTGTGGTTTCCAACATTTTTGGTTATTTTCTGTTCTGAAGGAGTCCAGATGCTCCCACGTTGTTTCTTTCTGATGACACAGATAATAAGTTATTTTTATGCTCTTATTTTTTAACACATTTTCTCCGTCCTTCTCGATTATGATTCTGATGCTGTTTCAGTTTTTATCCATATATAAAACCATCATAATGCGACCAAACACAAACAACCCTGAACCGGATCAGATTCTGGATCCAAACCCTCAACCCGGTCTGGTTATAACCTGTTGCTAACACTAGGTGTCCTCAGTCGTCCTCTTCTATCTCCAGTTTCCCCTTGTTCCTGTGTATCCTGAGTGTTTTCTTTTCATTTACTCCTTCCACTCATCTGTTCAGTGTTTATCAATACTGCTCTGATTTCTGATTCTGTGGATTGTTATGCTACAGATTTCTGGTTTAATAAAGTTTATTTGGGATATTTGTTTACTGCCTGTTCTGCAGAATCCTCACACCCACAACCAGAGAAGGCAGCGTGCGCTTCACACTTTAACTTGACTTGCAGAAACAAGTTCAGACTTGACTTGGACTCGAGGTTTGAGACTCAGGTCTTGAAAACATATTTTATCTCCAATATTCAGAGTAAATGGTTATTACAATATAACTCCTAATTCTGCTTTCATCAGTTTTAATACTGTGGTGCATTATTGCATCACGGTCCTTATAACCTAATTCATAGTAAAGAAGTGAATAAGGTGAATAACTGGTGTTTCATGTCATTAAAATCTCAAAATTTAAATAAGACTCGCTAAATGTCTTGAATGTCTCTGTCTACAACATGAGGGTTGTCAAGGCAACAGTCTACCTGACTGGGTTCCTACTCTGAGTGTCCTGTAGGTGGCAGAAGTGAGTAAACCCGAGCAGAGTTGTGTTGTAGGAGGAAATGTTGCTGCTGGTTCTGGTTTAGTCTACTTTAGTTCTAAGAAACAGACCACTTCATGTTTTACTCTGACTCTTTGTTTTTCATTGGTTCTGTTTCTCAGCCTGACTCCATGCATCACTTCACAGTTTATGTTTCATGTTTATTTTAGATTCTCAAAGCATTAAAACAAGAGACGGAACCAAAACACAGAAGTCTGATCATTTCTTCTCCATTCTGATGGAGAACTCTAACTATTACTAATACATGTTGATAAGAAGCAGAAAAAAGTTCATTACTTGTTAAAAAATGTAATTAAAATACCAGAAAATCAAATGTGAGATGAAATGAAAGCTGCTGATCCTGGAACGGTCTGTAGGGATGACCTGGAGTTTCTATCTCAGTAACACAGCGAGGACAGCAGGTTTGGACCGACCTGCTTTATTTTGTCACAATTATAGACAAATTCAGCGAAAAATCCTCGACTTGGTTTCATCATCACATTTTAAACCTCTTCAAACAAACAGAAACAGTTTGTCCTGCTCAACCTCAGCATGTAGCTGCTTTAGTCAGCGGTTTGTTCTTGTTCACTGAAGATAACTGAGCTTCGGTTAGCCACAACCTCATCAGAACAGGTCCAAGTTTTCCATCTGAAGTTTGTATCAAACCCACAGAACCACACGACTGTGAGTAGAGAGAGCAAACTTTATTAAACATGCACAGAAACCAGAGCTAACATCAGTGAAGCAGGCATGAGAGATAAATATGAATATTAATAACATTGATGATACATACAGATGTTCATTCTCTCTGTAAATGTTTAAGGGCCATAAGAAAATAAAACATCTTTAAATAAATGAACTTTCCAGGTTTTGACTTTTAGCTGTTTGTTCATGCAGCATTTTTGTCACTTTATAGTTAAAAACATTTTTAAATAATATGTTTTGGTTCTAAAAACTTGACCTGATGCCGTCCATCAGCTGGATGTCGCTGGTCTGACTGGTGAGTAGACAACATCTGGCTCTGCTTTCAGCTCTGGAAACAAGAATAAAATACAAGCATGAGGAAAACTGGTTGAAACCGAATGTGTCCTCCTGAATATATTCAGAACTTTCTTGTATTCCTAAAGTTTATTTAGCCAGCAGAGCACATGGGCTCGTCGCTGCGCCCCCCTGGACCTCTGCATTGTAGCTGCTCGATGTATTTATAGATCTATCTGTAGGTTGTGGTTGTGTAGCTCTGGGTTCGCATTGTTTGGTCTGGGTTAGGGTTGTTTTTTCCCTCTCTCTGCCGTCCTGCAGGTGCAGAAGCAGACTAGGATGTTTTCTTGTGTTCTTGTATCTTTAACTCACCTTCTCCCTCTTAACTTTTTTTTCCCTACCTGTCTTTCTCTTCTTTCTTTCCCTTTATTTTCTGTCCTCATGTACATAATATCAGGAAAAAACCCAAAGCAATTTCTAATAAAGTTTTCGAAACCAGTCTGAGAAGATTGGAGCTTTATGACGTTGCGCATTATCCTGCTGGAAGTGGCCATCAGAAGACGGGTACACTGTGGTCATAAAGGGATGGACATGGTCAGCAACAATACTCAGGTAGGCTGTGGCATTGCAACGATGCTTCATTGGTACTAAGGGGCCCAAAGTATTCCAAGAAAATGTCCCCCACACCATTACACCACCACCACCAGCCGGAACTTGTCACGATGTGACTTTTTCCCCTTGTTCTGGTCCGTTTGTGTCTGTTAATTGTTTCCAGCTGCCCTGTATTGTGTCCTAATTACCTCCCCGTGTGCATATATATATATTCCCCACGTTAGTTGCTGGTTCGTCATCATTCTGGTCATCCCCGTCATTCCTGTCTTTGTCGTCAGCATCATAGCTACATGCGTCCTGTCCTCAGATGGTTGCACTGGAAAGTCTCGTGACATTGTATTTCCTGAGTTGTTCCGTCTGGAATCACGATTAAAGAGTCTCACTGCATCTCAGCCTGTCTGCGCCTGAATCCGACACTAAATCATGACAGAACCGTTGATACGAGGTAGGATGGATCCATGCTTTCATGTTGTTGATGCCAAATTCTGACCCGACCATCCGAATTGTCTCAGCAGAACTCAAGACTCATCAGACCAGGCAACATTTTTTCAATCTTCTATTGTCCCATTTCGGTGAGCCTGTTTGAATTGTAGCCTCAGTTTCCTGTTCTTAGCTGACAGCAGTGGCACCCGGTGTGGTCTTCTGCCGCTGTAGCCCATCTGCCTCAAGGTTAAACGTGTTGTGCGTTCAGAGATGATCTTCTGCATACCTTGGTTGTAACAAGAGGTTATTTGAGTTACTGTTGCCTTTCTATCAGCTTGAACCCATCTGGCCATTCTCCTCTGACCTCTAGCATCAACAAGGCATTATCGCCCGCAGAAATGCCGCTCACCTTTCTTCCCCATTCTGAAGCTCAGTTTGAACTGCAGCAGATGGTCCTGACCATGTCTACATGCCTAAATGCATTGAGTTGGCGCCATGTGATTGGCTGATTAGAAATTTGCGTTAACGAGCAGTTGGACAGGTGTGCCTAATAAAGTGGCCAGTGAGTGAAGTTCTGCAATTCCAGATTGTCCAGATTGGTCTTTTTCAGCAGTGGTTTGATAACAGCTGTTTTTTTAAAGCCTGGGAAAAAACTCCTGATAGCAGGAATGAGTTTATTGTTTGAATCAGACGAGACACAACGACAGGCAAAGGTTTCTTAAGGAAAACTCTGGGTAGGACATCAAGAGCAGGAGGAGGAGCTTAATTTATAAATCATTTCCTCTAAGATGAGTTTGTAGAACTGCATCATGTTCCCCAGATGTGCAATGATTGGGTGAAACATTCCCTTGCATGTTTTAAAGTTAATTGATATCTGGTCAGTCTGACTTAGATCTCACGGTAAACCTTGAGTCAAGTTTTTTAGTTCAGTCTTTCATCAACCCCTTCTTTCATTAAGAACCAGTGGATCATTTCTCCACTGGATTTTCTACCTTAATGGGGTTAATGGAATCAGTGATGTCTGAGATTTAGACATGATCCGATTGATTCAAAATAAATAAATTATGAACATAACTTAATAAAAAGAAGCTATCTGAGGTGATAAATAAAAATGGGAATAGTTTTGCGATCACTGATGTTGATGAAGACCTGAAAGCTAAAAAATAAAGTAGACTATGTCAGCAGAAACTTACAATATTCCCATATTCTTTTAATTGTTTTCAGATTTCAACTCATTTTCTGTCAGTCTCTTTTCCTCAACAGAGTTTTAATCAGAGTTAAGAACTTGTAGTTTCAGTGGGATGTGATATGAGAGGAAGGTTTTTTTTAATCTTTGAACCTCCATCTCCTCTTCCTCAGCCTCCCTCTCATCAGTTTAAAGAGACAGTTCACCATTTTATTTGACACACATGTAGGCTTTCAGTCTACAGTGCAGAGGCAACAAAGCTGAGCTATGACGGAGATGAAGCTGTACCTCTGCTCCTCTTCGGTCTGATGTTGATCTGTCCATAACTGATGTCTCCTGTCCTCACCGCAGAGTAAACTGGACCTGTCTCTGCAGAACAACACAGATTGTAGCTATAAGTGGTTCTGTTTGGGGTCAGATGATCTCATTATGACAGAAACAAGAACTTTGTTGATGGAGTCACTATTTTTAAGCAGAGTGATTTTCTAGTCACCTTCAGATTGTAACAGGTTTTTAATTATCCTGCTATTGACGTCAAAAAGTTAAACATATGAATGTTTGTGACCACAGAGCTGCTCACTTCCTCTAAAACCCTGATAAACAGCCCTTTGAGTCTCACTATGTTCACACAGACACACTGACACCTTCAGACCACACTGAGATGGAAACTGTGACGGTCCAGTTTGGACCAATGTGGTTTTTATATATAAACCTATGAGATGGGTTCTGTGGTGACCACAGGCGGAAGTCTGATGCTTCTGAAAATTCACCGAGCCCAGCAGTAGGAGGTTGGTGGTTTAAGAGCCTAAAGGTGTTAAAAGCAGCTAAAAAGCTTAGCGTGGGCATCTGGGATTTATACAAAAATGACAAACAATTCAAATTTAAAGCTACAGAAATTCAATGTCAGATATCAAACGATAACTGTAGGAGAAGAAGAATCTGATCATCAACTCTACCTCTGATCTTCTGCGTGTCTTTAGGGTCTCTGATGTTGATCTGTCCATAGATGATGTCTTCTGTCCTCACTGCAGCATAAACTGGACCTGGGTCTCTCTCTGCAGAACAACACATGTACACATGACATTACTGCAGCCATCAGGGGTTCTGTTAGTATTTAGAGGATTGTAGTAGTGCAAAAAGAAAAACTTTGATGATAGAATCATTAATTCTGAGAAACATAATGATCTAGGAGTCGTCTCGTTTTAACTGTTTTTAATTCTGCTGCTCTTAGCGACGAACAGCTAAATATATGGGTGTGTGTGATAAACAGAGACCAGAGCTGCTGACTTCTGCTACAACAAAGGTTAACAAGGCACAAAAATATACCTGTACACCATGGTGTGCTCACACATACACATTGACACTATCAGACTGAACGGCCCGAAAAATTGACTAAATCTAGATATCATTTTCTAGTCATACTAGGGGGATGTTGGTGGCCCTGTGGTTAGCACCGTTGCCTTGGAGACAATATGCACATTGGTTGCACAACGCCAGTAGGGCTCTAACATGGGCACTAAGACTGCTGCACGGAGCACCAACCAGGGAACCAGCCACCCGACTGGTCCCTCCCCCTATCCTGACCTCACCAACACCGCCCAGACAGCCACCCAGGGTGTAAAAGACTATTAAATCTCTCAATCTCTGAAGTGGGCCTACATCTTTACCTCCAGCCATAGAGGGCAGTGTTGTCATGGACTACCTAAAAAAGGGGGATTTCTCAAAAGGGACTTTTATTAAAAGAGCCAAATGTTGATAAATAACTGTTAAAAGTTTTATTTTTTGGTTATTAATATTTCTTGCTGAAGTTGCAATATTTACATTGTATTGATTTGTTTTACAAAAGCATCTGTTACTAATCTGACATACTTTTATTTTGAAGTCCGTGAAAGGAAGTTCAGCGGGCGCGCGCTGTGTGTATGTTGGCGCACTTTTCATATGACGCACCATTAAATGCTACCTGTGAGTGAAACGAGACGAATTTACGGTTATAGACTGAATATATAGCTTTACAAACGAGTTGATTTCTACCTCTTATAGCACCTGGCTGATGAAGGGCACAAGCTCTTACGGTGTTTCGGAAGGTTTTTTTTTGGAAAATAAATTCTTCTTTAACATCAGTTCTTGAGAGTGAAGCGCATCTGTTCAGCCGGAATGCTACAGTAAGAGCTTGTGCCCAGAAGATCAACAGCTTCACCTTATCTGTCCCCCTGTAAAGAAAATGGATGCTTCTGAAAATAACGACCCAGACCAGCAGGTGGATGCGCTTCATAACGGAATGGAAGAGGAGGAGCTTCACCGCTCTGGTCGACAACGCAACCCCACGGAGAAGATCCGTGCATATAAAAAGGAGGAGTCCCTGAAAAAGGAGAAAAGATTGATTCAGCTATACGAACAATGGAAGGACTGTGCTCGCAACACAAGGGAAAAGCTTAAAACAGACGTTAGTGAGAGCCAACTGGTAGCACTTATTAATGCACTTGAGAAGGGAAGAGATGATGTCACGCACGTCTACCTAGAAGTTAGAGATTACATAGCTCCTTCCAGTGACACAAGACGCAGAATCGATACTTGTGAAGCTGTGACGAAAGATATTTCAAAGATCAGTTTTGACAGAATAGCATGCCTTGAGGACTTTGATCAAGAAAATGTGAAGCACAGCCTTCGGGAGTTACTCCATCACGATTATGCTTGCTCTGTCTATGGATCCACAGTCTCACGCACCACATCATCAAGGTCTACAGCTATGTCAATTGCAGCCAAGCGGGCAGACGCAGCAGCTGAATTAGCAGCCAAAGAAGCAGAGTACTCAATTATACAAGAAATTGAAGCTCGAAAGTGTGAATTAGAAAAACTAAAGGCAGAGAAGGATCTAAAAGCAGCTCGAGCGAGACTGCAGGCCTATGATCAAGAAATGGCACAGGAAGCCAGCGTTCATAATTCAGACACGAATACAAGGGAAAAGCAGGATGTAAGCATAACAGCGCAGCAGCATGTGGTTCCATTTCCCATCCAATGTCCTACCAACATCACAGCAACAAACCCTACTGACATCACCGCAACATCCTCACCTCCAAAATCTGATATATCGTATCTCGCTCAAGCTGTCCAAAATAGCATAGCCCTGAACAGGCTGCCAACAACAGAACCACCTGTGTTCAGTGGTGATCCTATCCAGTTCATTGAGTGGAAGGCTGCTTTTGTGTCGCTCATTGGTGGAAAGGCCATTTCTTCTGCTGACAAGCTGCACTATTTAAAAAGGTATGTTGCTCGGCCAGCTCGTAAGTCTCTTGATGGCATCTTCTACAGGAATGATGATGAGGCCTATAATGATGCATGGAACAAACTGAACCGACGGTATGGACAGCCATTTGTCATACAGAAGGCATTTAGAGAAAAACTAGCCAAATGGCCTAAGATTCAGCCCAAGGATTCCGAAGGTTTCAGAGAATTCTCAGATTTCTTAAATGCATGTCATCAAGCTATGCCTCATGTCAAGGGGCTTGAAATACTAAATGATTGCGATGAAAATCAGAAACTAGTACTCAAATTACCAGATTGGGCAGCAGCACGGTGGAACCGTCAGGTCACGCAGACACTGATTGAGACTCATGACTTTCCAAAGCTTATAGATTTTGTGAACTTCATGTCCATGGAAGCAGAGATTACTTGTAATCCAGTCACCTCCTTCTGCGCTCTTCGTGCCTCTGACCCCACTTCAGAAAAGTGGAACCTCAAGGACAGCAAGAGGAACAGAGCTAACGTCTTTCACATCCAAACAGCTACGGAAAACAAACAAAATGATGGCAAGAAACAAAGACCACTTAAAGGAAGCTTCAAGATGTGTCTCTTCTGCAAAGACATCAAGCATATGATTCACAATTGTACTAAATTTGTGGCAGTCATTAGAAGAGAAACGTAAATATGTGAAGGAGAACAATCTCTGCTATGGTTGCATGAAACTAGGCCACAGTGCAAAAGACTGCCGTCACCGTCTATCCTGTGACACCTGCAATGGTAGACATCCAACGTGTCAACACGATGAAAACTACAGAAGAAAAGTAAACTCTGCACTAGCCTCAAATCAAGATGACACGGAGACAACTACTACTACGTCTCACAAAGTAGATAATGGTGAGTCATCCACCAATACTTCAATGATTGTGCCAGTGTGGGTATCAACCGAGAGAAATCCAGCCTCTGAAAAACTTGTTTATGCACTGCTTGACACCCAGAGTGATACTGTGTTTGTCGATCGAGAGCTAAGCAACCAGCTGCAAGCTGACTCCTGTCCCGTGAGATTGAAGTTGACAACAATGACTGCAAAGGATGTTGTCATGGCAAGTGAAAGGGTGTCAGGTCTCAAAGTAAGAGGCTATAGCTCCCCCGTTGTCCTCAACCTGCCAACTGCTTATACTAAGGACTCCATTCCAGTGAACCGCACTCACATCCCTACTTGTGACACAGCACGACACTGGAAGCATCTATCTCCTATAGTGGACAAAATTCCACCTCTGCAGGATTGTGAGGTTGGTCTCCTGATAGGCTACAGCTGTCCAAAGGCTTTGGCACCAAAACAGGTGATATTAGGTGGTGATGATGAACCCTATGCAGTTCATACAGACCTAGGGTGGAGCATTGTTGGTCGCTTGTCTTCACATGATGAATCGCAAAGCTTCAACACCATCTGTCATAGAATCAGCATTAAAGAGCTCCCCCCAGTGACTCCAGCGGATGTTATTAAGGTATTGGAGTCTGACTTCAAAGACGCTGGTGAAGATAATAAAACTGTCTCACAGGATGACATCCTCTTCTTAACCAAACTGCAGCAAGGCATAAGGAAGAACGATCACGGGCATTACGAGATGCCTCTCCCCTTCAAAGAGAGACCTCACTTCCTTAACAATAAGCAGCTTGCCATCGTAAGGCTCAATCATCTTAAAAGGAAATTACTGAAAGATGAACGGTACAAGCAACATTATGTAAGGTTTATGGAAGAGGTCTTTGAGAGAGGTGATGCAGAAGAAGTGCATAATGAAGGAAAGGATGGAGAGAAGTGGTACATCCCTCACCATGGAGTGTATCACCCTAAGAAGCCAGACAAGCTCCGTGTTGTCTTTGATTGCTCTGCCAAGTACCGGGGAACCAGCCTTAATGATCACTTGCTCCAAGGCCCAGATTTAATGAATAAGCTGACTGGTGTTCTTTTAAGATTCAGAAAACATCCCGTTGCCCTTATGTGCGATGTTGAAAAGATGTTCCACCAATTTCATGTGGAAGAAGCAGATCGAGACTATCTCCGCTTTCTCTGGTGGAAAAACGGAAACTTTGCTTTACAGCCACAAGAGTACTGCATGAAGGTCCATCTTTTTGGTGCAACCTCATCACCTGGATGCGCCAACTATGGTCTGAAACACCTCGCAAAAGAGAATGAGTGCATGTATCCTCTTGGTTCAAAATTCATCATGACAGACTTTTATGTTGATGATGGTGTCACCAGTGTAGCCAGCACAGAAGAAGCTGTCCAAGTAGCAAGAAAAGCTCGTCAACTGTGTGCCTTAGGTGGTCTTAGACTACACAAGTTTATTTCAAATGACAGAGTTGTCCTGGATAACATTCCAATTTCTGAACGAGCCATTGATGTAAAGGCACTTGACCTCAACTTTGATGACACACCTGTAGAAAGAGCTTTAGGGATCCACTGGCACATTGATTCTGACAGATTCAGATTCTCTTTTGACCTCAAAGACCAGCCAGCAACACGCCGTGGCATACTATCCACAGTTGCATCACTGTATGATCCACTGGGCTTTATTGCTCCTTTCTTGCTCAGTGGAAAATTAGTGCTACAGGAAATGTGCAGAAAAGGAACAGGCTGGGATGACCCTCTTATTAAAGAATTGCAGCCAAGGTGGGAACATTGGAAAGCTGATCTTGAGAACTTGGAAAGGATCAACATACCACGCTGCTATGTGCCTGCAAACTTTGGAAAGGTCATCAAAAGAGAACTTCATCACTTCTCTGATGCCAGCAACAGCGGATATGGTCAATGTTCCTATTTGAGACTTACCAACGAAGAAGGAAACATCCATTGTGCACTCGTTGCTGGTAAGTCTAGAGTTGCTCCCATTAAGATTCAGACTCTTCCCAGACTTGAACTCACAGCTGCTGTCGTCTCAGTTGCCATGAGCAATATGCTTAAACAGGAGCTGGAATATCTAGACATAGAAGAGCACTTCTGGACCGATTCCCAAGTGGTTTTGGGATACATTAACAACGAAGCACGCCGCTTTCACACGTTCGTAGCGAACAGAGTGCAGAAGATACACCTCAGCACTACTTCTCAACAGTGGAGGTATGTTCCCACGAATGAAAACCCTGCTGACCTTGCGTCAAGAGGTTTAAATGCTGGTGAGATTCTTACATCCAATTGGTTGACAGGGCCAAAATTCTTATGGAAGAAGGATATACCTCCTGCTGCGGTTATTGACACGGCATTAACAATTGGAGATCCGGAAGTGAGACAGGCTCAGACACTGAGTGCAGAATCAACAGAAGTCAAGCATCAGTGCCTCTCAGACCGCTTGGCAAAGCTGTCTTCATTTTCTGGAGCTGTCCAAGCTGTGGCTAGCCTCGTCCGCCGAGCCAAAGGAGATAAGTCCAGAAGTCACAGTACAGTAGCTGAACGACAAGATGCTGAACGCATCATCATTAAGGACTTGCAGAGAAACACCTATTCAGAGGAGATAAAGTTCTTGAGAAAGGGGGCCCAGCTGTCACTTCGTAGCAAGCTGTATCATCTTGATGCCTTCCTTGATCAAGAAGGAGTACTCAAGGTGGGAGGAAGACTTTGCGATGCGCTCCTACCCAGTTCAGTCAAACACCCAGTTGTCATTCCTAAAGATCACCACATAACAAAGATGATAATCTCTCAATGTCATGAGAATGTCAAGCACCAAGGAAAAGGCCTCACAATAAATGAGATCAGATCACAAGGCTATTGGATTCCAGGAATGAGCAGAGCAGTAGCATCCCATGTGCATCACTGTGTGACATGTCGTAAGCTCAGGAGACCAACAGAAGAACAAAGAATGGCAGACCTCCCCTCAGAACGTACAAATCCATCCCCGCCATTTACATACTGCGGTATGGACTGCTTTGGTCCCTTTGCCACTAGACAGGGTCGGAAGGAACATAAAAGGTACGGCCTCATCTTCACATGTTTCAGCTCCAGAGCTATTCATATAGAAATGCTAAATGACATGTCTACAGATGCCTTCATAAATGGCCTGCGCTGTTTTGTTGCATTACGGGGAGCAGTGCGCCAAATCAAATGCGACCAAGGCACCAACTTTGTAGGAGCAAAGAATGAACTGAGAAATGCTCTAAAGGAAATTGACACTGATCGTCTGACAGTGTTCTTAGCTGAGAAGCAGTGTGACTTTGTCCTAAATGCACCCCATTCAAGTCATGCAGGTGGGGTATGGGAGAGACAAATCAGAACAGTGAGAAATGTTCTTCGCTCAACTCTCTCACAGTCCTCTGACAGACTGGATGATGCATCACTGCGGACATTCTTCTATGAAGCTATGGCGATTGTTAACAGTAGACCACTCTCAGTTGACAACTTAAACGACCCCAAGAGCCTTGCACCTCTCACCCCAAATAACCTGCTCACTATGAAATCCATTCCAGCACTACCACCTCCAGGCAGGTTCGTCAGAGAAGACATTTATGCAAGGAAAAGGTGGCGTCATGTTCAGTACCTTGCGGAGCAGTTCTGGTGTCGTTGGCGTAAGGAGTATCTAGCCAACATTGCCACCAGGCAGCGCTGGCACACAGCAAAGAGAAACCTGCAAGTGGGAGATATTGTCATGGAAAAGGCTGAAGATCTGCCCAGAAATGAGTGGCGACTGGCCAGAGTTACAGAAACTACTACAGATAAAGACGGGCTTGTGAGACGAGTCAAGGTATGCCTTGGTGACCGGAATCTGGGGAAGGATGGTCGTCGACTCCACAAGCTGTCTATCATTGAACGCCCAGTACAGAAGCTGATCCTGTTGCTAGAGACCATCTAGCTGTTTCTGAGAACATCCACGTGTATCCTTTTTATCAGATTGCTTAAATGCTGATATACATTCACCATAGTATGGACACTTAGTCCTTTTCTGAGTTAAAGGTAAAACTTTTATTTGAAAATCATTCGTAATTTATAGTCCTTGACCTTATACAAATCACTCATGATTTGGTGGGAGTGTAAAAGACTATTAAATCTCTCAATCTCTGAAGTGGGCCTACATCTTTACGTCCAGCCATAGAGGGCAGTGTTGTCATGGACTACCTAAAAGAGGGGGATTTCTCAAAAGGGACTTTTATTAAAAGAGCCAAATGTTGATAAATAACTGTTAAAAGTTTTATTTTTTGGTTATTAATATTTCTTGCTGAAGTTGCAATATTTACATTGTATTGATTTGTTTTACAAAAGCATCTGTTACTAATCTGACATACTTTTATTTTGAAGTCCGTGAAAGGAAGTTCAGCGGGCGCGCGCTGTGTGTATGTTGGCGCACTTTTCATATGACGCACCATTAAATGCTACCTGTGAGTGAAACGAGACGAATTTACGGTTATAGACTGAATATATAGCTTTACAAACGAGTTGATTTCTACCTCTTATAGCACCTGGCTGATGAAGGGCACAAGCTCTTACGGTGTTTCGGAAGGTTTTTTTTTGGAAAATAAATTCTTCTTTAACATCAGTTCTTGAGAGTGAAGCGCATCTGTTCAGCCGGAATGCTACACAGGGCCATCTGCTGACCGTCTTCTACCGCTGCTCCATTGCATCCCTGCATAGTTCACAAGCTGCACCATGGCGCAGAAAGAAACACTACCTGTCCTCAAGTCTCACAAACAGACTGCAGAGATCACGCACTAATAGACTGAAGGACAGCTTTCACAACAGAGCAATAACTCTGATCAATGCCTCACTTCCTTGATGCTGACCGTATGCAATATACAGTAGCATGTTATGAAATATCACTTTCATTTTTCTCTGTTTTACGGCTGCATTATTAATTCATTACTTTATTCTATATAGTTTTTGATATTGCCTTTCACATACACCTCACAGGAGTCAGTAGACACATTTTATTCAACCAGTGCATATTGTATATTGGTACAATGACAATAAAGATGTATCTCTTATCTCAGTTTCCCCTCCTTTTGTCTCGTTTAAACCTCAATCTTTGATGTGTTGTATTGAGATTTTATGTAACAGACCAACACAGTATAGTACATCTGAAACATGCAGTAAACAAAAATGATCATTTACAAGAAAGTTAAAGAAAAAAGAGTGGGATGCATTTGTATTCAGTCCCACCTTAACTGTGATACTCTAAAATAAAATCTGTTGGAAGACAACGTTAAACCATGTAGTCCATGAATTTTACAGTACTTGAAGGGGAAGACCAGATACGGCGACGTGACAACAACAATTCTACCTAAAGTCCTAAAACATCAATGCTGAACACGGATCATCTAAAAAGTATAATAGAACAAATAAAATTAATTTCAGGATCCATGAACAAGACAGAAAATTATTTCACAATTTAATTAAGAATTTGTGTTTAAACTAGAGACAGAGGAGACTGAGGGAGGATGAACTCTAAGAAAGGATGGATGTCTGAAGGACAGATGGAGGCAGCCAGTCACTGTAAATGTCTGATGAACTCCGCCCCCATCTTAGCCGGCCTGACCATTTCACCATCTGGTTCCTGAGTTCCTCTCCAAACCATGACACTAAAGACAAACTGACTCACTGACTTAAACCATAGGTTCACTTTACAGCTGTGACCCGATGGACCCGACTGAGAATTAGGGTCCTCATCATACTTTAGAGTAAAATCCAGGCCACACTTTTCAGCTTTACATTTTTGTAAAGTTAATTGTATGTTTTAAGTCCTCCTTATTTATCATGTTGTAACCATGTTACATTATCCTTTTCTTTCACTTCAGAGTTTTTGTCTACTTTGTGTTGGTCTGTCAGACAAAATCTAAAATAAAACAGATTAAATATTATGGAAAATAAGAAATGGGGCATTCAGACATGTGTGAAAGCTACTGGGTAGCATTAAACATGGTTAAATTTAGTGATGTGTTCATGACGATGAAAAATGTTTGTCTGAAGCAGCTAATGGGAATATTTGTTTACTAGTCCTCTCTGTGTAACCATGGAGGTTTTACTCAAAATAACCATCAGTTCTAACAGGAAGTCTTCATCACCACGAGAGAAGGAAAAATATTAAAAATAACATAACACCTGATTTAAACTGGGACAGGACAAAAACAATTATAGGGAAGGGTTGGAAAACAGAAATGTAATATAATAAGCTTTAAACGATGTTGAAAACAAAGTATAGTTCATTAATAACATTTACTATTTAAAATGATGCCTTAACGTTCTTAGAAACGGAGGAAACACAAGGTTAACTCCTTTTAAATGTCCTGCAGTGAATTATGTGCAGGTCCTGTTTCACCTGCATGTTTCCTTCAATAACAGGAAGCTGGACGACCACAGAGCTGTTAGCCAGTTAACTGAATAACCACAGGATGCAACACACAGCATGTAAGAGGAACAGCTACCAGAGACCTAAAGGCTCTAATGTGTCAAACCAGACAGAGTGAAGTAAAAATGCATGTTTTTGCTTCAAAATGAGAAAAGTTTGATCATTTCTATCGAGGTTAACTGTAAAAGTTGAATAAAACCTTTAATGCAGCAAAGGTCCACGTTCAATATATAGAAAATAGAAAATATAAAAGGTCAGTTTTTAATTTATAGATTAAACAGACTTCAGTTGACAGAATGAGGTTTATGGAGTGGACCATAAATCAATTAAATCTTTCTTCTATATAGGCAGATGTTTTTGAAATTTGTTTATCTGACCTTTTTAAATCTCTAAATCTAACTTCATGAAAAAGTGAAATGATTTGTTTTGCATGGGCAGATAAATACAATCAATCAAATCGTTGTTAACCAGCAAAAATGGAAAATGTAATATGTTTGGTCTGTGAAAGAAGAAGAAGTTTTAACTTTAGTTGCAATATGATGTGAGGTTTACCTCTGCTGCTTCTGATTGGTTGCTGCTGATTCTTGATGATTATCAGTTTGCTGTACATCATTTCCTTTTCTCCATCTTTAATTTCTTGAGCTGAAATAAAACAGATCAAACATTACAGCTCATTAGAGTAACTTTAGTCAAAACTGTTTTTAAAATTAGTTCAAAAATAGTGAAAATGCTCTGAATTATTTCAAACTATGAAGGTTCACCTTCAGGTTTCCTGCAAAAATATCGTCTCTCCCAGAGACACAGAAGAAGTAATGAGAGTAAAACCAGAAAGATGAAAATGACAACAACTGCTATGGTGGAGATAGGTAAAGTAGAGCTTAATTGATGTGAACAAGGAGTGGAGGCAGGTGGAGGAAAAGTGGAGGCAGGTGAAGGAGAGGTGGAGGCAGGTGGAGGAGAGGTGGAGGGTCTCCCTGGAATGAAGCAGAGGTCATTATTTAGTTCTGGTCTCATCATGAAGGTTGAAGCAGACAGAGAAGCTGCTGACCTTCAACAGAGATCCAGCTGGATGGAGACTCTCCATGACCCCTGATGTTACACCTGTAGAGGCCTTCATCAGAGCTGGTCACCTGGTGGAGGGTCATGTGACCTGCAGGCTCAGTCCTGATGAGGGAGCCATCTTTATAGAAATCAGTAGCTGGGAGGTTGGAGGGAGTGGTCTTTGTCTGACAGCTCAGAGTGACGTCATCTCCCTCCATCACAGGGAGGACAGGACTCTGCAGGATCACTGATCCACCTCAACACAGAGACAAACTACAGCATTTCATCCATTTCCACATCAGCTTCATCAACACTAACTCCACAGTCTGATCTTACCAGTGATGATGATGTTGGTACGACTATAGACTGCTCCCTCTCTGGACTCACACCAGTAAACTCCACTGTCCCATTGGAACAGGTAGCTGATGTTACAGGTAGAACCAGCAGGTTTCCCCCATCCATCTCCACACTGAGTCCTGGTTCCTCTGCTTGTGTTCCTCCTCAGGGTCCATCCAGCAGAGATGTTGTTCTCCTCACAGCTCAGAGACACAGATTCTCTAACAAAGAACTGAGATCTGCTGGGACTCACAGTCAGACCAGCTGCTGGAATGAAAAAGTGCTGATTGGTTTTATTCTCATCAGAAATCCTGCAGAAAAACCCTGAACCAAAAACCCAGCTGTCTCTTCCAGTTGCTTCAAACAGTGACCTTAAGGTAATTATTGAATTTACATAAAAGGTAACAAATGTTAAGTGTTATTGTCTGAAACCATTTCCATCATTTAATCCAAGAGAAAGCAACATGCTTATATTGTGAAGGAGATCTCAGGATGAAATGTCATCAGGACTTCCAGGAGATTGAACCAACCTTTGCTTGTTGGGCAGCTCATCATTAAAGTCAGAGCTGAAGAGGGAAGAAAAATCACAGAGTCAATCCAAATAAGAGAAACAGTTTCAGAGCTTTCAGAGACACACTTTGTTCCATCATTGGTAAAAATGTTCCTTTTCAAAGTCCTTCTGGACCAGAGGAATCTCTGACTGATCAGCAGATCTCAGGTGGATCAACAAACAGATCCATATCTGATTGGTTCTGAAATCAAAGCAGATTAGTTTAGATTCTGTTTCTGATTTGATAGAAAAAGTCCATCAGAAAATGGGTGAAAATCTGTCCCACCATAAAACCTCATCTATAAAGGACTTTATAACAAGCAGAGTGACATTAAGAGCTGCACATAACTGCAAACTAATCCCAGATATGAAAAGTCATATAAGGATCATAAAACAGCAAGAATAGTGTAATATAAGAAATACAAGAAGCTGTTTTAGTTGTTGACCATCAGAGTGTGAGCTTTCATCAGCAACATGTTTCAGGTTTGTGTTTGATATGATGATAAAATACAGTTTGTACCAAAACAATTCATCATTTCTACAAAAGTGTTTGAATGAATTGGGTTAATATTATGGAAGAAGCTCCTCATCATGTCTAAGTGATCCTACAGACTGTAAGCAGGATTTCCTCTTTTCTCCTGTTTGTTTCAGACATTTCTGGTGAATCTTCTAGGACTTCCTGCTCAGACCTGCTGCCTCCTCATTGTTTCATTAAAGCTCATCTGGTCTGCTTCTCAGCTTCTCTTCCAGCATTAGAACAGAAACAGTCAATGTGGAAGAAAGATGTACTTACTGAGGAGAAACCGGACAGATGTTTCCTTCATCGTGGCTCTCACTGTCTGGACCTTTGTTTCTGTTGTTGTTGGAGACGCCGAGTAGAACCCGCCCTCTTCCTCTGAGGCTGCACAAAGTTATTCAGAATCAGAAAAATCATCTGATAGAAGTACAACACGAATGTTTCTCATTTCACTAATACGCTTAAAAATTGAATTATGTGTTCATACCACATTTAATCTGCCTGATTCTGCTGCTGCTCATGTCTGAAGTGGTTATTTGTCAGGTCTTTTTCAGACACAAATCTAAAAAAATTAAGCTCTTATTGTAGAAAACTAAGTTTGCTTTTTGAGGAGATAAATGTCTGATGATGACAAGATTTATGCAAAAAGAAAAAGGAAATATGTAAATTATATTTGTAGGTGCCATAAGCATAATTTATAAATTTTGTGGTAATTTCATATAGTTTATTATATTTGATTTGATAAATATCAGTTATATTAATGCTGAAGAACCTTTGTGTTTGCATTTTGCATGTTTTTGTAAAAAGGAAATGAATAGCCTGAAATTAGGGCCTGCCCCTTTACGAGCTCAGGTGCAGACGGAGCCGGAGTCATGGGAGGCGGGGCAGAATGAGGAGGTAGTGGAGGAGAGCTCTCGGTTTTCTGAGCGTGTTAATTTGTTTGTTCAGTGTTCACTAAGATGTTCAAATAAAATAACAAAAGACCAAGGTTCTATTTCTTTTCTTATTTTGTCCATCAGAGAGAGCTGTTTATTCAGAAGAAGCTTTAGTCATCTCAACTTCTGTAGTTTTTACTTTCAGACTGTAATATTGGAACATTTAAATGTGTTCAATGTGCCAAACAGTATCTCTACATCTGAGACATTCCCATAATTAAATGAAGAGTTTAGGATCAAACTCAGCATGTGTGAAGAGAAGCCCTCATGTCTCAGTTTATTACAGTAAATGTTCATATTTCTGCTGCCAGGCAGATACAGTTTGAACTGGTTTAGAAATCAGGTTCTAAAAAGACTCAGTGTTACATTTTAGTTCATAATTAGCAGCTGTAATAAAAAATGTATTTAGGCATTAGAAGCTTAACTCGCCCACATGTAGGCTAACAGTTGTGTTAGCAGTCAGCTAGTGGGATTTTCTATGGCTTACAATCTACATGATGCTGTATTTATTATGATAAAGATTATTAATGACACAGCTAACAAATTCTTACTAGTCATCAAAAAGCCAGCTACATCAATTCAAATATTAGTAGGGACTTTTGCAATAATAGTTTAACAGTATGAGTGACTAGTGGCTGCTTCTAATGGTGCCACCAGCTGGCAAAAAAGTGTGATTGGTAACACTTTTACACACTCTAGGCCGGTGTTACGTCAATCTGTGTTTCCAGATTTTTAAACACTTTCAATACACTCTTCTTTCAATAATTTCTCAATTCTGTGAAAAATAAAGTAGGCTAAACCTCCGTGAACCACAAGAGAGAAATTATTGAAAGGTGAGAAGATTTTTTTTTAATCTGGAAGCCTATCTATCAAATCAAATCAAAATCAAATCAAACTTTATTTATAAAGTGCTTTTCATACAAGAAGTTGCATCACAAAGTGCTTTACAGATTAAAATGACTCCACATAAAACCCCCTTCCCTTCCCTCCCCCACAGATTTAAAAGCATGGTCACAGTTATACCCCCCCCTCCCAAAAAAGGACATTTGGGCCAAGTGCAGATGAACCATGCAAGGAAACGCCATCAGAGGAGCATCTGCACCGGCAGCAGTAGATTAACAGCAGCAGCCGAGGCACCGACACAGGGCGCCCAGTGGAGGCAAGGCCAAGACCCCCACCTCCACCCAAGCTCCACCTGGAGAGCACCCAGGCAGCTACAGCCGACCACCGCTCCCGGGGCAGAGGGCTCCCACAGAGGAAACACTGGAACGGGGATTAAGATAAATTAAAGTAAAAAAAAAAATAAACAGCAAATTAATGTGCTAAGATTAAATAGTAAAACACTGATAAAAATATAATCATATAAAACTTGCAGAGCAAGTAAACAAACAGTAATAAATAATAATCAGTTAAAAGCTAGGCTAAAAATGTGACTCATGAGCCTGCTCTTAAAAACATGAACGTTCTATGCAGCCCTGAGGTCCTCCGGCAGCCTGTTCCAGAGGTGAGGGCCATAAAACTGTGTACAAGCAGAGCGCTGCGTTTACAGTTCGGGAACGAGCTTGGATTGAGTACGTGCGTTTTTTTGCTGTTTTTTGCCGCGTGCGCGGCGCGGAGCTGTAGGGGGAACACATCCTGACGGGGAAACACAGAACAGGGGGGTGGGGGGTAGTAGTCTGCAGGAGGGGAGGGGGAAAAAAGCTGAAAAAGAAAAATGTGCAAATTTTTTATTATCACTAAACCCTACTTTCATAAAAAAAATATAGTTTTGTATATACGTAACTCCTGAATGGAAATTAAAATGTGTTTGGGCCGATAAAAAAAAAAAGGTTACCATTATTATCATCACATTAGCACTTAGTTAGCTAACATACTGTTTTGAACGTTAGCCTATGTTAGCATTACCACTCAGAGACTGGACCCATCCTGTCTTTCTCTGCCTCAGCAGCACTGGCCTCAGGCAGCGCTGACTCAGCGCCCTGAGCCAGCGGTTCTAATTGATACTGAGGCAGAGAAAGACAGGATGTGTCCAGTCTCTGAGTGGTGATGCTAACATAGGCTAACGCTCAAAACAGATGAACGTCGATCAGATTGATCAGTTGCAAAATGCCAACGTCACTTTGGTCACTGTCCATGTTTCAATGTGTGATAAAGCTAGCTGTCACTGTCCTCCTGACCACACCCCCACATTCCCCCCTCCGCTTTTCCTCCACACTTGGCCACGCCCCTCTGTGCCTCCTGGCACTGTCCTCTTTGTAGAATTTTCAAATGTTGTCTGGGGCGGGGTCATGATTTTTCATGAGGTTCAGTTACACTTTAAAGAGGATTATCGCTCTTTTGAGTGGGTTTGAGATCCGTTTGTGTGCACAGCAAATGAGCTGTCAATTGATATGCAGGAGCAGCTTATTGAGCTGAAGAGTGACAGTAGACTGAAGGAACTCTTTAGCTCCTACTCTCTTTCCTCATTCTGGGCAGCATTGATGCAGGAATATCCTCAACTCTGTGACGTCGCCTTGAAGATTCTCCTTCCGTTCGCGTCGACATATTTGTGTGAGGCAGAATTCTCATAAATCACTGCACTCAAAACAAAATACTGCAATCATGCACAGATAGAGGATGATTTGAGGCTATGTTTATCAAACATTGAGCCAAGAACTGAGGATCTTTGCAAGGTAAAGCAGGCTCAGGTCTCACATTAACATCACCTACCTGCAAGCTTCTGTAAATAATGCAGATGATGCCTACTATGCCTAGTAATAATAACAATAATAAAGCATCAATTAATATCAGAGGTCTGGTGCCAATTCCAGGCAAATCTAGGCAAATCAATTGCTTAAGGAGCCCCCTACGGGACATAGAGTTATTTTTTTTAAACATTCTCTTGAAATAATTGTGTATTTACTAGTCAGTTCATGGCCAATTTAGTGAGTTGGACGCTATATTTACTTAGTTTTACTGTTTAAAACGCTGTCAGGTAAATTTGACACAGTCTTCTGTGTCAAATTTACGACTTTGACTGAACAGAAAAATGTATCTATTAAATGTGGTTTATTAAACATAAGATCTCTCTCCTCAAAGACTTTGTTAGTAAATGACTTGATTTGTGATAATCATATTGATTTGCTTTGTCTCACAGAAACCTGGTTGCAGCAGGAGGATTATGTCAGTATAAATGAGTCAACTCATTCCAGTCATTTACATTTTCACATTCCTAGAAGTACTGGGCGAGGAGGAGGAGTTGCAACAATTTTTCGTTCTGATTTACTAATTAGTCCCAGACCAATTGATAGCTACAGTTCTTTTGAACATCTAACCCTTAATTTTCCTCATCCAAGTTGCAAAACATTAAGACCATTTTTGTTTGTGGTTTTGTATCGTCCACCAGGCCCTTATTCTCAATTCTTGGATCAGATCTCTCATTTTTTATCTGATTTAGTATTAAATACTGATAGGGTCATTATAGTGGGGGACTTCAATATTCATGTGGATACTGAAAGTGATAGCCTAAATGCAGCCTTTAATGCAATCTTAGACTCAATTGGCTTTACTCAAAAAGTACAGGGATCGACCCACTCGGGCAAACACACTTTGGACCTTGTACTGACATACGGTATCGAGTGTGAGGAAATAACAGTCCACCCACATAACCCGGTCCTGTCTGACCACTTCTTAATAACTTTTGAATTTACTTTAACTGACCATCTTAACTTTGAAAGAAAATGTCATGATAGTAGAGCTTTATCAGACAATGCTGTGAAATTTTTTAAAGAATCTGTTCCATTCTTACTTTCCTTAGTGTCTCAGGGTAACACAGTGGATGGCAGCAATTCTATCTCTAACCCTTCAGAAATTGATGATCTGGTTCACAGCGTTACGTCCTCATTGCGTTTGGCATTAGATAGTGTAGCCCCCTTAAAAAAGAAAGTGGCTAGCCATAAGAGGCTGACTCCTTGGTTCAACGCAGAGTTGCGTACTTTAAAGCAGAATACTAGGAAGTTGGAGAGAAAATGGCGCTCTACACACCTAGAGGATTCCTATTTAACCTGGAATAACAGTCTACTGCTGTATAAAAAGACCCTTCGACAAGCTAGAACAGCATATTTTTCATCACTAAAAGAGGCGAATAAAAACAATTCTAGGTTTCTTTTTAGTACAGTTGCCAAACATACACAGAGTCATAGCTCTGTTTATCCAACTATTCCCCCAGCTCTAAGCAGTGATGATTTTATGGGATTCTTCATAAATATAATAAATTCTATTAAAAATAAAATCATTGGCATCCTCCCAAACATGATTACTTCTTCCTCAGTAAAGGAGGCAGCATCGGAAAGAACTGTAGAACCTCAGTTGTGCTTAGGCTGTTTTGATTCAGTCAAGCTTTTGGAATTATCAAAAATATTAGCCTCATCTAAACCTTCAACTTGTATGTTGGACCCAATCCCAACCAAATTATTTAAAGAAGTGTTCCATTTGGTTCCTGGCCCTATTTTGGATATGATGAATCTATCCTTAGTAAACGGATACGTACCACAGGAATTTAAAATAGCTGTAATTAAACCTTTACTCAAGAAACCTTCCCTTGATCAAGATGACTTAGTGAATTACAGACCTATATCTAACCTTCCTTTCTTATCCAAAGTCCTTGAGAAAATTGTTGCTAATCAAGTCTGTGAGCATCTAAACAGTAACGAGCTGTTTGAAGAGTTTCAGTCAGGTTTTAGAGCTCATCATAGCACTGAAACAGCACTGGTGAAGGTTACTAATGATATTCTCATGGCCTCAGATAATGGACTTGTGTCTGTTCTGGTTTTGTTAGATCTCAGTGCTGCTTTTGACACAGTCGATCATAATATTCTCTTAGAAAGGCTTGAACATGTTGCAGGGATCAAAGGAACAGCACTAGGCTGGTTTAAATCAGATTTGTCTGATAGATTCCAGTTTGTTCATCTAAATGATAAATCTTCTTCACTCTCAAGGGTTACTTGTGGAGTTCCACAGGGTTCTGTCCTTGGACCAATTCTTTTCACCATATATATGCTCCCAATTGGTAGAATCATTTGACAGCATGGGATACATTTCCACAGCTATGCAGATGATACACAACTATATTTATCCATAAATCCTGATGAACCCAGTCAGTTAGGTAGATTACAGGCATGTCTGGAAGACATAAAAGCATGGATGAATCTAAACTTTTTGCTTTTAAATTCTGACAAGACAGAAGTTGCTGTCTTTGGACCAGAAGTTCTTAAACAGAAACTGATTAGTCAATCACTTCATCTGGATGGCATTAAATTGGCCCCCAGTAATAACGTAAAGAACCTCGGCGTTATTTTTGACCAAGACTTGACATTTAAATCCCATATTAAACAGGTTTCTAGGATTTCTTTCTTTCACCTCCAGAATATTGCTAAAATTAAATAAACTTACCAATTTTCTTCACTCTGCTACTTCCTTTTCTCCTACTACTCTCCAGTTGTATTACAGTACATTCTGTTATTTCGACTGTTAACTTTGTTTTCTCTCAGTGTTTTTCTCTCCATAGAAGATATACCTGGTCTGGTATCCTGCTTGGCTGCAATGCCCTGTTGGACGGGGGGCATCGACTGGGATGATCCTCCCAGTAACTGAACATCCACTGTGTCCTGTTATCAACTTTTTACTTTCTGTAACATAGAAAGTTCTCTTATATCAGATCTTCTGTTCCTTCTGTGTCTCTGCTCTGTCTTCTCAAACCCCCAGACGTTCGTGGCAGATGGCCGCTCCTACTGAGCCTGGTTCTGTTGGAGGTTTCTTCCTGTTAAAGGGGAGTTTTTCCTCTCCACCGTCGCTACATGCTTGCTCAGTATGAGGGATTGCTGAAGGATTGCTGTGGTTGGAAAGTCTGCATCAACGGGGCCCAACCTCACGCCAATGACTGACGCAATCTGCTGGGATTCCTTAAATAGGAAACTTTTTAACTGATTGGAATGTTTGTATAAATTTATTGAAATGACTTCTTGTTAAGTGCCTTGAGATGACATCTGTTGTGAATTGGCGCTATATAAATAAACTGAATTGAATTTAAATTTGAGTACAGCAAAAACAGGACAACAATATGACAGAAATATGTGTTGTGGTGGAAAATTGTTATGCAATTAGGAATTAAGTGTATATTCTCTGTTTAGTGAATACATCTAGGGTAAAATGACAAGCTTATTGTTCCAGCTTAATGTTATGAGAAAGATATATGTGTCAGGTCACCAGAGAGACAGACGCCGGGGCAGTAAGATAACAGTCTGGCCTTCGGATGAGCTGCTTTATGCGTTGCTATGACTCGCGTGAAGCAGTTACTCTGGAGGCGGGGCGTGAAGGATGGAGAAGACATCTACAGAGATAAACAATGATTGCTGAATACTATTTAAGCGGTTAGTTAGAAAGGTTGGTTAGGGTGATGAACGAGTAACTCTGTCCCCTCCATGTCTGGCCAGATATGTTTGAATTAAATACTTAAACGCCTTCTTGGACTCAAGTCTTCTTTATTATGGAAACCCTGAGATACTATTTATTTGCCATTACACTGTAAAGCTTTAAAAGAAAATGAGCAGGAACATCAGGTTATTTAAAATAAGAGAAATTTAGATGCACATGACAGTATGTTTATGGCACAATTTAGCCTCACTTGTTTCAGTGAACAAAAATAGTTTTTAAACACAATCAAAAAAGCATTAAAATGGGGGACATAATTTCTCCATTTGCAGCAATGGATGTAATATTTCCTTAAAAGAAAAATGACGTTTACCATGTCAGATATATTGGGTGCCACATCAGTTACATATTCTAGAACATGGTTGACAGTTACAATTGGGAGAATAGGAGTTTTAAAGTTCAACCACTCTTTGATGTCCGACCAAAAACTATTGGAAGCAGGGCAGTCAAAAAACAAATGATCAAGAGATTCATCAGAGGATTTACAAGAAGTACATGGCGTCAGCTAAAATTTAAATCTTTTTTGTAGGAAAACAGCTACTGGATAAGTCCTATTTAGAATCTTGAAACGTGTTTCCTTCATTTTTGGTGAGACTGGTAGTTTAATATATCTTGTAAACGCTTTGACTAAAATCTCGGTTGGATAGTCTCTATTATAATCATGAAATAAGTTAGATTTTATGGTTACAGTAAAAAATCTAGAGTTACATCTTTTGTCATTAAGCGGGTAGTCCAATATTTGTAGCTAAGGCAGGGTTGGGGAAACTTTAGAGTAAATCATAGTGTTCTGAATCAAATTAACCAGAGAAGCTGGAATGGCTTTACAAATCTTATTATATTCACTCTTGCAACAACGTATATTGAAATTGTCCCGAAATACTTTATGATCCAGAAAGGAGCCATCATTGTTCATTAAGTCTGTGACAAAAAAATACCTTTTTTGTACCAGTCAAGCTTAAATATAGATTTTTTGTTAACAAGAATACATCTGTTATTCCATATTAGGGACCCATGTGGTGTGAAATAATGTGTGGAAATCATTTTCCAAAAGGACAGGATTTGGCTATGAAATTTAGACAGTTTGATTGGAATATTGGTTAACTTAAAATCACACCTAAGCAAGAAGTCTAATCCACCCAGCTTATTGAACAAAGTTAGCGGAATGTGGAACCACATGGAGTTTGGTTGTGAAAAATAGGCTTTCAGCAAACATAGTTTATTGGAACCAATTAAGGCCTCGAGGTCCAGGGGTCTCATTTATAAAACTTTGCGTAGAATCATTACTAATACCATACTTAAGCTCAGCAACGTTTTTTTACTTACGCCTAGTAAGTTTTCAATCTATCAAACTTGGAGTAGCACAGCTGCAGCACTTTCCGTTTTATAAATCCCACTCTCCCTAGAAATGTGCGCAGGTGTTTTTGGATCGTATCCCGCCTCCTACACACCCACTTTCTCCCATAAACGGTCCATGCAAAATGTCTAGTGAATATTCTGCATAGACTTAAGCCAGCTAATATGGGGCGCTTCACAGGTAACCGTGGCAACCGAGAGGCGGAGAAAGTAATTCCAAAGAGACAGCTGCAGTCTTGTAGAGGCACGGAAAACTGTTTTATTTCAATCAATCACTCAATCAGGCAATCAAAGCTCTACAAGTTTGAAATTGTGGCTTTCATTTTCATGTTTGCCATCTCTCCTGCGCCGCTGTCAGTGTTTTCTTATGTGTCCACAAAGTGCGTAAGCAAGATCCTTAGGGTGCTTAAAGTTGCGCACATTTAGTTTTCAGACCCCGTTTTGTGCGTAAGCAAGCTTTCTAAATGAGACCCCAGAGCTTTAATTCCTCCCTTATCGTAATCCCTGACAAGCTGTGATTTTTTTAAAATAGTGAGTCTTTTTTCTCCAGATAAATTTAAACAGAATTGAGTTCGCTTTTTGTATACAATCATTTGACATAAAGAGTGAGTAGCACGGGTATATCAATTTAGACACACCTTCAGCTTTGGTTAGAAGGACTCGGCCAGATATAGTAAGGTCTCTGGGTAACCAGCGATTCAAGTTTATTTCCATATCAATGATACGATTTTCAGGGAAGTCTTCTCTTTGGGTTGAATTCTTAGAAATGATTAAGCCTAAGTATTTGACTTCATTTGAAACTTTAATATTAGATATAATTTTTTCAGGACAATCATGAATAGGTAAGAGCTCGCATTTATTAATGTTGAGGAGGAGACCAGTTGCTTTAGAGAAACCAGAGATCAAAGTTAGGGCAGGATCAACCATAAATTTGTCCCGTAAAAAGATGGCCAAATCATCAGCAAATTGACTGATCCTAAACTCTTTATCAAATACATCAATTCCATACAAATTTGGATCATTTTTAATTGAGATAGCATTTGAGTGGCCAGAATGAAAAGTTCTGGCGAGATGGGGCATCCTTGACGGACTCCTCTTGACACAGCAAAGTGAGATTTCATACCTGGATTTAGAGATATTGCACTATTGATATCTGAATAAAACATTTTAATTCTGTTACAAAACTTTGGGCCAAAGCCCATTAACTTTAATGTTTCAATCATAAAAATATGTTCTAAGGAATCGAAGGCTTTGTTAAAGTCAAGAAATAGGACCAAACTATCAGTGTTGATAAAGTGTCTGTAGTCAAGCATGTCTAAAATGAGTCGAGTATGATTATGAATGTTTCTTCTTTTTATAAAAGCGGACTGGCATTTGTCAACAATGTTTGCTAGACCACTATTTAAACGATTAGTATAAACTAAAGCTAAGAGTTTGTAGTCGGTACATAGAAGGATTATAGGTCTCCAATTTTCCAATGAGAGGACGTCTTTATTGGGTCAAATCAAAGTAATGAGGCCACTTTTCATTGTAGGGGAAAGGCTTAACTTTGCAATACATCCTATCAGGGCCTCATATAGGATTTCTCTCATAGAGTCCCAGAAGAAAGTATAAAATTCAGTAGTGAGGCCATCAAGCCCTGGTGACTTACCCTTTGCCATCTGTTTTACAGCTGCGTCCAATTCCTCAATTCTAAGATCATCCTCCACACAACTTTTAAACTCATTATCGATAGTTGTTATACAATTTAGGATATTATTGAAAAAGGAATGACATTCAGAAGCAGAGAATTTAGAGCTATAAAGATTGCTATAGAAATTCTTTATAAAGCTAATGATATGGCTCGAGTCATCTATGGTGATTCCATTAATATTTAATTTAGAGATCTTCTTTTTAGCTTGTCTGTGTTTTTCAAGGTTGAAAAAAAAGACGAGTTTTTCTCCCCTTCCTCTATCCAACGCGCTCCAGAATGCACATACGCGCCACGAGCCTTATCTATGAATAGATCATCAGGTTGTGATTTGAGATTTTCAAGTAGAGTTTGTTCTTCAATTGTTAGGTGTTCTTTGTTACATATGCAGTTAATATTATTGATAATTTCCAACTGTCTGGAGCGTTTTTGTTTAGAGAGGTTTTTTCCAATTCTAATTGCAGAAGATTTAGCTTTAAATTTAAACCATTCCCATTTGCTTATGGGTGAAAGATCTAACAGTTTAATTCTAACAATTAATTATTTTATTTCAGTACAGAAGAGGTTATTAAGGAGTAAGCTGTTGTTGAATTTCCATATGGAACTGCGATATTTATGTGTATTATTGAGAGATAAGGACAGAGATACTGAGGAATGTCAGTTAAAGGAGATGGAGAAATATTACGGCTCGTAACATGTTGGACTAAGTCATGAGGGATGAACCAATAATCGAGTCTGGAACACTGACCGTTGTTGGCCACATTAAACCACGTATACAGTCTGGACCCCGGGTTCCTCAACCGCCAGCAGTCAGACAGCCCAACATTAGAAGTCAGGTAAAGGAAGGTTTCATTAAAGGTGTGTTGGCGCCGTCTAGAGGGAAGACGATCTTCATATTCATTTGGAGTTAAAATAAAATCACCTCCTAAAATCACATGATCGGTTGAATAGCAGACCTTCCATGCAGCTATTAATTTTGTTAAATCCATATAGAATTGTTTGTTCAATGTTTTACTATTGAAGCCATATACACACAGCAGAATGAAGCTGACCCCGTCAATATTTATGACTACCATGACCCAATGACCGTTAGTGTCTCTTTTGTGGTCTAAAATTGTTCCAGGAAATTTGTTAAACAATATCATTACTCCAGCAGAATGAGACGTCCCATGGCTAAAATAAACTGAATCGCCCCATTGCTGTTTCCAAAAAGATGAGCCATCCTGCATTGAGTTTGTTGCTTGTATAAAACAAATAGCTCGTTGCTCTTTACAATATAGAAAAATTGCCTTCAAACCTCTAACATTTAACGACAACAAAGATAACATAGAAATAAAACTGTCCACTTAAGCAAGCAAAGGTAATGAAAGATGCGCAGGAACGAGCACAAATAGCCGTAACCTAATATCAAAAAACAAAGTAACAGCTCTTTGAACAGATGCATACCTTATAAGAACACTAGGAAGAAAGTGAGTTCAGTGTGGGTCCACTCTTTTATTATCGATGAGCGCGTAGCCCTCTTTCAGGTAAGCTCTCTTTCCGTGCTTTCTGGCTTCTTGGGTCTGTCCTCTTTAGAAAAGTCCTCCTTGAAGCTGATGTGCAGCTCCTTGCATACCGGGGCATCCTTGGATTTCTTCCACACCTCATCCCGGATGCTTCTCATTGAGAACTGTATGATGACAGCTCTCGGGGTGTTGTTAGTAGCTGCGCTGGGTTTTAATCCCAGCCTGTGGACCGTATCCACGGTGTCTCTCAGCTGATCGACGGAAACAGGGATGATTCTTGTTAGGATTCCAATGACGACGTCTCGTATTTTCTCCTCATCCTTTTCGGGCAGTCCAAGTAGCCTCAGATTCCATCGTTTTTTATAGCGAGCATGATCGTCGCAGGCACTTCGGAGTACGGGATTCTCTTTCTGAAGGAGACTTATCTTCGACTTCGGTTAGCAGATACGGCCTCTTTGTTGGCCTCAATACGTTTATCAAGGCTGATTAAGAGTTCAGTTTGTTTGTCTATCTTCTGATTTCGAGCACGTATCTCAGACAGAATGATAGAAGTCACGTCTTCATCTTTATTTTCAGTCGTCTGCTGCACTTCGCCTTTTTGTTTTTAATAGGAGTATGGTCCCAGTTTACCTCTTGGTCTTTCAAGTCAGGCACGGAAGCTTCAAAATCCTCGATGATGTCCTCGTCACAAGCTTCACGCAGAGCACTTAAATCGTAGTCATGGTCCATCTTACTAGTTGCCAGCAGGTGTTTCAAAAAAGTTTCGGATACAAGAAGAGGAGCAAAATAAGGCCGGTGGGGAAAAAAGTCTGCACTTCCGCCCTTGAGCGTCCTGACAGTGGAGGTCGTTCTGACAGGGGAGCCTGCACCGGAAGCGAGTGGAGTGGAGGTCTGCAGCCAGGTGCTCATCTAGAGTGGAGCTCCACCAGAGTCAGACCCGCCCGTTGATAGACGCTGGTTTGAAGAGCACGTGTGATCGATTCGACTGAACTTCGACTTAATGGCTGTAAGTAACTCAACGTAACATAAATAAAATTTTGTTAAAACGTTTTCCAAGACATGTAATAATGTCTACATAAGCATTAAGTTATTTTTTTAATGTTTATCTTGCAATACGCGGTACGTTTTTGTAGTAATTGCACTCGGTAGTTATGCTAATGTAGCTAGTATGTTAGACTGTCTCAGTGCGCTTGATTAGCACTAGATAAAATAAAATAAGAATGTGCTCAGCGTGTGTATAGTGAGAACTCATAAAAACTTTTTTTCATATTATAAATGTGTGCTTACATTTGCATTTTTTTGACCTGTATACTTTCTAGTTTTTGGTGCTGTGAAGCTGGAAGGATTTTTGCTGTAAATTTTTCCCTTTTTGACAATTTGTTATGATGCGTAACCATGGCAACAATGTGGTTTACAGCTGGGAGCAGCTGATTAACATAGCAAAAGCTGATATAATACCTCAACTGAAACAACAAATCCCTGATGAGTTGATAAGGAGGAGACATGGATGCAGAGCAGGAGCAAAAAGGAGACAGAGAAAGAGGAAGTTCAAGCCATCTCTTCCATCGATCATAAAGGGCAACGTAAGATCACTGGCTAACAAGATGGATGAACTCCAAGCCCTTACAAGGACACTGCCAGAGTACCGTGAATGCAGTGTTATGTGTTTTACTGAGACGTGGCTGCTGGATCATGTCTCCGACTCCAACGTCTGTCTGCCAGGCTTCCTGACTGTACGAGCAGACAGAGATCTGAAGACGAGCAGAAAAAGGAAAGGAAGTAGAGTAGCAGTGCTTGTAAACAACAGATGGTGTCATCCAGGACATGTTACTGTGAAGTGTCGTCTCTGCAGCCCAGATCTCGAACTGTTGGCAGTAAGTTTTCGTCCATATTATTTACCAAGAGAGTTCACCAGTGTAATTTTGGCAGTTGTTTACATTCCACCTTCAGCCGTTGCCGACACTGTATGTGATGTCATCAGTTTCATTGTTGCTAAGCTACAGACACAGCACCCCAATGCATTTGTGGCAATATCTGGTGATTTTAATCATGCCTCGCTCTCTACTACACTTCCAACATTTTAACAGTTTGTCAGCTGCTCTACAAGAGAAAACAGGACCTTGGATTTGTTTTATGCAAATGTAAAGGATGCATATATGTCCAAACCAAGACCTCCTCTGGGACAATCAGATCACAATCTTGTTTTTCTCTGTTCAGAATATAAACCCCTTGTTCAGAGGCAACCTGTTACAAAATGAACTGTGAGAAAATGGCCACAGGAAGCTGAAGAAGCCCTGCAGGGTTGTTTTGCAACCACAGACTGGATGACTCTTTGCCAAGCACATGGAGAGGACATCAATGCCATGACTGAGTGTGTGACTGACTATATAAACTTCTGTGTGGACAACATCATCCCCACCAGAACAGTGAGATGCTTCCCTAATAACAAACCCTGGATCACCAGTGACCTGAAGGAACTGCTAAACAAGAAAAAAAGAGCCTTCAGGGAGGGAGACAGGGAATTACTGAGGAGTATACAGAAGCAACTTAAGGTCAAGATCAGAGACAGCAAGGAGGCATACAGGAAGAAGCTGGAGAACAAACTACAGAGGAACAATATCAGAGATGTCTGGTCAGGAATGAGAAAGATCACAGGCTTTAAGGACAGGAAGGATTGGATAGATGGAAGTCTGGACAGAGCCAATGAACTGAACATATTCCTCAACAGGTTCAGTTCAGGAACTAGCTCAGCATCCCCGTCTCCTGTTCCCAGCCAAACAGACATCCCACTCTCCTCTGATCAACAGCTTTCCTGTTACACCTCGGATGTTTTATCCTTCACCTCAGCCATTGACTCTTCTAATTCCACAAGTTTGACTTCAACCAAGTCAGGAGATGCTGCTACCCCCTTTGCCTCCCCCTCCCACTTGTCTGTCTCCAAAAGTCAGGTGAAGAGGCAGCTGGAGAAACTGAACCGGAACAAGGCTGCAGGTCCAGATGGTGTCAGCCCCAGAGTCCTGAAGGCCTGTGCTGAGCAGCTCTGTGGGATTCTGCAGCACATCTTCAACCTTAGCCTAACTCAGGAGAAGGTTCCAGTGTTGTGGAAGACATCCTGCCTTGTTCCGGTACCAAAGAGAACTCACCCATCAGTCATCAATGACTATAGACCTGTTGCCCTGACATCCCACATCATGAAGGTCCTGGAGAGACTCCTGTTGGCACCCCTGAGTAAGCAAACAAGAACGTATCAGGAGCCACTGCAGTTTGCTTATCGCTGTGGAGTTGGAGTTGAAGATGCCATCATCCACCTACTTCAACCAACCCACTGTCATCTGGACAAAGCAGGCAGCAGTGTGAGGATCATGTTCTTTGATTTCTCCAGTGCATTTAACACAATTCAGCCTGATTTGCTTTGTCAGAAACTCCTGAAGACACAGGTGGAGCCCTCAACAATCGACTGGATCAATGACTACCTGACCAACAGACCACAATTTGTGAGACTGAAGAATTGTGTGTCAAACCAGGTGTTCAGCAGCACAGGAGCACCACAGGGGACCGTACTCTCACCATTCCTTTTCACTCTGTACACCTCAGACTTCCAGTACAAATCAGAGACCTGTCATCTGCAGAAATACTCAGATGATTCTGCAATTGTCAGGTGTATCAGAGATGGACAAGAAGCTGAATTCAGAGAGCTGGTGGACCGCTTTGTGACATGGTGTGGAAACAATCGTCTCACCTTGAATGTGAACAAAACAAAGGAGATGATTGTAGATTTCAGAAGAAACAGGGATAAGTCAAAAACTGTTTCCATCATGGGAGAAGAAGTGGAGGTGGTTGAGGAGTATAAATACCTCAGAGTTCACCTTGACAACAGACTGGACTGGAGGCGCAACAGTGAAGCCGTCTACAAGAAGGGACAGAGCAGACTGGACTTCTTGAGGAAGCTGAGGTCCTTCAAGGTTTGCAGCAAGATGCTGCAGATCTTCTACAAGTCTGTTGTGGAGAGTGTAATCTCTTCAGCCGTCATCTGTTGGGGTAGCAGCATCAGAGCCAGGGATTTAAATAGGCTAAACAACCTGATAAAGAAGGCTGTTTCTGTTCTTGGGACAACTGTGGAAAATCTGGAGATGATAATGCAAAGGATTCTTCATAAAATCAAAAAGATTATGGACAACCCTGAGCATCCTCTTCTTGAGACTGTCATACAACAACAGAGCGTCTTCAGTCGGAGGCTTCTTCAGTTTCGCTGCAACACAGACCGCTACAGGAAATCCTTCCTGCCCACAGCCATCATCATCTACAACAACTCCTTAAAGAATTAATTATATGAGCTACACCAACACGTTATTTCCCTCTGGGATCAATAAAGTATTTTTGAATTGAATTTGAATTGAATTGAATTATGTGTGTTTGACCTGCACAGATACATCAGACAATACTGAGGAGAGGACAGGATCCCCTTCAGTCTTTAGAGCAGGTGATGCAGTGTTGCAGCAACATTCACTGCACTTTTTCTAACATGGCATATGCAGATTTTTACAAGGTTAAATACCATGTACAAAATCACGTGAGCATGGCTGCCAAACATGAAGGTATGTATGCATTAGTTTCTTAAGTCATTTACCTACTGTTCCATACTCTGTGTGTGTGCGTGCATCCCCCATCAAATGTTTAGAACTGTATGGACCCTTCTGTTGTTTGCGCGTCTATCATTCATTCACAAACCTTCAATGACAGTATACATTCACTGTATATTATATAATTTTAGATTATATAATAACTAAATATTCACATTGGCAAAATGTATACATGCTTTTTGCCAATATGAATATTTAGTCATTTATTTTATGTCAGTTTTTCTTTTTTCTTTTTGATTAGCAATAACTGACATATAATTCAAGGCATATACTTTTCACAAAGTACTTGGGCTGGTATTGGATGAAGTCTGTTGTGCTACTTTGCATGAAGCATCACTGTACACAAGAAAGTTTATCAAATCCTCATAATCCTCCTTATCCTCATAAAATCATTGACCTTTTCTCCCAGATCAGACCCCATAATTCTGGAACGGGTTATTTGATAATGCGTGTGGATAGAGAGTATGATCAGACAATAGTTGGGTGTGTGAAGATTTTAATATATTTAATGACTGTTTCTATCTTGTAAAACACTTTGTGCCACTTTTATATGAAAAGTGCTATACAAATAAAGTTAATTTGATTAAAAAGTAAAGATACATAGTAGCTCAACAGTTGTCACAGAACTTAAATCATGGACCACAGTGAGTAATACACAGTGTGGCATACAGACGTATCTGTGGCAGTTATTTAGTGTAACAAGTTGTGCAATCTCTTAACTCAACTTACTTGAGGTAAGATGGTCACTAGCTTGCTTGGGAAATTGGAGGAGATTATAAGGCAATTGTGGTCTATATTTCATTTCTCTGGAATGTCTAAAAGTTATATACACATATAAATATATATATATATATATGTAATATACATATGTGATATATTTATATATCTATTATATATATATATATATACACTACCGTTCAAAAGTTTGGGGTCACATTGAAATGTCCTTATTTTTGAAGGAAAAGCACTGTACTTTTCAATGAAGATAACTTTAAACTAGTCTTAACTTTAAAGAAATACACTCTATACATTGCTAATGTGGTAAATGACTATTCTAGCTGCAAATGTCTGGTTTTTGGTGCAATATCTACATAGGTGTATAGAGGCCCATTTCCAGCAACTATCACTCCAGTGTTCTAATGGTACAATGTGTTTGCTCATTGGCTCAGAAGGCTAATTGATGATTAGAAAACCCTTGTGCAATCATGTTCACACATCTGAAAACAGTTTAGCTCGGTACAGAAGCTACAAAACTGACCTTCCTTTGAGCAGATTGAGTTTCTGGAGCATCACATTTGTGGGGTCAATTAAACGCTCAAAATGGCCAGAAAAAGAGAACTTTCATCTGAAACTCGACAGTCTATTCTTGTTCTTAGAAATGAAGGCTATTCCATGCGAAAAATTGCTAAGAAATTGAAGATTTCCTACAACGGTGTGTACTACCCCCTTCAGAGGACAGCACAAACAGGCTCTAACCAGAGTAGAAAAAGAAGTGGGAGGCCGCGTTGCACAACTGAGCAAGAAGATAAGTACATTAGAGTCTCTAGTTTGAGAAACAGACGCCTCACAGGTCCCCAACTGGCATCTTCATTAAATAGTACCCGCAAACACCAGTGTCAACATCTACAGTGAAGAGGCGGCTGCGGGATTCTGGGCTTCAGGGCAGAGTGGCAAAGAAAAAGCCATATCTGAGACTGGCCAATAAAAGAAAAAGATTAAGATGGGCAAAAGAACACAGACATTGGACAGAGGAAGACTGGAAAAAAGTGTTGTGGACGGATGAATCCAAGTTTGAGGTGTTTGGATCACAAAGAAGAACGTTTGTGAGACGCAGAACAACTGAAAAGATGCTGGAAGAATGTCTGACGCCATCTGTTAAGCATGGTGGAGGTAATGTGATGGTCTGGGGTTGCTTTGGTGCTGGTAAGGTGGGAGATTTGTACAGGGTAAAAGGGATTCTGAATAAGGAAGGCTATCACTCCATTTTGCAACGCCATGCCATACCCAGTGGACAGCGCTTGATTGGAGCCAATTTCATCCTACAACAGGACAATGACCCAAAACACACCTCCAAATTGTGCAAGAACTATTTAGAGAAGAAGCAGGCAGCTGGTATTCTATCGGTAATGGAGTGGCCAGCGCAGTCACCAGATTTGAACCCCATTGAGCTGTTGTGGGAGCAGCTTGACCGTATGGTACGCAAGAAGTGCCCATCCAACCAATCCAAATTGTGGGAGCTGCTTCTAGAAGCGTGGGGTGCAATTTCTCCAGATTACCTCAACAAATTAACAGCTAGAATGCCAAAGGTCTGCAATGCTGTAATTGCTGCAAATGGAGGATTCTTTGACGAAAGCAAAGTTTGGTGTAAAAAAAATCTTATTTCAAATACAAATCATTATTTCTAACCTTGTCAATGTCTTGACTCTATTTTCTATTCATTTCACAACGTATGGCGGTGAATAAGTGTGACTTTTCATGGAAAACACAAAATTGTTTGGGTGACCCCAAACTTTTGAACGGTAGTGTATATATATATATATATATATATATATATATATATATATATATATATATATATATATATATATATATATATATATATATATAGTGGGATAAATAAAGGACTATCTATCTATCTATCTATCTATCTATCTATCTATCTATCTATCTATCTATCTATCTATCTATCTATCTATCTATCTATCTATCTATCTATCTATCTATCTATCTATCTATCTATCTATCTATCTATCTGTCGACGATATGGCGGATGAACGGGGCTGGGCTGACTCTGGTGCAGCTCCGCCTTTGTGGTTCTGCAGCGAGCACCACTTGTTTTCATCTGCTGTGTCAGTGTCCGTTCCACATCTGTGACACAAGGTGTCGCTGTTGGCTTCCTCTTGGCTGTGCGTCCCTTCTGGCAGTGCTGCAAACTTAGCGACTTTGTCACTATTTCTAAGAACTTTTCAGAACTCCCGACTTTGTTTCCAAAAAGCGCCTAGCGACAAATCTGGCGACATTTCTGACAACCCTTTGGTACTTTCTGTGAGACTTTCACTGCAGAATAGAGACGGTGAGATAGGGAATGATCTGCGCATGTGCATGCAGCATTATCACCTGCATCAACTGACCAATCATAAACCTTTCTCAGTTTAGAGTAACAAACGAAGTTGTTATATGTTAATTCAAAAGTAAAAAAAGAAATCTGCAAGTATATAAGACTGATCTTTCAACAGGAATAAAGGCAGAAGCTTGTATGTACTGCATCGCACAACTGTGGTGCATTCAATGAACATTCAAAATGTATGGTCAGTTCAACAACCTAGGACATTTTAAACGTATAACAAAAAACACTGAATATATAACAATTAGCAGTGGTGGCTGATGAAACATATTCTTGGTGGGGCTGTGCTTTTTTAAAATCAAACTTGTGCTTTCTAAGATTTGTGCACAACTGAACTAAGTACAGCTCTTTTATTTCCCGTCTTACATCATTGGACAAACTGATGAATCCAGGTGTGTCTGACCATTGTTGTTGTTACTACTGAGGTCAGACACACCTGGATTGATCAGTTTGTCCAATACAGACAGGAAATAAAAGGGCTGTACTTAGTTCAGGAAGTAGTGGAGCTGTGCATATAGCTTATCAAGTCATTTTCAATTATCATCCGAAAACAATTGAACATAAACATCTGGATACCAGTACTATGTGAAATACTGATTATTTTAATGTCAATATTAACAACTTGAGGCATTCTTATACTAAACATAAATACAATATTGCACAAACAAGTTTAGAACCAAACTGGAAACAAATAACTTCTTAGGTTTACACAAAAACTTTACACACAAAGCTGTTAACTCTTACAGCAGCCCAACCCCCACCCCTCCGCCCCTTGTGGCAGAGAAATCACAGCTGAGTACATGAAATTGCATATAAAATAAAATTACCATAAGTGATAAATAGGCAATGCAAGAGGCACATCACCAGAATGGAGTTTAAAGAGGACTATATACAACAACATAAAATTATACAGATTGTACTTAAGTGTCTGTATAAAATGTACACAGTTTTAAGTGTGTAAAGAAATTAATACTGGAATTGGTTAATACTGTACAGTAAATTATGATCAAGATAAATGTTACTAACAATTACAGCAACTAACAAAAACAATTTTGATAATTTTAACATTTGAGTGAACAAGAAACACATGATACACAATAAAGCAAGAGAAAGATCAAAAAAAGCAAGAGAGCATGAACACATTTCATACATATGACATCAAGCATTTACTGGAATCAATTCTAAACAGATGTTTTTAGTCTCGATTTAAAGCAGTTCAGAGTTTCAGCAGCTCTACACTCGTCTAGCTGCATGGCAATGTTAGCTCTGTCTAGCATGGCTAGCTTCACCGTGTTATCCAGATGTGCCCGGGATGACTCATGTTTCTTTACTTTTTCTGAAAAATGTTTCATGTGCGTCACTCCTGACACAGTCCATGCCATATCTGTGCCAGTCGTTTTGAATAGCAAACACGGAAAGCAAAATAAGGCATTTGCGTGATTGCATCCAGCTAGCCAAGCCTCCCTGATATACCAATTTCGGGAGAAGCCTCGCATGTACAGTTTACCTTTCTCCTTGTCTTGCTGGCTTATCTTTATTTCGGGCTGATTTGGGCCAAGCTCTTTGATATGACATTTTTCAACCAATGTTCTTCTCTCAAACAGATGCTGGAGAAGAGTCCGTATTGAATTCAGGGGCTGCTGAGATCCTGTATCTGTGCTCGTGTCCATCACTGCCAATGTCACCACCAGATATCTTGCCCGCCCTCACACCAGCCTTGGGGCGATTTCTCTATCGCCCTTTAGGCTTCCAAATCAATGACACTGATTGGATAAATTCCTGTTGCTATGTGCAAATTTCTTGTCAGTAATTGGCTGGCTGCTGCATTGCTTGGGCGATCTTTCTGTCGCCCCAGCCGCTCAGCAGCGGGAGCTTTTTCTCCAAAAATGACATATATTTTTATATATGATACTTTGTTACGAATTTAAACACACAATTAACTTAAAATATGTTATTGTTTTTAATGTAATGTATTTTACATTTTTTAAAATAAAAATCAAAAACACTGGGGAAACACTGGGGGGGCGGCGCCCTATCGCCCTTTATTGGCCAGCCGCCACTGAAAATTAGGTATAAACTCCCGTTTAATGGCAGTTGGCAAGCAACGTTCGATACATACTAAATATGCTCTACTTATTTTTTTTTTACAAAGAACTAAATAACTAACAAACAAAAACTACATCATCTTTATTAATTTAGTCTTCTTGAGAAATCTAAACAAACTTATTTTCTTTTTCAGAATTTGAAATTTAGTTTAAAAAGTGTTGGATGTCCAGTTACAATTTGATATCTTGTAAATGTTGTACAAGTTCCCCCCTCTCAACAGTAGCCTATACATCAGGCAAAATAATATAACATGTTCCACAGTCTCTTCTTGTTAATGGCACCTGTTTGAACTCATTATCTGTATAAAATACACCTGACCAAACCTTATAACAGTCAGACCAGAGATCTGTCCAAGGACAAGATTGTCCACCTCCACAAGAGTGGGGTGAGCCAATCTACAATAGGTAAGCAACTTGGTGAGAAGAGATAAACTGTTGCAGCAATTATTAGAAAATGGAATAAATACAAGATCACTGATGATCTCCCTCGACCTGAGGCTCCATGCTAGATCTCACCTGGTGGGGAACACATGATCTAGAGAACGGTGAGGAAACTGCCCAGAGCTACACAGGGGAAAGTACTCTATATTAAATAAATGAACCTTCAAACTCCATATTTTAACCAATAAAACTACAATAACCTACTTAGAATGTGAGCTAACTGAATCTTTCATAAGATAATGTTGTGTATCTGTACCATATCAGTCTCAGGAGAAGATTGGGTCTTCTGCATTCTTACATGTCATCAGTGTTGGTCTCTTGATCCATGCTGCCTGTTATCAGACCAGAGGTCACGCAACAATTTATTTTGTTGTCGGTCATTTTTGATTGGCAGGGTTTAAAAATATCCGGTCATACTCTATTTTTATCCATAAATGTTTAAAATGATAATAATGGCATATTCAGTAGTATTTAATTTTCATTTATTTTAATCAATATTCAATTCAAACAAACTGAACAGAGAATTCACTTTGTGCCATCACACATAGAGTAGATTAATAGGCTACATGTATTAATTATGAACATTTAAGCTGCTGTGGCCTGAACGCTCCGCCTGCACATAATGGAGAATCAGCTCACTGCTGCCACACCGGTGACTGGAAAGTTTTGAATTCAGGGAATATTTATTTAAATGAAAACTCTTTTTTGATTGCTTCAGCAGATCAAAATATTGCAGTGTGCTCCTTCTGCATTAGTCTCTAAGATGCAACAACAACATTTTTAAAAGGTGTTGTTGCTGTCTCTAGGTAACTGTGACAGCCAGCAGCTATTAATTGAGAAGAATTTTACTTCTTAGTTAAATCATTTGGAGCAGTTGGGAAAATTATTCCTCTCACTTTGATCTGCTGATAAACTTGTACAGTTGAAAATTGTCAGTATGAAATAAAAGCTAACCTTGTGAAAAGGATGTTTTGGAATAAAATTATGGATTTAAATAAAAAGGTCTAAAAATTAATCTTAATACAAATAAGCTTAAAATTTGATATACATTCAGTTTTTTCACAATTTCATTGCCACGTTATACATTTGTTGATTTTTTATTTTATGTTTTATTTATTTAATTTAGGAGATTTTGGTGTTCCATACTGGTCAAAGCTTACTTGATGTGAAATTATCGCTGCAAATTGTTGCATTTTTTAATCATCTGCTCGTTCCAATCACTTCTTCTGATTGCTTTCAACCAGACATTGCTTTTGTAATGGCAGGTTATGCCAGAGAGGGCGCAATGTAGAAAAGAGGGATGTATGGAAAAAGGAAGAAGAAGAATAAAGAGTTGTCTTGTAACATCCTGATGGTTGTGTCCTTGAGTACTGAGTATAGAGGAACAATACATGGTGTCAGAAGTTTAGAATCCATGACAGACAGAGTCTAGTGGCACAGACAACTAGTCAGAGCAGCTTCCCAGTAAGGATAGGAGAACGGGTGCTGTGGAGAAGACGAATGAGCACGTCAGCGAATGCTAACAGGCTAGCGGCAAGCTAACAACATTCAGCATGGACCACATATTCACCATCACACCACCGGGTCCATTCGACTTTAAACCGAGTTCGTGGCATGCATGGATAAAGAGGTTCGAACGCTTCCGACTCGCGTCTGGCTTAAAAGACAAAGACGGAGCATACCAGGTGAACTCTCTCATCTACACTATGGGCGATAGGGCAGATGATATCCTTTCGTCACTGCGGGTGGCAGAAGATAGACAAAATAACTATGATGAAGTGAAACAGGCTTTTGATCAACACTTCGTGGGAGTGCATAATGTAATTTTTGAACGAGCCAAGTTCAATAAAAATGGCAGGAAGTCAGCGAATCTGTAGAGAATTTCATCACTGCGGTGCAGAAATTCAATTCAATTCAGTTTATTTATATAGCGCCAATTCACAACAGATGTAATCTCAAGGCACTTAACAAGAAGTCATTTCAATACAATTATACAAACATTCCAATCAGTTAAAAAGTTTCCTATTTAAGGAATCCCAGCAGATTGCGTCAGTCATTGGCGTGAGGTTGGGCCCCGTTGATGCAGACTTTCCAACCACAGCAATCCTTCAGCAATCCCTCATACTGAGCAAGCATGTAGCGACGGTGGAGAGGAAAAACTCCCCTTTAACAGGAAGAAACCTCCAACAGAACCAGGCTCAGTAGGAGCGGCCATCTGCCACGACCGTCTGGGGGTTTGAGAAGACAGAGCAGAACACAGAAGGAACAGAAGATCTGATATAAGAGAACTTTCTATGTTACAGAAAGTAAAAAGTTGATAACAGGACACAGTGGATGTTCAGTTACTAGGAGGATCATCCCAGTCGATGCCCCCCGTCCAACAGGGCATTGCAGCCAAGCAGGATACCAGACCAGGTATATCTTCTATGGAGAGAAAAACACTGAGAGAAATCAAAGTTAACAGTCGAAATAACAGAATGTACTGTAATACAACTGGAGAGTCGTAGGAGAAAAGGAAGTAGCAGAGTGAAGAGAATTGGTAAGTCTGTCCTCCAGCAGTCTAAGCCTATAGCAGCATAACTACAGAGATAGCTCAGGATGACCTAAGCCACTCTAACTATAAGCTTTATCAAAAAGGAAAGTTTTAAGCCTGGCCTTAAAAGTAAACAGAGTGTCTGCCTCACGGACTAAAGCTGGGAGCTGGTTCCATAGGAGAGGAGCCTGATAACTAAAATATCTGCCTCCCATTCTACTTTTAGAAATCCTAGGAACTACAAGTAAACCTGCAGTCTGAGAGCAAAGTGCTCTGTTGGGAACATAAGGAACAATCAGATCTCTGATGGATGATGGAGCTGATTATTAAGGGCTTTATATGTAAGAAGAAGGATCTTAAATTCTATTCTGGATTTAACAGGGAGCCAATGAAGGGAAGCTAAAGCAGGAGAAATGTGATCTCTCTTTTTAATATTCATCAGAACTCTTGCTGCCGCATTTTGGATCAACTGAAGGCTTTTAATGGCATTTTGTGGACTTCCTGATAGTAAAGAATTACAGTAGTCCAGCCTTGAGGTAACAAATGCATGGACTAGTTTCTCAGCATCACTCCTGGACAGGATGATTCTAATTTAAGCAATATTCCGAAGGTGAAAGAAAGAAATCCTAGAAACCTGTTTAATATGGGATTTAAATGTCAAGTCTCGGTCAAAAATAACGCCGAGGTTCTTTACGTTATTACTGGGGGCCAATTTAATGCCATCCAGATGAAGTGATTGACTAATCAGTTTCTGTTTAAGAACTTCTGGTCCAAAGACAGCAACTTCTGTTTTGTCAGAATTTAAAAGCAAAAAGTTTAGGGTCATCCATGTTTTTATGTCTTTCAGACATGCCTGTAATCTACCTACCTGACTGGGTTCATCAGGATTTATGGATAAATATAGTTGTGTATCATCTGCATAGCTGTGGAAATTTATCCCATGCTGTCTAATGATTCTACCAATTGGGAGCATATATATGGTGAAAAGAGTTGGTCCAAGCACAGAACCCTGTGGAACTCCACAAGTAACCCTTGAGAGTGAAGAAGATTTATCATTTAGATGAACAAACTGGAATCTATCAGACAAATATGATTTAAACCAGCCTAGTGCTGTTCCTTTGATCCCTGCAACATGTTCAAGCCTTTCTAAGAGAATATTATGATCGACTGTGTCAAAAGCAGCACTGAGATCTAACAAAACCAGAACAGACACAAGTCCATTATCTGAGGCCATGAGAATATCATTAGTAACCTTCACCAGTGCTGTTTCAGTGCTATGATGAGCTCTAAAACCTGACTGAAACTCTTCAAACAGCTCGTTACTGTTTAGATGCTCACAGACTTGATTAGCAACAATTTTCTCAAGGACTTTGGATAAGAAAGGAAGATTAGATATAGGTCTGTAATTCACTAAGTCATCTTGATCAAGGGAAGGTTTCTTGAGTAAAGGTTTAATTACAGCTATTTTAAATTCCTGTGGTACGTATCCGTTTACTAAGGATAGATTCATCATATCCAAAATGGGGCCAGGAACCAAATGGAACACTTCTTTAAATAATTTGGTTGGAATTGGGTCCAACATTCAAGTTGAAGGTTTAGATGAGGCTAATATTTTTGATAATTCCGAAAGCTCAACTGAATCAAAACAGCCTAAGCACAACTGAGGTTCTACAGTTCTTTCCGATACTGCCTCATTTACTGAGGAAGAAGTAATCATGTTTGGGAGGGTGCCAATGATTTTATTTTTAATAGAATTTATTTTATTTATGAAGAATTCCATAAAATCATCACTGCTAAGAGCTGGGGGAATAGTTGGCTCAACAGAGCTATGACTCTGTGTAAGTTTGGCAACTGTACTAAAAAGAAACCTAGGATTGTTTTTATTCGCCTCTATTAATGATGAAAAATATGCTGTTCTAGCTTGTCGAAGGGTCTTTTTATACAGCAGTAGACTGTTATTCCAGGTTAAATAGGAATCCTCTAGGTGTGTAGAGCGCCATTTTCTCTCCAACTTCCTAGTATTCTGCTTTAAAGTACGCAACTCTGCGTTAAACCAAGGAGTCAGCCTCCTATGGCTAGCCACTTTCTTTTTTAAGGGGGCTACACTATCTAATGCCAAACGCAATGAGGACGTAACGCTGTGAACCAGACCATCAATTTCTGAAGGGTTAGAGATAGAATTGCTGCCATCCACTGTGTTACTCTGAGACACTGAGGAAAGTAAGAATGGAACAGATTCTTTAAAAATTGTTACAGCATTGTCTGATAAAGCTCTACTATAATGAATTATTTTTTTTCAGATTTAAGATGGTCAGTTAAAGTAAATTCAAAAGTTATTAAGAAGTGGTCAGACAGGACCGGAAATTGGCTGAACACTGCAGTTAAGGAGTCCTACGAGAGGAAATTATCCGAGGTAGGATTGTGGTCGGCATACGTGATGCAAAACTTTTTGAAAGACTACAGCTCAATCCAAATCTGGATTTAGCTACGGCCATACTCCAAGTGAGGCAGCATGAGGAGGTGAAAAAGCAACAGGCTGTCCTGCCGTCAGCCAGTACACCAGGACAAATGGATGCAGTGTCCCACAACAGTAAGAGACCAGTCTATAGGAAAAAGTCTACTCTCCGTGTAAGTCAGTCTCAGCCTACATCAACCACGTCAAAACAGTGTGGGAAGTGTGGCAAAACCCCAAAACATTAATGGACTGAATGCCCAGCAAAAGATGTGGAATGTAGAAAATGTCAAAAGAAAGGACACTTTGCGGCTGTGTGCAGATCAGCTCAAAGGTTAGAATCGATTGAAGAGGTTGAGGCTGCAGCCTACCTGGGAGCAGTTGATCATCCACAGTCACATACATGGACTGAAATACTTACCATAAATGGTGGTCAGCTGCGCTTTAAAGTGGACACAGGTGCGTCTGTGACTGCTATTCCAGAAACTGAATACACAAAGGAGAGGAATGGCACACAGGCCTCTGCTGGGCCCGGCCAACCAACCGCTGGCTGTTAAAGGGCAAGTACATGCTGTCATTCAGAGAGGGGATAGAAAGATTGAGGAGGAGGTGTTCATCGTCAAGGACCTGACCATACCTTTATTGGGCCTCCCTGTAATTCGCAGACTACATATGATCCCTCAGCTCCATAGCATAGATGACCCAGAGTCACTATTTCGTGAACTAAAAGGGCAATATAAAGTTAAACTGAAAGAAAATGCAATTCCCTACGCCCTCTCTGCCCCCAGACGAGTAGCTATTCCCCTTCGCGCCAAAGTCAAAGAGGAATTAGACCATATGGAGGAGGTGGGGGTAATAGCCCACGTTGAGGAACCAACAGAATGGTGCGTAGGCATGGTCCCTATTGTGAAAACGTCGGGGAAGTTACGGATCTGTGTGGACTTAACCCATCTGAACGAGAGCGTCATCAGAGAGAGACACATTTTACCGGTGGTGGATGAAACACTAGCCAAGCTGGAAGGTGCCAGAGTTTTCACAAAGCTGGACGCTACATCAGGCTTCTGGTAGGTACCACTTCATAAAGACTCGATGCTGTTAACCACGTTCATCACACCAGAGGGCCGATATTACTTCAAAGGCCTACATTTTGGTAAATCATCAGCCCCCAAACATTTCCAAAAGAGGATTTCTCAGCTGATTGATGGCATTGATGGGGTCTTGTGTCATGCTGATGATGTCCTTGTCACAGGAAGGGACCGAGCAGAGCACGACGACAGACTGCACAGAGTCCTGCAGAGGCTGGGCTCACCCTGAATGAAAAATGCCAGTTTGCCCTGAAAGAAATCCGTTTTCTGGGCCATGTCATAAACAGCCAAGGCCTCAGAGCAGACCCAGATAAAATAAAAGCGATCCTTGACATGCTTGAGCCGCAGGATGTGGCCGATGTTCGGTGCTTCATGGGCATGGTGAATTTTGTGGGGAAATTCTCGCCACGCCTGCCTGACCTCACAAAGCCCATCCGTGACCTTTTTTTTTTTTTTTTTTTCGTGTCCTGTTTGGCAGTGTGGAGCTCAGAATTGGTGTCTGAGTACCAAGTAGAAGCCCAACAGATTTACTTTCACAAGCGGAGCAGTACAGCTTTTGCTATGGTACTCCACTTGATATATGTGTGAAAAATCTTTATTATGAATTGTTGGGGTTTTTATTTCCTGATGTTTTAGACCCGGAGACGGAAAATTAAGGGGAAGAAAGAAAGAAGATGAAGAAGAGAGGTAGGAAACAAAAAGTAATGAGAGAGGGTGAGTTGAAAATACAAGAGAGGAAGGGGAACAAAGAAAACACAGGAAAACATTGAAGTCTGCCTCCATAGCCACAGGACGGCAGAGAGAGGGGGAAAAACAAAACCAAACAAAAAAGGAAAAACGAACATCGACAAAACAAACCAAACATCGTGAACTAAGAACTAAACAACCACATCACACAAAATGGATATAAAAATACAACAACGTCACAGAAAAACTCATGGTACCGATTAATCAAGCTCTAGTAATGATAACCTCAGCCCAAGAATATATCCTTAAACACCAGAGACCCCACATCTATGTGTGTGTGTTAGCATGCTGGTGCATATAAGGTTTCTCCATAAGAGTGATCGATAGCTGGTGTGAGCAGACATCAATCCGTCTCCCAGGAATCGATGCAGACATGAAGGAGATCGGAGCCAAGACGTCCAAAGGTCCCCCAGAGCCCCAGGCGGACCAGGGCGGGGCCGACCGCATCCCCCAAGAGAGGAGCAAAGGAGAACCCCAGGGGAACATCCAGCGGCTACGATGCAGGGTGCAGGATGGTGAGTGGAGACCAGTCGTCTTCATTTCCAGAAGTCTGACTAAAGCCGAATCAAGATATTGAAGTGATAAAAATTATGTAAATGTTGAGCGTACATTTATTTTGTGTGTAAAATTAAGTTTCTTGTCTAACAGGGGGAAACGGAAAAAATATCTGCGTGAGGAGGCATGTGACCTTTAAAAATTATGTTCCTGCTTAATATATGACTTGTCTAGGGTTCATGCACAAAGTTGTTTTTACGGGGGTCTGATTCAGCAGTCCATGTGAAAACACTTAGCTACAGTAATCAATCAAGAAGAGTGTAGTACATCATGCGTTGCCTTATGTGAAGAACCATTGACCATTATTCTGTGAAAAAAATATGTGTGGGGAGGGGTTTCATGCTGTGGTTCAATAAAAACTGTGCGGGCCTATAGATCAGGGCTCAGTTAAGGAGAACTGAGCCCGGCGAAAGACGTCTGTTTGTTAAAATCTATAACTGTCTGTTGTTTCTTATTGCTCCTCTTTACAGAAATGAACGAGCACACTGGAAGGTGAAACAAGAGCCCAAGAGAGCCTAGGAGTCAGAAAATCAAATGGGTGTCTGTCCCTTTAAGAAAGGCTTTTAATTAGATTGGCAAAAAATACCTTCCAACAATATGCACAATAAGAAAAGGAGGCTCTATCTGTAACCTGGGCCTGTGAGTGCCTGCGAGGATACTTAAGTGGCTTGGACTTTACCATAAGAACTGATCACAAACCACTTATAACACTCCTGAAGTCTAGACCATTGGATGACCTCCCGCCGAGGATAATCAGATTCAGACTCCGGCTGCTCAGGTTCACTTTCAATATTGTCCATGTCCCGGGTAAAAACCTGATAACAGCTGATGCCCTGTCCAAAGCCCCGCTTCCAGCCACAGAGGCAGACCTGGAAAAAGAATGCAAAGCTTACCTGGACAGCATCGTAGACAGCCTGCCAGCCACACCAACAAAGCTAGAACAGATTAAGACAGCACAAACCTCAGACAACGTATGCAAATGTCTCATTCGTTACATCGCAAGAGGCTGCCCTGAAAACAGACGAGACGTGCATGACCTGCTGCTACCCTCCTGGCCTGAAAGGTCACTCCTGCACGAGGGAGGAGGTCTGCTAATGAAAGGTGAGAGGCTCATAATCCCTGAAAACATGACATCCTGCACAAACTACACCAAGGCCATCAGGGTGTCAACGAAAGTCTTGCCTGAGCAAAGGAGTCAGTCTGGTGGCCAGGCATCACATCTGCTGTGAAGCAAATGGTTAAAAGATGTGGTGCCACGTGAAACCCAGTCACCAGTGGAACCTCTGCTCACAACGGATCTGCCAAGCAGGCCATGGCAGAGGGTTGCAGCAGACCTTTTCCGATGGCAGAATGGACACTACTTAGTCATAACAGACTATTTCTCATGCTACATTGAGGTGTGCAGCCTACAAGGAAACACCTCTGCAAAACAGACTATCACAAGGTTTAAAGCTGCATTTGCTAGGTTTGGATGCCCAGTAGTGCTTTTCACAGACAAGGGCACACAATTCTCCTGTCACGAATTTGGACAGTTTGCCCAAGAGTACGACTTCACACACGTGACAAGCAGCCCCCGTTACTCACGCAGCAACGGGGAGGCAGAACGGGCCGTCAGAACTGTCAAGTCTTTATTAATGAAAGAAGGAGACTTCCACAAAGCCCTATTGGCCTACAGGGCCACTCCACTAGCACATGGGAGCTCCCCAACTCAACTTCTGATGGGGAGGAGGATGCGGACACCGGTCCCAGTGTCTCCAGAGCAACTACAACCACAGTAGCTGGATCTTAAGAGGTTCAGGGAAAAAGGCGCAGCACTGAAAGTGCAACAACAACGGACATTCAACCCGAGTCACCGCTCTGGAACCCTGCCATCTCTTCAGCCTGGTCAGCAGGTATGGATCAGACCCACACGCACGACAGGGACAGTTGTGTATAACACCACGGTCATACGAGGTGGAGACTCAGGATGGAGGGCGGCTGCGACGCAATCGGTCACACCTCAGGGAAGTACCAAGGCCTCCAACACCACAGGACATGTTGACCCATCATAAGACAGTCACTAGGTCAGGGAGACTGTCTAAGGCTCCTGATTCGACTGAACCTCTGAATATGTGGTGCACACAGTTCCAGGAGAAATGTGATCTCTCTTTTTAAAATTGATCAGAACTCTTGCTGCAGCATTTTGGATCAACTGAAGACTTTTAATTACATTTGTTGGATTTATGATTTTGGGTTTAAAAATAAACATGAAACTGAGTAAAACAAGAGCATGCATATTTTTATTTGCTTTCCTTGGAGAAAAAAAAGATGACAAATGAGGATTTTCTCATCAGAATAGTGTGCTCACTGATCCACCTGTTTGACAGCAATGTGCGCTTCTGACACAGAACTGGGAAACTACGTCTGGGTCAGTGCCGGACCCTCATTGAGCCAAGAGGAGCAACGCTGCTAAACATTAATTCAGACTGCGAAAACAACCGCCGTCTGACTTTAATCACACATATAATATTTTTCTACATTCATCAATGCCTTTTAGAGGAAATCCCGAGACCAGCAGATAATACTACTGCCTTAACCGATTGTGGAAAGGCATCGGGGAAATAGCCACAAACTCGAGACGTTTGGTCGGCCTGTTGTTGCTATGACAACTATACCCCCTGCAGGGCTTCCCTTCTGCGTCATGACGGGGAAAAATTGGCTTTCTCAACTCCCGAAGCTTACATGCGGCTGTATGCCTCTTAAACTTTTTAGCACAGTAAAAGTTACTTTTGTACAGCCGTTTATAAATAATAATCGTGAGAGGTGGGGGCTTAAGTACGACCCGCTAAAAGTTGACGTTAGATTCAGGTAGTTATTAATTTTGGTGCTAGTTAGACTGTATACAAGACACCGGATAATGTCCGACATTCCGGTCAAAATCTCAACTTGCTTAGATTTACTGCTAGGAAAAAGTTCACTGGGACTTGATGAACAACACATAATACTTTGCAGCATTATAAATTTGTAAACAGATCATTTATACTTGGATTCAATTTCAGTCAAAAAGTTCTTACCTTTAAAGCAGAAAATAACAGCGCACACCTTCACTTTGTCAAAATCCAGCTCCAACCGTCTGCTTTGTCCAATGGCGCGAATGGAGGAGTTTTTCAAAGTGGGGATCTGTTTCCTCACGATATTTCTTAAAACAACGCGAGACTTCATAGATTCAAAAAATATTTTACTCAATTGGAAAACTTTATTTTCTTAAGCATCTTAGTTTTAAATAACATCCGTTCTTTGTGCATCTCTAATTACTTTTATACTTTATATACCAATATATTTCATTTTTAATTTATTTTATGTATGCATTTGTATCAAACATGCAATTACAGTATAGTTTATGTTTTAATGTCTTACAGGTCCTTTCTACCGACATATTTTATTGTCAGTTATTTTATTAAAATTAATTTTTCACTTTTTACATATCAATAATTAATATAGTTAGTGGCCCATTCAAAACCACATCCCATTTGTTACCCATATGGTGCCCATAGAACATACCCCATCTGGGCTGGCTCATGTGGGTCCTATTTGGCTAACCCAAGTGGGTCCAAGTTTAGACGCCCATTGTAAGGCCATGCCCACTTGGAACCCCAATAGCCCAAGTAAATCCCATCTGGGGCCCACATACAGGTGTTTGCTGGGATACTTCTACTTTGGAATGACCATTAGGTAAACGTAGCCTTCAATAGATTGATACATTTAAAAGTTGAAAATGTATTCATAAATATATTAATAGGCCTATAGTGAGTCAGTGATACAAGTATTTGAAATGAACATCATTTGTGAAGGTCTTGTAGCCTAACATATCAGGACCATTTAATGATAACATAAAATAAAATTACCTATCTCTTACAAATGGCTCTTTTAATTAAACATTTCAAAAATCTGCTGCATTGCAAGGGTCTGAAGTTGCTTGCATTCCTCGATGGGGTCAAAGGATTTTGTAGTCGCACGCGCCCGACGAGGTATGACGCAGTGTGCGCATGCTCAGTAGCATCACCTTGCCTTTTTCGACACCTTGCTCTATTCGACGGAACACCGGACCATACCGGCTTACTTTCACCCCTGGCTATAATACATTTAATAGATGTCTATACGACGTCTAGATTCTCTAATGGTGTATAAATTTGGTTTAAAAATAAGCGTCTGGCAAACGTATAACTTTAGACGTCAATAAATAGACGTTCATTTACGGTTATTTAAACGTCTTATATTAGACGCGGCGTATAGAGATAGACGTCTTTTAGGCGGCTAGTCTAAACCTAGACGGCTAAAAAACATTAATTTTTAGACCAGTGATAGACGGATTTTAGCCTAGACATATGGACCATATTGACTTTCATTAGACGTCTTTTAGACCGAAAAATGCTCGGTGAGATCAAATACACACACTTAGGAAGACGTGCCAATACTAAGTAAAAAACCTGTAAAATAATGGAATAAAGTTTTCATTATTGATAATAAAAATTAAATTATGATTTACCACCTCATGACTTTTTCAGGCTTGTTAGTGAAGCAGGATTGTTACTAAAAATGAAAGCCTTTGTTTCCTTCATAAGACTAATTTCTTCTAAATTATTTATTTTCTCAACTGACTTATAATTTTCTCAAATGACTGATAATTAATGATGACAAGCTTTAGAGGTAAACACTTAATTGATTCCTTTGATTATTCCTGAAGTTTGCACTTCATCTGTAAGCAGGAAAAGTTTAAAGAGTTATTCAATATTTTACCAACCTATAACTGGCCACCCTTGCTGCTTTATGACTGTGTGATTTATTTACAATAATTACTAAACACTGAAACTTATTTTCTTTTTTTATTAATCATTATTAGGTAAACTCATCAGATACCTACAACTTAAAGAGACAAAATGTTTTAGTACAAAAATATTTATTAGAATGACCAGAATCAACCAGCTCGTACAGGAAATTGATACAGTGACTATTCACATGCAAATTTTAATATAATATTAACATTGAAAGAAGATGAGGAGACTGTGAAGAAGACGATGGCAGGACACTGGGGTGAATAGGATCACTGGGAGCTTGAAGCTGCATCTAAACCAAACTATGGTCTATATTCCTGCAAAGCTGTCTGTATAAAACAAAGAAAAATGAAAGAGTTCATATTCAACAAAGTCAAATTTAGGGAAATGTGTAAAATTCTCTGCTTGATCGTTAAGGGGTACTGTGTTCAAATATTTTTCTATGAATTTATACACCATAAATGAAGAAAATACAAGTAACTGGTAATTTATAATACCAATATTACCCAAACAAATTTCAAAATTTCCAGAGAAAAAGAGAAAAAAAAGTTCTGGTACTTGCACTTATCCAGCACATGTACTAAAACCTTTTACATCTCACTTTCAGCTGCTACCAACAGATAACAGGTCACGGAAAATGACAGTTGGTGGGGAAAACACACCCCAATCGCCCACAGAGCCTGCAGCTACCACAGCCTATTAGTGGTGTTGTGCTACTACGAAAACACGTTCAAAGTAGGCACATTCTTGATGAACTGATCATAGAGATTAAATCCTGAAGTCTAGTTTATTGCATAAAAACATACTAAAACTGATGTTTGTGACAACTTAATAGTGGTATAAAAGCGATATGGTGAAACTCGAAAGATTAAATTACTGTGCAAAAGTTTTTTTATTTCAGTAATTCTACTTAGATGTGAAACTAATATATGATATAAACTCATTACATGCAAAGCAAAAATATTTTCAAGCCTTTATTTGTCATAATTTTTTGTGATTATGGGTTACATTTTATGAAAAAACCCAAATTCAGAATCTCAGAAAATTAGAATATTACATGAAATCATTAAAACAACATTTTTAATAGACAAATGCTGGACCTTTGAAAAGTCTAATCATGCGTATGTACTCAGTAGTTGGTCTGGGCTCCTTTTGCATCAATGACTGCCTCAATGCGACGTGGCATGGATGCTGTCAGCCCGTGGTTCTGCTGAGGTGTTATGGAAGACCTTCAGCTCTTCTTCATGTTCCGTCTCATGTCTCTCATCTTTCTCTTGGTGATTCTCTATGGGGGTCAAAGGTCAGGCAAGTTTGCTGGCCAATCAAACACAGTAATCCCACGGTCATTGGACCAGGTTTTGATACTTTGGCAGGGTGGAAAGGTACCAAGTTCTGCTGGAAAATGAAGCCAGCTTCTCCATAAAGCTGGTCTGCAGAAGGAACCATGCAGTGCTCCAAAATGTCCTGGTAGATGGCGCCGTTGAGTCTGGATTTAATGAAGCTCAGTGGACCAACAGCAGCAGATGACATGGCTCCATAAATCAACACAGACCGTGAAAACTTCCACCATCTTGGATTGTGTTCCTCTCCATTCTTCCTCCAGACTCTGGGACCTTGGTTTCTAATTGCAACATGATGCAACATATGCCGTTTTTTTTTCTTTAGCCCAGGTAAGACGCTTCAGACGTTCTGTGTTCAGGAGCTTCTTGACAAGATGAATGCGACATTTGAAGCCCATGTCCAGGATCCGTCTGTGTGTGGTGGCTCTTGATGCACTAACTCCAGTATTGAACCTTTTCACAAGGTTTTTAATTTAGGGTTCATAAGCTGTAAGCCATAATCATCAAAATTATAGAAAAGGCTTGATATAGCTTACTTTGCATGTAATGAGTCTATATCATATATTAGTTTCACCTTTTAGGTAGAATTACTGAAATAAATGAACTTTTGCACAACATTCTAATTTTTCGAGATGCACCTGTATTTCAGCACTCACCTTCTCTGTAGAGGGATTCTATGTCACTCCCTGCTCTACTGCAGATTTTATTTGCAGAAAGAGACATCATCATGTCTTGTGCTGTTGGTTGCACAAATCAAAAATGAGGAAAATAAAAATGTATATGAAACAAAATGTACATGTTCTATAGAATTCCATCGACTTGCACACCTTTCAAGGCAAACTCTTGAAAGACACAACTGTATTGTTCCTCTATACTCAGTACTCAAGGACACAACCATCAGGATGTTACAAGACAACTTTTTATTTATCTTCTTCCTTTTCCCATACATCCCCCTTTTCTACATTGTGCCCCTCTGGCATAACCTGCCATTATATCTCTCCCTTTTAGGGAAAAGTGTAACTGTTCCAGAACCTTTATGAAAATGAAGTGCATCAAACCGCATGGCTACTTCTGTGTTTCTTCATTTATCCTTAACACAACTTGAAGTATAACTGCATAAACCAACAAAAGACAATTTACAGTTAACTAGCCCTTTTGTAGCTCCGTAAACAGGAATGTAACCATTTGTTAGAACACTTTACTTTTAAACAAACAATCATCCTTTTTTTACCAGTTAAAGTCCCATCTGGGCAAACCCACTTGGGGCCACCGTGGAAACTGAGGACAAAAATAGCTGGGTCCCAGATGGGTAACCCAAGTGGGCCCCAAGTATAAGACCTGCTTTTACCCACCTGGGCCCCACACATATTTGTTGGATGGGCCTGATTTGGGGCCCATCCAAGGCCCATCATTAACCCATCTGGGCAAACCCACTTGGGGCCACCATGGAAACTGAGGACAAAATTAGCTGGGCCCCAGTTGGGTTTCCTAAGTGGGCCTCAAATATCAGCTCTGCTCCTCCCCATTTGGGCCCCACATGGGTGTGTTGGCTGGGATGCATGCAGACACATAAACAGATATTGGAGCTTGCTTTTTTCGATGATCTTGCACAACTTGACAGACGCCGCTGTCGAGTCAGGCAAGCTCGGGTGCGCGCTTGCTTTTTTCGACGACCTTGCACTCTTCGACAGAACACCGGTACAGCGTACCGTTAAAATATTTTTCTGTTGTGGTACGCAGTACCAGGAAGATGGGAGAGCGGCTGCCTGTCTTAAAGTCCTCATTCAGAACCAGTCATTCGTTTTAACTCATACCGAATTATTTCTGAATTATTTTGTTTTTTAACCATACAGAACAGCTCAGAAAAGAAACTTCTTATGAGCTAATGCCGGTATCGTGCAAAGGTAGTTATCCGTATCCCCCTGCGTCGGGAGCGCGCACCTAGAAGGAGGCGCTGTTCCACGTGACTCCGCCACAATCACAACCAACAACACGTTGAACTAGTGATATTTTGTCTTTGAATAAGTGAAAACCAAGTGTCTTTACTTCATCCCTCTGTTTGTTGGTTACCACAGAAAAAGATTTATTTTTCTAACGTGGTGTCGCGCGGTCGGCTTAATAAGAAAACGGTCGCGGCTGTGTAAACTCAAATCATATAAATATTACACTAAATATAAATTGTTCTCAGCAAGTAAACGACTCTTTCACAATCTCCTATAAAAATACTATTTCTTTCATTGTTTTACGTCGTCCAAAGTTCTGTCTGCTAGAAACAAAAATCCACCTTCCTGAGTTCAACACTGAAAAACGCTGTTTAGTTTAGTGTTATAATAACTATAACAAAGTAAAAGAGAATTAGAATTGGGAAGGTTTTATTGCCAAATATGTGAACAGATTCACAACATTAGGAAATTGCTGCGGTTGAAAAGAGAAATGGCTTGTAGAACATCATTTATATTCTCAAGCATTAATAGAAAATGTTTTAGTGATGTAAAAGCATTCCAACCTGTTTCTGCTGACTATTTTTGGCATCTTTCTGATATTTCTCTTTGGTCGGTTTTTCTCTTTGAAAGTCCTCCTTGTCAAAATTACAAGGTATAAATTATATCAGGGATTATAATTATGTCCACCAGAATCTGTATCCCCCAGGTAACTTTTTTATTCCTTGGTCAAACCTCTTCAAATCCACATAATTAAATGGTCATAATCCAAGGTAAATATATACCAAACCACTCGAAGATGGGATACTCACAGTCATATTTGGGGGGGATACAATTTATATCAGGCACAATAATTCAGTCCCCCAGAATATGTATCCCCCTGGTAATGTTCCCTAATTTTTCATGTGTCTGAGCAAACACACAAACGCCCTGAGTGCTCTCTTTGACCACTTTGAGCAACGTCAGATGTGTGCACTGTGGTCATGCCAGCATCACATATATCCAATTTACATAGTTTATTAAAATAATCAAATTAATTAAAATTTCTGTGAGAACACTTTTTAATTAAGTACATTATCCCACTTACAAGGAAAATGACAAAGATCTTATTTATGACCCGTGTAGTGTGTTATCACTATTGTAAGTATAAATATTTCATTGTAACTGTGGAGAAACATGAACTGCCATGCAATGTTCCCTCTAAGGCGCTGTTTACACGACAACGTTGCCGTTTTTGTTTGAATACGCGGGTGAAAACGCACTGCGTTTACACGACAGGGCGCGCGATGGAAAACGATGTAGTACATATGCCCGCCCTTTAGATGGCAGTCTGCCCCGTGTATGCAGTGTTCCAAGGTTTCCCCCTCACAACCCGGAAAAGAAACATTTCATGATAACTAACAATGGCGGTCTTCTTGTAGTTTTCCGCTTAAATAAAGGCGTATTAATTATTTGACGCACGTACTGTATGCGTTTCCGTTGGCGATCGCATAGAAGCCGGATGATCTCTAAGTTTTGCTTACAGAGACCAAATAACTTCAGAAGCTGCATCAGTAGTAACAGCATACCTGGATCGGATCTGCCATTGTTGTTTTTCTGTAGAAAGGCGGAGTGCGCAAGTGCAACATGTCCGTAGGTGGCTGGCAGTGACGTCATCGTTTTCAAACTTCTCCGGCTTGTGTTTACACCACAACGAATCACCCAGCGTTTTAAAAACTCTCCACTCTGGAAGCTGTTTCCCAAAAGATGCGTTTTCGCCCCCCCGTTTTCCCGTTGTCGTGTAAATGGTTGATCAAGCGCCCGCATTATCCACTTCCAACGCTTGAAGACATCACATGCAAACTAGCAGGAGCTTGTTACTTCAGTGTAATGGATGCTAGGTAAGGATACTGGGCAATAAAGTTAACAGAGGAGTCATCAAAACTAACCACATTTAACACTGTATTTGGCAGGTACCGATTTCTACACCTACCATTTGGACTCAAATCATCCCAAGATGAGTTCCAACGCAAAGTCGATGAGACCTACGAAGGTCTGGAGGGCGTCACAGCCATAGTTGATGATGTTCTCATTTATGGCAAAAACAAAGAGGAGCATGATAAAAATCTTTGCGCAATGCTGCAGCGCTCCAGAGAGCAAGGAGTCAAACTGAACCCTGACAAAAGCATCATCTGCGCCACAGAGGTCAGTTATTTTGGACATCTTATCACAAAAGACGGAGTCAAACCAGATCTTGCCAAGATCAAAGCTGTCAGAGACATGGAGCCACCCAAAGATAAAGGCGAGCTGGAAACTATACTTGGCATGGTTAACTATCTGTCAAAGTTTGCCCCACTCCTGTGAGACATTAACGCTCCACTTCGTCAGCTACTAAAGGAGTCGATTGAGTTTGTTTGGGATGCACAGCACGACAGAGCGTTTCAGAAAATGAAAGATGTGATCACACGTTAACCAGGACCAGTTCTCGCATACTATGACCCCAGCAAGGAGCTCAGACTACAAGTTGATGCCTCCAAGTACGGACTGGGTGCAACCCTGCTGCAAGAAGGTAAACCTATTGGTTATGCCTCAAGATCACTCACCGACAGTGAAGTAAACTATGCACAGATCGAAAAAGAACTTTATGCCATCTTGTTCGGATGCAAGCGTTTCCACCAGTATGTGTATGGACGTCACATCATTGTAGAAAGTGACCACAAACCTCTTGAATCCATACTACGTAAACCACTCACTGCAGCACCTCCCAGGTTGCAAAGAATGATTCTCCAGTTGCAAAGGTATGATGTCACGATCACTCACAAGCCAGGCAAAGACATTCCTCTCGCAGATGCTCTCTCCAGAAAGTCATTTCCAGACCACGACGACAGCCTCTCAGAAGGCATGGACTTGCAGGTACACACAGTATTAAGCAGTTTGCCGGTCAGTGACACTAAACTGAAAGAGATACAAACTGAGACGGAAAAGGACACACAGCTCGCACTTCTCAAAAGGACAATCAAGGATGGCTGGCCTGAAGGAAGGAAACAGTGCCCTCAGAGCATTGCAGAGTACTGGAACTATCGAAATGAACTGTCTCAAATGAACAATATCCTCTTCAAAGGAGAAAAGATCATAATTCCAGCAACATTACGTCCAGAAATGCTCTCACGAATTCACACAGGCCACATGGGCATGGAAAAGTGCAAGCAGCGAGCACGTGACGTCTTGTTTTGGCCACGGATGAACAAGCAAATAGAGGACCTGGTTGGAAAATGCCCAGTGTGTCTGGAGCACCGGCCCTCAAATACCAAAGAGCCCATGATAAGTCACCCCATCCCAGACCGACCATGGCAAACAGTTGCAACTGATCTCTTGAGCTGGAACAATGAAAACTACATGATCACCGTGGACTACTACAGTAGGTACTTTGAGTTGGACAAGCTTCACAGCACAACCGCTACTACAGTAATACACAAGCTCAAAGCAAACTTCGCGAGACACGGTATTCCGCAAACCGTAATTTCTGACAACGGGCCCCAATACAAATGCAGAGAGTTTGAGACATTTGCAAGCACATGGGAGTTTAAACATATAACTTCAAGCCCGCATTACCCACAAAGCAACAGTCTTGCAGAGAAAGCAGTCCAAATTGCCAAGTCACTCATGCAAAAGGCTAAAGCTGATCACAAGGACCCATATCTGAGTCTCCTTGAGTATCGCAATACACCTGTGGACAACTTCAAAACACCAGCTCAGCTGCTGATGAGCCGTTGCCTCCGATCAATCATTCCCTGCACGCACCAGCAGCTCAAACCTAAAGTCGTCAGTTGACGTGATACTCACACCAAAAGAGTCCTTCGTCAAAATCACCAGCAAAAGTATTACAACAAATCATCAAAGCCACTCTCAACTCTACATGAAGGGCAGAGTATTCGTTTCCAAGAGAATGGACATTGGAAGCCAGCAGCTGTTGTCCAAGCTGCAGACACTGCCAGATCTTTCCACATTAGAACACCGGATGGAGCTGAGTACAGGAGGAACCGCCGTCACCTCATGGACACTAAAGAAATTAACCTTACTCCAGCCAATGATCTCTCCAATGCCCAGCATACACCTGATAAGGCAGTGTGTGTGTCACAAACACAAACAACTCCCAAAACTGTTGACTGCTACACCCGATCTGGTCGTAAGGTTAAGCCTAGAGACATTTTAGATCTTTAAGGTAGAAATGTGCTTGTTGTTTACTTGACATAAAAGTTGTTTGAAGAAGTACGTTCGATATAATACGCACTATGCATGTACGTGCTATATTATGGTTAATGTGCTGTTGGCAATTGTTATATGGCCATGAGTTCAGTAGTTTTGCAATATTTCATACATATTTTGCACATTTGTTCATGAGCTAAATGGGTAATATTTGAGCATATTTTATTGCAGTAACTAGGCTATTCTGTGTGGACTAATCTACATCACTTTATTGTTTAAAAGAAGGGGGATGTAATATTCTGATAGAATATTGTTGTTTTTTTTGCATGAGGTACACCCTGATTGGGTATTAGTGTCACATGGTTAAGGACGCACTACGTAACGTGACGTGTTGTCTCCACCTCCCTGTTGTCTCCACCTCCCTGTTCCCTTTGTAAAACATTGCAAGCTCTGCTCACTCATAAAAAAAAAGGTTCGAACAGAACATTATACTTGTCGTCCTGACTCTTTGTACACACTGTACAATCACAACAGACAAGACAATTGTCAACATTAAACTTATATAACTTGTATTACACTACCACGTTGTAACCACCCACTATTATAAGAAAAGATAAGACAAGATAAACCTTTATCGTCCCACAATGGGGAAATTCTCAGTGTTGAAGCAGCACAAACTATAGCTATAACTAGCCTGCTAGTTATAGCTATAGTTATAGCTAGCCTGCTAGCTATGCTGGAAACGGATAACGATTAAATTAACAAAAATTGCAGGACAAAACAACATTTAAATAACGTACCTTTGAGCACTCACCTATATGCGGCCCTTCAAGGTGTATTTGAAGAAACAAAGTTGTCTCACATGTAGTGGTCCCAATGAGAGTAAAATAAATCGGTCCGGAAGACTCCGATATGATCAGATCACCATCAGCGACGATCAGACCGAGCGGAACTTTAAGTGTGTTGCTGCCTCCTAGTGGTGAGGGTGGGTGGTACCACTAAAATAACTTAATAGACCTCTAAACCAGGTTTAAATCTAGACGTTGATTAAACATCTAAATCAAGGCTAAATCTAAACTTTACTGTATATTGATCAATGGCAATTCAAATTATTTATGTCCAATATTTGGACACCAGTTGTGCAACTTACAGTTATTTTTTTGATCACTGTTCATTATTTAATGTATTTAATTAAATAATCTAAATTTGGTCTTAAAAGAGACGTTGATATGACGTATTTATTTAGACGTCTAAATCGAGTCTAAATCTAAACTACATTGTACATTGATCAATGACTGTTAAAAATGTTTTAATCCAGCAATTAATGTATTAAATTCTATTGTCTAGATTCGGGCTAAAATATAGACCGATTATAGACGGGCTAATTTCGGTTTGAATTTAGATGAAACGTCTAATAGATGTCTATTGCTCAGTGGGATATGTCACAATAAAATTGTGTTATTTCTCAATTTACTATCCATGTGAAAATGATCCCGTTCCCAAGTGAAACTGGACCATTTTTCGAAACTCTGTGTGTGTTCTTGCCCAGAGCGGATTTACAGCTGTAGGCTATTTGCCAAATACAAGAGCGTATTTTGGTATTGAGAAACGCCCTCGAGATGCGAAACCGTGAAAGAACTTTCGGACAGCAATTGCAATCAGCATTGACTGGCGGTTGCTGCTGCTGGTGAATGGCACAGAGAGTTAGAACCTGGCAACACAGGCGCACGGTCGAACGTAGGAGTATCTGATTCTTTTTTTGTTTGTTTGTTTCTGTTAACCAACTGGAGCCGACTGCCGGGACTTTGTGTGTGGTCGCGGTGTCGACGAAGAGCTACGAGCAGGCTTAACTTTCGCTTTGTTCTGAGACACCCGGATTGGTGTATGGGAAAAACTAAAGAGGGTGGCTCTGGGGGGAAAGGGGAAAACGGGGGGAAGCGAATTAGGTCAGGTAGTAGTGGGAGTTTAGAAAGAGAAGTACCCAAGATGGTGAGGAGAGATGAGCGTGAGGAGGGAAAATTGAAAATTATTTTTAAATTCAAAGACAAAGTAAGAAGAGTTCCCAACCCCCTTAAACTATCCTCAGAGATTTGTGACAAAATTGGGGAAATTCTACATGCAAGAATTTTGTCTAATGGGAATGTGCTGATATTTTGTAAGACGAAGCCCAAAGGAAGAAGGCCCTCACGTTAAAGGAGTTGGATAAGCGAGCAGTTCAAGGTTTGGTGCCAGGGTCTAATTTAGACTCTGCCCAGGGCTCAAAAGGAGTCGTTTATATTGATATAGACGTTTCGGAGGATGACATTTTTCAAAACATGAGAGGGGGATCAATTTCGGGAGTGAAAAGGTTTAAAATGATGGAAGGAGAAGAGAGAAAAGAGCTCGGCTGTGCTAATCTCTTTTAAAGATGAGGTCCTTCCGCAAAGGGTTAATCTGGGATTTATGGTCTATCAAGTCAAACCGTATGTGTGTCCACCCTTGCGTTGTTACAGGTGTCAGAGGTTTGGGCACGTTGCTGCAGTGTGTAGAGGGGAGAAAAGGTGTGGGAAGTGTGGCGGGGAACATGACCATTCGGAGTGTATAAAAAGTGAGATAAAGTGCTGTAATTGTGGGGGCGACCATGTGGCGGCGTACAGGGGCTGTGGGGCACATGTTAAGGCCCAACGAGTGGAGACAATTAAAAGGACTGAAAATATCTCCTATGCTGAGGCAGTTAGGAAAGTTCGGGGAGCTGGTCAGGAGATACAACAGATTCAAAGTGAAAGGTTAAATCAGGTGGGAAGTCAAGGCTCAGATGATTGCTTTGTGGTACGCAAAGTGGCGTTCTTTGCCTTTTTAGTGGAAGTTTTATGGGCAGCAAGGCAGGTGGACACGCGATCAGGCATAAAAGCAATGATTGCAAAAGAGGCAGCTAGGTTTCTGGGTACAGAGGTGTCCCCAGAGCACTTGAATCTTGTATATGCACGTAGTGAGGGTGCACAAAGAAGGACCACTCAGAGTGGAGAAGGCTCCTCAGTAGGGTAAATGTTTTATATATTACAGTGGAATGCCTGCATCCTTATTGCAAATAGACAGGAACTTAAAAAGTATTTAGAGGATTTTATTAATAAGCCCGATCTGATTTATGTCCAGGAGTCATGGTTAAAACCTTGCCTGGATTTTGTAGTGCCTGGGTATGTGAGTGAGCGGCTTGACCGGGCCGATAAGGCTGGTGGGGGTTGTGTGATTTTTATTCAGGAGAATGTGCAATATCAAAGAGTATCCCTTAACACTCAGCTGGAATGTATGGCAGTAAGGGTATGGGGCTCACAGGGGAAAATTAATGTGGTAAATTTTTATAATCCATGTTTGCACCTTAATACTTGCACCTTGGATGAAATATTTCAGGTGGTGGGAGCACCGGTAGTGTGGGTAGGAGATTTTAATGCCAATAATCCGTTGTGGGGCAGTAAGTATCGTGACCTTAACGGGGAGGTAGTTGAGGATTTTATGGATGGGAATGGACTGATTTGATGGCAGGCCCACGAGGTTTGATGTTGGAAAGGGAGGGTTTTCTTGTATTGATTTGGCCTTGGCCTTCGGTGAATTATTTTATATATTGAAATTATTGAAATTTGGGAAATCTCTATTAACAGATGAGTTGGTCAGGCCTAAAACTTTAGATTTCAGGCAAGCAAAGTGGAATGAGTTTGTTGAAGGATGCACTAGGGATTTGGATAAGGTTCGGGATGACTCTTTGGAGGAGTGGAATGACAGCTTGTGTAAATTAATCTCACAGAATGCATGTCAGTTCATCCCTTGCAAGGTTGGTGGGAGGAATAGGGTAAGTGTGCCCTGATGGAATAAAGCTTGTACTGATGCTATAAGGGCAAGGAAAAAAGTATATAGATTATTTAAGAAATTTCCCTCAGAACAGAATTCTATTGAGGGCAGTGGCTCGAAGGAGGGCAGTGGCTCGAAGGACAATAAAGGGAGCTAAGAGAGACTGTTGGAGGAAGTATTGCTGTGGATTAGGAGTGGAGACATCAGTGGCAGAGGTGTGGTCAGCCGTGCACCGTATGGCAGGTGGCTGTAGGCGTAGGGTTATTCCAGTGCTTGAGGATAGAGGGGTGGTGGCACTAAATAATGTTCAGAAGGCAAGTATGCTTGCTAAGAAATTCAAGGAGGTCCACTGTGGTGATAATATAGGAGAGAATGGGATTAGAGAAAGGAACAGAACTCTGAATAATCAAGAGTATAAAATTGAGGTTAGTGAGGATAATTCTGATCCAGGTAATTAATTTTTTTCACTTAAGGAATTGCAGAAGGCAATAAGTAGAGGTGGTAAAACCGCACCAGGTAAGGATGGGTTAGTATATGAAATTTTTAAGCATTTTAATGAAATGGTTTTGCATGAGGTATTGGCACTTATTAATAAAGTTTGGGAAGAGGGGGTATTGCCTTCAGCATGGAGGCAGGCTGTAGTGGTGCCAATCTTAAAGCCAGGAAAGGAAGCTAAGAGTCCAGGTTCATATAGGCCAATTGCTTTAACAACGGTGATATGTAAGATTATGGAGAGGATGGTTACTGATAGGTTAGTGTACAAATTAGAGAAAGAGGGATGGTTTACTAACATACAAAATGGATTTAGGTTGGGAAGAGGTGCAATGGACTCTGTTCTGTTGTTGGAGTCAGATGTGCAAAAAGCAATAGGGAACAAGGAGGGAGTTGTGGCAGTGTTTCTAACCATAGACAAGGCTTATGATATGCTGTGGAGAGAGGGCCTTATCATTAAATTATATGATGCAGGGATTAGAGGGCGGATGTTAAACTGGATCAAAGCTTTTTTGCAGAATCGGAAAATTCAGGTTAGAGTTGGGAATGAGTTTTCTGAGATCATGGGAATTGATAACGGCACACCGCAAGGCAGTGTAATAAGTCCTGTCCTTTTTAATGTAATGATTAATGATATTTTTCGTAAAGTTGGAGGGGGGCTTGGCCTTTCCTTATTTGCAGATGATGGGGCAATGTGGAAGAGGGGACGAAATATGGATTTTATAATGAGGAAAATGCAAAAGTCACTGGACAAGGTTACTGAATGGGCAGGAAAGTGGGGTTTTAAAATTTCAGTGGATAAAAGGAAGTATCTAATATTTGGCAATAAACGTAAAATAGGGCAATTGAGTCTGAGGTTATATGGTAGAGCGCTTGAAAGGGTCAAAGTGTTTAAATTTCTAGGTGTGCACTTTGATGAAAGGTTGACATGGCAATCCCATATTGATAAAGTTGTAATAAAATGTGATAAAATTGTTAATATACTGAGGTGTCTTGCTGGTAGTAGTTGGGGTGCTGGTAAGGAAACTCAGCTGATGATCTACAGGGCGATGGTTTGATCGTGCATTGATTATGGGTGCCTATCATATGGGTGTGCAGCCAAGACAAACCTCTTAAGACTAGATGTGCAGGCAAAAGTGCTGAGGGTGTGCTGTGGGGCATTTAGGACAACATCTATTCCTGCTCTATTAGTGGAGTGTGGTGAGATGCCCCTTGAATTGAGACGCGTCAAATTAGCCCTTCAATATATTGGGAGGGTAGAGAGCCAAGAGCAAGGGAATCCTGTGAAGAAATTGATAGAGGAGAGCTGGCAGCCAGCCAGGAAGGGAAGAAGGAGCTTTGTGAGTGTAGTAAGAAGTGAGTTTACCGAGTTGGGCAATGATATGTCCCCTAGAGTGGTCTGGCCGTGTGTTCCACCATGGTTGCTCCCAGATCCAGATATAGATTTTACAGTGAAGGATAAGTCTAAACAGAGGGGCAAGAGCAATCTAGTCGGGGTGGTCAATGAAACCATAGATGAGAATTGGGGAGGTTATATGCAGTTTTATACAGATGGTTCCGTTGATCCTATCAGTAAAAAGGCGGCCTATGCTGTCCACGTTCCTGAGGTTGGTTTAAGTCAGGGTTATCGGCTCCCAGATGGAGTGTCAGTCTTTACCACAGAAATCATAGCTATTCTGGGTGCATTGGAGTGGGTAGGTAAGATGATGCCCCAGCAAGCTTTAATATGTACTGACTCAGCTGCTGCATTAATGGCACTGCAAGCGGGAATGTCCCACGCTAGACAGAATATCATCTCTAAAAATTCTAATGACATTACATAGAGCTGAGGCAGTAGGGATATCAGTGGCTTTCATGTGGGTTCCGGCCCATGTGGGAGTTTCTGGGAATGAAAATGCAGACTCTGTAAGGAAAAACGCTCTAAAGATGGAGAATGTTACTGTGAAAACAACATTAGGATACTCTGAGCTTTGCACTATTATAGGACAGGAACTTGTGTGTATATGGCAGAGGATAAGGGATGCCGAGTAAAGAGGCAGACATTTTCATTCAATTCAAAGTAGTGTCAAAGGGGGAGACACCATCTGGGGGAAAAGCAGAAGGGAACAAGTCATTTATACTCGGTTAAGATTGGGCCACTGTGGATTTGCCCCAGACCTTGCTCTTATGGGAAAGAGACCAGATGGATTATGTTCGTGCGGCAGGAAAGCAGAGACAGTCCTTCATGTACTCATGGAATGTGGGTGTTATAAGCAGGAGCGGAGTCGACTGTTTAAAGCTGTGACAGAAATGGGAGTTGACAAAACAAAAACAAAAACAAAACAGTGGAAGGCAGCAATGCGCCTTGGGGCGTCCAGCCTGCCGGAAATGAACAAGAAGAAAAAGAGAAACGCCCTCTGAATGCGCTCTAAGTTTCCCTCGGTTTCGGGTGTGCCGAACTAGTTCTACCTCACAGCTCACTGAAAAGCTCACTAGCCCGAAAATATCTCCGACTTTTCTCCTCTAAAACATGGAGGTGGTGTGTTTTCTCCGACTTGTGTCTCTATGCCTGCTTGTTGTCGTTTCTGTCTCTGCTGAAGGTGAGTTGTGCAACTTGAAACTCAGCGTGTGCATTTTCTCATTTTCAGGAGTTCCTTCTTGCTGCCTTTGCTCTGGTTAAAACATTTGTTCATCGAAATGAAAATCATTGATCGAGACAACAACGATGATATTTATTTAAAACATTCTCATTTTGTTTGGGTTTGGTAGGGAATATATATTAAACAACTGAATTGTTCAATAATTCTATTTTCTTTTCTTGTTAGCTGCCTGACTATAGGACAAAAAAACAAAAAACAAAATAAACGTAGTTTATAACTGATGAAACAATAATTTACTAAATCAAATAAACACATTTTGGGCATTTTTTAAAAAGTACTTTGCCAACTCATTCTGATAAGTTCATTTCACACTGACTTTAGAAGATCTGAAGCTATTTACTGATTCATATCCAGAGACATACTGTACATCTCTCTCTGTGTCATCAGCTGATCTCAGCTCAGCTCTGAGACTGGAAACCAGTTCAGACAGACAAGCACCCTGCACTGGTCCCATTACTAGCTTAGAGATATTTTCTCAGTCTGAACCAGAGTCTCTTTGGAGAAACAAAAAGAGGGAAAATATGAGATTGTTATAATATTTAGGGGCTTATTGCAAGTTTTTGACAAATATGTGTTGTTGGTTTTTTACATGAATTCCTTCCTTAGCTCTGAAGCTGTATAAAACTCCTTGTATTCAGAGAGTCCAGGTCCCAAGATGTTTATGGCAACAATCCAGTCTGTGTTTTTCTGTCTCAGAGACGGATCAGTTTGTTAATTATTAACGTTATCTTCTCCAGACAGGGACAGCTAATGTCCAGAATGATTTATTCTCATCTCTGTTTCATAATTCATGAGCTGCATATCTGTTAAACCTCTCTGCTCTCTGCTCTGTTCTCTCCTGCAGATGAGAAGCTCACCGCTACAATCGGACAGAATGTTACTCTACCATGTGAGGCTGAGGGATTAATGCCTTTTGAGGTTGTGGAGTGGAGCAGACCTGACAGAGGCTTAGAATATGTCCTCGTTGTTGACAAACAAAGCACAGATCTAAATATCCCAGAACAAAGCTATAAGGGTCGAGTAGAGCTGAAGAACATGCAGACTGGAGACGTGTCTCTGGTTCTGAAGAACGTGATAGCTGAGGACAGTGGAATATATGAATGTTATGTTGTTAGAGACACAAACCGGAGGAAGAGAGACATTAAACCCTTCAGCACCATCTACCTGGATGTAGCTCCTTCTTCTCCTTCTTCTCCAGGTGAGTCTGTCTGTCTCTGAATCAGAACTTCCAGTTGCTTCCTGGTTCTGGATGTTAGAAAGAAACATCTTGATGAGACTGTAGAAGCAGCTGGTCTGAGATCAGTAGATGATGATCTTCAGTCTTCTCCTGACAGATCAGACTAACACCTGGTTCTGTTCTGCAGGGAACAATGATGGAAGCAGAGAGGATGGAGGAACCATGGATGGATCAGGACCTGGTCGAGGTCATCTTGTGCCTGTCTTTGCTGTAATGTCTGTCTTTGTTGTGGCGGCTGCGACGGTTGTTATTATCTGGATGAAGAAGAAGAATTCGATGTCTTCTCACAATGATGATGCAGAAAACCCTCCGATAATCTGACTGAATGTTGTTGTTTCTGTAACAGTAACATTCAAAGCAGACCATCTAACAACACCATCATTAGTCAATAAGAAGATCCAGATATTAGCAACAAAAAAGTTGTTTTATTCTAGCTTCATATTTAATTGTAATGTGACAAAAATCAGTCAAATCAGTGATTTAATGAGGAAACAGGAGTTTAATAATTTAACCTGTTCCACAGTTAACCTCATCAGACAGACTGAGACGTTGTGGATGACGTCTGAACTAAACATGTGTCCCCTCCGTGAATTGCTACCTTGTCGTGGTGGGGGGGCTTATTGGTTAACATATCCTGGGGGGGTTGCTTTGTTATACCTGTCCCAGGTGGTTAGCCAGACCAAGAGCAATTCAAATTCTTTTAACACATGTCTTAGTGCAGCGTTTACTCCACAGATAATACAATTAGTATGTAAAATGATACTGAGAATAATAAACAATATCTGTCTGATGGACTTCTTATTGCTACTAATGATGGTGTTTTATCTGCAACATTAATGTAGTTGAAAGTAAATATAAATTATGTGATTGAGGATTGAAAAGCATAAAAAATATTGAAACAGATTTTGAATCAACATGTAAATTTGTTTTCAGAATTAGCTTCATGAGTATCTTTCTAAATGTTGATCTACACAGTTTAACCTGATAGACGTATCAGAGCAGAAAGCTCGCCGTGACTTACAGTAGAACTTTGATCTGCTTTTATTATGTTATTATCTCTTTATGTCTCTAAACTCAGTGAGACACATCAGCACATTACAGCATCATTATTGCTCTCTGACCTCAAGTTAAAGTTTCTGAGAAGGAAAATTGTCCTGATTGGTAACAATTTAATATAGAAGATTTATACTTTATTTTAGATAAAAGAAGATTTCTGTATCACAAAATAAAATGTTATATTTGTATAAATACAGATTGTCTGGTTGAATATTTTCCTGTTTGTGATCTGTCTTTTTTTTTCATGAGACACAAACTGCCCGAGTCACCAGCTTCAATCTGATCAGTTTGTAATATATTACATCAGCTTCACTGACATCTTCATAAAGATTACATTTATGTTACTTAATGATTAAAGCTATCACTGGATATTAAAACCATAAATGTTTTTATCAGAAGAGAAGAAAAAATGTGTAAACTAAAACAACATAATTTGATGCTCTCCATAAAGAAAACGGATGACTGTAGAATCATGAGATGTTCCAGTTAATAAAGGAAGTGGGAGTGTTTGTAATATTTCGGTGGAACTAGTAAACATGTTATGAGACTGCTGTGGTTTCCCTCCAGGTGCTCCAGCTTCCTCCCACAGTCCAAAAACATCACAGTTAGGTTTAGGAATGTGAATTGGCAAGAATCTGGTGATACGTCATGTATCACAATACAGGGGGGAACGATACAATATGTATCGCGATACCATGAGTAAGACGATATATTGTGATTTTTAAAACTGAATTTAACTGTAGAAAAACTGTCCCAAAAGAAAAAAAAAGAAGAAAAAAGAAAAATAAAAACTGTCCCATCGTTCTAAACACTCCAACCGGTTTCATACTTTAATACATCCAGTTTTATTACTAGATCAAGTTGATCCACTGGAACGATGAAGGTGAAAACAGCCACAAACTACCAGTCATACTTTTATATTTACTACAAAAATGATCATATTTGTCGTCATGTCATCATTAATGGTTCCATTCAAATTCTAAAACATAAAATCCTCCAAGAAATCGATACATTGCTTTTGAATATCGATACAATATTGTGACATAAAATAAAGTGATATATCGGTGTATCGATATTTTCCAACATCCCTGGTTAGGTTAGTTGGTTACTCTAAAGTGTTCTCAGCTGTGTGTATGTGTGGTGGTTTGTTGTCCTGCAAGGAACTGGCTGTTCAGGGTGTACCCCAGCCACCCCCGCAAGGATAAGCGGTATAGATGACTAAAAGATGTAGCTGCTGTGGGTTCCCCACCACTCATAAACTACTTTCAACATAAACATCAGCTTCGTTTCTGCAAACAGCCTCTGTATCGATGGTTGGGGTGAAAGGAAAGTACCATTCACTGCAGCAAAGAAACAGATAGTGTTGTTAAACACATTATTCCTGGCTGCAGTCCTTTCAAAACAGTTATTTAATGTATTCAATAAGTCTGAAATCCAGCTTCCTCGTAATCCAGGGTCTTTGAGGTAGAGAGACCCAGACTTCCCTCTTCTTCTGGGCCAAGGCATTTCCAGGCCAGATGAGAAACATCGTCCCTCCATGGTTTCCTGGGACTTCCTCTGGGTCTCCTCCTGGTGGGACGTGTCTGGAACACCTCACCAGGGAGACGTCTATCCTGACCAGATGCCCGAACCATGTAGATTGAATTAAAACAGGCCAATACGGAGACACTGATGCATGCTTTTATCGCTTTCTAGTCTTCCCAAAAATAATATATCCGGTTTACAACTTCTACAGAATCCAGCAGCACGTGTCCTGACGAAGACCAGGAGGCGGGAGCACATTACACCGGTTTTAAACTCATTGCATTGGCTCCCGATGTGTTTTTGGACGGATTTTAAGGTTCTTGTCTAAATGGTCTTGGGCCTTCTTATCTTTCAGAGCTGCTTTTACCATATAAACCTTGGCGGTCTCTGCGCTCCTCTGCAGCCGTCTCCTTGTCATATCCCTAAAGTCAGGACACACACTCATGGTGAGGCGTCTTTCCGTTATTATGGCGCTGACCTCTGGAACAGGCTGCTGTAGAACCTCAGGGAACGTTCATGTTTTTAAGAGCAGGCTCAACACTCACCTTGTAGCTTTTAACTGATTATTATTTATTATTGTCTGTTTAATTGCTCTGCATGTTTTATATATTTTATCATCGTTTTACGATTTAATCTTATCACAATTATTTACTGTTTATTTTCATACTTTAATCTATCTTAATCCCCGTTCCAGTGTTTCCTCTGTGGGAGCCCTCTGCCCCTGGAGCGGTGGTCGGCTGTAGCTGCCTGGGTGCTCTCCAGGTGGAGCTTGGGTGGAGGTGGGGGTCTTGGCCTTGCCTCCACTGGGTGCCCTGTGTCGGTGCCTCGGCTGCTGCTGTTAGTCTACCGCTGCCGGGGCAGATGGCTCCTCTGATGGCGCTTCCTTGCATGTTTCATCTACACTCGGCCCAATGTCCTTTTTTACTTTTTCTTTTAACTGTGTGTGTGCATGGGAGATGGGTTGGGGGGAGGGGGGTATAACTGTGACCATGCTTTTAAATCTGTGGGGGAGGGAAGGGAAGGTGGTTTTATGTGGGGTCATTTTAAAGGGGTATATGCAATTTTCTGAAATTTAAACTCGCAACTGACCCCATGTGGCCAAAAAACGGAGCTGCTCTTCCTTTCTGCTCGCTCTCGCAGCGCTCGCTCGTGCGTCGGTCGCTCTCAATCTTCGATCTTTTTCGGGCACTTGTCAGGGGTTTAAACTTTCTTGTCTTATGTGGAGTTACTATTGGTGTCAGAGTTGTCCTTGGTTTCTTGTGTGTATTCACACAATCCATTGAACTGCTTGCGAGTGCTGACTAGCGGTGGGGGCAGAGTGATCTGAAACATTTAACATGAACGTGCTTGACGTCACATCCGCAGACAGCGCGGGAAAATCCGACCCGACAGAAAATAGAAAAAATTGGATACAGGCAGACCGGTACAGCACTCGCATCACTGCAGACGCCGCACCAATCCATCTATCGATCTCCCGTTCTATTTTTCCCTCATTCGTGAACAAGACCCCCGACACTTAAACTCCTCCACTTTGGGCAGGACCTCGTATTCGAGCCGGAGAAGGTACTCTACCTTTTCTGGTGGAAGACCAAAAAAAGGTAGGCTGGTCTTGAACCAAATGTAAAGTTGAGAGACCATGGTCTTCCAACTCTTTATTTTTTTTAAATCTTATGATGATGTAACTCTTCAATATGTTACAGAAACGATTACCTCCTGTTCTGTCTAGTCTGACTTCTATAACTCTGTGACTATACATGCATTAAAAAATAGCAACTGCTAGGAGTCTGTTGTTCTAATCACAGTCCCTCCCTCAGAAAGAATAAAAAGGTACTTTCAAAACAGGTCACAGTTTAACGTGATGGTAATAAAGATCTAAATCCCTGCAGATCCCCTACAGAATGCATGAGATAATAATAGTGCAACATGGGATGGACTGCAGTAAAGAACAGCGACTATTGCAGGCTTTGAGAGAAAAGACACAACTTGTGTATTCCTCTGTGTGTGTTGTGTCCTCTGAAGGTTGGGATGAAATCAGTAATTGATGCTTCTACCATGTATATGGAACCAGCGATATTACTTTACATCAATATTTTAAATACATAGAGTAGCTTGTTGACATACTCAGTTTAAGAGAACAATGTAAATGTAACAAAAAGAAATGTAAGTACATTTATATGAGATTAAGAGTTGTAAAATATTGACAGAAAATAACTCAAAACTAATAAAGAAGTGAAATGTTATGAATATATTTTCAGAATGAGTTTCTTTCTAAATGTTGATCTACACAGTTTAACCTGATAGACGTATCAGAGCAGAAAGCTCCCTGTGACTTACAGTAGAAGTTTCTGAGAAGGAAAATGATAATCTGTTGTAAAGGATTTACCTTCCATGCTGGATAAAAGGATATTTATTTTTCACAGAGTTAAATGTTATATTTTATAAACACATATTGAGGGTCTGGTTGTTAATTTTCTGTTTGTGATGTTTTGGTCACTTTGTAATATAATTCATCAGCTTTACTGACATCATCATAATGATAAACCTTATGCTCCTTACTGACCAAAGTTATTACTGGACTTTAAAACCATAAATGTTTTTTTTTTCAGAATAGATTGTAAACTAAAACAACATAATGTGTTCCTCTTCTTTAAAACAACAGATGACTGGAGAATCATGAGACGTTCCAGTTTAATATAGGAAGTCAGAGTGTTTGTAATATTTTGGTGAGAGAGAACTAAAACTATTTTAGGTTTCACTTTATTCACTAATGTGTCTTTAGTAACTACAGATGAAGCTTCAGACTGCTGCAGCTGGTCCAGGAGACATTTGGTTTCATGCTTGAACATCAGATTTGATTTCTATCAGCCTCCATATACTCTGGCTCAGTTCATATGTCCAGGAGCAGATATGAGCATCATGCAGATCAGTGTAGAGTAAATATGCAAATAGAGTTGGTTTCATTGCTGAACTTCTCTGCTTTAGATGTATCCACAACATGCAGGCTTGTTTTCTACAGAGCATGAGGCCTGTTGCTCAGCACACGTACTTATCTGTAACAGAAAGCATAATTTTAGGATCCAGTTGAAGTTTAGTCATAGACCACGCAGTGTGAACTCCTATGTCATCTAGACATGAGTCAGCTGTTTCCCACCTGCACTTGGGTAAACCTGATGATAAACTTGTATAGATAATGGATGGAAGCAGCTGCTGTGGGTTCCCCACCAGTCATCGACTGCTTTCAGTACAAACAAAAGCTATTTGTGTATTTTACCCAGAGCTGTTGATCATAAATGAGGACAGGAACAAAGATTGGTAAATCGAGAGCTTTGCCTTAAGGCTCAGCTCTCCATTGTTCTTTTGTCCATGAAACCAGATGAATCCAGTCAGTTAGGTAGATTACAGTCATGTCTTGAAGACATGGATCCAATCCACCTTTATTGGATGACTCTAACCTTTCTGCTTTAAAATTCTGACAAGACAGAAGTTGCCTGTTTGGACCAGAAGCTCTAAAAAAGAAACTGCTTAGTCAATCACTTTATCTGGATGGCATTAAATTGGCCTCCAGTAATAAGGCGTATAACCTTTGACTAAGGCATTAAATCCCATATTAAACAGGATTCTAGGATTTCCTTCTTTCATCTCCGGAATATTGCCAAAGTTAGAAACATCCTGTCCAGGATGGATGATCATAACAGACCGATACAACGCCCGCATCACTGCAGACCCAGCACCGATCCGCCTATCGACTTTTTTTCCCTCATTCATGAACAAGACCCAAGGATACTTAAACTCCTTCTTTTGAGACAGGACCTCGTCCCCGACCTGAAGAAGGCACTCTACCCTTTTCTGGTTTAAGACCGGATAACGAAGGGTGGTCTTAGAGTGTTTTTTTAAGTTGGTAGATCATGGTCTCCCAACTTTCCCCATGGTGTTCCTAGACCAGCAACTGATGAAGAACAGGACTATCCCTCTTGAATATTTTACAGAAATGATTTTGTTCTGTTCTCTGTCTAATCTGACCTCCATAACTCTGTCACTGTAAAAGCAGTTTAAGTGGTAGATTGATTTATTTTAAACTGCTCAGACTCAGCTCTAATGTATTGTAGCCTGTAGAGACAAAATACATACAAATTTCAAAACACATAGGATTCCCAAAACACATGTGAATCCCAAAACAAATGTAAATTCCAAAATACATGCAAAAACCAAAATACATGGACATTTCACAACAGAAGTCGCCCAGGACGCTGGGGGCAGTCATGTGCTATTGTTAACTAGTGTCTACACAAACCAGGAAGCAAACCTACATTATTTTAAATAGGGGACGAGCATCGATAAACTATAAGGTGAACCTGGTTTTCGTTTAATCTTTTTTCATCATTTTTTTCTCTGGCATCAACGTACAATTTGCTTCAGCGTTTTATGATTGATGTTTTAATTCAGGACTAGTTTGTTTTAACCGTAATGAGAAAGTAGTAAAATGGCAGACTGTTTTAGACCAATGCGGTGGGCGAGTTTAACCAATGTGATGACTTATGCGGATTTGGAGAGTAGCAGCGATGATGAGGAAAATATCTCTGAAACTGCTACGACACGGAGTAAATGTGTATGCAGAAAGTGGTACATTTATTTAACATCCATGAAACATGAGCATGAACTGGATTTCACACTGACGCAATGATATCGGTACAGCAACACCACCATGCCCATGAAACTCCGCCTCTCACACTCCGTAGAGGTCGCCAGAAAACACCTAAAAACCCTTCTGTTCAACCAGGCCTTCACTCATTAGTATGCTCTTTATCTCTGTGGTTTTCATATTAACTACCTTACTGTTGTTTTATCCTGATAAATTTGTCATATTCATAATGTGTAGGGGCGATTGTTTTACATGTTTTGTCCAGGTTTTACTTGGTTGTACAGCACTTTGTACTTACTTACATTCACAGTAGGTACACCCCTAAGCCAACACAGTAACTTGTAGTATTACTGTAAACATGGTTTCTGATTGATTGATTGATTGATATTTGTTTGGATTGTGCAAGGACCTAGACTGTTGAAAACATTACTCATAAAAAGGCCTTCGTGTAAATTATATTTATATTCATAAAAGTGATAATTTCCACAGGTGCTCCTAAGGCCCAAGAACGTTAATAATAAACTGAACAGAAGGATCTGCACATTATTGTTTTATTCACTGGGTGTTTATCTAAACGATAAACTGGACTGAAGGCACAGGACTGATGTTCTCTACAGGAAGGGTCAGACCTGCTGAGGAGACCGAGATATTGTCTTTGGCTCTTTGTTGGAATCAGCCATCTTCTATGATGTGGTATGTTGGAGCAGCAGCTTATCTACAGCTGAGAGGAAGTGGTTAGAGAAGATCATCAGGATGGTCAGCTCTGTGCTAGGATGCCTCCTCAACTCAGTGCAGGTGCTGGGAGACAGAAAGACTAGTTAAAATAACGTCCCTGTTAGGACTGTGTCTTCTACTTCCAACTTTGTGTAGACCAGGGGTCTCCAGGTCCAGTCCACGAGAGTTACCGTCCTGCATCCCTGCTCCAACACAGCTGAATCAAACGATTAAAGTTCCTATTCAGCATGACATCTAGTTTGGTAGAGGCCTGGTAACGAGCCATTCATTTCATTCAGGTGTATTGGAGCAGGGATGTGTCTCTCGAGGACTGGACCTGGAGAGCCCTGGTGTAGACACAGGTAACAAAATCTAATGACTGCCCCAAGCATCCTAGAGCACCTCTGTTGTGAAATTTGCATGTGTTTTGAATTGTGCATGAGTTTTGGATTTTGCATGAGTTTTGGATTTTGCATGAGTTTTGTCTATAGGGGCCACTTTACTAACCTCATTTCCTTCCCCAGAAATTTTCAAAACAGAAGAAACTTTTAGCTGTTGTTCTTGTTATTGAAGATCTGAATCCCCGTAGATTCCTTACAGAATCCATTAGAGCATAATAGTGCAACATAAGATGGGCTGCAGTAAAAAAAACAGGAACCCCCCCCCAACCCTGCATTAGACGGGTACAGAAAATGGATGGATGGAAATAGGCTACTTCCTGTTTTGAGTAGAGAAGACAGAACCTGATAACAGCTAGTTCCTCTGTGTGTGTTGTGCCAGCAGCAGTTTATAATGAAATCAGTAATCTGATGCTTCTGCTTTGTGTATGGAAAACAGACAGGTGGTTGTCATGGCCACAGCTTACCTGTCGCTGCTTGCAGACTCTGGTTGTGTAACAAGAACAAAGAAGTCTAATCTATGTGAAATTATGAAACATTCAGTTTAATTCATTCATATTTTGCACAACAACCATCTTCTCATGTCATTTCACAAGAGAATGAGATCCAATTTATACCCAGAAATATGCAGTCAGTACATACAGTCAAATCAGAGATCCAGAGTCAAACATAGTTGGATAGGTTTCAGTTTGTCCTAGTTATAAGAATAAAGGTACAATTAGTTCATCATAAACATTGTTAAAATGTTTTTATCTAAGGAAATCAAGCCAAAATCGTTTGTTATCTTATTAATCCCTGCAGAGTTCCTGAGTTTGGGTCAGACCATGCAGTTTGTTCTCTTTGGATTTTTATTTCTTGCAGGTTGTCTATTGTTCAGTGAAGTGTAAAGGTGAAACAACCACGGACAGTTTACCTGTGGAACATGTCTGATTCTGCTGCAGCTGCAGTATGTTGACTCTGGGATTGGTCAAACAGAGGCCAGCTCTTCTTTCCCATCTCTAGAGCATTGTTTGCAAAACACACACATTATTTAGTGTTTAAACAGTGCAAGGTGTCACATGTAGGTTATTAAAGTGCGGGTTTCAGGATCCAGTCAAGTTTTGTTTGCTGATTCTGTCTATGCTCTCACATGTCTTTTGCTCACATTCATCTGTATGTATTAGACATTTGCAGGTTGAAATCGATCATTTGGAGAGAATGAGAGATTTCTGAGGCTAGCTGCTGAGCTGACATTCACCTTAATACCAACAGTGCAGTAGAATGTTAAAAGTCCTAATTACATCTGGAATGTCCTTCAGAGCAGGTTGCTACAGCTTTGTTGATGCCAAAGATGTTTTACGATAATGTTAATCTTCTTTGCATGAGAGGCACTTTATGAATGTTTCTGACGGTTACTCTCTTCCCTTTTCTCAGTAACTTGACTGTTCTCAGAACAGGAAATACAGGATGACTCAGTGTGAAAGATAAAATTCCAGCTGATAAAAAAAACAGAGCTTTTTATGGTCAGAGACTGAGCCCAGCATAGTTAATGAAGGGCCTGTATGACAGAGTCTGTTGGTTATAATCATTTGCAGCTCCATGAATAGCTCCTCTGTAATCTGGTCTGTGGTGGAGCCATTTTGAATGTCAGCTGTAGGCAGTCTGAGATGGAAGAAGCACAGAAACAAAGGGATTTCTGTCTAATAAAAGCTCCTAAATGTTCCCACATGATGGAATATTTGATGTTTTTTAACCCTGAGTTTTGGCTTTCAGGAGTCAGAATATCAGCCAAAGTTTAATAGTTTTTGTTAAGGTAGTTTTGTTTATTTACATCTGCAGTGAAGTTTGCAGCATGAGCAGCATGGAGCAGATAGAGCAACGCAGACTTCAGCCCAGATAGGTTTCATTTCTCAGAAACTGCTCTGGGTTTCCTGTACAGACTGTTCATGAGAACAGGATGTAAACAGAGTTAGAGAGCTGTAACGTCTCGCCCTCTGGGTTATTTCAAGCTGCTGATGGTAAATCCCCAGACCTCACCCTGAACACATACTTTCAATATGAACTCAGTGGAACATGTAAAACAAGAACTAGACTCCTTCAGTTTGTTGTTTGTTCTACATTAGAAGATTAAATTGTTCACTTTTCTTAACTTTTTAAAACTACTGTAAACCCTGTGTTGTTCTAACAGATCAGAACCAAGACAGAACAGGGAACTTTATACTGACACAGTCAGTTCTTCTTCTTCTTCCTCTTTACTGTGAATCATTTAGAGGTTCTCTCCACAGACTGCAGCTCTTCTTGTTTATCTCTAACATGAATCTGTCTGCAGCAGAAACACAGGAGCTTCAACATGGCTGATCTGCTCAGACTGAACTGGGATTATCTCCCCTCCATCTTTCTGGATCAGAACTGGTTCTCAGTATTTCTATAACAGATCAGATCTCTTTATGTTTGAATGTAAATCCCTGCAGGGTGAATGTGTTTGTTGTTCTCCTTTATTCTAGGCCAGACTGCTCCCTCAGTGAGAACCAGAGAGTCTTATGTCCCTTATGACCAGAAGTGATTGTGCTTATGTAGTCGTCACATTTTGAAAACCCAATACTATACCAGAAATAGGGAAATGACCCTGGCTTAGATCACAGTGGGGGTTTTTTTTCTGCTGGGTGTTTATTTCCTTTATTGCTGAGAACAGTCTGAGTCAAGCATGAAAGTATGGAAACATTCTAACATCCCACAGACTGTTTGCTCTCTGTGGCGCCTGCAGTAATCTGATAATCTGCCTTTCAAATCCCAACAGAAAACTGGGTGGGGTTTTATTATGGTGCCTGTTTGCCAAGAACAAGTTAGACATGTCAAATCAACGTCAAATAAAAAAACATGTTTCATCAGGTTTTATATTGAATGTTTTGCTGTTCTCTTAGTCAAGATGAGTCTAGTTTAAACTCTGTTTTCTGATTTTGATCTGATCTGAAGCATTGACCTCTGTTCTGTTTAAGGTGTGCAGGAACATGTCTGATATGCAACAAACAAAAGCTTCTACTACTATGTCATCACCCAGAAGAGTTTCTGTTTACAGATTAAACTCACCGCACCCTGTCTAAATATTGGCTATGAACAGGAGGTGAGTTTTTATGCATGTTCCATTCGTTTGTGTCCTGCATTAAATACATGTTGGAGGACAATCAGATCAAAAGCTTTTTCATCGGCTCCCTTTACCTGACCAGATCAGCAGTCGGTTCCTGTAAACTAAAAGCAGACGGTTCAAGGCAGAGAGTACCCTGGCAGGGTGTCAGAATGTCACGGAGACCAACACATCCATGCTCTCACACCAAAACCCGACCTACAAGGATCCTGACAAGGAGGATCTTGAATTGCAGGAGTCATTGAGAGAAAATACATTAGAACATTAATAAATCAGACCAGGTTACAGATTAGTAGACTTTATTTTCAGAGTGGGGGAAAATGTGTTTATTGTTGCTGATGAGATGATTTGTTGATAATTTCACCATCTCAACTATCCTAAAGAGGTGAAGAGAGAAGCAGATGATATCAACATCTACTGCAGGTGGAACATGAGGGACAATTCTGGAAAATTCTGGAAAAACATAATGATCCAAGTTAGAGGAGAGCAGAAATGATTAGAACTGTTCTGATCCAGAACCCACAGAGAGCTACAGATATTTATGAGACACACCAACATCGGTTTACTGCCAAATGTAACCTTTAACAGCCCTGCAATGATATCAGAGTTTCTGAGACCATTTCAGACACCGACTATTATCAGTCATCATGTGTTAAATCCTGCTGGGGCGGGGCAACATGTGCACACTTCCTGCTTTAAAGAACCCAACGGAACATTTAATCTAGAATGGTTTACATGGATTTGCATGTTGGTTTGCATTGGTGATCATCTCCCTCCATCACAGGGAGGACAGGACTCTGCAGGATCACTGATCCACCTCAACACAGAGACAAACTACAGTATTTCATCCATTTCCACATCAGCTTCATCAACACTAACTCCACAGTCTGATCTTACCAGTGATGATGATGTTGGTACGACTATAGACTGCTCCCTCTCTGGACTCACACCAGTAAACTCCACTGTCCCATTAGAAGTTGTTTTCCTCCTCACAGCTCAATGATCTGCAGAGACTCACAATCAGACGAGCTGCTGAAATGACAGTTGTTTTTATTTATTAATGTTGTAAAAGATCCACAATTATGCACAGAAACAGTAACACATCTGTTTTTTTTCAGTTTGGAAAAACTAAAATACCAGCTGTACAAAGCATTAAGGGCCCCAAGTCGTTTTGATTATCAATCTTAGACCTGTATATCTGAGTGTAAACCAGGAAGTGAGCCAACCTTGGGTTGTTGAGCAGTGCAGCACTGAGATCAGAACTGAACAGAAGAAAGATTACATTGAAAATGAAATAAATACTGATTATTTCTCACATGAAGACAGTTTCCTGTAAAAATATCCCTGAAAATGTCCCAGAAAGAAGGAAACAGTTCTAACAGTGTGCTTCTATTATTCCATCATCCTCATTATTATTATATTTCTGATGTGTTCTCTGCAGACTCCATGTAGAGCTTCCACAGAGCATCCTCAGTGAGTTCTAACCCAGCTTCTCCTCCATCATCAGCTATCAGCAGAAACCCAGTGATGGACAGAAAGAGTCTCTACTTACGGAGCAGCAAGCTGACAGATGTTTCCTTCATTGTGTCTCTCAGAGGTTCAGATGGAGATGTTCACACTCTGAATAAAACCCGCCTCTTCCTCTTCCTCTGAGGCTGAGGTCTACAGGGGGACAGGAAGGAGAAATGACCCCCCCCCACCACCTGCAGTAGAACCTTGCCCCTCCCACCCCAAATCGTATGTCCTTAAAATCATACTTGTAAGAACAAAGCAATTGCTTGTTTGTCCAATAGTCCCTTGCTGCCTTCAAATTAAATAGTAATTCACCAAAAAAATGTAATTATGAATAAAATCTTAGGTCAGTGAAAAACCTTGTTACGGCCCTGCATCAAACAGGGTTGAGGTTTTACTGCAGGTGTCAGACTGGGGGGGGGAATCTGATCAGATTTCTTTGTTTTATAATGATATAGATTTGTTATACAAATGAGGATGTAATTTTTAATCTTGATACTTGAAAACTGTGGACAACAGTGAAACAAATATTAAAAGTGGAGACATGCCCACTTTATTTGGCAAAGAAGTAAAGCATGAGAAAGAAGAAATGATAGAGAGACTGGGGGGGAGAAAATTATGTTGGCATAAAGATGAAGATGAAGTTGTTTTTATTCATTTAGAGAGAGGAACAGAGGAAGCTCATGAAGGAGAAGAGGAAGGATCAGAGTCCATCTTACCTAGTATTTATTCACTCTATCAGTTCCAGTGTAGAGACATTATTTGTTGCTATGAAATAAAATACTTTCAGTCAAAGTCTACAGGTGTGTTCTGACTCTAGAAAGGTCAGAGGCAGTCAGATTGGTCCTGACCCTTAGTTGTTTATGCTTTTGTACTTTTATTGTGTTAGATTTGAATCTTCATTCAGTTCACTCTGTCAGTTCTGGTTTCTCTCATTAGATCATTGTTCATAGTGCTTATACTCATGTTCTCCTCTTCGTTCTGTTTTCCTCTCCTTCCTGTTAAGTCCATTTGTGCTATTATTTTGAGTTTCTCTTAGTCCCATTTGTTCTTATTTTCTTAGATTTCATTATTCTTAGTCACTCCTTATGCATTTTTGAGATGATTTTCTGCCTAGTCTTGTCTCATGTTTTTAGGCTTAGATCTTTGCTTTCCTCTCTGTTTCCTCCATGTCCAGCTGCAGCTCATCTCTAATCTCTCTGCTCTCACTCTCATTCTCACCTGCATCAGCTTTCACTTATTAGTCCTCAGGTTATTTCCCCACTCAGTATTTAAGCAGTTCCCATTCAGTCACAACTCCATCTCCATCTTCTCTCCCATTCTCCTTGTCTCTGTCAGTCCCCTTGTAAGTTTGGGATTTTTTTTGGCTCAATAAATATTTTTATTTTTTTGCATCCTAAACTACTGCATTTGGGTCCTCTTAACTGCAAACCATGACAAGATTTATGTTACCAATAATTTTAATTAAATGAATTATGTAGCAAACCAAATATAGAAACTAGGACCGGGACTTTAACGCGTTAATTAAGATTAATTAATAACACAAAAATAACACGTACATTTCTTTAACGCATTTTAATCGCACTTATTTTTGCACATTTCTCACTGGATGATTTTCGGCGGACCGATTATACTGGAACACCAACTAGCGTTCATTAGACAGTTAACTACAAACCACAGTGAACATGGACAAAGAAGCTGATAGACCGCTTTGATTGGCCCCGTGGATGGGATATTTTGTTAAATGTTACACTTTATGTTGAACTTTGTATTATGTTGTTGGTGCAACTGAAACTTTATGTTGAACTCTATTGTTTTGGCCAAGGTTATTGAGAGTTGGACTGAAATTAGTTGTATTTTTTTTAAACCAGCTGTTGGTAAATCAACAAAGTCTGTTATGGCCTCTGAAGCAATAGAGATGTTTTCTACAGTAATAGGGTTTCCAATGTTCTGAATGTATTTGAAAGTATTGTGTTTTACTTAAACAGTTTACAGAAGGTCTACCTGCCTAAAAGGTACCTGCATTTCTTAAATGTAGGCTTTGTTGCTCAAGCTTATGCATTCAGTGGTATACTAAATGGTATACTAAACATCTATATGAAAAACGTACTTCTCACTGTTCTCAGGTTAAATATTTACATGTGATTAAAATGTTCTAGATCCGCCCTTGTATGGGTTCAATATCATGCCACAGACTATTTGTGCATTCAAAAAGATTTTGCATGTGAAAAGATGTTTTGTAGTTGTATAAAACAAGTCGTGCTTGTAAAAAAAATCTGAACCCGCAGAAACATTTTGTGGCTGTGCAAGAAACATTTGTCTGCAGAAATATTGTTTGCAAACATGTAGATCAGTTTCATAGTTGTGTTTTTTTTCTGTGTGTGCAAATTACATTTGTACCCGTAAAAGTTTCGCCATACAAAATATCTGTACGAGTGAGACATCTTTGGCTCGTGTGCAACACTGCACCTACGAGCTCGCAAAACAAAAACCTACAACCACAAAACGTTTTTACGGATTGAAGGCCAGTCAAATTCATGCCACTAACGGCCAATCAGGAGACTGCATACTGGCGAGCCAAACAGCCAATGACAGATGACCATGTCTTTTGGGGGGGTATTTTTTCGGCTCTGCATAGAGCCCAATGCAAGTCTCTCCCCGTGCGGACGACGGCTCGTTTTGAGGAAAATACGATTTTAGCTCGCAGTCTAGCTTGCTGTGATTGGACTGATGTGTCGGTTTTGTAAAAGCAATGCTCCGATGATAAGTTATTGATCCACAAAAGCCGAATCTGTGAATACTTTTCTAACTTTTCGGAGCTTCTTCTTCTTTCCCCCAAAAGACGTCGTCATCTGTCATTGGCTGTTTGGCTCGCCAGTATGCAGTCTCCTGATTGGCCGTTAGTGGCATGAATTTGACTGGCCTTCAATCCGTAAAAACGTTTTGTGGTTGTAGGTTTTTGTTTTGTAGGTGCAGTGTTGTACACGAGCCCGAGATGTCTCACACGTACAGATATTTTTGTATGGCGAAACTTTTGCGGGTACAAATGTAATTTGCACACACAGAAAAAAAACAACAACTACGAAACTGATCTACATGTTTGCAAATAATATTTCTGCACAAATCGTCTGTGGTATGATATTGAACCCATACCTCTGCCAGTCAGCTACCCTGATGTGCCATCCTGTTCATTTGAGTCAGTAATCAGTAGGGTTGATGAAACCCTCCCACAGTACAAACATCACTGTTGAATCGGTCTAAGACCCTTCTGCTGAATTAGATTAAACAAAGAGAAAAAGGTTTTCACAAAACCTCATTAAAATCTAAACCTTTCTTTTTTCAGATGATAAGATGAGAATCCTTAGCTGTATAAGGGAGAGAATGAGGAAGTTTAAATGGAGACGCAGACCTGCTCTGGTATTACTGATCCTTTCAGAACATTTTATTCATCTTTTATTTGTATGCTGGAGAATAGAACCAATTTTTCTTTAATATTTAACTGAATTTTTAACCTGTTTCCTGATTAGGATGATCTGAATGAATCTGTGACTGAATGCAGTTTTAATGAAACCTTCCAGGTTTCCCCAGCTGCCTGAGTTTCTCTGCTGTGGCTTCAGCTCTTCCAGCTCTGCATGCTGGGAACTTTTAGACTGTTGTTGTTTGAACTTGAGACTTGGAGCAGACATGACAGAACCTGATAACAACCAGTTCCTCTCCCTCTGTGTTGTGTCAGCAGCAAGTTGGTGTAACACCAGTAATCATTTGCTTCTGCTTAGGGGAAATTAAAGGTTTTATGGCCACAGTTTTCATGCAGCTGCTTTCAGTTTATTGAAATTAAATCAAATTAAAAAAAAGTCAAGCCAATACTGAACATCAAGCTATGTTTCAGCTTTCACACAACACTGTAAATGGTTGTCAGTTTTTAACTGATGCATGACGAAAGCACTGAAGGCTTCGAGTAATCCTATTGAGAACAAGGCGTGTTGTTGATTATGGGATAGAGAACAGGTCTGAGCAGCTCTATAAAAACAAAATGAAAGATTCATGCTTTCATCTGTCCATCAAACCATGCATTCATTCTATAAACCCGTCTACTCTTGTAGGACTGCAGGGCTGATTTCTCCAGCAATGATTGGGACAGGTTGGGTACATGTTGGTCGGGTCATATATAGAAAAGCTGTTTGATTTATGGTTGTTATATAGTTCTCTCCCAGCTGCATGAGGGTTCTCTAAGTTGTTTCAGCCAGACTGGTGGAACCTGTCTAGTCACATCCTCATTGTCTATTTTTTCATCTTTGTGTGGTCTTGCTCCATCTTACATCTCTGAAATGCTGACAATTTACTCTCCTGCCAGACGGTTGAGGTCGAGCTCTGAGGTGCTTCTATTAGTCCCAGAAACCCGCTTAAAGACTCGTGGCGATAGAACGTTTTCGGTGGCTGGCCCGAGGATGTGGAACAGTCTACCTCCTCATTTAAAAGCTTCCCAGAGTTTAGAGCACTTCAAGTCCCAACTTAAAACAAATCTTTTTGATTTGACGTTTAAGACAGGATGACTGAGAATCCAATTGGTTAGAGGTTAATTTCACTGACTAAATGGTTTCTACTTGTGCTTCTTTTATTTTTCTGTGTTGTCTATTTGTATCTGCAGTATCCTGTGTTATTGTTATTATAGTTGTGTTATGTTGTTCAGCACTTTGGGGCAGCTTTGACTGCTATAAATGTGCTATACAACTAAATTTGACCTTGACCTTTTTACAGTACAAAGGTTAGATTGAATATATTTTATATTCTTCCTTCATGCTCAACTTGAGTTTTCTTTTCTTTTTCATTTCCAGACAGTCTCCTAGAGACAGATTACAACAAAGAGGGAAATTTACAATTAAAACTCAAAACTTACAGATTGTACTTCATTATTTTTTCTCATTAGATAGATATTGGTTGACATACTCATTTCTATGAAATTGATCACCTATCTGACCCTATTATAGTAAATATTCAGCTTTCATAAGCTGTGACGGAGTAAATGTGTCTGTTGGTCCAGAGGAAGTTATTTGTCTCCCCCTGTTGGCGGTTTTCCACTCTTTAACTGGAATGTTTGATTGAATTGAAATGACTTTTCTTGTTAAGTGCCTTGAGATGACATCTGTTGTGAATCGGCGCCGTATAAATAAACTGAATTGAATTGAATTAACACTTTCAGGTGGTGTGAAGAGAACAGCATGATGATCAGGAGGTGATGAAGGAGCTCTTGGAAATACATTAGGATGTTCATGTTGTGAGGATATGCGGTCTTTATAAGCCAAAAATATGATTTAAAAAATGTATACGATTTCTCTGTCCTGCAATAAAACACAGAAGAGTCAGAATAGTTCAGTGAGGAAATATTACATTTTAACATGTTATGGAGTTTAAAAACTGGAACTGTTGATTGTTTCTGTTCATATGGCTTTAAAAATGTGGTACAGCAATCTCACAACTTTTTACTGAGTTACTTTGATCCATTTCACAGAACAGAATAGAAATTATGATGACTTCTTCAATTCAACAATTTCAAGTCTCTTTTTGAACTCATACATTGTATCATATACGACATTAAAAATCTTGTCAACACTGGTTGCCAGTGAAGCTAGGACTCTGCCAGGGCAACGCCTTGGTTGTGATGTTTGTGGACAGGATCTCGAGTTAAAGTGTCTGGTTTGGAAGCATAAGTCTCATCTTGGCTTTTCACAGAAAACATTGTTCTGTTTCCTTTTTCAGGTCACAGACTACACTGTGTACTGGAGCGGTTTTCAGCTCTATGGGAACTTTCTGGGAGTTTGAAATGTGAAGCCATGGTCCTCGACCAGAGAAAGGAGGATTGTGTGCAGTAATTCAGTTTAACTGGTCCATCCATGTTCCAACCCTCAATTCAATTCAAACCCTGCGGTAAATTTGCTTTGCAGCAAGTTAAGTCACAATATTTAACACGTGCAAAACAATATCACATAAAGACATAAGTCATAAAAGTTAAACCTTATTTAGGAGGCTTATGGTGGTAGGTAAAAAAATTAGGTCATGGGATCATGGATCATGACCAAAAGGACAGGATCCCAGATCCAAGTGACCAAAATGAGCTTTCCTTTTTCAGAGTGTCTGGATCCAGCTTTAGAGCTGATGGGTAGGAGTTCTGTCATCTGGGGGGAAGTTGCATAGATCAGTTCAATCAATCAAAAGAATGTCAAAGACCACAAAGTCAGACTTTTGTTTTATTTCTTGTATCTTCTTGCGTTTCCTCACCAACCTACATTGTTACGTTTCCACACACTGATCTACTACAACAGCTTTTCTCTAGAAAGAAGGCTGTGAACTCAACAGGAGTTCAGAGTTCTTTGGTCCAGAACAGAGAGGAATTAGGTAATGATTGGTGATTTAAGCAGAATGACCAGCTTAAGGTTGAATAGATTTTTATCATGCTTTTTGCTCTCAGCTTAACATATTAGCATATGTATTTACTGTAAGCCTATGTAAAAAAGGCATATCTCTATGTCATGAATTGTGTATTTAAACTTCATGTTTATAAGTCGAGGCCAACTTTTTGCTTTTACGCAATGTACAATAAAAAAGTCCACCCCTCTAATTCTAGCTCCTGTCATGGTTGTTGTATGTTTCAGTTTGCTTTGGGAAACCAAAACGTTATTGGTCTGAGGATTTTTTCAAATTATTTTATTTTATGATCTCTCTAAAACCAAAACCATAACTTTCCTCAGCCTGGGTAAATAAATAAATGGATGAAAAGACTTTGACTTTGTTGCACCTCCTTTCTGACCTACCCTGTCTGCTGAACCAGCCCAACTACAAACTCTACCCCTGGGCGTTGGTAGAGAATTAGCTAGTTTACACTTCCACGTCAGTGAGGATGTAGAGACACACAACTCCATCATCCATTGACTCCTGCAGAGGGTGATGGAGATGTGCCCAATCTCTTAAAAGTCCATTGAAAGCTTCGGAGGACGCACGTCTTTGATTGGTCAGCACGCCACTTCCTTTAAATTTGTCAACAGCAAAGACTGCAGCAGACATGGATCAAATCGGAGAATGTTTGGCAGAAGAAGTCAGAAGATATGAATAGTTATGTGACACAAGGAGTACAAAGATGTGCAGCAGACTTTTAAATTGTGGAAGGAAATTGCAGAAAACTTGGGTCTGGAGGTGGTAGGCCCATGTTGTCTTTACATGCATACATAGATATCTATCCATACCGCTTATATTTGCAGGGTTGTGGGGGAGCTGTTACCTACCTCCAATGATCATTGGGTGAGAGGCACGGTACCCTGAACAGGTCGCTATTCCATGTATCTGGATAGATGTCTTTCAGGGATCATGGACAAGAAAGCAAGACACTCATCAGTGTGCTGAAAGATGTCACTGTATTCTCTCTTTTCAGTTGCTGCATTTGTTTTGTTTCCTTTCATACTGGACTGTTCACAGACCAGCACATAATTGCTCGATTCCGCATAAATAATGTATTTGTTTGTCTGTTGTGGCAACTCTATTGACTCAAAGGGCTCGTGTGAAGCAGATCACTTTAGCAAGTGACTAAAAGTAACATAAATCTATAAAATAAATCTAGTTCACCTCATGTGCATGCATGCAGAGGCTTATTTGATGAACGTCAGTAGACAATATGTCTCAAATTGTACAGTAAACATGCTTGTATAGCGGTCTCAGCTCGCATTGGGGGCCCCCGTAGTTTAAAACTGAGAACAACCACCTCTTCACTAGAGCCAAATATTGGGCCGCTCTGTCATGGAGGTACAAGAATGTATCCATTTACACATCTAACTTTTCAGAGTCTCAATGAAGTTTAGCTCCTTTTGTGTTTTGCTGTGAAAACTGATTTTGCAAGAAGGCATCAACACAGTTGCCCAGTTTTCTCTTCCGATTTGTTTTACATGTATGTTACAGTACTAGGACAATTCTGGAAAAAAAGGGCCGGCAGGAGAAGGTTTCCCCCATGCAGGCAAACAAAGAAGTGGGACAAACTTAAAAAAATCAAAAGTATGTACATGCATTCATATTTAACGCATGTTACATTTAAATGTTCTAAAAAGGTTTGTAGCTATTTGTATCAACTGTGATTTATGATGTCATGTGTTCAGGAATGCAAGTATCCAGGGTCAGGAGAGGAGTGAGTGGGAAGCCCACTGCTGCCACTTGGCCCTGGTACAGTATGACCTCATGGTTGAGGTATTAGGACAGAGGTCTTCAACTAGGCCTCCTGTCCTAATTTCCTCTATCAATGAGGAAACTACAGGGCCAAGTACAGCAGTGGGAGGAAGAGAGGAGAGTGAGGAAGAAGAAAGTGAGGCAGGGAGGAGTTAGCCTCCTGTAGGAAGAAAAAAGAGAAAGAACAGTGATGAGCTTCTAGATCTAATCAGGGAGGACAGAAGAGCGGAGAGGACGGAGACGTTTGATAGACTTTTTACACTGCTGGAAAAGTAGTCAAAAATGAGTTAAATATGAGTTGTACTGTAAATAAGTTCTAAAACATCAGTTGTTGATTAGTTAAAAAAACTGTTTGAGTTTGTTTTGTTACCAGATGTTTATTATGTCATAAATAAATGTATAAAATCAAAACGTCATTGTCATGAATTTGTCATGGTTCCTGGGTGTTTGTGTTTTGTTTTTCCTTATTTAGTTCTATTATGTTTTAGTTGTTCTTTGTCTCCCTCTGGTGGTCTTGTGTTTGGTTGCCCTGGTTTGTGTTAATCTCTATTTTCCCCAAGTTCCTATTAATACTTATCCTTCATTAGTCCCAGTTAGTTGTTAGATTTTATTCCTCCTTCTGTTTTCCAGTGTTTCCTTAGATTCCCTTCCAGACTTATTATCTTTAGTTTCTTAAGAGTTTTCTGTCTCCCAGCCTTTTTACGTCCTGTCCCAGTTGATTACTTCCACCTGCTCTCTCCCTCCCACCTGCATCTGCTCCCACTAATTGATCATTGGTCTTCTCAGTCACGTCCTCATTTCCTCCCCAGTATATATTGACCTCTCCTTCAGTCACTACTTGCTGGTTCGCTGTTGCTCTTCCCTTGCCGGTTCCTGCCCTCATTGTTGCCCGTTTTGGTTCCTGTTTTTCCCTGTTTGCTGCCTGTGCCCTCCTGAGTTCTGTAAGTCTCCGTTTCTTGTGTTTTTCATTAAATCATTTTGTTTGTACATTGCTGCATTTGGGTCCTCCCTAACCTCAAAACATGACAGAATTTATTTTAACCCTTTATTTACAGATTTTTTTTAAATACAAATATGAATATGCAACATATTGTGATGACTTTCAAATGATCTATGAAAAAATATTGTATGAAAATGTAAAGATGAAATAACATAAAGTAAATAATACATGTTATATAGTGCTTGCGGGATTAACCTGAGTTTCCTGTTTCAAGACCGTTTCATTAAACATTTCAAGCAGGAAGTCTCTGGTAGTGTCGTTGAATCTGCTGAACAAAGATGGATGGAGTTTTGTAACTGAGACCTGTGGATGGTCCTTTCTGGTTGACAACTGGAACATCCTACTGGGTGGTCTGCAGCGAGAGCTTGATCACCCATCCACAGGGTTTGCAGGGCTGGCTATCGATGGCAGCTCCTTGACTAAGAAGTATCCATAAATGGGCTAACAGGAGATAATAAATACACAATCTTAACACTATTGTACAAAAATGATAGGGGGCTTTTTTAAACTTATCTAGATTATGTAGTTACCTGTTAACAGTAGGCATGATCTGGTGGTAACTCCTCCAGGGCAGACACCTCAGAACACAGTTGGTCCAGCCAGAGAACACTGGTGATGGCCTCAAAACCAGTCTCACCCTCATCATCTCCAGCATCTTCCTCAGGCTCACAATGTCGCCAACACTGAGGCAGATGTTGTGGAGGATGGCACAAGCGGTTATGACCTGTAATATATATAAATGAATGAATAGAAATATATTCAAAATAAATGGAAAAGCCACTATGTTCACTTACATGAGGTACAAAGGTTTGGTGCACCTCAAGAAAATGCAGGAAGATGCCTCTGAATCTTGTCTTCATTATTCCAAAAGCATGCTCTATCATGGAACGAAGGTTGTTGAAGCGCAGGGCTGCCACACCTTAATTAAGTTGTTTGTAGGGCGTAATGAGGGAGAGTGGACATTGGAGGCATGGGCACCCACCATCTGGGACGATGAAGGTCCCTGGAGGAGGATAGACCGACTGCCTACTGGCTGTGGCGGGGGAACCCAGGAGTTGTGCACTGACCCAAGCCATCCCTCGTAGGTGTCAATAAAGGGGCCCTGATTGTCACAAACAGCCTGCAGGATGATGGAAGGAAACAGTCTCCTGTCTCTGTAGCAATGAGCATCAGTACCACTCGGAGGTTTGATCTGTGGATTGCACCAACTGCTTGGGGCAATTATTAATCAGATTAATAATTTTATGTAAAAATTACCTCGTTTAGGGCACCACCTGGATTCCAGGAATATCAATAGCCAAATTGTTCAGTCTCCGTTTATGTTTATGATTACCTGCCTGATAAGGCTGAGATAATTAAACAATATATGAAGGAATAAGTTCTTGGCGTACCTGAACATCAAGTTAGTACACATATAGGTGAAATAACAACAGTTTTCCAAAATACAAGAGTTTATTACAACAAGAATTCACTTTCAGTTAACCTACTTTAATCAAAAAACTCACCAAACTAGTAAAACACAACTACACTACTAAGAAAAGAATAACGATAAAACTCACACTCCGAAGTAAAACAGTAAAAGTGATAAAAATGCACAGAAATAGAAACAATAAATTGATAATGATGTCACAGTTCAGAATGAATGTTTGCTCAAAGACCAAGGCTTGTATTGAACAGCGTTGGGAATTAAGCTAAGTTATTTTTAACTAATTGCGATTAGTTTAAGACTAATCAGCAGATTCTGGTTTGTTTCCAAACCACCAGTTCACAATGCAAAGCAGAAGTGAAGAAAAACATTGTTTGGAAGAAGCAATGTTTCATTAAACCATTTGCTGAATTAGAAATCAATAACCTTTAGATAATTGATTATATTTAATGGATCGGTCACCGCATTGATTGATCTAATTTAATATTTAGACTTTATGTTGACATTAAGGGCTGTACCAATTATGTCGATCTAATTTAGTATGTTGACTTACCAAGAAGGCGGTTTCAAAAAGGACTTAAAAGGTTAGTTTAGTTTTTAAATTATCTGTTTTAAAGTCGATCTCTATTTTGAATAGCATTAACGGCAGTCTTTATTGTTCATGGATAAAAGGCCGTCAATGGCCCACGTGGTTCGCTAGAGCATGTAGCTTACAGCTAACTCACATGGCGCTGCTTAAAGTCGCTCTGGATCATTTATTAAACACCAAACAAAGGAAAACTGTCGGATCGAGTAACTCAGGTTGCAGGATATAAAACGACTTTCCATCGGAAACCTCGAATCACAGTTTAAACCTCCAGGCCGACCGGCCTGTTTGTACCCGAACAATAAATGAAATCTTACACAAAGTAACAAATCACAGTGAAAATAAACAACCCTTAAATCTTGTTTAAATTAAACTAATCTCGCCTCTGCCCAGACAGACCTTATTGAACGGTTAAAGTTCTCCAGGTTGCTCCGTGGATGATGGGGGAAGCTAACACAACGTTAGCCCGCAGGCTAACCACAGCTACGGTCCGTTAGCAGTGGGAGGATTATAGCTGTTGAATCGCGGGTAGCATTAGCTTGGACGGTGTGTCGTCCTCTTCGGCTTGCTAAACAGCGATCAGCTGCACCTCAGTTCACTGACACAGTACCTTCTCTGCAGGTTCAAGATAGCATTGTCCCAGGCGTGGTCGCGGTGGGGTAACGCTCCAGTCTCGCCCCGGTTCTGTGGCATTCGGTTGCTGTTAGCGGCTCGCTTCATACGGCAGCATCTTTTCAGAAAGCAGGGCTCAGGGCGGAACAGTGGGGTTTATCTCAAAACACTGGGTTTGATTCACCTGGTTGATCAGCAGTATTGTCGTCCTCGGAGTGAGTTCCTCTCAGAACTCGCGTCTTTTCCCTCGCCAGCGAAGGAAACATGGATCTCTCCTGGCGCTGTTTGGCTGAAAGCCAGAACTGGAGAGGGAGTGGATATCTGTGGCGGTGCCTTATATAACCTCTGGTCCTCTTCTTCTCCTCCTGTCAGAGCTAGAATGTGGGTTAGCGCCACCCAATGGCTGTGTGTCCCCAACACCACCCTATAGGATGTTCTGCTTGCCAACCAGAAAAGAAACACCAGGGTCTTAATCGTGGCACTCCAACCATCTAGCCAATCCTGGTTCAGGAGATGAAGCAGCACTGCAAGAGACTCCCTGCTTAAGCAGAAGTTCGATCTAGGATGTTCCTGGTTGAAAAACAATGGTTCAGGAATGGAACCCTCAGGTTAATCCTGTAGTACAGGGGTCTACTCTGGTTAAGGAGAAATACAGAACAAATTCATTTTTAATATAAATGTGTAGTCTATAGTTTTTATAAGACATCAAAATTATATTATATTTAAGGTGAATATGATAATACACAGAGAGCATACTCCAATGATATTTTTTCTGATTTCAAATAATAAACATTTTTACAACCGCATTATGCACTCAAATAAGTCATAAGATCAAATGAATATTTGAAAGTGCTTGATTGTATTCTGACTTTCAAATATAGTTTATGATTATTATGTACAGGTTGTTATACTCAGAGGTGGTAAAATTAACTTGATTAATATTAAGAAATATCACTACTCTTACTTTAGTAAAATTTCGAGATGCTCTACCCACTGAGTACCTTCAATGAAATGAAGAATGAACATGTTTTAATAAGAATAAACCAGACAGACACACATCTACAGTTTGTGTGTGTGTATGTGTATGTGTGTGTGTGTATATATATATATATATATATATATATATATATATATATATATATATTAGGGCTGTCAAAATTAATGCATTGTGTGTTGATTAATTTGTGGAATTAATGCCATTAAATTTTTTTAACGCATGCACAGAATGACCTGCCCTGTTTACCCCACAATTAAACCTGCGCTGCTTTCAGTGCTCGCTTGTCATGTAAACAGTATGACAACTGTTTGGTGACTGCAAATAATAACAGTGGGAACCAGGGAGTAATGTAAAGGTTCGGTGTTGATAAACAAATGATCCCTCTATTAGTCAGAATATTTCAATTAAAATATACTTAATACTTAATACTTTTCTTCAAGAGAGAAATGAAGTGTTATTGTAGCTCATATTATTTAATTTTTCAAGGAGCTATTGTAGATCCTGATGGCTGTAAGCAGGAATGATCTACTGTGGCAGTCTGTGTCGCAGCAAAACTTAAGAAGCCTCCTGCCGAAGACACCGTTGTTGTAGGATAGTCCCATGAAGAGGATGGTCAGGGTTGTCCAAAATTGAATAAGAAACTGTCAGCTTTACATTCAGAAAATGTTAACCAGTTAGTTTGCCTCAGCAACTGGCTAAAAGATAAATGGGTAAAAAGCTCCACGTGTAAATGTGATTGTGGAATTCAAAACAAAATTTCCATCCATCTCTCCTGTATTTCCTTAAAAAAAAAAAAGAGCAACAGCTTCCGGTTTGGTCCTTTATTTACACCAAAAATGTTACTTTTTCGGTCATATTTGGGAATGTTAATTAATCGTGATTAATTTACAGCTACCCTGTGATTAATTAGATTAAAAATTTTAACCGTTTGACAGCCCATATATATATATATATATATATATATATAACACCTACTGTAAGTAGTGGTATTATAATGAAGTGTTTCTTCTGCTTACACTTAGTTATTTTGTTATTATGTTCTTTATTTGTATCCATTTCTTTCCATTTTGTCTTTAAAAAAACAAGAATATGCCCATAACATAATACTTTTTAATGTCTGGTGACATCATTTAAAAAATATAAAATCAGATGTTACCCAGTACTCAAGAAGCCTTTCTACCAAATACTTTTTTACTCTCTGGAGTAATTTCTTGAATGGCTACTTTTTACTTGAGTACAGATAATTGGAAGTAGTACTATTATTTGGGTATACTCTTTGGGTACTTCTGAATTTACTATTGTAATTGTACATTTTACAACTTGTAATAAAGTTCCGAGATTATCTATGAAACCAGATAACGTTAAAATGTAATTCCTGAGAGTTTGTAGACTAAACAACAGTACTTTACCTGCATATCGTTTTGTCTCAGCCTGAGATAAAAAATATTCAGGCGACGGCGATACAGCTGCTGTAACTCCTACAGGATAAAAAAGTAATTAAAAACTACATCATTGGAATCTTAGCTTTCCAATGGTGTATTATATGTAGATGTACTTAAACAGAGTGTTGCAAAAAATGGTTGTTTGACACTTCTCCTCTGTTATTTTAGGGCAACCATGGTGCAGGAGGTAGGAACTCGTCCTATAACCGGAGGGTTGCTGGTTAGAACCCCTGGTCCATCTGTCTCAGTCACTGTGTCCTTGGGCAAGAAAGTTCACTTGCCTTGCCTACTGCTGTTCGGCAGCCTCGCTGTCAGTGTGCCATCACCACTGACAGCACTGGATATGTGCGTGAATGGGTGATTGTCTAAATGTAGTGGGAAGGGATTTGGGGTCCTAAGGACTAGATATAGTGCTATACAAGTACAGGCCATTTGCCATTTTACTAATATTGACTCGAGTCTGTACCTCTTGATTTGGTTCATGTAGATGGTGTCCTAACATGTAAGAGCTCAGGTTTATCACAGTTCAAATGGAAGTGAGTTTGTTGAGAAGAATATGGTGGGACATGGTATAAAATGCAGCAATGTGGTTGAGAAGAATGAGGATGGTAATGAGATCTGGATCTGCAGCCATCAGCAGGTTGTTAGTGATTTCAATCAGAGCGGTTTTTGTGCTGAGGAGGGGGAGAAAGCTGCTGACTGCTGAAACCTTTCATAGATGTGATTCTTGCTCAGATGAGTTTGAAGTTGGGACGTAAAAAGTTTTGAAATGAAAGAGGTTTGATATTGGCCATAAATGATAAGTTATTGGGATGGGCAGGAGGTTTTTTAAGGATTGGAGTGACAGGCAGTTTTGAAATTTGCAGATACAATTCCATGATTGAGGGAGGAATGAGTGATGGCAGTAATGAGAGGGTCTAATGATGATAAGCAGGCTTTAACAATTACTGTTGGGAGGGGGTCGAGGAGACAGGTGGAAGATTTGGACTTTTTAATCATTTTGATTACTTCAGTATTGAGGGGAAGAGTAAAGCACAGCAGAGGATAGTGGGGTAGACAATAGATCATAGATAATCATGATGATAATGCTATTGTCACGGTTAATAGTTCAAAAGAACATGCTAATTATAGTCATGTCTTGTTTTTAGCTTTTAATGAATAACAGCCAAATGTAGCTTGGATTTCTCTGTGTTCCTGAAAGAGAACGGCCACTAGAACAAAGATGAAAACAGACAATTCAGTGACGCTATGTTCAAGCAAACGTGACCGCTGGTGGAAACTCTGACAGCCCAAGTATGCACCAACGTTTCTTCATTTGTGGTGAAGTCAGGCTGTAAACAGCTTCAGATAAAATGTCACAGGAATCAGCAGCAGGTGGTTTCTGTGGTTCAAATGAGATGAACTCACTGCATGCTGCAAGTAGGCCAGCTGTTTAAATTTATCTAATTAGAATCATTTCAATAAGAGGCGGATCTCCAAATTTAATATGATTTTATATGATATATACACAAAAATGCACATATCAAAACCTTTAATTTATTTTTCAGTACCATCAGCTCTGCAGTTTAACATGTTTACGTTCACCAGCAGGTTTGCTCCAGTGACAGGAAATATGAAGACCACTGCGCTGATAGTCTTTTCACAGGTAAACCTGTTGACACAGAACATTACTTCATTGAGTAATTTATTAGGAAAATATGTAAATAAACAGTAACATCATATAAAATATTCATTCCAGCTACTGCTGTCCTTTTGAAGAAGCAAGTCGTAACAGTGTGTTGTTTGACTAACACTGAACTTCACTTTTGATAAAGAAACCAGTTCTTGTTCCTCTTCAATGCTACATCCTGCTAACCTTCAATCATGATAATGGAGAATAAGCAGTTTTAAAGTTTTCCCTTAGATTTATTGTATTTGATCTGATAGTTCCTCCTCCAGGGAGGGTCAAAGTGGGTTTTTGATCAGTTCAAGACAACTGAAACACAGAGTTCCTCAAGGGTGTCTAATCGGCACTCTACTTGTTTGGATTTAAAAAATAGTTCCTAATCTCGTCTAAGTTAATGCAGAACTCTCTGAATACAATGAGTCAGAGGTGATGCTTTGTGGTGATATTGATGACATAGTCCAATCATCCAATCTTCATTCATCTAGGGTGGAGAAAGTCATACTCATTCAAGTTGACAGATTATCTCCTGCAGGGTTAAACAGGTCAGAATTAGACTAAAAATGAATTTTACAATGTTAGCAACCATCCTTATTAAATTGTAATTGGTGCATATATCAACTGATTAGTGGAATATTCAAAGTGTTACCTGTGTTTTGTGTCGATATAAAGACATCATAAGGAGGGTGGAGATGAAATAAGGACAAAACACGACCAGGTGGATAAAAACACGAAAACCAATACTGGAGGTGAATAAAGGTGGACGAATACTGGAGGTGGATGAAGAAAGAGTCGGGTCTGGACTGGTTCCAACTGCTTTAAATACAGGCAGACTCATAGATGTGGGTGGAGCCTCGGCAGTGGTTGGAGCTGTTGATTTACAAGAAAGGAGAATTAAACTTGATCAGGATGATATTAGTGTTGCAACAACCCTAACGCTCCCAACCTGTAACAGATATCCAGCTAGGTGGAGAGTAAATGTTGGGGGTTGTCATAATGTTGATCATGTTCAAAACAAAATCCACATCCAGAGAAGCTGCTGACCTTGAACAGAGATCCAGCTGGATGGAGACTCTCCATGACCCCTGATGTTACACCTGTAGAGGCCTTCATCAGAGCTGGTCACCTGGTGGAGGGTCATGTGACCTGCAGGCTCAGTCCTGATGAGGGAGCCATCTTTATAGAAATCAGTAGCTGGGAGGTTGGAGGGAGTGGTCTTTGTCTGACAGCTCAGAGTGACGTCATCTCCCTCCATCACAGGGAGGACAGGACTCTGCAGGATCACTGATCCACCTCAACACAGAGACAAACTACAGCATTTCATCCGTTTCCACATCAGCTTCATCAACACTAACTCCACAGTCTGATCTTACCAGTGATGATGATGTTGGTACGACTATAGACTGCTCCCTCTCTGGACTCACACCAGTAAACTCCACTGTCATATGTGAACAGGTACCTCATGCTACAAGTAGAACCAACAGGTTTCCCCCATCCATCTCCACACTGAGTCCTGGTTCCTTCGGTTGTGTTCCTCCTCAGGGTCCATCCAGCAGAGATGTTGTTCTCCTCACAGCTCAGAGACACAGATTCTCTCATGAAGAACTGAGATCTGCTGGGACTCACAGTCAGACCAGCTGCTGGAATGAAACAATGTTGTAGAAGATCCACAGTCATGTATAGAATTACTAACACACAGTTTTTTTCTATCTTGAGGAACTAAAATGTTTGCTGTACAAACCATTGAACACCTCATGGTTATTGTGAGAGTTAATACCACTGTATGTTATGTGTGTAAAATAGGAAGTAAACCAACCTTGGGTTGTTGAGCAGTGCAGCACTGAGATCAGAACTAAACAGAAGAAAAATTACATTGAAAAGAAAAAAATTCTGATTAATTCTCACATGAAGACGATTTCCTGTGAAAATATCCCTGAAAATGTTCCAGAAAGAAGGAAACAGCTCTCACAGTGTGTTTCTATTATTCCATCATCCTCATTATTATTATATTTCTGATGTGTTCTCTGCAGACTCCATGTAGAGCTTCCACAGAGCATCCTCAGTGAGTTCTAACCCAGCTTCTCCTCCATCATCAGCTATCAGCAGAAACCCAGTGATGGACAGAAAGAGTCTCTACTTACGGAGCAGCAAGCTGACAGATGTTTCCTTCATTGTGTCTCTCAGAGGTTCTGATGGAGATGTTCACACTGATTAAAACCCGCCTCTTCCTCTTCCTCTGAGGCTGAGGGGCTGCAGGAACATAAATATTCTCCACCCACAGGGCGCTGGTTTCAGATACAGGCATCTAATCAGTTCCTGTTCGGCTGTGGTTTTCTGTGGAATTGTTTGCTCAAGGTGATTTTTCCTTTGCTTGACCGAATTGTGGCTAACCACAGCAATGCAAGATGGCACCTGTCATTCTCCACTTCTAAATTGGACCCATCAATATTTCAATGTTTATTATGCCTGACTGTAGAGTGTACTCACACAATATATGTATCAAAACATTTGTGCTATTTCCTGTGTCTGTGTTTCAAGTTTCCACTGCACAGGTGGTAGAGGAAGCGAGACGGAAGCGAGTGTGGGCCTGCTAGCCAGGCTAAGGAAGCAGCCACTCAGACCAGCTCTGCCAAGATTACTTCTGACCAATACCAGATCTTTGGTCAAAGAAATGGTTGAGTTGAAGCTACAGATGTTGGAAAATTACTATACTCAAAACTGCTGTGTGAAGAAACTTGACTTCTATGGGCGACAGTCGCACAGGAAATAAAAGGTTGTCGTGTAACTGGAGGGTTGCTGGTCCGAGCCCTCACTCTGTCGGCCTCATTCATTGTGTCTTTAGACAAGACACTTCACCCTTCTAACCTATTGTGGTAGTTGAGGGTGGAGCCAGTGTACAGCAGCCTCACCTCTTTCAGTGTGCCCCAGGCCAGCTGTGGCTATAGCCAGAAAAGTGCTTTGGGTCCTCAGGACAACATAAAGTGCTTTACAAGTACAGGCCATTTACTATTTAATTGTGTGTTCCAGACTGGGGCAGTTCATAAGGACTTTGATTTGTTTTTAAAATTTGCATGACTGCTTTAATAACACCAACTGAACAATTTTTGAAAACCTGGAGATTAATAAATATACTGTGACTGTATTGTTTAATGTAAGGATTGTATGTTTTTGTAATGTGAAGCGATTTGGTCACTCTCTGGACTGAGAAAGGCGCTATATAAATAAGCGTTAGTGTGATTATCCCTGTGACTGTTCCTGTAGGATAATTCATTCTCAGATTTCTGACTTTTAATGATGTTTGGCCTCCCTCGTCATCCAGGGTTTTTCTATTAGCATGAATTCTAATGCTTTTCTCTTGGGTAACTGTGTCCATAAAAAATGCACGGTAATGCATTTTTATAGGATCCAGTTTAAGCTATTGTTTGTTTTTAAGTCCTTGAATGATCTCGCTCCACCTTATTCATCTGAGCTTTTAACACTTCATGCCCCTTCTAGATCCATGAGATCTAGCAATCAAACCATCTTGTGATCCCTAGAACAAAGCTGAAGTCTCAGGGAGATAGGGCCTGGTCAGTAGCAGGCCCTAGGCTATGGAACAGTCTTCCTGCCAACAGTGGGGCTGCTCAGACTTTGAGTAATTTTAAGATGCTTCTACCTATCTAGACCTATTTTTGTGAGCTGGGTTTTAACTAAGAGTACACTAAGTACTTTGTCACACTGTTTTATATTTTGTATTTATCTGTAGTTTCGGTTTATTGTTGTTTCTTTAAACTGTTTTCCCTACTGAGTGAAGCACTTTGGTCAGCATTTGCTGTTGTAAATGCGTCATATCAATGAACTTGACATTGACGTTGCATTACTGATGTACTGTAGGTCTCCAGGTCTTGATGTTTAAAGAATCCCCAGTTGGTACTCTCAAAGCAGTCCTCCAACTGTTGGGCAGCATCTTCGGACCTTACGTAAATGCTAAATAGTCTGTACTTGTATAGCGGTTTGTCTAGTCCTGAGGATCCCAAAGCACTTTACACTACATTCAGTCATTCACACACTGGTGATTGCAAGCTACGTTGTAGCCACAGCTGCCCTGGGGCACACTGACAGAAGCGAGGCTGCCCAACCAATGGTCTCACCGGCCCTCTGATTACCAACAGCAGGCAAGGCCTGTGAAATGTCTTGCCCAAGGACACAACCGAGATGAACGGAGTGGGGTTTCAAACCGGAAACCCCCTGACTACAGGACGAGCTCCTACCTCCTGAAGGATTAATGAAAGATTGCTTCCTGAGGGGGAGGTATGTCTGTATCACGAGCAATGCTCTATGATCTGTGGTATGGGTTTAACACTTTAGGCTGGCCTAATGTTTGTGTACTTGAGTGCCTGAGAAGGAGAGAGAGTGCAAGAAATGTACGATTATCATAGTCTTTTTCTATTTTCCATTCCAACTCTGCTTGCCTTTTCATTGTCATGTCTTAACACAGATGTCTGCCAAACTAGAGATGGAGGCTGAATCAAACAGACCACTGGGAGGTGGTCACCATGCGAGACTGGTGGAGATAAATCTCTTTCACAAAGAAATGTTACTTTTCTTTTTGGTATCTATTTTAATCCTTTACACATTTTATTTTGAATGTGTCATTGTTATGATGATTTTTCAAGAGGCTGATTTGTTTGTGACCCTCTGGGCAGTTCCTATGGATTTTCTATGATGCTTGTAGGCAGAGCACTGGCACTGTGGACACTAGACATCTACCCATACTTCCAATACACATTCTACCTGGTCCAGGCACCAATACCCCACAAAGGCAACCAGACGCTGGACCCAATAGGTGGTCCTCTTCATTCCAGGGTGGAGGCACGCAGACTGCCACACGCCAGGGGGTGTCCTAGGCAGGACACCTGCAGATCTTTTAGTTATCAGGCTCCTCTCCTGTGGAACCAGCTCCCAGCTTTAGTCCGTGAGGCAGACACTCTGTTTACTTTTAAGGCCAGGCTTAAAACTTTCCTTTTTGATAAAGCTTATAGTTAGAGTGGCTAAGGTCATCCTGAGCTATCTCTGTAGTTATGCTGCTATAGACTTAGACTGCTGGAGGACAGACATACCACTTTTCTTCACTCTGCTACTTCCTTTTCTCCTACGACTCTCCAGTTGTATTACAGTACATTCTGCTATTTCGACTGTTAACTTTGTTTTCTCTCAGTGTTTTTCTCTCCATAGAAGATATACCTGGTCTGGTATCCTGCTTGGCTGCAATGCCCTGTTGGACGGGGGGCATCGACTGGGATGATCCTCCCAGTAACTGAACATCCACTGTGTCCTGTTATCAACTTTTTACTTTCTGTAACATAGAAAGTTCTCTTATATCAGATCTTCTGTTCCTTCTGTGTCTCTGCTCTGTCTTCTCAAACCCCCAGACGGGCAGATGGCTGCTGGTACTGAGCCTGGTTCTGGTTCTGCTGGAGGTTTCTTCCTGTTAAAAGGGAGTTTTTTTTTCTCTACTCTCACTACATGCTTGATCAGTATGAGGGATTGCTGTGAAGTCAACGACACAATGCAGGCGACTGTCTGCTGTCCCTACATGTTCCTTTAGGAGTGAATACTGCAAGTCAGTGACTCCATGAAATCTGCTGGGATTCCTTAGATAGAAATGTTTAAACTGAGTAGAATAATGAACTGAGGGATTAATTGGAATGTATGGATGATTGTATTGAAATTACTGTTCTTGTAAAATGCCTTTATATGACGTGTTGTGAATTGACCCTATATAAACTGAATTAAACTTTAATTGCTGATTGATGCTGTTTCTCCTAGTTAACCAGTAATAAAACCCTCAGATTTTCTCATCTGTTTTCTCATCGCTTTATTAATATTCTTTAAAAAAAATCCACAACGGCCTGAAAGTTAGTTCCAGCACGACCATTCATCTCAGAGGTGAAGCTGATTGTACAGCTCCCCCTCTGGATCTACATGAGAGTTGGATTGATGGAGCAGGCGGGTGGAGACATCTAAGGATGGGGAGGGAAGGACTGGGGTGCAAAACCTCTTCCCAGGGAGCCAGCTCCCCTGATGACCCCAAAAGGCAAACCTGTTTACTGAGATTCACCAAAGGAGGGAGGTCCTGACACACCCCAAAAAACACCACCAAATGGCTCCAACAACCAGTCAATTGTTTTTATCTAAATTCGAACAATTCAGGATCTCCTGCTTTATATGAACTTTTTAGATCACATTTTCTCTTTTAGCCTGAGAATAGCTGACATTTGGAGACAGCTGCTGTTGTCCTTTGAACACCTCCATCCACTGGGTTTCCACAGCACAGCAGCTTTTCCCACTTCATGGCTGAGAGCACACAGAGTTGGCAGATGTTCTACGCTGGTACAGCTTTCCTGATGGAATCCTCCTGATCATGGCTGGGAGGGAACAGAAATAAGCTCCCAAATATGGGGCGAGTTGTAGCGAGTTCATGGTGTCCTCTACTAGCAGAACAGAACCAACTGTTAGTTACTCTGGGTGACCAGAAGTTTCTTTTTAGCTTCATCATGTTGGACATTCCTTTTCTTCCAGATAAACACCAGAGTAGTAAAGACCACCAGAGAAGAGACCACCAGAGCAAAGACCACCAGCACCAGAATGTGTCCACGACCTGCAGAACAGAACCAGGTGTTAGTCTGATCTATCAGACAGGAGAAGACTGGAGATCATCATCTACTGATCAGCTGTTTTCTACAGACACATCATTAACATCTGATTGGAAATGTTTTTCTCTAACATCCAAAACCAGGAACCTGCTGGATGATTCTGACCCAGAGACAAACAGACTCACCTGAACAAGGAGGAGGAGCTACATCCAGGTAGAAGGTGCAGACGGGTTTAATGTCTCTCTTCCTCCGGTTTGTGTCTCTAACAACATAACATTCATATATTCCACTGTCCTCAGCGATCACATTCTTCAGAACCAGAGACACGTCTCCAGTCTGCATGTTCTTCAGCTCTACTCGACCCTCATAGCTTTGTTCTGGGACTTTCAGAGTCGGGTTTTGTTTGTCGAAAATGAGAACATATTTTGTGTCTGTGCCAGATCTGCTCCACTCCACAACCTCAAAAGGCATGTAGTCCTCGGCGTTACATGGTAGAGCAACATCCTGTCCGATTGTAGCGGTGATGTTCTGACCTGCAAGAGAGAACAGAGCACAGAGGTTTAACAGGTATGCAGCTCATGAATCATGAGGGAGAGATGAGAATAAATCATTCTGGACATTAAATGTAGCTGTTCCAAATGTTTGTAGTAAGACATTATATCCATGTAAAATAAAGAGCTCCTAATCAAAGTGGCAGCTTTAAGTATAAAAACCATATTTTTTCTTCTGGTTAATAATTATAAACGAGTCAGTTCAGAGAATTTCATAGTTAAGAGATTGTGAGTAGAAGTCGATATCTGTTCACTGCTTACGTTTAGTGAAAGGAAAGTGACATTTTGGGTATTTTAAAACTAATTTAAATGAACTTGGCTTCATAATGCAGCTGTTAGAATTGGTTGTGATCGAAAATGTAAAGTGACCTTGTTTTTGCTGTTGTACAAATACATCTTTCAGTATATACCATACCAGATGAACATGCCAAAGTATTTTGAAAGATTGAGGGAGCAGCATGATGAAGAATGATGGAGGTTTCCAGGGAAAGAGATGATTTTTGTTGTTTCTTTTTCTTCCAAACAAATTATCAACTTTATTTTCAGTATTCACCAACTGTTGGCTCGTGAAGAAACAAGAAAAAACCTATAAGGATGTTGCCTAAAGCCTGAGTGCATCAGCATATAGACAATATATTTCAACAAGAGCGGCACATGAAGCAAAACAAGCCTCCCATTTGGAGTGCCGCGAAATACGCGTTTCCTCCGGTCATTGAACTCCACTTTTTACGTGAAGCATTCGCGCACTGAACGCAACTAAAGACTGAATGACCAACTGTTCATGTCGGTGCTTAGCCGCTATGGTGTTGTAAAAACGGCGTCGGTATCTAGATTATGCAGGATCCTCCTAAAGGTTTTCTCCATCACGGTTCAGACTTCAATCGCTCAAAAAAATAAAATAAAAAAGAGGAAGTGAACGCAGCTTTTTCGGCTGACTCATCTGTGCCACTGGATGTAGGCAGAACTGTCTGAAATAACAGTGAGAAAGTCGAAAGGTTGTGTTCTGAGTAAGTATGACAGAGGAATACCTTTAAGCACTCATTGAAAAGTCTCTAAATCTATCAGACGTGTCGCCACAGCAGAACCACTGATGGATACAACAGGAAGCGGCTCTTAACCAGAAGTCAGAGAATGTGTTGGGAAAGCATCTTTTAGCATGTCATAAAACAATATTTCTCAGAGTAATCATTTATTGAGTTCATACAACGACTCAGTAGTATTTAAGTATTTTTACTAATCTAAGAAGAACTTCACGTTATTGTCTGAACGATTGAAATCTGAAGTGAGTGGCAGAAAAAAGAAGGTTGAGGAGGGGCCTCCATAATCAAGACACAAGCATCGTTTTTTACTCCGCCAGGAAATTGAACAAGCGTTGCAAAAACAAACCAAACTGGGTTTTAATCTGTCATATGCGGAAACGCGTTCAGGGCGCAGCTATGTCACATCAAAAGCGGCGTTCAATGACCAGAGGAAACGTCGTTTTTTTTTTTACGGCTTTCCTAACGGGCTGTTACAAGCAGCGGAAAACTCTGGAGATGATTTCTGCTTTTTCTTCTTCTTTTGAATTAAATCCACTAGAAAAGTGAGGCCATTTAAATCTCTCACTGGGAAATGTGTGAGTGTTAAAACACCCACATGCTCAAGCAGCAGCCCATCTGACCCCGACTGTCACATGAACACTATTATGAAATCAAAGCTAACTTTGTCAAAACGACATTCAGGAATGAAAAAAATGCATTGTCACATTAAATATTTTTCATTTATTCATGTAGACGTTGCAAACATCTGGAGCGCTGTAGGTGATGGCAGATACCTGTAGCTAATGTGCCTTCTTCCTCAGTCGGACCCTGAATCATACGTCACCTCCTCCTCTTAAATAGTTTCACTTCATTCCTCTTCTCTGTTGCTTTCTGCCAATATCAGTGAGTTTGCTACATAATGCTGCTGCGTTCACTGACAGAAGTTTTACTCTTTTTTTCCCTCACAGCTTTTTTCTGCGTCCTCCTAGCTCTTTTGTTGTTTTCCATTTTCCCGTCACTCCTCTATAACCTGATGAACTCGATCGGCAGAACTGGATCAGCTTGGCCAACGGGGAGGGGCCGGCCGACGACAGCAGCTTAGAGATCTCATTGGATCAGCTCCGTGTCCTTCAAGGAAATCAGCCAATGGGCTGTCGCGGTCCATGTGAACGATTGATCCAATGTGATTTTTGGGTTAAATTATGGAAAACCTGGGTTGAACCAAAACTGTCGCGCCACCGGGTTTCATCCGGTAGGTTCTGTCTCTGGTCGAATGTTTCTAATCAGAGCAGAAAGAAAAAGAAGAAACTCTTCGTTCACAGTCACACAAACTCACCTGCTGCAGACGCGGAAACGACAACAGTCAATAACTTCTGGAGAAAAACAAGCCTGATTGGCTGAGGTCGGACCGTTCTTTGTGTGACGCGCAGCTTTAAAAGGCTCAAATGAGATCGGGAACATTTTTTATGACTTATTAGAAAAAAACAACAACTTTTGTTTATAGTACAACTTAACAGAAAATAATGGCAGCGATCTCAATAGGTTAATGTCAAATATCGTCCTCCTCGACGTTCCGCAGTAGAGTTAAAATATCCAGTTACAAACGCGGTCGACCTACCAAATGAACGCCTACAGAAACGGTTTGCATTTACTTCGTTTTTTTCTGAATTAACAAGATTAACAGTGGTGGGGGGCATTCCATCGCATCCCTGCTATACACTGGCGACCTGCAGGGTGTGCCCCGCATATAGGCAGTTTTTGCTGGCCCCACTCACTCACCCAAAGTTTGCTGTTATTTCAGAAAAGCAGCTTTTTATTATTTTAATAAACAAAATACGCTTCCACACACATCTGATAAAATGAGCCTACTTTAAGATATTCAATTGCTCCTACACGGACAGAGATGCGAGTCTGAGGACAAACGCTATTCATGTCTTTGATGTGGGAAAAAGTCGGAAAAAACACGGAATCTACGCTTAGAGATCCACATGCTGGTGGCGACGGTCCCGCCTCTGATTGGTTAGCCTGATAGATTTATTACCAATCATAACTTTACAACCTGACTCCTTTTCTAATCCTAATATTTGAGGACCAGAGCCGAACCCTAATGTGATGCATTTATTCATCTCAACATTTAGGACCAGTACCCAATCATAATCCACAGAAGGCGGGACCTTGGCCCTGAACGAGCTCATTTCGACCATTCACAGACGGTGCAGCCTCTGTTCTCTTCCGTGTTCCTGTTCCAGGCTGTCAGTGACGCAATGGCCTGCTCAAGATAAGAAGCTCCGCCTTGGGGGTGTCCACGGTCTCATCATGCTATGTAAAAAAAAAATAATAATAAAAAAATCAAGCTATGTTCAGTGTGTGTGCAGATGTGTGTGAAATATAAATAAGAACATACAAGAAAGAAAAAATACATTAAATAAATAAATAAAAGGCTTTACACATTTTCTGTTTTCAGTATTACAGATTAGACAGAAACTTACACAAGGTGTCTTTCTGAAAACAAACAATTTTCTAGAAAATAAAATTAATTATAAAAATAGATTTTTATAAATGTATAGATGAAGTATTTTGTGCGTGTCTGATTCTTGTCTTGGGTACAATGATGAGTAAAGCAACAGTATAGGAGCGACACAAAGAGCCTACTGTATACACACAGAAAAACAACAGTACTTATAAGTAAAACACATTTATTGACACTTCTGCTAAAGTCATAAAAGCCTTAAAATTCTCATTTTATTGAAGTAAAATTATCTCATAAAAACCAGAGAAATAAAATGCTTAAATCAAGATACAGTTATTCGGTGTGGAGTAAACTGATCGAAATGGTTGTAAAGATAATGAAATCGGCTTCATACATGTTTAAATCTTCTTACGATGGAAGATGTTAGATACAAAACAAAGAATGTGTCTCATAATAAGCTCTCTGCTTGAACTCTGTTACATTTTTTAAATTAAAATGACTTTTACTCTTATTGCTGAGAGCAGAACTTTTTTTGTTTCCAATCCAGGCCAAAACAATCTGCAAACTCAATGCCTTTATTTCAATGAGACAAATGTGCAGATAGCTTTGGACTTACAATGAATTACACATCTCTTTCCAAAAACCAACCTAAAAAAAACTGTGCAAGGTTTTTTCATTGTTAATCAGTCTAGAAAAAGTCAAGAAGAACTTTGACATTATGTTTTTGGTTAATGCACAGTTCTTGCTAGGGACTAACAAAATGACATATTAGGAAGAGAGTAACCATGTAAAAGAAATTGATGCACTGTTTCACTACTCAGAGATTTTCATCTTGAAATGAAAGTGGTTGTCAAAGAAACACAGCCAGAGATGTCATTTCAGTGTTTTCTTTTTTATACAAATACATAATGACGCCCTGCACTATATATCCATGTCAAATAAAGAGTTTCTCAAAGTGGCACCTTAAAGGAATAAAAACAGAGAGAGATTATCAGAAGAGTTATTTTTCTAATAATCAATGAAACATCAGTCATTTCAGCAAAGCAACGCTTCATTGATGATATATGATAATAATAACTAAACTGTAACAGCTGCTGGAACTGGAACTTTATGGAAAGTTGACAATACACAAAGTCAGACAGCAAGTTTACTCAGATCTGATCATGGACACATACATAGGCCTACACACGTACACACGCACACACACACGTGCACACACACGCACACACACACGTGCACACACACACACACACACACGTGCACATACACACACGTGCACACACACACACACATGCACACACACACGTGCACACACACACGCGCGCACAAACACACACACGTGCACAAACACACGTGCACAAACACACACATGCACATACACACACGTGCACAAACACACGTGCACACACACACACGTGCACACACACGTGCACACACACACACGTGCACACACACGTGCACACACACACACGTGCACACACACCCCTTCTGTACAGGAAACGTCTTTCTTTCTGAAGATTTCAGCAACTTCTCTCCAGCCTGACACAGAGCCGGTCTGACCTCTTCCCTAAATCCCACCTCACCTCCACCTTCTCCTCCTAAACAACTAGATTTTCTTTCCCCTGCCGCGGGAACGCGCATTGTTCAAAACTCTAACAATAAGAAAACGGTTTAAAATATCAGCGACGCGGCAGCTATGAAATATATTTGTAATATTTACATGTTTCTCATGCATGTAGTATTTTATGGTGCCCCGCTGTTTATGGGTCACATGCTGCGCTTTTTCTACCAACAGCGTGATAGTTTAAGCATTGTATCAAATCTAACCTTTTAAAACTAGTTATTAAAGGCTGATATGGGTGCAAACAGGACACAATAACAAAACGTTTTATCTGCCGTTAATGGCAGAGTGCACCATTTTGTAATCGGGTGGTCTAAAAACTCTTCAATAATAACCTACATAAGTTATGTGGAATACACCCTATGCTCCCTAAGTGTCTGTTATGGTAGACAAGAAAATGATCTTTTATTCTTGAGGGGGGGTTGTCATAAAGTTGATCATGTTATTTTAATTACCAATAAAGTAGGCCTGCAAAAAAAGGTGGGGTTTGATGCGCATTTGCCACCAGTGTGAACCTCTAAAAGATGTCTGACATTTTAACACAACAGGAAGGCCATGCCAACTATATATAGTATATAAGTGTTGTGTCAGTGGGCGGGTCTCGGCCGCGTTGATATTCAAATAGCCATGGATGACAGGTACGGGTCAGTGTGGGTTTTTCTAATTGAGCCAGTTGTTTTGTTTGTTTGTTTTCATGCAGAGCGCAGATTTTTGTGCGCGAAGACTGTCAGCTGTGCGCAGTTGCGCAGTTGCGCACAGCAAAATCAGCCTTTAATGGTAGTTTAAAAAGTTTAGATGTAATACAAAGCTTAAACGATCATGCTGGTGGTAGAAATAAAAGGACAATGTGACCCATAAACCGCAAAGCAGTTTAAAAAATAACGTTTTCAGATCAAATGTGTCAAAAACGTAATTTTTCGATCTGATCCGCCATAAAACAGTAGGTTTTCAGATCATGCATGCATAAGAAACATGGTCATATAATGAATATATTTAAAAGCTGCCATGTCGCTGATACTTTAATCCGTTTTCTCCTCGTTATCAGGGAGTTTTGAACGACACACGTTCCCGCTGAAGGAGGTACAATTTTCGGCAGGCATGCATTTGTCGACATAACAGTTTCTGTGCCTTTTTTTCTCGCAGCTTTCCTCCTGCGCCCTCCTTCCTCCTTTGTAGTTTTCCATTTTCCGGTCGTTTCTTCACCTATTCTTCAACTCTATTGGCAGAAGTGGATCAGGTTACTTCGTGAAAGGAAAAAGGGCGGCCGAGGAGAGCAACTTAGAGATTTCATTGGATCAGCTCCACGTCCTTCAAGAAAAGCAACCAATGGGCCGTCGGGGTCCATAACTTTGACTTACAGTGTAAATGTTTAGAGTTCAATTATGACAGCGCCGAATTGACCCAAAAACAGAACTAAAACTATGACTTTGTCCTAGGGATTGAAAGTTCAAGTGGAAGAACAGCAAAGTGGAAGCCATTGGAATAGTTGTGTGATTCCCAGATGCACCCAAGAAAAAAAAGAAAAGAAATATATATAGAGGCGATATAAAAAAACTGAATGTGCCTCACCCCACCGAGTGTTACCCGGTAGGTTGATGGCTAGTCCATGGTCCAATGTTTGTAATCACAAAGAGGAAGGAAGAAACCCTCCGTTTGCAGCTATGTAACTCACCTTCAGCAGACACGGAAACGATCAAGAAGAGGGTTCCGAGGACACCCGCGCTATCCATGTCTTTAATGTGCGAAAACTTCGTAAAAAAGACGGAATCTGCTCAAAGATTGGCGAGCTGATGGTGTCTCTGTTCTCTCTTCCGTGTTCGCTGTGTCCAGTAAGGCAGAATCCCAAGACGCATTAACTTCCACTCAAGGCTGCTCCGCCGAGCACGGCCTCGTCATCATTATGTGTAGGTAGGTGTGGAAATCAGAAAACAAAACATGCACGCAATAAATAAAAAGGTTGAGCGCATTTTATCTCAACATTACAGATGTGATTCAGATTTCAGTGTAAAAACAGGAAATATTTCTAGATAATAAAGATCACAGTAAAAATATTTTTTTCTAAATGTTTAGATGAAGTAGCCTGATTTTTCTCTGATGGGGACCATGATGCGTAAAGCAGTATTACATGTTCATTACAATTATTAATAGCCTATTGTATGTGGCAAGTGAGAGATGGAAATATAAATAGGCTAAAAATAAATATACTAGCAACGCCACTTGGGAGAGACAGAGAACAGAGAACTAAAAAGGGCCACATGTTCAAAAAGGAGCACCAGCGTCGACAGATGGATTCTTTCTAATAAAGAGTTCTCTTTATTCCAAAACTGGTTTAAAACATACATATAAAAATAGACCAGGTTAACAAGAGCCGCCCACAAATCTCCCCTCCACGGGCTTAATTCAGCACACACAGATAGCAAAAGAAATTGGGGTTTAGCATGCACATAAACATTAAAACAAAGCAAACAGAAAAGAAAAGAAAAGAAACGAAACGGAAGAAAACACAGCAAAGCAAAAATATCTAGAATAAATCACTTTAACCCTGGATCGGTTACACCGTCAGCCTAGGTGGGTGTTCAGGCGGTCGCCCTATAGGACACAGTTATTGAGGGTTAAAGCCGTAAAAGCCTTAACATTCTCTTTTTATTGACGTAGAACGATTTCATGCAGAAAAACAAAGTGTAACCTATGTTTTTATTTGGGTTCTAATTTTATTTTGCTGACACAATATCCGTGTTTTCATTGCTTATTTCACTGTAGTTTTTCATGGTGTTGGCTGGTGGAGAGATTGAAATAGCTACAGGTTAAACATCAGTCCATGTACATCATTCCTCCTTTCCATTTTCAATTCACCAACAAACGATTGCTTTTTTCCCCTTTTTTTCTGCTATTTGCTTTTAAATCTGAAACACAAAAAAGCAAAAAATCTCTTGTTTTTCATATTTTTAATGTTAGTCTCTGAACTGTACCAGGATATGGCGTCCAATAGAAAAACGTCAACATTGTATATCAGAGATCCATCCATCCATTTTCTGTACCCGTCATTCCTATGCAGGGTTGGTAGGACTGGTGCCTATCTCCAGCGGTCATGGGATGAGAGGCGTGGTCCACCCTGGACAGGTCGCCAGTCCATCACAGGGCAACACAGAAGCACACAGGACAAACACTCATACCTAAGGGTGATTTAGAGAAACCAATTCACCTAACAGTCATGTTTTTAGACTGTGAAGGAAGCCAGAGTACCCGGAGAGAACCCACGCATGCACAGGGAGAACATGCAAACTCCATGCAGAAAGACCCCAGGCCGGGATTTGAACCCAGGACCTTCTTGCTGCAAGGCAACAGTGGTGCCAACTGCGCCACTGTGCTGCCCTGTGTATATATATATTAGAGATAATGGGAGAAATAATTATTGGTGGAAATAAGTGATGATGCATGGTATGAAATGTTCCAAAAACTGGAAAGTGTTCTGTTGGAAACATTTGGTTAGGTTCTTCTTAACACCGAAGATTAAAAAGGCCTAATTATCCATACATCAGCCATGCTGGAGGCTGTGTGGAGAACAGGATGTGGGGCATGCACACATTTTTTGGCAATGCACTAAACTATTTTAATTTTAGGATGTTTTATGGGAGGAATCCGGGGAAATACTGGGATACAAACTACCAAAGACAAACATTGCTATGTATTTGGGTCATTTAATGGGAACAGAAATACAAAGTAAAGACAAATATCTGATTAAGATCTTCTTGGCGGCCTCTAAAAAAGCAATTATAAATGGCACAAAATGGACCCCCTTACTCTGACTAACTGGAGAGACATTGTGGAAGAAATTCACAGCATGGATAGACTCACATATGCCATCAGACTACAGCAAGAAAAATATGAAGAGCGCTGAGAAAAGTGTCCAAGATGGAGGACACTTGTGGCTGCTTACAGCCTATATCAGTGAGATTTGCTCATAATATTGCTGCGCCCATTTTGGGGATTTTCAACAAGGATGTCGCGTTCACATTATGTTTGGTCCCCGAGTCGAGTCAGAGTCATTTGATTTTAAATATCTGCTGATATCGAGTCGCGATCTGATCCTTCCGCTATGCATTAAAATAATAAAAACAAAAAGGACAACACATCCAAGTTGAAAAAGAAAGCTAATTTTCTCTGACTGATGAGACCAACTGGGGTGGGCAGTTCATGTCATTGGCCTGTGATAGACTGGTGACCTGTCCAGGGTGTACCGCGCTTTCATCCAATGACCACTGGAGATAGGCACCAGCCTATACTGCTTATCCCTGCAAGGATAAGAGGTATATAATGGATGGATGGATGGATGGATGGACGGACGGACGGACGGACGGACGGACGGACGGATGGATGGATGGATGGATGGATGGATGGATGGATGTTGCCTGTAGGCATTATTAACTGGCTAAGTAAGAGGAACAGAAACATGTCCCGTTGGGATGAGGTCCAGCCTGGACAGGTCTCCAGTCCATCGCAGGGCAATACGATGGACCAGTAGCCCATGTCGTGTTTGTTGAGTCTAATTCACTCTTACTTTGTTTTGAGATTAATAAACTGGGAAATAATCTTGTCCCTAAACAAGCAGATAGGATTATTAAGCCTGTTAGTTGGTCGGTTTTGCGCAGACACCTGAGGAATTTAAGCCTGAAAAGGCGTAATGCTCCACCAGATTTTCGGCCCCCGTAGTTTCTGCCTCCCTGTGTATCTCGTTAAAGCAGAAAGCATGAAGTTCCATCAGATTTGATCATCTCAGCTCTGCAGTTATTCCTGCAGAAAACCTGAGATTTAAAGGAATTTGGCCTCAAAGAAGGTTCTTCTGAAGGTTGTGAAAATGGATGATTTTGAGGAAATATTTATAATAGAAAGCAGAGCCGGACTATGAAGACAGACCATAAAGCATGGCAGAAATGGCTAAAGAACCCTGACTAGGAAACACTGTGGTTCTGGAATAACCCAAGCTTGGTGCTCCACAGATACTCTGATGCTGATAGAGAACTGGGTGGGGTTTTTACCAAGGCGCCTGTTTACCTGCTGCTGTCTGTGTGCCAAGTTAACATGAACAAGTCAGACATATTAAATCAACGTTGAATATTAAACAGAATGTGGTTAATCAAGTTTAAACTCATTCAGTTCTGAAGCAGAGGCCTGTCCTTTGTTCTGTTTAAGCCGTGTAGAGAACCGGTCTAACCTGCTCTGCATGGACAGAATCTAGTTTAAAGGATGAGAAACTTACATGTCCATTATCAGTCATCACCCAGAACAGTTTGTTTACTCTGTCTAAATGTTAGCTATGACCAGATGGGGATTTGTTACATGCTTTACAGTCTTTGTTGATCATAGCAGGAGTGACCTGTGTTATGTGCATATTTTTGGGGACAATCAGATTAAAAACCTCTCCTTCATAATTGTCCTTTACCTGATCAGATCAGCAGTTGGTCCCTGTATCCTGCAAACAGACGGTTCAAGCCAGAGAGTACCCTGGCAGATCCCCAGAATGTCATCCATGCTCTCCCACCCAAAAAGACGACCTAGAAGAACCATGACAGGGATGACTGTTTACTGCAAGAGTAACTGAGAGGAAACAAATGTAAACATTAGTAGTTCGGACCAAACCGTCCAGGTTACTGATTATCAGAAGTTTTTGCGTGTGTGTGTGAGTAGAAATGGGATTCTCGCTGCTTACGAGATGATTTGTCTCCCCCTGCTGGATGTTTTCCACCATCCCAAAGAGACATCTACAGTAGGAGGAAACCTCTGCTCTGAGGTTTCCTCCTCCTACTACTATATAAGTTCACCAGCAGCTTTATGTGCACAGAAGGAGTCCAAGGACAGCAGAGCGCATTAGTTAGAGGACATTTTCTGCACAGACCAAGACATGAATAGCATGTGTGTCTCTCTACTTGGTTATTGACCTTATTGTCTCTGCTGAAGGTGAGTTGTGGATCTCCAAACTGTTGCTGTTTGTGTATTTTTTCTGCTTACCAAGAAGCCCTTATTTCCTAATTAGAAATACTTAGTGTTTGAAATCTGTTAGTTTTTAGAAGAAAAAAAATCATAAATAGAGGCAGCAGCGATTATGTTCACTTAAATCATTGAGTTGCAAAATGTTTTTTTTTTAGTTTTCTGTCTGGGTTTGGTGAGAATAGGAAATAACACATACATCATACATAAACTGTGTTCGATAAATCAATAATTTGCAGAATCAAATCAACACAAACTGAGCTATTTTTAAAAGTATTTTACCAACTCAGTTTGATAAGTTACTTTCATGCTCACTCTAGAATATCTGTAGCCCTTTACTGATTCATATCCAGAGACATACAGTCGCCTACATGTCTGTCTGTCCACAGCTGATCTCAGTTCAGCTCTGAGAAGCTTTCTGCACTTCCTCCATGTCCAGCTTAGAGTCTGAACCAGACTCTCTTTAGAGAGACAAACGTGACAAAAGGAGAAAAAGCCTCCATATTAGATCTTTCTGATATCTAAGGGTTTATTGTACCAGGTTAATGACAGATATGTGTTTTAAAATGAATTCCTTCCTTAGATCCGAGGCTGTTTAAAACTCCTCCTTGTTATCACTAGAGTTCAGGTACCAAGATGTTCATGGCCACAATCCAGTCTGAGTTTCTGTTTCAGAGAGAGATCAGAATGACTCTAAGGTGGATCTTCTCTACTGGGTGAAACTCTGTAACTTAGTCTGTCTCTTAGTTACCTTCTCCAGTCAGGGACAGCTACATTTAATGTCCAGAAGGATTTATTCTCATCTCTGCTTCATGATTCATGCACTGTAAAAAAATTCCCTGTAAAATAACAGTAAAGAGCTGGCAGCAGAGACGCCAGCAGTATACTGTTATTTTTACGGTAATAATACGTAAAATGATTTTACGGTAGTAGTCTGTAAACCAGAAAAACGGTATATTTCTGTAATTATATAATTTACAGTAAAGAGCTGGCAGCAGAGACGCCAGCAAATTTTACAGTAGTAGTCTGTAAACCAGAAATACAGTTTATTTCTGTGGTCACACTGTTAAATGATTTCTCTCTTTATCTGAACGACATTAGCTTAATTTTGTTTGCTAAGCACACTTCATTAAACGTAGACACAAACTAAATAAAACTCACCAAAACCATCTTGGTTCCAGTAATCTTATTGTTTGGTTGAAATAAATCCTTAATCACCGGCCAAGATGTACGCTAATTATTCCTCTATGCTAATGATATTTTCCTGCTGCCTCTATCTGCCGATTGCATCTCTTACCGGTTAACAACGGTGTTCCTCGGATTCAGACGTTCGGTTAATGTTTCAAAATGAAACAAAAAAGTAACATAGTTTTGGCTATTCAACCTAACCCTAGCTGATAAATGACATGTTAAAATCCCTAGCAAGACAAGCTCCTGAGCCTCAGTTTGATATCAAACATTCTTGGCAATATATAAGATTTGAATTACTGTTTAATTTGTAGATTGCATGGATGTTGATGAAGAACACTCGATGATGTGTAGCATGCAAGTCATCTAAATTGTGCGTTGCCTTCTGGAAAATCTCCTTTCCAAATGATGGTTCCTAAAGTCCCTTCAGGAGTTGATGGCAAATTATTTCTGTATGTTTTAAAGAAAATTTACCAAAACAAAATAGCCTCAATTTAAAAGAGTAACGTTGTATCAACTTCTGACCGTGCTCCAAATTCCCAGTCAAAACTCAGTTTCTAAAAAATACTGTAGCTTCCTGTAATTTAAAACATCAGCATACTGTTTAGGGCCTCTATGCTGTTGCTCCAAGTTAAGCAGCCCACAATGCATTGCTAACTACAGTACTAAACTGTTTAACATGAAAACAGTATTTTAGTGTTAAAAATTAGCTGTAAATTTACAGCAATTGCTTACAGTGTGAGATCCGTTTCTGTTAAACCTCTCTGCTCTCTTGTAGGTCTGAAGATCAACGCTACAACCATGCAGGATGTTACTCTACCATGTCACGCCGAGGGATTAATGCCTTTTGAGGTTGTGGAGTGGAGCAAACCTGAAAATAACTCAAAATATGTTATCGTTTTCCAAAACTCAAAATTCAAAATCCCAGAACAAAGCTATGAGAGTCGAGTAGAGCTGAAGAACATGCAGACTGGAGACGTGTCTCTGGTTCTGAAGAACGTGATCGCTGAGGACAGAGGAACATATGAGTGTTATGTCCTGAAAGACACAAGCTGGACGAAGAGAGACATTAAACCCGTCAGCACCATCTACCTGGATGTAGCTCCTCCTCCTCTTTCAGGTGAGTCTGTCACAGATCTCATCACAACTCTGAGGAGACTGGAAAACAAGCACCCTGCATCCAGTCCATGTATTAGTCATTCTTTCCATTTCCAATTGAAAACCACAAATCAAAAACTTCTCAGATTGTTGTGGTAGAATGATGAATAATGAATGTCCAGGGTGTTGTGGTAGAATGATGGATATCCAAGATGTTCTTATCGAAAATGCTACGTGAAGGAATTCGTGTGTTTATTCAGAGAAGGTCACTCTGACACGATAAATTATAAACTTGGCTAGCAGAACATGTTCTCTCAGAGAGCGTGTTATCGAAAGGATGCAGCTGGATTACAGACAGCACTGGCGCCAATATGACGCACGAACTAGGTATAAAATCTAGGTGTTAATAATAGAAGGGAGAATCTGGTCTGGGGTATTTGAGGACGACAGAACTGTATGTCATCAATGCTTTGTCCTGCTCAGAGAAGGTATGTAAACTAATAAACCGGCAGAAGCTGTATTCCAGAACTGAAGTTGTGTTGGCTTTGTTTGTTTAACTGGACTCAATATCTTTCCATGTTAACCTGGCCCAACATTCAAAATAACCAACAAGATGACTGTTTATTATTTGCTTTTGAATTGATACAAACAAATGCTTTTTTTTCACATTTTCAATTTTAGTCTTGGGTTAAAAATCAGAATTGGATTTCATTATTTCAGTGCTTGGGTTAATGTGACCTGGAAATAGTTCTGTGTGCAGAAGTGTGTCTTATTATGCAGTGACAACATGGGGTGGGAATGTTAAAACACACAATGAAGGTTTACACATTAAATGATGCACATGCACATGCACTCATATCCTGTTAGAAAAACCTCACAGAGAAAATGACCTAAACTCTGCCTGTTCCCAATGAAAAGGACTTATCTACTACAAACTGTCAGTAAACCCACGCGCTGCCTGCAGCATAAACTCTATGAACTACCATAAGCTCTCCAAAAAACACTTCAGAACTGACAAGCACAATAAAACATGTACAAAGACACACAACAACATCAATCGACAAACTTTTGGGGAAAATATGCGTTTTTTTAAAAGCTCAATGCATGTCTTTATAGATCAAACATGTTCAAGATATTATGTGGAGTCCAGAAGGTGGATATTGTTAGCGTAAGGTAGACTGCAAAATAAAAGCAAGCTAAGCAATGACACAGAATCAGACATCTACCAGAGAAGAAGAGGAAAGCATCAGTGATCACTCGTTGCTTTTATTAAAATAAAGTAGTAAAAGAGAAGGGAAAGTTAAAGTATTTTTTGGGTGAATCATGTTAGATTTGGAGAAGGTGTGGAATTAAATAAGTTTGTATTTCTTCCCATCCCGTTTTGGATATATTATTGAAATCATATTATTCTGTGCTTGCTATATTTGTCTTTTTTTATTTTACCTTATGTTCATTTGTTGTTTACATAACCAAGTAACTGATCTGCATATTCAGAATAACATTTATTACTGCTACCAAAAACACTTCTGTTAATCCATTCTGCTCTGGGCTGTGTTCTCTTCCATAGGTATGAACATAAAAGCTGGAATTGGAGAGGAGGTTACTCTGCCATAGGGCCGAGGTTGGAGGTTAGGACATGCTGACTGGAGACGGGTCTTTGGTTCTGAGGAACATGACCGCTGAGGACAGAAAGAGAGTCATTAAACCAATCAGCAACATCTGCCTGGATGTGGCTCCTCCTACTTCTCCTCCAGCTGAGTCTGTTTGTCTCTGGACATGACCCTCCAGCAGCTTCCTGGTTCTGGATGTGAAGCTGAAACATCTCAGATCAGATGATGATGATGAGATTCTGCAGAAAGCAGCTGGTCTGAGATCAGTAGATGATGATCTTCAGTCTTCTCCTGACAGATCAGACTAACACCTGGTTCTGTTCTGCAGGGAACAATGATGGAAGCAGAGAGGATGGAGGAACCATGGATGGATCAGGACCTGGTCGAGGTCATCTCGTGGTTGTCTTTGCTGTAATGTCTGTCTTTGTTGTGACGGCGATGGCGGCTGTTATTATCTGGATGAAGAAGAAGAAGAATTCGATGTCTTCTCCCGATGATGATGCAGAAAACCCTCCGATAATCTGACTGAATGTTGTCAATGTTTCTGTAACAGTAACATGGAAGTTTTTTATTCTGTCCTATTTCATTATAAATGTGACAAAAATCAATCAGACCAGTGATCTAATGTAACTGGCCTCCATTTGTACAGCGCCTTTTCAGTCAGAGGACCACAAAGCGCTTCACACTGCAGTCAGACACACAGTAGCCACTGACAGAAGGGAGGCTGTCAGACACCCAGGCGCCACGGGGCTCTTTGACCACCAGGCAAGGCGGGTAAAGCGTCTTCCCCAAGGACACAGCGACTGAGACAGATGTAGCGGGGCAGCCCACCGGTTACAGGACAAATTCCTGACTGCTGAGCCAAGAAGGAAGCAGGAGATCAGTGATTTAACCTGTTCCACAGTTAACCTCATCAGACAGACTGAGACGTTGTGGATGACGTCTGCACTAAACATGTGTCCCCTCCGTGAATTGCTACCTTGTCGTGGTGGGGGGGCTTCATGGTTAACGTATCCTGGGGGGGTTGCAATTCAAATACTTTTAACACATGTCTTAGTGCAGCGTTAGCATCACAGGTAATGAAATCCTGCTTTTATTACTTTAGCATCTCTTTATGTCTCTAAACCCAATGAGACAACGGATCAACACTACAGGATCATTATTGCTTTCTGAGCTCAGACTGAATGACAAAGTTAAAGATTCTGTGGGAAAAATGTCCTGATTGGTGATAATTTACTGGAAAAAGATGTACATTTGATGTGGGATTAAAGAAGACGTTTGTATCACAGAATAAAATGTTATATAAACACAGATTGTGTTTCTGGTTGTTAATTTTTAATTTGATGTTTTTCATACTGAGACAAACTGCTTGAGTCAGCAGCTTCACTATGATCAGCTTGTACAATAATAAATCAGCATCAAGGACATCATCATAATGATAAACGTTATGGTCCTTAATGACCAAAGTTATCGCTAGATATTAAAACCATAAATGTTTCTTTGTCAGAAAGGAAGAATAGATTGTAAACATAATGTGATCCTCTCCATGAAAGAGAACAGATGACTGCAGAATCACGAGACGTTCCAGTTAATAAAGGGAGTCAGAGTATTTATAATATTTCAGTGAGAGAACTAAAACTATTTTATGTTCCAGGTTATTCACTATTATTCTTCAGTGACAAAAGGCCTACAGAGGAAGCTTCAGACTGCTGCAGCTGGTCCAGGAGACATTTGGTTTCATGCTTGACCATCAGATCTGATTTCTATCAGCCTCCATAATCTCAGAGTCTGGCTCAGTTCATATGTCCAGGAGCAGATATGAGCATCATGCAGATTACAGTAAAGGTGTAAATAGAGGTGGTTTCCCTGCTGAATTTCTCTGGCTTTAAGTTCATCCACAACATGCAGGCTGGTTTTCTGCAGAGCAGGAGGATTAGTACTCAGCACAGGTGATAAACAGCCTGAAGGACTGAAGGAGTCTGGGGTTAATAATCATTTCAGCTCTATGAATAACTCCTTTATAATCTACACTGTGGTAGAGTCATTTTCTATGTCATCTGTAAAGGCAGTCGGAGATGGAAACAAACTGATTTCTGTGTAACTTTAGTAGAAAGGCTCCTAAATAGTCCCACATGATGATGTATTTGTTTTCACCCAGAGTTTTGGTTTTTAGGAGTTTTTAGGTTCCTTCCTGTTATAATCAGGCCAACGTGACCCTCCAGACAGTCTGCAGAACAGAACCAGAAACACGGACCCTGATGTTGGCTCAGATTGTCATGGTTCCAGGGTGTTTGTGTTTTGTTTTTCCTTATTTAGTTCTATTATGTTTTAGTTGTTCTTTGTCTCCCTCTGGTGGTCTTGTGTTTGGTTGCCCTGGTTTGTGTTAATCTCTATTTTCCCCAAGTTCCTATTAATACTTATCCTTCATTAGTCCCAGCTAGTTGTTATATTTAATTCCTCCTTCTGTTTTCCAGTGTTTCCTTAGATTCCCTTCCAGACTTATTATCTTTAGTTTCTTAAGAGTCTTCAGTCTCCCAGCCTTTTTACCTCCTGTCCCAGTTGATTACTTCCACCTGCTCTCTACCTCCCACCTGCATCTGCTCCCACTAATTGATCATTGGTCTTCTCAGTCACTTCCTCACTTCCTCCCCAGTATATATTCACCTCTCCTTCAGTCACTACTCGTTGTCATTCTTCCCCGCCTGTTGCCTGCCTTCCCTCCCTTCTTGGTTCCTGGTTTGCCATTGCTGCAGTTTTTGATCCTCCTGAGTTTGTAAGTCCTTGTTTGTTATTATTAAAATATTTTTATTTACTTCTCTGCATTTGGGTCTTCATTACAAACCTGAACATGACAGAGATTTGATCAGCTCAGCTCAGCTTTTATTCCTGCTGAACACCAGAGGTTTACGTTAACTTGACCCCAAAAGAGGTCAAGTGAAGTTTGTTGTATTAGATGTCAGAATGAGTGAGTCATAACAGCCCCGCCCTCTGGGTTCAGTTCCAGAATCACCAAACCTCCCCTGAGCATGTAAAGCCATCAGTCAGTGTTGTGTAGAACTAGACTCCTTTGGTTTGTTGTTTGTTCTCCTGTTTCTACAGTGGATGATTCAATTAATCACTTTTCTCATCTCAACTGTTTAAAACTTAAATAGGTTGTATAGAAATATGTATGTATATTTGCATAAATCAGGAAGAAATGATGATTCAGCCCAATTTAAAGACATTCCCCAAGTCACTTCCTGGAACAGCAGAAAGTAGTTTCCAGTTCAAAACCTGACCACGGCTGGAATGTTTAGTCTGAAGAGATGCAGCTTTGAACTGAAATGAGGAGAAATGGCTGATAATAAAGTTGTAATCTGTTCTGTGGGTGTGTAAACTGTGGAGGGTAGTGAATGATTGGGTGAGAAGTTTGTTTGAGGTGAATACTTCTATGTGTATATATAATGAATATTTATCAGTTTAGTGAGAATTAATTTAGCTCTTTCCATGGCAAATATCCACATTTATACATGTGTGCACATTTTGAAGTACTTCATAAAACCCTTACAGTATTTCATAGGATCTTATGCAGAGATGAGAAAAAAACTAGTGAGTTAGAAATAACCTAAATAATATACATGGTTTAAAGAGTCATAAGTGAATCTTGAATTGTTCTATAGTTACAACAACTTAAGTTATGTTTTCTGGACATGACATTTTAGGGAGACCGGAGAAACACATGATAAAGATTTAGCTGAATCTCATTTTTACAGTTTTATTCTGTTTGTTTAGTATTTCAGATTGAAAAGCGTCAGGGTGACGCTACACATCATGGCCACAACGCCTCAGAATGATTGGAATGCAGGGGTCAATGCAGGGGGGGGAGCGCATGGAGAGATTTGTAGACTAGTAAAAGAATGTTGTATTGAATACGATAGCGAATCGGAAGCCAATGAAGCCGAGCCAACAGAGGTAACGTGTTCTCTCCAATGATGACATTGTGTAGAGACAGAGATCTTCCTAAGGGACGGACTTTGGTTTCATGTCACTTTGTCTCTGCTGTTTGATTTGATGATTTACAGACACGAGCAGATGTCGTCACGGCCCAGTGCCCCGCCCCCGTCTGCCACGTGGTCAGGATTCCCACCAGAAGCAGAAGGCGTTCATTTGTTGTTGGTATCAGAGCAGCTTAACAAATATGCGCCAGTGTTGTCTGAGTGTCTCTTTGCTGTTGCGTGTTGAAATAACAACTTTATGTGGCTTACCAGGATTTATTGAGAACTATAATATATAAGCAAATAGAAATTATGAAATAAAATCACAAAAAGTTGAAACAGTAAACAGTGCAAAAGAATGATGTGCAGTACAAAAAGAATGTTTTCACCATGTGCTCTAAAGAAAGCAACATGAGCAACATAGGCGTCATTGTAGCCGGGGACACCGGGGTCATGTCTCCACCACTTAATAAACCTGATGTGGAATATATTACCAGATCTAACATCTACTTGTGCTCTCAGCACAATTTCCACATGATCCGTATCTGAACAGACTATTATTTAAATGACTCCATTGCACTTTCTCATACAGTCATGGTTTCTTTCTGCACAGATGCTGCAGCGTTCTTAGCAGTGGATACATCAAGGTTTTAAAGGACTAGTTCGTATGCAAACACACAGGACAGAGTCCTGCAGTGCCGCTGGTACCCGTTTCAAGATGGAAAAATACATCAATTAAATTTAATGGGTCTGGCTGAAGTTTCTTTACTGCAGGTTAACGATATTAATTTAATACTTTTGTTTGTTTACGACTCCTAAAGACATGGTGTTGATATATTGTCTTTGTGGAGAGAACATGCCAGAATATTCCCCCAGCTTTGCGCTGACAGCAGAATGTTCCCGCTATCCTGCGCTGCAGAGAGATTTATCTGCGACTGAATTCGTGATTCAGGAATGAAGAGCGCAGATAAAGCCAGGGACTGTGGACAGTATTTTGTTTCCGCACAGAGATCTCTGCATTAAATTAATATCAGCTGTACAATGTTTCAAAGAAATACAAGGGACGTGATCCATTGTAATATCATTTACAATCCTTTGGGGATTGTGTTATTTTCCGTCTTTGATCGGTTTTTAAAAAAACTGTAGCCTAATGGAAAAATGTAAAGGTCGTTGTTAGCAGGGCTCCTTAAGGTGCGGCAGGAAAATCGAGTGAGAAAATGAAGCAGGACATCACACTAAAGTTAACTTTCTGACGGAACCACCCCACTACTCCATCAGGTAGTGAGTGCATTCACAAAAAGGAACAGCATCTGAAGAGTGTTTGTGTGATGAGCTTTAGCCGTCACTTTATTATGACGCAACCTCTATTCATCAGTACAATAATCAGAAACACCTGTGGACCCAAACTAACAGCCGTCCTTCATTGTGAAAGTTTACAATTCACACCACTGACCCCTTGATGCAGACGCACAGTCATTTTCAACTTTACGCACAGAGTTTAGGAAACTGAATCAATCATAAACGATTCTTACGAGAACATCTGAGCATCATCATCATCATCAGACCTGGACATCGTACTCAGTGCAACACGATGTCCTCCTGCTGAGGCAATAAGAAAGGTGAGAAACAAGTGGCTCTTGTTATTCCAGTCTGCAAAGTGCGAGCGGAGCGGATTGAGCCTCCTTTACGCACAAACGGGTGTGTAATTCCCGTCTATAGACCATGAGAAAGTTGTGAGACTGCAGGTAAAATGTTCATATTTAGTACATGTTTCCATCTGCTCCATGTGGAGATTCTTTGTTCAGATTGTTCGGACTGAATATTAACTAAAAATAATGAAAAATTAAACCATATTGAAAATGTTTCAGATTTCTTCAAAGTAAAAAAAAAACCGTCAAAGAGAGAATATAACGGGATCCCTGATTTAATGTAAATTATAGTAGAATGAATTATTTGTCTTTTATTGCTTTGGCATATTCCACCCGCGGGTACCCGCCCCATTGCAGGACTCTGAACTGTTAGTTTCCCCGCACAGAACGGCGAGGGTTGTAAAGGGAACGCGTTTTATTACTGCGCATATATGTCGCCAACTGCTGAATAATTATAGGCTATATGAATTATCAATAATTGTCCCCAGAAGTTTTAAATACAAAGGACGGCCTTGGCAGTACAAAATAATGTTTTCACCATGCGCTCCAAAGAAAGCACAAACGAGAGCAATAGGTTGTATATATAAATAATTTCAACAGAGCAAACTCTGATTTTGTTTTAATGTCTCGCTTTCTATATGACTTATGGCTTTTGAATTCTTGCATGTTATAATAGCTGATGCCACAAACCAAGTAATCAATGATCTCCATGTAGGTTTTATTTTTATTTTTTTATTCAGTATTGACAATACAACACGATCTCCATGTAGGTGCGCGGAGTCTAGATCTCGTCTGGGTCTACGTTTCTGCTTAGTGACGTTCTCCACATAAGGACCCTTTTCTTTGGCCTGCTTCTCCGTTTCTTCTTCATGTTGTCACTCATTTCTCCGTTTAAATGCGTAATTCCAGTCGTCTTTCCTGCTCCGTCTGTGTCGCTCTGACAGTGTTGCCCATGGCAACCGAAGCCTGACAACATGACCGACGGGCTCAGACCCCGCCCACATGGTTACGCGTTTCCTCATCCTCAATCCCTACTGTGCGCGTCTTCTCCACCACTACTAGTCCCGAATGCGCATGACGCGGGAAAGGAGAGCAGCCTGAAAACCTGACTAAGCTTGGAGACATGGACAGCGTGTGTGTTCTCACATGGGTGGCGTCTCTCTGCTTGGTGGTTGACGTTATTGACTCTGCTGAAGGTGAGTTGTGGATCTGCAAACTTTAGTTGTTTATGTATCACTTTTTCAAGAATCCCTTCGTTCTGGCGCTGCTCTGAGAAATCATCCACAGAGACAGCAGCGATGACGTTTACTTAAAACATCAGCTTGCAACGTGTTCTTCTTTTTCTTTTTTCGTCTGGGTTTCAGTGACAATATGATGTAAAACAAAAATGTGATTTAAAAAACAAGAATTTGCTCAATCAAATTTAAACCCATGCTGCACTATTTAAAGAGACATGCCTTCCTGTCCGTCCTCAGCTGACTCAGGCCCGGCCCTAACCAATTTGGTGCCCTAGGCAAGATTTTAAGTGGCGCCCCCTTGCATCGCAGTACAGTACTTGCACTGCCAGTGTACATATACTCACAAGAAACTAGCTTTGTTTTAGACGTTGTTGTAACTAAATAAAACAGTTGCACATTTAAAGCCAGTCAGCTGGGTGTGTTGGAGCTGCTGCATCACTGCTGGTTTGTGCTGCTGAGGTGGAGGCGACAGAGGGACAGAAGAGGAGTATGTGACACCAGTCTAATAATAAACACATGATTTAAAAAATACAATAAAATGAAATTATATACATGAGAAACCTAGAGATAAATACATGATGTAGACCATAGTGTATAATATACAATGTATTTTTTCAGATACAAATTATATTAGTAATTCATAGTAATTAAATGTTATCATTACAATGAAATTCTAATTAGCAGAATGCAAAATAATCAGTAAACTGCAGTATAATATTGCATGTGTTATGCTCTAACATTAATGATGTGCACTTTAACACAGGTGTAAAGTTTAACATGATAAACACACTTTATAGACAATATGAGCTGTAACACAGTTAACAGCTGGCGTTACAACTATGGAGTTATTATTATGATTATTAATGGTATTTTGATTTATTATTACAAGCTGGGAAAAAGTTAGATAATGATGCCAATGAAATTAACAATAATACACCTGCTGATTAGATCTAATATTAACACATTTGTCCGAGGAAGGTACTCTTATTACTATCACGACAATCTCACTTCCCATCACTGATCAACTGCTGCGGTCGGCTCGCTGTGGCCACGTTGCTTGGCAACGCCTGTATACAGGAGATATTAAATAGTGCGCTCGAATTAAAATAAAAACGATAACGATAAAAATAAAAACCCTCACAATTTTAACTCTAAACACATTAAAGTATAATTAATTGATTAAATACTTCTTTCTTTCGTAAGTGACCATGGTATAAGCGGGATAATGCCCTTCGAGGTGTCCATTATCAAAAATTAATGGACGACGCGGAAGCAACCGGTTCACGCCTCTGCGTCGTCCATTAATTTCTGATAATGGACACCTCGAAGGGCATTATCCCTTACATAAAGCCCACTGTTGCACCATCAACGAAGTACAATAAAAGCTGAAAGTTCTTGGCAGCGCCTCTGGCGCCGCCAGGGTATACAGCCCCCTTAGCATTGGCCTAAACAGCCTAACCGGCCCTGGATCTGATCGACGTTCATCTGTTTTGAACATTACCCTACGTTAGCATTACTACTAAAGACCGGACTCCTCCTGCCCCCCTCTGCCTCAGCAGCACCGCCGGTGTCGTACAAAGGTAGTTATTATCCCCATCATAAATGGTGTCCCCCTGCGTCGGGAGCGCGCACGTAGAGAAATGGTGTCCCCCCTGCGTCGGGAGCGCGCACGTAGAGAAATGGTGTCCCCCCTGCGTCGGGAGCGCGCACGTAGAGAAATGGTGTCCCCCTGCGTCGGGAGCGCGCACGTAGAGAAATGGTGTCGCCCGAGACAGAACTTTGGACGACGTAAAACAATGAAAGAAAATAGTATTTTTATAGGAGATTGTGAAAGAGTCGTTTACTTGCTGAGAACAATTTATATTTAGTGTAATATTTATTTGAATCGAGTTTACAGAGACGTGACCGTTTTCTTATTAAGCCGACCGCGCGACACCACGTTAGAAACATTAATCTATTTACTTCTGTGGTAACCAACAAACAGAGCGGTGAAGTAAAGACACTTGGTTTTCACTTATTCAAAGACAAAACATCCCTAGTTCAACGTGTTGATGGTTGTGATTGTGGCGGAGTCACGTGGAACAGCGCTTCCTTCTACGTGCGCGCTCCCGACGCAGGGGGACACCATTTCTCTACGTGCGCGCTCCCGACGCAGGGGGACACCATTTCGCTACGTGCGCGCTCCCGACGCAGGGGGACACCATTTCGCTACGTGCGCGCTCCCGACGCAGGGGGACACCATTTCGCTACGTGCGCGCTCCCGACGCAGGGGGACACCATTTCGCTACGTGCGCGCTCCCGACGTAGGGGGATACCATTTCTCTACGTACGCGCTCCCGACGCAGGGGGACACCATTTCGCTACGTGCGCGCTCCCGACGTAGGGGGACACCATTTCGCTACGTGCGCGCTCCAGACGCAGGGGACACCATTTCTCTACGTGCGCGCTCCCGACGTAGGAGGAACAGTTTATGAAGGGGATAATAACTACCTTGGTACGACACCGTACGAAGAGAGACAGGATGGGTCCCGTCTCTGAGTGGTGATGCTAACATAGGCTAACGTTCAAAACAGTGTTAGCTATGCTAACTAAGTGCTAATGTGATGATAATAGTAACCTGAAAAACGCAATCCAACTCCAAACTCCCCACAGGGCCGGTATGTCTGATAGTTTTATCCCCAAACCCACGGGGCGTGTCTGTGAGACCATGGCTGCTGTGACGTAGAGATGTACCGCTCTCCACCAATCACAAAATTCAAATGCAGTAGCCACCCTTCAACCCTAAGAGGGCAGCACTAACATGTTTTTAGACCAAAAAGTGTAGAATTAAACAAGTTTACACCAAAATGTAAAAAAATCCCAGAAACTGAAAGACTGCATTGGTAAAGACCCATTTATACAGTTTATAGGCAAAAAAAAGTTGTTTTGGGGTTTAGTTACTCTTTAATGACTCTAAACTGGAAGTTCTTTACATGGTGAAACTCTGTAACTAAGTTTAAGTCTCTTAGTTATCTTCTCCAAACAGGAACAGCTACAGTTAATGTCGAGAATTATGAAGTCTCATTTCTGCCTTATAACTCAGCTGATCTGTTTCTGTTAAACCTCTCTGCTCTGTTCTCTCCTGTAGGTCTGAACATCACCGCTACAATCGGACAGGATGTTACTCTACCATGTCACGCCGAGGACTACATGCCTTTTGAGGTTGTGGAGTGGAGCAGACCTGAAAATAACTCAAGATATGTTCTCGTTTTCAACATACAAAACCCAGAACTAAAAATCCCAAAAAGCTATGAGGGTCGAGTAGAGCTGAAGGACATGAAGAATGGAGACGTGTCTCTGGTTCTGAAGAACGTGATCGCTGAGGACAGAGGAATATATGAATGTTATGTTATGAAAGAAACAAAGCGGAGGAAGAGAGGCATGCTGCTCCCCCGACCCGTCAGCACCATCTACCTGGATGTAGCTCCTCCTCCTCCTCCAGGTGAGTCTGTTTGTCTCTGGACCAGAACCTCCAGCAGCTTCCTGGCTTTAGATCTTAGAGAGAAACATCTCAGATCACATGATGATAATGATGATGATGATGAGACAGAAAACAGCTGGTCTGAGATCAGTAGATGATCTTCAGACATCTCCTTGTATCAGACTAACACCTGGTTCTGTTCTGCAGGTAGTGGACACATTGGACTGATTCTGGTGCTGCTGGTCTCTGCTCTGATGGTTGCTGCTCTGATGGTTGCTGCTCTGATGGTTGCTGCTCTGATGGTTGCTGCTCTGAGGGTTGCTGCTCTGAGGGTTGCTGCTCTGAGGGTTGCTGCTCTGATGGTTGCTGCTCTGGCTGCTGTGTTTGTCAGGAACAAGAAGAAGAATGATGAAGAAGCTGTAGAGACTCTTCAGATGTGACTATACAGTGGAGTATAGTGGCCCCAACAGGTCATAAAGTTCTGCAGAGGTTCTACTAATGAACCATCCTTTGATTCAGGTTGAAGCAGGGAAATAAATAAAAGTTTCAGGTTCCCGGTCCAGGAGGACTGGTTTTGGACACCCCTGGTCTAATAATGACTTGTTTAGGTATGTCCCTTTGGACTGTCCTGCAGAAAACCTGTCCAACAGTCCTTGTTGTTAGACCAATGTTGGGACAATATGTTGTCTCATCAATTGTTACATCTCAGCCAACTTTTCTTCTTGAGCAGCCCTGATATAGCCAGATAGAACAACAGTTAACAGTCAGGTGGATGAGTTCAACCATACAAGGGTTTAGAACAAGATGTGGTTGCATTCAGCCATGCAGCCATGTTCAATAGTCCCAGAATCTGAATCAGTTCATCGTCTTCTGCTGATTTTCTCATCCTGCAGATGCTCTACTGTTTTTTTTTTTTTTTCTAGTTTAGGTTGTGACATGGCAAGTAAACTTTGCACATGCAAGGTTTCACATGTTCATGATGCTGAAATCTCGTGTGTGTGATTGCAGCCAAGCGCTGTGTGCAGGGCAAACACCAGATGTTGTCCTGATCTCATTCCTCAATACTATCTGTCATTTCCTCCTGGTCAGGGGGAGCGTCTAAAGCATTCAGCACAGAGCTAAGCATTTTAACAGAGTTAAGGTGCCGTTAGGAGGCTCTGCAGGCGTGGAAACATGCTGCTAGTTCAGGCAAGGCCTGAACTGAATTCCAGTTCAGTTATGTTCGCAACTGAAGTAGCTTGTAACTGCTAATCGGTTGTGTCTGCCCTTTCCAGTTATTTGATTCTATCATCAGATTTCAAAGTACAGGCCAGGCCCAAAGTGGCTTGTCAGGAGGAATGGGAGAATTCCCAGTGGGATAGTCTGAAGTTTGGGCCATAAGAGTCAATGTTGTTTGGGATAATGCTTAGCCATGTCATGTGGTCTACTCTGCATCCACTGGGAGGTGTCTTTTTGTTCTTCTTTGTAGCACACCCTGGTGTAACGGTTAAATTCAGTTTATCTCTATAGTGCCACTTCACAACACATGTTTCACACGCATTGTTAGCTGATTCGGCACTACATTAATGAGACTGACCTGAATTATTGAGAAGAATGGGGAGATCTGTGCTGAAAATGACGACCATAATATTTGTGAACACCAATTTACTTGATATTTGATATTGAAGAAAAGGACATTGTATTATAAAGAGTAATGTTTGAGATTTGCCCTCTAGCTCAAGTTCTCATATTTGTGAAATTGAAGTTGTTTCTTGAAGAAGATAGATTTGATAGTTATTCAAAAGTGAAGCTATTTATTGATCAATTTAATTTAATATTTGTATTTAAACTTTTATTTAATATTTCAGGTTTGGATATCAGATTCTGGTATTATTTATTGAATGTATTACAAAGAAGGATGTTGGAGATGTGAACCTAGGTTGAAATAAAGCTACATGTGAAGCAACTCGCTCTGAATTGGAATTATTTTAGAAAAATACTCTGACTAGACTTTACAGAACATTGTGATATTATAGACGTAACATGTTAGGTTACAATTACATGATTTTAAGAATCATAATAATAGGTTGTGATATAAAGTGCGTCGATCTAAGGCATGAAACTCCTGGGCTGAAAATGAGTCCCACTTCAGCCCTGGTATGGAAGTAAATCAGAAGTAAAGAGGAAATTCCAGCTGATAAAAACTTTATGGTCAGAGATCTGAGCTCAGCACAGATAATAAACTACCTGAAGGAGAGATTTGTGGGTTATCATTTGCAGCTTGCAAAGGCACAGCGAGCTGATTAAAAAAAAAAAAAAAAAATCAGACATGCATTATGGATCTGACAAATCTTCCTCGTTATAGAATCGAGCCGTTTGTCTGGATCTAGTTATTATTTCTATATGCAACTGAAGACGCTTCAGTTGCATATAGAAATAACCAGATCCAGACATGTCCAGACCATATACCTGCATATAGAAATGGAAAGAAACAAAGAAAGATGATTTGTGAAGCTACATATCTTTAGACATGATGTTTCACATAATATTATTTAATGCATTGATGGATATATTTTCTAACCTTTTTTAATTAACACACTCCCAACATGTACACTCATGGTCTCATGTAGACTTTCATTTAAAAATAGTCATCCTAAAAACGGAGGAAACCAAAGGCAGGGGACATTCCAGAGAAGCCAGTCAATTAATTAAAGCAGGCCAGATAAAAGAAAAAAATCCTGTACATGAGATAATAAAAATAATCAGCTGTGGCTACGATGTAGCTGACCACCATCACTGATAGGTGAATGACGAATTATAATGAGAAGAGTCCCCAGGACTAGAAAAAGTGCTTTACAAAAACAGGCCCTTGGCTTTGGTTGACTGATGCAGGACCAAACTGCAGACCAAAACTGAGAAACTGAAGTATTAGCAGCTGGTAGAGAAGGAAAGAGAAGATAGAAGCCATGTGGGAAAGGGAGCAGGCTGACTGGCTGAGTGAAGGTAAGCAGAAGGAAGACAGAGAAACTATAGATGGAAGGGAACAGAACGATATGAAACAGAACTCAAAGGCACATGAATGAATGCGTTAAAACCCCAAATACACATAAAGAGTTAAAAGGGAAACTAAAGAAACTAATACTAAGTCAAACTAATAATCCAAAAAGAGCAAGATCTAAATAAACATTAAATAAAAATGGCCAAAAATAAATAAAACTTAAAGTCCTAACAAAATGCGTCATGACACCCACTGGGCTCAGTTTGTCAGTGGAAAATGGCCACACCTCACCTCTAGCACATGTGACCAAGTCTTATAGAAAACAAGAACTAGACTCCTTCAGTTTGTTGTTTCTCCTCTTGTTTTTACCGTAGAAGCTGAAATGGAGCACTTTTCTCAACTCAACTAAAACCTGTGGTGACCTGGGGCCCCCACAATTGTGTCTGTGCTGAGGTTACCACAATTATCTTTGTAGATATTACATTTATACAATAAAAAAAAGTGCTCATATAACATACAGTGTAAAACAAGAAAAATAAGAACCGAAACCCACAACTGCTGTTTATTTATTTATGTATTGCAAATAAATGTTTGTAGTGAATCACTTTTAATGTGTGTATGTGGTTAGAGGTTGGGGGGTCCTGACTTCTCTTTGATACATGCAAGGAGGTCCTCAAAGAAAAAGGGTTAAGAACCACGGGTCTGACAGGTCAGAACTGAGACAAATAGGAAGCTGGTTCTTTTTCCTCTTCTTTAGTGTGAATCATTAACAGGGTTTCAGCACAGAGCACACTTGTTTATCGCATCTGTTTCTCCAGCATGAATCTGGCTGCAGGAGCAACAAGGTGTGTAAGTGTCAGCGTGGCTTCAACATGAGTATTTATTTCTATAATAGATCAGATCTCTTTATATCTGAATGCAAATAGCCGCAGGGTGGATCTTCCTGGGGAAATTTGAAAAGTCATTGCATTGGGAAGACAGGCACACTAGTAGGGAGACCAAACATCATGTTTTCCCCAGACATGCCCACTTTTTATCCCATGTACATTTATTTCTAACCACATAGAGAAGGAACACTTTGAATATGTTAAAAACAAAAGTCTTCTTTATGTCAATGTCAGCTTTATTTATATAGCACATTAAAACAACAGGAAGTGACCAAAAAGAAGAACCAAAGGATTCAAAGGTAAAATAACAAATAGCACACAGAAGTAGCTTTAATTTAAATGTAAAGACAAAAGATTTGTTTTCAGCATTCTTTAAAACCAGCCAAATACTCAGCCTCCATTTATCAACAGATAAGGGAGCTGCTACTGCAAAAGCTCCATCACCTTTAGATTTCTTCTTTGTTTTGGGAACAGATAAGATCAACTGGTTTATTGGCCTCAGTTGTCTGGATTATAAATAGATAAAAAGTCTGGATCTCAACCATTTAAAATGTAAAATGAAAGAGACGGAACCTCAGCTTGATCCAATGCGGTTTGCATATAGACCCGATAGAGGAGTGGAGGACGCAACATTGACTGTTTATTTAATCGAATTACTTAAACATGGAGAGAGTAACAGGACTCGCGCAACTTTTAATCCAAAGACTTTTGGAGCAGTTAGAACTCAGGAAAAACCTGGTGGGCTGGATTTTAGACTTTTTAACCTACAGGCCACAAAGAGTGAGAACAAATGGGGTTCTGTCTGACCCAGTGTTCTGCTCCACAGGTTCTCCACAAGGCTGTGTGCTATCCCCCTATTATTTATTCTCTACACAGACGTGTGATTATTGGCTGCCTTGTGGGCAGCACCATTGTTAATCATCTTATGTATGCAGACAACGTGCTGTTGCTCTGTCCATATAGTGCAGGGCTGCAGCAGATGTTAAAGTGTGCTCTCATTATGTATAGCCTTGCATATCACATACAGCATAATACTGAGAAAAGTCATATAATGACTCACATGGAATCACATGTTATCCCATGGGGTACATGGTAAACCACACGTGTGGCACACATGGACTTCACATGTATGGTTTCACATGGATTTCACATGTAATCATGTAGACTTCACATGTACTGTCACATTGGTTTTACACACTTTTTTTCACATGTTTCACATTTGGTTTACATGTTATCCCAGAGGCTTCACATGTGAATGTCCATGGGTTTCACAGTTTATTACCATGAAAATGTTCCAGATTCACACAGGAAATGTGTGCAAAACACAGATGGCCACATGTTTTCACATGTGAATTTCACATGGGTCAAAGATTATTCACATGTGCTTACATGTGATTTTCCCCATGTGAAAACATGGGTTCAAAGTCACCTGGTGACATCATAATGTGGAGCTGAGTATCATCTGCATAGTTATGGTAGCTAATCTTATTGGTTGTTATAATCTGGGTTAGTGGGAGCATGTAGAAAATAAATAGTAGGGGCCCCAAAATAGAGCCCTGGGGCATCCCACATGTGGTTTCTAACTGTTCTGATGAAGAATTGCCTGTCGGCACAAAGAAGTTCCTGTTCTTTAGGTAAGACTCAAACCAGCCAAGTACTGTACCAGAGAGTCCGACCCAGCTCTCCACTCGTTTCAATAATAATAATAATATATCATAGTCAACAGTGTCATATGTTGCACTGAGGTCCAACAGAACCAGCACTGTGGTTCTCACTGTGTCATTGAAAACATTTTTCCATAAGGGATGAGTCTGTGAAGTGTTCACTGTGTAGAACTTACATTGCACTTCTGTATACTGCTCATTTATGGTTCTGTTACAAGGAAAAGAGCCTGCAGGGGCTCAAGGGAGCGTATAATGATGCAATGAGGTGTATGCTGTGTGTCCCTCGAGTCGGTGGCATAGTGCCAGTCAGTTGACTGTGGCTAATAAAGTGCCAAGTTTTGAGGCACTTCTAAGACAGCCGATGTTTAGTTTCACGTGTCGCCTGGACGAATCAGAGAACAATATAACTGTACCCTTAAATGAGGATTATTGTTTAACATTAAAGATAAATTAGATTAAAATTCTTCCGAGGCTGTATATGTAAATACATGTTGATAATTGTAGTATTCTGGCAGAGGGTTATAATCAGGATAAGATTATCTTAAACAGTCACTGAGGACTGAGTCCCAAATATTTGTTTATGTGTGCAGTTCAGTCAGCCATGTGATGCACATCAGATTTATTATGTGCCTTTTTCCTGTATCCCAGATAAACAGAGACTAAAGAAGTCATTTTTAGCACATGCACGGCGCCTCAACATCTCCATACTACTAGTATACCAGAAAACAAGGACAGAGCCTTTAGGGCTGGGTGTTTACTTCCTTTCCCATAACATTGGTCTTAATCATGGCTGAGAACGAGCTTGGAGCTCCACAGATATTCTAACATTCCTCAGGCCACTGCTGCTCATCTGTGATGCCTGCTGTTATCTGAAGGCTGACAAAGGCTGAAATCTAAATCATGAGTCATGTCAACAGAAAACTGGGTGGTTGTTTCAGTTTACCCACTGCTGCCTGTGAGCCAAGTTAAACAAAGAACAGATAAGACATGTCAAATCAATATTGACTAATAAAAAAAAAAGTGTTTCATCAGCACTTAGTGCTGTTCCCTTGAGTTTAAATTCTGCTTTCTGGCTCATTCTGATCAGATCTGAAGCAGAGGGCAGACCTCTGTTCTGTTTTAGGTGAACATGAAACTGCTCTGCAGGGAGAGAAAAACATTTTTAAAGATCTATAACAAAGAAAAGCTTTTACAATTACCTAACTATTCATCAGTCATCATCCAAAACAATTTCTGTTTACCCTGTCTAAATGTAGCTATGAGCACATGGTTAGTCAACACCAGGGGTCACCAACCTTTTTGCAACTAAGAGCTACTTTATGGGTACTGAGTGATACCAAAAAACCACCCAGTGGGATAAACACAGTTTGCTATTTATTTATTTATTTATTTATTTATTTATTTATTTATTTATTTATTTATTATCTGTACTTGTATAGTGCTATTTATTGTCTTTGACAGGAAGTTTACTCTGTTTGCTTATCGTAGCTGGAGTGACTTGTGCATATTTTGCAGAACAATCAGATCAAAAGCCTCTCCATCAGCCAGATCCACAGCCGATCCCTGTAACCTGGAAGCAGACGGTTCAAGGGAGGGACACCCTGGCAGGTTACCAGACAAACCCATTCATGCTCTCACACTTAAAGGCGACCTAGAATGACCTTGACAGGGATGATTTTTCACTACGTGATTAATTCAGAAGAAATACATGTGGAGATGAATAATTCAGACCAAATGATCCAGGTTACTGATTTTTACAAGCTCTATTTGTCAGAGTGAGACAAAATGTCAAGTTCAGTTTATTTTTATAGCACATTTCAGCAACAAGGCAGTTCAAAGTGCTTTATATTAACAAAACATGTTTTTTGTTGCTGATTATTTGTCTCCACCTGCTGGATGTTTTCCACCATCTCAACAATCATACAGTATACAGTACCATGCTATTTTACACCTTTCAGAGCAACAATAGGCCCAGATATGATGAAATATTACCATGGGCACAAGGGATATACATTTTTTAAAAATTAAATACAAGTTATTTTCTGGAGACAATTTTTCAACCTGGAAATAAGATGCTTAACTAATATCAAGTTCTGCACTATTTTGTGCTTCCCTACTTGAGAGGGACAAACATCCACTTAGAGCTTTAAAATAATTTACTTCTTGGTTTTATATTTATTTTTTAGCATGCCAGTGAAAATATTTGAAACAAGCAGAATTTGAAATTTGCTTTTAAATGTTTCATATAATTGATTTATCACTTAATATTTACTTTACATAGCACTTCTCTGAAACAGAAGAAAAATACAAAACACAATCACAAATTATTTAAAGAGCAACTCACCCCCAAATTAACTTTTTTTTGCTGATAAACTGGATAAATGAGTGTCTAATAGTATTGTCTACATTACTGATTTGTATTTGGGTATTCTAGTGCATCTCTGATAGGCATGCCAGCACGCACGGAGTAGAGAGCCCATTTTTTAAACATCTGTGATTGGTCAGCCCAACATCAGCCCCAGATCATGTCACCAGAACGGTGCTGTATTATCGATGTAATCAGTAGTAAATGCAGCATTGGGCCCCTAGATGCTTTATATAGCAAGGCCAGTTTATCTAATAGAAAGGAGCAGCCTGAACGTTCTCCAGACCTGAATCTATAGAAAATCTCTGGGATCAGCTGGGTCGCTGTCTGGAAGCTCATAACTCCCAGGACCTCAATGACCTTTGGGCCGTCCTTCAAGGAGAGTGGGATGGCAGTGTCAGCAGACCATAAGTCGACAGCAGGAGACGTTATTTTGAAGCTAGAATTGATGCTCAAGGTGATATGACACATTACTGAGACATTTATTGTTGTGGCGTACCCATTACTAGTGTTGGCTTTTGTTTCAATACATTGTTTGAGATAGAGGAGGAATTCACCACTGCTGCCTCTACCTAAATGTCCTACTTTCATGATATAATATCATTGTAGCGCAAACTTTTTCCATTTTCCATCAATTTCACCCAAGAGCCAAATATCCCAAACGTTTTGAGAGTAATTTATGATAAGGAGTTTTTTTTACAAACCAGCTCAAAACTCAATAAAAATGTTTTTTGACAAACTTTCGTCCAATCTCTTTTGGATATGAATTAGTTTGATTTGTTGCAAAGCTGTTTTCAGTTTTACTTGCTGATTATAGAGAGACCACAGGTCTGCTTCCTGCTTCCAAAACACATCTTACCAAGGTACAGCGTGGAACAGACCAGCTCACAGTCATGCTAGCCCCACCCACACATAACCACCGTCTGACAACACAGAGATGATAATGCAGATAAAAGGCCTTCGCTAGAATCAGCAACAGGAGGTGTTTGTGGTTTAGATGAGGAAATAGGCTGTGCCAACTCACGCTAAGCCTAGTCTACCTGTGTAGCTTACAGTAATATTTTTAAGAAAACAATGATCTACAATAAAAAAATAATAAAATCTTGTATACAGATGCATGGATCTAAACTTATTAGCTTGTTACCATCATCTGTCCCAAAAAAATGTGTTTTAGGTCCACATTCAGCTAAAATAAATCAGTCAAAGCCAGAAACCGCGTTAAGGATGTTTGTTTGTCATTTAACAAAGTAATCACATCCTGCAGATGCAGATTGAACAGTATGTGAACCAAGATTCTCAATTTCATAAAAATAAACATCCTCAAAGTCTTTTACAACAATACAGTAAGTAGTATGTTTTGTTTTGCAGTTGAGATCAAATCCAGCAGCATTAAGTCATATCAAATGCAGGACAATCTGAAATACATTCTTCACAGTTCCAGAGTTTTATGAAAAAACGTTGATCCACATTATTATTGGACAAAGAAAATATTGCAGCAGCTGATTTAGTTTGTATGGTGTTTACTGAACACTTTAGGATGAGTTCATTTCAATTTAAAAAACGAATAGTTCATGATGACCAGTTTGTTTACCTCATTCCTACAGTCATTGATCTGATAGGTCTCCTGAGAGGAAAGGTCAAAATAAAATGTTTGATCAGTTCAGATAAAGTCCTACACGGTCCAGAGGGATGACTTGTCTCTACTCTGTTGGTTCTGATCCTCTGTGTTTACATTAGTTTTTGCCTCATTAATGAAGAAATGTTTAAAATGCTTGTTTAGAAGTGATGCTCTGTAGTGACAGCAATGATGACATCATCAGACCGACCATCCAATCCTGGTTCCACCTGCTGGGGATGGGCCATCACTCTCGACATTAGCAAACCCTCACCTGAAGTCAGACATTGTTAGAGGCAAGAATTAGATAAATACTGGAGAATGTCTGAAACTTGGCTTATCACTTAGTTGAATCAGGGCATTACCTTTGGTTGTATGTCGATATAAAGACACCACCAGTAGGGTGGAGATGAGGTAGGGACAGAAGACTACCAGATGAATAAAAACCCGAAGCCCATCATTTGACCTGGTTGGAGAAAAAATTGGAGATAGAGAGGTGGGCCTTCCTGTTCCAGATTTGGGAGGAGCTGTGATTGGGAAAATATCCATAATAAGAAACCACTTTTATTATGTAACCATGGGGATGAAACCTGAAATGAAATAAGAGAGAAGCTGCCGACCTTCAACAGAGATCCAGCTGGATGGAGACTCTCCATGACCCCTGATGTTACACCTGTAGAGGCCTTCATCAGAGCTGGTCACCTGGTGGAGGGTCATGTGACCTGCAGGCTCAGTCCTGATGAGGGAGCCATCTTTATAGAAATCAGTAGCTGGGAGGTTGGAGGGAGTGGTCTTTGTCTGACAGCTCAGAGTGACGTCATCTCCCTCCATCACAGGGAGGACAGGACTCTGCAGGATCACTGATCCACCTCAACACAGAGACAAACTACAGCATTTCATCCATTTCCACATCAGCTTCATCAACACTAACTCCACAGTCTGATCTTACCAGTGATGATGAGCTGGATGCTGCTGCTGCTGAAAGCTCCATCTCTGGACGCACACCAGTAAACTCCACTGTCCCATGTGAATAGGTAGGTGATGTTACAGGTAGAACCAGCAGGTTCCCCCCATCCTTCTCCACACTGAGTCCTGGTTTCTTTGCTTGTGTTCCTCCTCAGGGTCCATCCAGCAGATATGTTGTTCTCCTCACAGCTCAGAGACACAGATTCTCCTTTAAAGAACTGAGATTTGCTGGGACTCACAGTCAGACCAGCTGCTGGAATGAAACACTTTTTTCTTACCAATGTTGTAGAAGATCCACAGTCATGTATAGAATTAGTAACACAGTTTTTTTCTATCTTGAGGAGCTAAAATGTTTGCTGTACAAACCATTGAACACCTCATGGTTATTGTGAGAGTTAATACCACTGTATGTTATGTGTGTAAAACAGGAAGTGAACCAACCTTGGGTTGTTGGGCAGCGCAGCACTGAGATCAGAACTGAACAGAAGAAAAATTTACATTTCTTACACGATGACAGTTTCACACCTCAGATCATTTCCATTAAATTACTTTAAATGTTGTTCCAGAAAGATGGAAACAGTTCTAACAGTGTGTTTCTATTATTCCATCATCCTCATTATTATTATATTTCTGATGTGTTCTCTGCAGACTCCATGTAGAGCTTCCACAGAGCATCCTCAGTGAGTTCTAACCCAGCTTCTCCTCCATCATCAGCTATCAGCAGAAACCCAGTGATGGACAGAAAGAGTCTCTACTTACGGAGCAGCAAGCTGACAGATGTTTCCTTCATTGTGTCTCTCAAAGGTTCTGATGGAGATGTTCACACTCTGAATAAAACCCGCCTCTTCCTCTTCCTCTGAGGCTGAGAAGCTGCAGGAAGTTAAAGCATTTAAAGAGAAGCTCACTGAGCTCTAAAAACCAGGAAACTTCTCATCAGACTTTAATGAATGTTTAGAAATGTATTTCACATAAAATATACAAACAAACTATTGTCACTCAATATATATACAAATAATCAATGAACACAATCTTGAAAAGACGCTTCAGGATGTCACCCACCAGCAATCTTCTTTAACTACGTTGATTAGCTGGTTGTCTTACCAAGTTTCGGAGTTAGGCCGGACTTTAGCCGGTTTATCAACCTCTACTGGCAGCTCCAGTATGGCGGCTGCTTCTTCCGGGTCATCCCATTTCCGCGATGTGACCGATTCCAGAATCTTTCTCTGGTGAGTTTTTTACTCCAGTGCACATTGGTTTTCAATCGTTAGCCACGATCGTTCCTGACAGATGCAAGCAAGATTTCTTACATAATTGTTTTATTAAGGGATAGAGCTCTTAGATGGGCAGAGTCTTTTGTGGACAAGCGCAGTATTGAAAACACAACTTATGATACGTTTTTAGAGTTGTTTAAACTTACCTTCTCTCCACTAAAATCAGCAGAGGAATCTTCTAAGAAATTATGGAACTTGAAGCAAGGAAATAGGTCGGTAGCCGATTTCGCGGTTGAGTTCCGCACCCTGGCTGCGGTGTCCGGATGGAATGCTCCTGCTCTTAAGGGGGCATTCTATCACACTTTAAATGACAGGTTAAAAGACAAGCTCACAAGTTGGGATGAGCCGGAGTCTCTGAGCCAGTTAAACAGTCTAGCTATAAGGGTAGATAATCAGATCTGCGAGAAGTAAGGACCTCAAACCTTCTCAGCTTCGTCCCATCCAAAATCAGACTCCAGATCACCCTCCCTAGTAACGATAACCTCAGCCCAAGAATATATATGTAAACACCAGAGACCCCACATCTATGTGTGTGTGTGAGCATGCTGGTGCATATAAGGATTCTCCATAAGAGTGTTCAATTGTTGGTGTGAGCAGGCATCAATCTGTCTCCCAGGAATCGATGCAGACATGAAGGAGATCAGAGCCAAGACGTCCAAAGGACCCCCAGAGCCCAAGGCGGACCCAAGCGGGGCCGACCGCATCCCCCAAGAGAGGAGCAGAGGAGAACCCCAGGGGAACGTCCAGCGGCTACTATGCAGGGGCCTGGGGGGCAGCAGTGACGAGCCCACGGGCCCCGCCAAATACCAGCCGCGCCAGGATGGCCGGTCCATGGACCGGGAGAGCCGGGGCCCAGGGGCGCCCCACCCCCCAGCAGGGACCCGACAAGGGACTGGCCGACGAGGATCCCCTGGCACTGCAGGGCCACCGGCCGCTACGCGCCACCGCTACCCTAGGACAATCCCCACCACCAACATCCCAGCGCCACACCCCTGCCCCACACCCCTGCACCACGTTGGGGCACCCCACCGATAGCCGCAGCGGACGGACGGCATCCCCAGGCCAAGCTCAGCCAGGACCTGCACACCAAGTTGTACCAGCTCCCGAGTCCTCATCCTGGGTAACGCAGAGCGCCGAGACCAGGCATCTAACAAAGGCCAGGGCCGGTCCAACCCGCCAATGAACCGAACACGCACGGTGCGCACAGAACAGGTGATCGAACGAGCAGAGACACTGGAACCTGTGCAGTTATTGTCTCCGTCATTGCCTCCGTTCCGCCCTCCCATCCTCCAAGCCCTACGATTGCTCCCCTGAGCTTCTCCCTGATCTTTCAAGTGTACTCATCGAGTATCATGATTTGGGGCAGGTTTTTAGCAAGGAGCTGGCGCTCCTGCCTTGTGTTCCTCTCCCTTCCGGTCGCCTGTTTAATCTTTCCAGTAAGGAGAGAGAGGCTATGGAGGGTTATATTACTGACTCACTAAAGGCAGGCATAATCCGTCCTTCCTCATCTCCTCTTGGTGCTGTTTTTTTCTTTCTTCAGAAAAAAGAAAGGTCCTCCGTCCCTGCATAGACTATCGTGGCCTTAACCACATAACAGATAAAACCAAATACTCCTTGCCACTCATCTCCTCAGCGTTCGAGCCAGTCTTCAGAACCACCATCTTCTCCAAACTGGATCTTCGGAACGCATACCACCTCATCCGAATATGGGCAGGGGATGAGTGGAAAACAGCTTTTAAAACTCACATTGGACACTTTGAATACCTAGTTATGCCCTTTGAGTTGACCAACGCACTAGCAGTCTTCCAGAAAGTAGTGAACGATTTCCCCAGAGACTTTATCAATAAGTTTGTCTTCGTCTACCTGGATGATATTCTCATCTTCTCCAACAGCAAAGGGGAGCACCGATCGCATGTCTGAAGAGTTCTTTAACGGTTCTGGAGGACCGTCTCTCCGTTAATGCCGAGAAATGTTAATTCCACGTTTCCTCCATCACATTTCTGGGTTTTGTTTTCAAGGGTGGACAGGTCAGAGCTGATCCTGCTAAGACCAAGGAGGTGGCGGAATGGCCTGTTCCAGAGTCCTGCAAACAGCTCCAACGGTTCCTCTGCTTTGCGAACATTTACAGGAGGTTCATTAAAGGGTTCAGCATCATTGCCGCTCCTCTCACCACACTCACGTCCTTTAAGAAGATCTTCCCCTGGTCCCCAGAGGCTGACCAAGCATTTCAAAGGCTTAAGCAGGAGTTTAATCAAGCCCCCGTCCTTCCCGACCCGTCTTCCCTATTCATACTGGAGGTGGACGCCTCTGATACTGACGTGGGAGCTGTTCTGTCACAACGCTCCACAAGCAACCAAAAGCTTCATCCCTTTGCCTTCTTTTCCAAGAGGATCTCATCAGCAGAAAGTAATTATGACATCGGCGACCGGGAGCTCTTAGCCATCAAACTCACCTTAGAAGAGTGGAGGCACTGGCTAGAGGGTACAGAGCTCCCGGTAGCCGTCTGGACGGACAACCAGAATCTTGCGTACCTGCAGCCAGCCAAAAGGCTTAACCAGTGCCAGTACCGGTGGTCCCTGTTCTCTCGATTTAACCTCACCATCTCCTACCGTCCCAGCTCCAGAAACGTCAAACCAGACGCCCTCTTCCGTCAATACCACAAAGATAATCCCTCCGAATAGCCCACCACAGTCCTGCCGTCATCCTGCTTCGTGGGATCCCTCACCTGGGATCTGGAACAAGACATCTGAGAGGCCCAACGGTCCGAGCCAGACCCAGGTGGAGTTCCTCCTAATCGGTCCTAATCCCCCATCCAAGCTCGAGCCATCCATTTAGGTCACGCCTCCAAGTTCTCTTGCAACCCCGAGACCAGCAGAACTGTCTCCCCCCTACGACGGTACATCTGGTGGCTATCCCTCAGAGATGTTTTAGAGTTTGTCTCTGCCTCCCTTTCCTGCAGCTGAAACAAATCTTCCCACGGTCCTCCCTTTGGTCTTCTTCAACCCCTCACGATCCCTTCCAGACCCTGGTCTCATATCGCCCTTGATTTTATTACCGGACTTCCCATGTCCAAGGGAAAAAAGGTAAATCTTTCCATAATTGATCGTTTTTCCAAGTCCTGCGATCTCATCACTCTGTCCAGGCTTCCTTTTGCCCGCAAAACCGCCTGCCTACTCATCCGTCACATTTTCCGACTCCACAGCATCCCAGTTGTTGTGCCGCAGATAGCTAGGACTTGGCTATGAATAAAAAATGCTTAGGGCAATTATTAATAAGATTAATAATTTTATGTAAAAATTACCAAGTTTAGGGGCACCATCCTGGTGGATTCCAGGAATACAATGGCCAAATTGTTCAGTCTCAGTTTATGTTTATGATTACCAGCCTGATAAGACTGAGATAATTAAACAATAGATGAACGAATAAGTTCTTGCGCTGTGGACATTAATTGTGCGCATCACTACAAGTAATCCCAGACAACTTCTCTTTAAGTAAATGAGATTTATTTAGAAAATAGAAAATCCCATCTATTCTAAAGCATGCAAAAATCACTACAGATCTTAGACAACAATAAAAGAAATTAAACACAATTAACATGAAATGAATCAGCCAGAACAGCTGAGGGGGGCCCTCACTCCAGGGGGCTCAAATCACAGATAGCCTAGGAGACAAAGTCATAAATCTCAGTTCTGTGCCAAGATGGAGGGGAGCACATGTAGTGTAAGGAGACAAAGGGCCATAAACTAGCTTTGGCTAAAATGGACAAAGCACATGGGCTGAAGCGTCCATGTGGAAGGCCTCAAAGAGAATGGAGTTAAACTTTCAGCTAAGACCAGCTAACCCAGGCTGGATTGAGCCCGACTCTGCCGACGGTGAGCAGGGAGCAAGAGAGAGAGAGAGAGAGGAAAAGAGGAAAAGAGTGGAACTCCCTATGTGGTACAAGGCCAATTCGGGTTACTACAGTCTGTGAGTATTAGTGATTGTTCCACGAATCACTAATACGTCCGCGTTAGCCAGAGCTATGTTTATGATCCTTTGTCTCCTTACACTATATGTGCTGCTGTCCATCTTAACTTGTTGTCTTGTTGGCAAGTGTTTCACAATGGTAATAATCTAAATGTATCTGAAATTTGATTTAAACATAAACTCAAAACATTTCAAGCTTAAAGGAAACTTGTGCAGAGGGAGGGAAGGTATGACTGTATCTGTGTGTTCCTGTGTATGCATCAGGTTGGGTCTTGGGCTGCCTTCTGGCCTGGCGCATCTCAGGCCCCCCACCAAATGAGGGGTCTATTTCCCCTTTGTCACTCCCTGCCGGTGCCTGATGCCTCTACCCGCCGGTGCGTTGGTGGGTCTGTGTCCAGGGCTTGGGTGGCATGCTGGTTCATTCCTGGTGTCTGCCTGGCAAGGCCTGAGTGGACCGGGGTGTCAGTCGGGTGCCGAGCCGAACTGGACCCGCTTTGGGAAGGGCCGGTTTTGGCATTTGTTGGAAACCCCATTTTCCACAAATGAACTGAATAGACTGTTGGACGGCTGGAAGCCATCTTAAAAGATGGACTGAGCAGACCACATTTCCCAGCAATCCTAGCGGTGACCCCAACACACTCCTATTGGTCCGTGTCCACCAATGGTGACATCAATGATGACATCATGGCCAAAGGCCTATAAGAATGGTAGTGGTGGCCATTTTCAAACTGTTCTCAGTGGAAGTTTCTTAGTAGAACTTCTGCTAAACAGAGGACATCTCACCGGTGAAGATTCTCTTTTTTTCTGACCCGCTGGACCGAGAAGAACTCATTTCAAAGCTTTAAAGTGCTTATCCTTAACCAGTTTAAGTGATCTCAGGACTGTTCCAAGACAGTTCGTTACGTTGACCTGTAAGCCGTCCAGCCTGCAGTTAGGACACCGTCCTAAAAATCCTGTGCAGGATCCTAACTCTTCTCTTTCTTGCTCAACTACGGACACCTTTTGCTCTCCTCTTCGTGGACTGGACCTCCATCAAAGCAAAGTAGGAATGAACCTGTTCATTTATGCTAATATTGTGTCTGGGCAGAGATAAATAGAGAAAATAGAATTCTTAACAAGTTAGATCTCGTTCATTGTTGGTTTAAAGTGTTTTTGTTAAGCGCTGAACCTCTTGGCTCATTTGGGGTCGCCGCACGCATAAGTTTGAGCTGTAATTGCTGTGTTTGAAACTTTTTTTTTTATCCTGAGCGGATCCCACTTTCTTTCTTTTTCCTTCCTCTCTTTCCCTCTCTCTGTCTTATTGCCTGGTCGGCAGAGTCGGACTCGGTCCGACCTGTGTTAGCTGGTCTTAGCTGAAAGGTTAACTCCATATTCATTTGTATGTTAGCTAAAGCAGAGGCCTTCCACATGGACGCTTCAGCCCATGTGCTGCTGTCCATCTTAGCATGGACTATTAGTATTATTATACATATAGTTTGGGCTATATCAGGACTGTTCCATGACAGTTCGTTACTATGTCGACCTGCAAGCCATCCGGCCTGCAGTTGTAGACACATGATCCTAAAAATCCTGTGCAGGTTTTCTGACTCTTCCTTTTCTTGCTCAACTAAGGACACATTTTGCTCTCCTCTTCGTGGACTGGACCTCCTTCAAAGAAAATGTGACAGTGTGAGGTCCTGTCACTGTGTCTCTAACTGATCATGAGCCCTGGCTACTTGACCACAAGGATATCCCTTTGGTTGACTGGGAAGTGTGTGTGACTCTCACCCAGGACTCTGGGAATTGAATCCTGTCCGAGCCCTCGTCGTGCACCTTGCCACACAAAGTAGGACTGAAGTGGTTCATTTATGCTAATCTTGTGTCTGGGCAGATAAATAGGGAAAATAGAGATTTTAACGAGTAAGATCTCGTTCATTGTTGGTTTAAAGTGTTTTTATGCGCTGAACATGTTGGCTCATTTAGCATTGCCGCATGCATACGTTTGAGTTGTATTTACTGTTTGAAACTGTTTTTTATCCTGAGCAGATCCCATTCTTTCATTCTTTCTTTCGCTCTTGCTTACTCTCTGATCACCTGGTGGTGATCAGCAGGTCGGGCTCAGTCCGACCTGCTGTAGCTGGTCTGTTAGCTGAAAGGTTAACTCCATATTTCCTTTGTCTGTTTGTTAAAGCTGTGGCCTACATCTTGGGTAGAGCTAAGTTTATGGCCCTTTGTCCCACAGGCTCTTAGTTGAGTCCCCTGGATTTAGAGCCACCTCCCTTTTAGAACACACCTCACCTCCCCTCCCCTCCCCTACAAAAGGGGGAGCTGTCTGTTTGTCCCTGATCCACTTCGTGTTTAAATTTCACATATTATTGTTTTCGGAGATTAGTACTAATTAGTTGCATGCTTTAGAATAGATGGAAATTATTGACAAAATGTTTTGGCTGTAAGGTTGATCTATTTTCTTTATAAATTTCCCTTAGCTTAAAGGGGGGGGTATTATGCAAAATTGACTTTCTGAAGCTTTCTGAACCTGTCTTTCTCTCATTAAAAACATGCCTGAAGTGTTGCTCTGACCCATTCACTCATGTTAGAGTCATCTTTGAGTCTCTTCTGTTAGCTCTCGGGGTTGCTGAAACGCCTTTTCCACCCAACTCCTCATCTAACCTTACGTACTCAGCCAAGAGCCTCTCCCCTACAGAGCTCCCCTACCCCTCCCCTATGGATTCTCTCTGGTTCTTCAGAATCCTCACTTTCAGTGTCGGACTTCGGATCATTTGAGTATGGTGTTATGATATCCTGTTTTTCCATTGTTCCCCAATGTAATAAGACAATGTTATTTTCATAAATAATGAAATACATCTCACACAACTTATGTAAACAACGTCAGAGTCCGACTCCGTGCATGCTGCGATGATGCGGTAAATTTCTTTAAGGTGGATTTGGATATATGATGGCCTTTTAAAAGATTTAAGGTGACAATTTTATTGGAGTGTGCTATAGAAGGGTAATATGTGCCTGGAAGAAGCATAATACCCCCTTTTAAAGAGAAGTGGTCTGTGTTTAAATGGTGTATATGTACAATTATTGTCTACATATGAATTAACACCTTCAAGAAGAGACTGGATGTCTGGTCTTCTAATACAGAAGTGGTGCCCCGAATATTAATCAATTAAACTTAAAACTCATCATTAATTATCCATCCATCCATTTTCTATACCCGTCCATTCTAATGCAGGGTTGCGGGGGGCTGGTGCCTATCTCCAGTGGTCAAGAGGCGAGAGGCGGGGTACACCATGGACAGGTCGCCAGTCCATCTCAGATCAATAATTATATTAATATAAAATTATTGATCATAATCATTGATGGTTATGTAAACCAGACAAAAACTCCCTCACTTTGTGTCACAACACTGTTCTATGCTTCATGCTTGGTCAGTTCATTGTTAGGTTTGGTTGATTTTAGTTACATGCTTGGTGCACTGCAACCAAGTGAGATTTGGGAGCAGGTTGAGCTCGGTGTTCGGGTGCTGGCTGGATTTGGCCCGGAGATGCCGTCCATCCGCTGGATGTTGGCTGAACTGGGGTGGCGCCAGCGCATGTTGGCCATTCGCTGGCCATCGCCCATGCCGCCTGGCAGCCCTCATCAGCCGGTCCCTGGTTGGGTCCCTGCTGGGAGGTGTGGTGCCCTCCATGCCCAGGGCTGGATCCGCCCTGATGTCGCTGGCTCCCCCGGACCCGTGCATTGTAGCCCCTGGATATTCCCCCAGGGCTCTCCTCTGCTCCAGTCTTGAGGGTGTGGTCACCCCTTCGTTGATCCGGCTGGGGCTCCTGTGCTCTGGGGGTCCTTTGTGTTTCTATGGCTCCAATCTCCTTCATGTCTGCGTCGATTCCTGGGAGGCGGATCGATGGCTCCTCACACCAGCTACTGAACATTCGTATGGAGAAACTTAACATGCACCAGCATGGTCATACACAAACACACAGGTGTGGGGATTCCGGTGTTTACAGAAACATTCTTGGGCTTGCGTTACTATTACTAGATCTTGTAATAATCGTTACCATGAGCTTTTCAGTGACGTTATTGTATTCATATATGTATTTGTGGGTTGTGGTCGAGTAGTTGGGACTGCACATTGGCACAGTTGGTAGCACTGTTGCCTTGCAGCAAGAAGGTCCTGGGTTCAATTCCCAGCCTGGGGTCTTTCTGCATGTTCTCCCTGTGCATGCATGGGTTCTCTCCAGGTACTCTGGCTTCCTCCCACAGTCCAAAAACATGACTGTTAGGTGAATTGGTTTCTCTAAATTGCCCTTATGTATGAGTGTGTGCGTGTATGGTTGTTTGTCCTGTGTGTCTCTGTGTTGCCCAGGATGTACCCAGCCTCTCGCCCCAATACAACTGTAGATAGGCACCCTCCCCCAACCCTGCATACGAATGACAGGTACAGAAAATGGATGGACGGTTTGTGTAGTTCTCAGTTTGCATTGTTTGATATGTTTTGTTGTTTTTTCCCTCTCTGTCGTCCTGCTGGTGTGGAGGGAGAATGTGATATTTTCTTTGTTCCCCTTCCTCTCTTGTATCTTCAGCTCACCCTCTCCCTCTTAACCTGTTCTTCCTACCTCTCTTCATATACTTTATTTCTTCCACTTTATTTTCCGTCTTCGCGTCTCAGGCGCATCAAAAAAAAAGAAGAAAAAAACCACAGTAATTTCAATATCAAGTGGAGTACTATAGCAAAAGCTGTAGTGCTCCACTTGTGAAAGTAAATCTGTCGGTTCTTCTACTTGGTACTCAGACACCAATTCTGAGCTCCACACTGCTGTACAGGACACGTGTTAAAAAAAATAAAAATACATAAAAAAACTTGTTCATGTCTCTAGTCCACAGTGGGTTGAAACAACTTCCTTATAAAGCCTTTAAAGATACGCAATAAAAATGTCTAAATCAGAGAATAAGATCAGGCAAACAATAAAAGTAAAACTGGAAGTAAAAATGTCAAAACTAAACGGAATATAAAACAATATAATTATTCACTGAGTGATGAATACACACCAGAGACATGTCTGGGTGGAGTCTGGACCCGGTCAGATGTCCTGATCCAGGTTCTACCAGACACTCTGGACCAGATGTGAATCTCATTATTTATCCCCAGTGATAAAATCATTATTTCACAATAACACAAACCCATTCATACCAAAAACCTCTGTCCTATAGCTTCCACTTTTTCTTTTGATCAAGACATTGTATAATGAGGACAGATATTCAGAATTTATGTATCGCTATCACAAATATCAATGTATTGATTCAGTTTAAATGTTCACACATCACATCATTATAATTACTGAGCCCGTTTTACTTGTACTGTCCACTTGATGGCGCAATAGAGCGAATGAAGCACCATGCAGAATAAGCTCATGAGTGGACATGGAAAGCTTCAGTGCATTGCCACGCTTCATGACACCATCACTACTAAACGAAGAATGATATTAATATGAAATATTTTAATAATTAATGGGCAAACTTGGATGAAAAGACGGAGAAGTGTAGTGATCAGACAACAAGGAACAGAGCAAAGATGGGTAAAGCACTAAGCAAGAAAGTCAAATAAAGAAATAATCGTTCTAAATGCATAATGACAATAAATCAGAAACCAACACAGGAGGATAAAACTACAAATGATGAGATCCAAGTAAAGAAATATCAAACCAAAGCACAAATAAAAATTCAAGGTAGAAGCACAAAAGAATCTGGAGTCCTAACATAAATACAACCCAAAAACATCCCATAACCGGGAACCTTATATCCCCATAATAAATAAAGAACAGTAAAATATTTTTACAAATCATACAATAAAAGTTGCAACAATCATCTAGCAGATGTTTAATAAACTGGACTTTCTAAGGCTGTGTGAGCCCCGAGTTCTAAAACTGGAATGCCAGGAGGATTAATGAAAGTTTAAAAAAATATATAATTAATACAAAAGTAGAATTCCACCAAATTACATGTTTGGTCATTACATGGACCTCTTCCCAAAACTTAACTCATGACAGCAACTTAGCATTACATAATATTATATGGAAAATATGTGACTATATGATTGGCAAGGATTGGGGGGTGTTTCTAATTTAATATTCAGCATCCCCCATCATCGGTACTTAGGTTTTGATTAAAACCTCTGACACACCTCTGGACCAGTGGCTCCATCTGCTGCCCTGTAAAGGAATCTGTTAACCCCTCCCTGTTGCTGGGTTGATCTTCCATCTTTGGGGTTCTTAGGCTCATTCTACCCTACTGTGACTGATTGGAACATCCTGAAGGCCTGAGGTTTGATCAGATTCTATAATATTACTGCATTAATGCTGCTGAGCAGTATGATAGAGATTCATGTTATATGGATCATAACCAGCATAAAAAGAAGCAAAAACAAACCAACTAAAACAACTCAGTGTTAATCGCAGATAACCTGTTCCTCAGCTGATCAAAACATTATGATCACAGTCGCAAGAAGCCAAAATCTGACCTGACTTAGATACTAATAATAATAATAATAACAATAATAATAAAACAATTAAAAGAAAACATTATTTGGCCAAAGATGAGGGGATTTTGCCAAAGAACCTCTACAATTTTAGAAAAACTTCACATATTTACAAAAAGAAACTCTGATATTTGTCAGAAGTTGTAACAATGCAAGAAACAAATTTCCTGATTAAATGCACCAACTATATTATAGTTAAGTAAAGATATTTTTTGACATTGTAAATGTAAATTTGCATTAAAAAAATATCCAAAAGTTAGCTGAGCTTTTAGTGTCTGCTGGGGTGACAGAAGTCCTCTAAGGTGGAAGAGGTAAATGAATGAGCATCTGAATATTTTCCAGAGTGTCGATGGAAGAAGCGGACTCATTTTCTGGATCAGAACAAGAACTCCCGGCTTCAGGCTCACCATGAACTGGACCCAGAGTACACCCCTGAGGAGCTGCATCGAGTCTGGACCCGGTCACATGTTCTGATCCAGGAACAGAGCCCGGTTCTAACACTGACACTCTGGAAAATATCCAGATGTGCATCTCATAAATGTACTGCTTCTACCTTTGATGACTTCTGGTATTTATTGGCATAAATGTCTGACTTTATGATCTCAGAATAAATTCCTGATAATTCTGTTGTTGTAAATTCTTTGTTGTATTATTGTTTATTTTTGCCTTCAATCAGGACTTTTTCTGTTACATATTTACGACATTCTGACAGAGAATATTCATGTTTTTGTTCCTGTAAATGTGTGAACTAAACTAAAACAGTTCTGTTTATCCCCTGTCTTCTCCATCCAGGAGAACAAAGTAACCATCCTGGATCTGAACCCATTCTGGGATGGACGGTAGCAGAGGTTTCTACAGGGGAGCCAATCATCTCTAGAGCCTCCAGGTTACTTCCAGAGACCTGGTAACGAGCGATTCCTCTGATCCAGATGTGAAGCAGCTAAAGGTTGCAGGAGAGGAGATCTAGAGGACGGACTTAGGCATCCTGGTTTTCATAGTATAGAGGTCAGTTCCAGACTGTAATTGTTCTTCATGAGGCTCTCTTCTCCAAACCTTCCCTCCAGTCTACTGAACACTCTTCTTCTGTAGTGACTGATAACAGCAGTGGAGCTGATTGGACCCTTGGTTCTGTGTTGGGCTTCTGGTCTCTTCCTCTGAATCTGCTGAGTAACAGCCGAGTTTTAATGTTGTTTTCAATCAATTGCCCAGTTGTTTCGTCTCCTGCTCCAGATTCTGGTCCTGAAACCAACATCAAGCTTCTGGCAGAACTCCTGATTTCTGGGCACAATTTAAATCTTTTGGTTTCCTGCAACAGTCCAGACAGTTTCCTTCAGGTTAAAGGTCAGCGCCAGTCCAGATGCCTGATTCCGACCTGATTTATCTGCTCCTAAAGCGGTTCTGGATGGTGTGATGTTGGTGCTGTAAGAGATCCACAGAATGCACAGAGCTTTAAAAGATAATGATGTTAGCTGCTCATTCCACCCTGAAAGAAAGAAGAACTAAAAACCCCAAAGTTAGATAAAAGTTATTTCATCCTACGGAGGCAGAGATGGAGAACGAGATAACTGATGAAAGAACGAGGACGTTCTCCTGCTAGTAGATTAATCAGAACTCCTGCATCAGTGAGGACAGAGGCTCCTCTTTATATGGACAGAGGCTCAGATCTCTTCTTCTTCCACAGAGTTAAAGAAGTCACTGCAACAATCACCACGGCAACACAAGACAGGGACGCAATCACTCCAGGAACCATTCTGTTCTTCTCATACGTGTTCCCTCCGTCCTCGTTCCCAGGGTTCCGGCTTTGTTTAACAGGCTGAACTGGAAAAGAGAAGCATGAGGGAGAATGAGTTGCCAGGTTGGTTGGGAAACCCCCAACCTGGGGGTCCGACCTCCTAAAGAACAAACATGTGTTGTCTCATCCAGAGCAGGAAGAACAAATTACTATCTCCTTGTAACATTTTCTAGAATCTTCAGGAGGCTTGGTAGGGACCCATGAGGAGCTCCAGAGTTGTTTATCTGAGTATGAAAACTTCTGGGCTTAAACGAGCTGAATGTGGAAAACTGGAACGTTTTAGATCCTCCCCTTCAGCACCACTGACACATCCTGACTTAAATAAGTGGGCTTTTTATTAATTTTTAGTCAAATCTATTTTCCTGATTAAATAAGTACAGTGGAGCCCCATCTCATCACTGTTTAGTGTTCATTCATTTTACCCCAGACTGCAAATTTAAAACGGATCTTATAAAGCTGGAATACCTCGGAGCAATGCTAGCTGACGCGCTATTCGCTGAAGTCATCAAACAATCCAGGAGCGCCATTTATGTTCCCAGCTCCTGATTGGCTATGACCCTATGAGCAGAGATGAATAGGACTGGAGATGTTAGCTTCTACTGTAGAGCTATGAAGTTTTCCACTGTGTTTATTAATGCGTATTAATGTGGAGGAGATATCATGTATTTGTTTCTGGCTCAGGTCAGAATACACGGGGTCCACTTCACATCTATGATGTTCTCTCTTTCTCTGTGTGAGATGCAACGTTTGATGGATGATCAATAACCCGGTTTAAATACACAAAAAATCACAATAAAACAGTTTTAATGTGATTTTACCCCTAAATAATAACACTAACTAAACATGGAGGCTCATTTCTATCTAGGTAATTATAATAATTAAAACTGTTACATAAAATCTATTTATTGAAGCTGGAGGAAAATCAGAGGAACCACCTGATGTGGCCGAACTGTAAACGGATTATAGATGTAATCATCAGCCCAAACAGCTGAACGTTTAGCCAAAACAGATTCACCTCGTTAAACAGGGCGAGAGCTGCTTCTCAGAGTTAACCTGATCAACAACATATTCTACTGTAATATCTGGATATGATTGTGTTTTAACGCCTGACTGATCTGGGTCTAGTTCAGCATCTAACCTGCTGGCTGCTCTGGAGTCACATTGACGTGACGACGCTTTCAGGAACTCAGAGATGCAAATATTTTATACAGAAGGAAGCCAGAGAAACACGCGAGTCAAATATTAGTTTGACATGTAGATATATGATTAACTTCAGCTGTTTCCAATAACAACACAGACCTTGTAATGCTTCAGCGATGGGTTCTTCCCAAACATGATTTCCTCCAAGTTTGGTCACTTCAGCCTCACTTCCTGCAGGTGGGAAACAAACAGCTGGATTCAGAAGTCATTTAATGCTTTAGCTGCACAAACTCACTGTGAACCCTGACAGGTTGCTTAGCAACAGCCGGGTTCACGACCTATCAGGTGGGAGGAAGTCAGACGTCAGAATAAAAGCTGAATAACCAGTTCACTGTGGGTAGAAGAGGAGGTTAAAGCTGTAACATTCATCAGGTAGGTGGGGAGGTTTAAAATGTTCTTTTAATTGATTTTTCCATTATTCCTTCCTTCTGTCTGATGCTGAAAGCTAACGGAGGCATCAGAGAGGAGATGTTGACCTCTGAACCCACAGAGGGAAGGTTGGAACCACTAACAGCATTTAGTTAACGAGCTTAGATGTAGCAGGTTTAATGAGAAGAGAAGAGGTCCTACCAGCTGCTGGTTCAGGTGTTACCATCTCCTGGTCTTCTCCATCCTCGTCTCCCGTCTCCCTGGTTTCTCCAGTCTGGGTTTCCTGGTCTCCTGTGAGCTTCTCAAAGCGACCTGCAGAACAGAACCAGGTGTAAGTCCGATCCATCGGGTAGGAGATGACTGAGGAACATCATCTACTGATCTCAGACCAGCTGCTTTCTACAGAGCCTCATCATCAACATCTGATCTGAGATGACCCAGAACCAGGAAACAGCTGGAGGTTCTGGTCCAGAGACAAACAGACTCACCTGGAGGAGGAGGGGGAGCTACTTCCAGGCGGACGTTGTTGATGAGTTTCTTCTTGCGGTTTATCCCGCTTTGAGCAACTCGACACTCATAAGCCCCGCTGTCTCCCGTCCTCACGTCCTTCAGGACCAAAGACACGTCTCCGTTCTTCATGTCCGCCAGAGCCACCCGGTTCTTATAGGAGTGATGCTGGTTAAATGGATCGATCTGCTCGTCTCGATACAGAAGAACATAATCTGAGCCCAGATCAGTTCTGCTCCACTCTACAACTAAAACAGGGTTCCTGCTGGTAAGATGACATGGCAGAACAACAGTCTGTCCAGGTTCAGCTGTGATCTGGTCCTGATCTGTAGGAGACACAGAGACAGGAGGATTTACATAGATCTGTAGAAAGTAGAGCTTCTTAATCTGGTGATATGATCATCTGTAAAAAAAAAAAAAAGATAAAAAAAAAAAGAACTTCTTGCTATATTCAGTGGAGGCTGTTGATTGATCTCTGGTTGGAAGCTTTTCATCAACTACTTTCTACTGAAAGGCAACAATAATCATACCTTCATATATTTGTAAAAATAACTTTTATTTGCATTTATAATCCTCAGGAAGGGCAGTGCACAAAAATTGGAACAATTGATTTTAATTCAGAGTGCTATTTATTAATAAAATCTTAAAAGAGATGGTTAATAAATCCCAAATTATATTTAGGCAAGGCAAGGCAATTTTATTTGTATAGCACACTTTCAACAACAGGGTAATTTCTACCTGAGACTAATTTCACTTTAGTTGGAGCAATGGTTTCAATGATGGCTGAGATTTTCGCAAGGAAATTATCTACCAGCTTGTTTACTGAGTTTGAGTTGGGAGATGAGGGGGATGCGGTGGAAGGGTAAATATGTTTAAAAGTTTCAACTGAGCTGTCCCCTAGAAAACGCTTTTTTATAGTGGTCTTACTGTGGCTGGATAATTTAGCAGAGATGGTACTTTCAAAGAAAATACAGAAATGGTCAGATAATGCAATATTAATTACCGAGATGTTGGATGTAGTTAAACCTTTGCAAATAATTAAGTCCAAAGTGTGTCCTTGATTGTGTGTTGGTTGTTTGACATGCTGGATCAGGCCGAAGTTATGGATGTTTTTGCTGGTCTATCTTGGGGGTTGTCGGTATGAATGTTAAAGTCCCCCACAATGATTAGTTGGTCATATCGATACATATTACAGAAAGAAGGTCATTGAAATCATTAAAGAAGTGAGAGTTAAGTTTTAGGGGTTTAAATAAACTTAGAAATAAAGCTTTGTTAGGCACGTTTGTCTGGTTGGCTAGGTATTCAAAAGGATCAAATATGCCCAGAGAAACTTTTTTTAAAGTTCATTGAGTTATGAAGAATTGTGGCTACACCTCCACCTCGTCTGTGTTTTCTGCTCTCACTTAATAAATTGTAATTTGGAGGGGTAGATTCCATCAACACAGATGTTTCCTTATTTACGTCTAGCCACGTTTCTGATAAAAAAAAAAAGGGCATGTATATTATGTTCAGTGATGAAGTCATTGATTAGAAATGACTTCCCGGATAGAGATCTAATGTTTAATAAAGCTAACTGAAGTAGTGTGATGATGGGCAGCTGAACCTTCTGACAGGTTATCAATTTGAGATTTAGTTTAATATGAGAGCGTGTGGTTGACGGTTTATGTTTCCTGATGCTGATAAGCAATGGAATGCTAAACTTAGGGATGCCGGACAAGTTCTGGGAGATGGTAGGGGTAGATTTACTGCCCAGTTCCTTCAAACATCAAATATCTGTAATAATCAGTGGGGGGAAGCTCCTAGGCTTATTGACACTAGTCCCAGGGATTTGGTGTAGTCTAAGTTTAGGTGTTAATTGTGTCCCAAATTTGATTTGCTCTTTCAGTCTGTCTGTAAAGTTTCTAAATGGAGACTCATTTGATGTGGCTGAGTCACAGGAAGATGAAGACTTAATCTCTGATGGTTGTTTATCTCTTATGGCCTGTGGTGTCATCATAACTTGAGGTTTTTGTTCTCTGATAGCCATGGGCGCCTCAAGGTCAGCTTTTGGGAGCAAGTGTTTTGCTTTCTGATTTTGATAAGAGAAGATATTTGCTGCCAGCAGTCTCATTCCGGCCTTGTTGAGATAACGTTGGTTTTCTTTGAACAGATGCTTTTCACTTCCAGATATTTTGAAATTATTCATATATGTGAACGATATCTCAGTGAATAACAAGCTTTTCCAGTGTAGGGTTTTGGTCCAAGATTTTCAGGATTTTTTCTGATATTTCTCTCACTGTATTTTTGTAGCGGCTATAAACTCTGGTGTTCTTGCTACAAAAAGCCTAAATTCCATTGATTGATCCGTCTTGTATGATAACAATCTTTGCTGAGGGGGCTCTTACTTTATTATGTGTCTGTTTGATGTGGCTGGGTTTCAACTGGTGGCTTTGAGTTTGACTGGTCCCGGGGGCTGCGTCTTTTTTCGGGGAACTCATGGCTGTGAATATGTTTTTCAGCCGGATTCCAAGTGGAGTAATTTCCCTGTGCTGGAGTTTCTTTTGTTTATTCTTCCTCGGAGAACAGGCAGGGGTTGATGATTCTGTGGGCAGTAAAGCCGGCCAGTGTTCATTAAACTGTGAGTGGGGTGTTCTTCCCGTTAAGTGCCTGTTGGCTGAGGGAGTAGCTTTGTCCTGTGTTTTCTCTGTGACAGGGTTAGACCGCTGTAACACCGGGCTGCCAGGTTGTTCCTCCCTGTGTGTAGTCATCAGTAAAGTTATGTCGTTTCTATAACCAGTGTTGAGATCAAAATTAATTTCCAGACTTCGTCTCAATGTCTTCCATTCTGTGGAGCAGTTTCTCAAAATCCTCATCTGAGCAAAATGCCATGTTGATAATCCACAGTCCATGAAAAAGTAATCCAAGAAGAGATCCGGTCCAATAGAGTAACTCCAGGGGCTGGGTGCATAAAGTAACTAAGAGAAAAGCTCAGAAAAGAAAACAAGAAAAGCAAATAGAAAAGCGAATAAAGCGAGGGATCAGGAGAGACTGCTGCTTCTCCTTCAGTAGGAAAAAAGAATAAATTCAATATACAGGAAAAATACAGGAAATAGAGCAGCTGCTAATGAGCACAGTGGTGTCTTTCAGGTTCCTAGGATCCACCATCACACGGGACCTGAAGTGGACCTCCCACATTAACTGTATAAGTAAGAAGGCCCAGCAAAGGCTGTACTTTCTGCGTCAGCTCAGAAAGTTCATCCTGCCTCAGGAACTGCTGACCATCTTCTACACAGCAATAGTCCAGTCTGTCCTGACCTCATCCATCTCTGTCTGGTTCGGATCCGCCACCAGAAAAGACAAGGACAGACTGCAGAGAACAGTCAGGTCCTCAGAGAGGATCATAGGTACTGATCTTCCCTCCATTCAGGACCTGTACCAGTCCAGGGTCAAGAAGCGGGCCAGAAAAATCACCACAGACCCCTCACACCCTGGCCACAATCTGTTTAGGCTCCTCCCCTCAGGCCGGCGTTACAGAGCGTTGTACGCCAAAACCACCCGACACAAGAACAGTTTTTCCCCCAGGCTGTCGCTCTGATGAACTCTGTGTAGTCACAGAGTGTGAGTCCATTCACATAACAATAAACTATAACTCTGCCCTGCTGTACATACTCACTGTAAAATAACCCCGGTTTGGTGTATATATTATCCTTTATTATTCATTTGTATTTATTTCACTTATTTAAGTTCTGTACTGGAGAGAAAAGTTGCCGGAGTCAAATTCCTTGTATGTGTCATACTTGGCCATTGAAGCTGATTCTGATTCTAATACGGTTGTTTCATAATGTTTAAGATATTATTGGCTTTTTAATGATTTAATAATGTAATTATAATAATTATTCTTTCAGTCTGACTTTTTAGTGACAGATTTAGTGAAATTAAAACCAAATTAAAAAGACAGTATCCAGCTAATCCCAGAATTATTCATACTGCTGCCATATTTAGGTGTAAATTAATCTGTTACTGTGTTACCAAGCTTCTCCTGACTGGCAATAATATCAGACTAAAGATTAGGGTGATGGTAAAGAGGTTTTCCAACCCGGATATGTTCACACTACAAGCAAAAGCGCATCGAATCTGACTTTTTGCCCATATGTGACCCATAACTGAAAAAAGGTCTGTCTTGATATCCGGATATGGTGGATAAACTCTGTCATTGAAGTCCTTAACAACACAACTCCAGTAGAGACTGTGGTTCCGACTCTGGATCAACATAAACCTCTGTAAGGAGGTAGCAGACAGAGCTCCACAAAAAGACATTGTTAAAATGGGGCCTCTCTTTTCTCTGTGTCCTTGTTTTTCTAATTTGTCAACATTTTGTTGATTCCAACTGTGCATTAATTGCCAAACTGCTGCACAAACACTATCTGTAGCCTCCATTTTTATTTCCATATTTGCAATTGATATATGGTTTGTGATAATCTGTATGATATAGGCTTGATAATAATTTGAAGAAAATAACGCAACATAACTGTGCTGCACTGAATGTAAAGTGAAAAGTTATGTAAATGAAAATAAATTATTTTTCAACAATTTTATCAATCTCGTTTTGTTTGTTTTGCCAATATTATAATGACATACAACATGTTATACTGTTCACATAGTTTTTATTTTTATGTTGCTGAACATGAAACTACAATAATTTTTTTTTATCGCTATAGAAACTCTCCATGGCATATTTTCACTTGCAAAAGCATGCTCAAACTGATCAAGCTCCTATGACTTTACAATGACACTGTGTTACTATCTATAACTGACTTTGTGTTGTTTAAAGGTGACCAGATTAAAGCATAAATAGTACAATTCAGCACATAGAATACCTTAGAAAAGTGATTGTTCCCTTGCCAAAAAGCAACTATAACATCCTGTTTACCTATGAAGGACTAAAATTACCTTATTATTGACGTTATTGTACCCATCACAGCATACTGGGTCCTTCGGATCATCTTAAATACCCCCAATATGGCAAAAAATGACAATTTGACTTGCCAAAAATTGATTATAGCATTCTGGTTACGTATGAAGGACTAAAATTACTTTATTATTGACGATATTGTACCCATTACAGCATACTGGGTCCTTTGGATCATCTTAAATACCCCTTGACTTGACAAAAATGATTTATAGCATCCTGGTTACCTATGAGGGCTTTAAAGTTGCCTCACAATGACTATTTATTTCTTGATGTGGTTGTACACATCACAAGACAATGGATCCTTTGCATCATTTTAATTATTTGACATTACATTACATTAACATAAGATGTAATGAACTTTAGGATAAACTGATGTGATTGTTATTTTAAAAATCCATTAAAGATGTCGCTAAATGACTTGGTTTTTATTTGGTGTGCTTTTAGTAGTTAAATAGTTTCTTTTAATGCTTTAGTATTTTTAAAAGAAGGTCCTTGTAATTATTGTTTTGACAGGAAAAAGTAGTTCAGACAGAATATTTTTAAGTTTATTTGAAATGTTGGTTAAATATTAAGGAATAATTTATTTGCAGTTGACTTCTTAAAGCTGTCTTTCCTTTTTGTTTCCATTTTGCCTTTTTGAATTTTTGTCAAACAGAAATATATGTTATTAGACTCACCAAAAGGAAATATGAATCAAATGGTTTTAATGTTAATAAAGATTTTAAATAGTTTTCAACATCCCATTTATGATTAAAACAGGTTACTTTTGACTTGATACTCATTTTCTATTGTTTTACTGGATGATTGGACTGATTTATGTATGCATCATCTCCTGTCAGAAAGAAGCTTCTAGATTAATGGAAAATATAGTTCAAGTCTAAACAAGCCAGGGGTGTGAATACTGAATAGTTTCTTGTAAAACGAAACGAAACGAAACGAAACTAAACTAAACGATCTCCCCCAAGTCTCAAAGAGACAAAAACAATCGGGTTCTTTCGGTTTACATTTAAATCTCCACTCATATTAGTCTATTTGCTCTGTTTTTGTATTTTCTGCACCCAGTCTAAGAAGAGGTTGTAATGTTTTGCTGCGGATCCGAGCAGCCAGGCCAGCAGCTTGTTAATCTGTTTAAATGACGCAGTGAGACTTACCAGCATAAACAAGGACATGAAATCCAGCAGGAAACAGAGCGCAGAGGAGCCAGCTGGCTGAAGCCATTGTCCAGAAACCTGGAATACAGACAGAAACTGTTACATAAGCCAAATAAAGATAGTAAAAACTAAAACTGTAGTATGTTTATCCTCTAAATCAGACCTGCAAACTGTAGACGTCAACAGCCAAAACCCAGTCTATTTGGGAAACGCCTTCTTCTAGGGCGTTTCTAACCAGATCCATGAGCGTCACCAGAGGGCGCTGTTCGCTTCTAAACGAGACGTTCTGGAGCAGAGGAACATCTCAAAGATGCATGGCAGCAGCAGCAGGCCCGATGATGATGATGAGGGGGTCAGTGTGTTTAATGTTAGCATGGCTCTTATCCTGTCAGAAATTAAATAGTCTATAACTCTTGGTCATGTAGTTAGTTCAGATGTGTCCAGCTCTGGTCCAGGCTGACAGGACAGGTTCTGCAGAGATCTGTTACTGAACCCTTACTTGGAATCAGGTGAGTTGAAGCAGGGAAACAGCCTCACCTGTCCTTCAGGTGAGCAGCTACAGAATACCTCAGCCAAGTGCTCCTACTCAAGGTTCAAATCTGTAAAGCCCGCCTACTTACATTTCCAGCCAATAGGATAAATGTGTGACTGTGACATCAGTCGTTCGCAGGCAGATCTAAGTGGAAACTATCTGGTGATTAAATATGAGAACTGCTTTTTCCTCACATTGTCTGTGTTTTCCAGTGGAGCAGAATAATTCCAGATTCTGAGTGGAGATATCTTCTTTATCAGCCTGATGCCTCCTCTGATCCGTGGAGCTGCAGCCTCACTGAGGACATCAGCTTTCAGCTCCATAAGAAGCCACACTGTCATCCACTGGTGTCCTGGATCCAAACCCACTCCTGGTTTCATGAGAAGGTGAGATCATCCTCGGTAAAACCCGGAATGGATCTGAGTCAGGATAGGACTGAATGCTGCTGCTGCTGCTGCTGGGTAAAAACCCTGAACTGAACCCTGTAACGATACATGAGTACTGTAAATAAATGGTATTTGAGTTTTTTGATTAGCTGTGTTTTCATTTACGTAAGCCTACCTGTGGTTATCGGTGTTGTGACCTGTTTATGTAGCAGAAGTGGTTTAAAGAAGAACAACACACTACAGAGACTCAAATAGACAGGAAGAGGAGGGGGGGGGGTGTCATCTGGTTTCCAGGAACAAAACCCAAAAACATGTAAAAACTGCTGAAATCAGTCAGAGCTGCAATGACGGAAACATCATTTCCCTGCCTAGTCTGTAAGTAGAGAACCGTCTGTTTAATTTCATTTAACCTGAAGCAGTTCCAGAAGAGAGGAGAAACTCTGTTAACATGAGCTAACCTGGCAGGAGCCGTGCATTTACACAGAGGATGAGATAAAATAAGAAAAGAGAAGAGAAGCTTCATCTTTTAATATCAGGGGTGCTTTTACAAGATTCAAGACAAATGAAAGGCGCCATCGACTCTGTGAGGAGAAGAACAGGAGAACAAAACTATGTAGAAAATATAAAACAAAGTTATTGGTCATTTAGAAGGAGGAACTGTTACTGTTTCTATATCCTGCACATAAAAGTTTGAACCAAATTATTGAGGTTAACTTGAATCTGCTCTAACTCAGGGAGGCAGCATAATAAATAATAACTGTATAAAGGGTTAGAGTGGAAACAAACGGAATTAATATAGTATCTATCTATCTATCTATCTATCTATCTATCTATCTATCTATCTATCTATCTATCTATCTATCTATCTATCTATCTATCTATCTATCTATCTATCTATCTATCTATCTATCTATCTATCTATCTATCTATCTATCTATCTATCTATCTATCTATCTATCTATCTATCTATCTATCTATCTATCTATCTATCTATCTATCTATCTGAGACTGAAACCTATTTTCAGAGTGTAAAACAATAATTGGTTTTCTCGGTCAATCGTGTTGTAATAAAGCTGTAATTATTGTATATGGATATGAAGCTGGTTTTATTTTATGTTACAGTTCTGACCTCACTGCAGGTCTGCCCAACCATTCAAGGTTTGTGAACCTTTATTACAATAAAAACATTGACATTTTAGCAATAGTTGGTCAACAACATCGGCACCTTTAGAGTTCTTCTGATTTAAAGAAACATCGCTAAAATGATTAATAAAAACACTTCTTTTTTTTTTTTACTAAAGCTTGTCTGACTGTGAGTCCCAGCAGATCTCAGTTCTTTGATGAAGAATCTGTGTCTCTGAGCTGTGAGGAGAACAACTCTGCTGGATGGATTGTGATGAGGAACATAACCAGAGGAACCAGGACTCGGTGTGGAGATGGATGGGGGAAACCTGCTGGTTCTACCTGTAACATCACCCTCTACAGACATGACAGTGGAGTTTACTGGTGTGAGTCCAGAGAGGGAGCAGTCTATAGTCGTACCAACATCATCATCACTGGTAAGATCAGACTGTGGAGTTAGTGTTGATGAAGCTGATGTGGAAATGGATGAAATGCTGTAGTTTGTCTCTGTGTTGAGGTGGATCAGTGATCCTGCAGAGTCCTGTCCTCCCTGTGATGGAGGGAGATGACGTCACTCTGAGCTGTCAGACAAAGACCACTCCCTCCAACCTCCCAGCTACTGATTTCTATAAAGATGGCTCCCTCATCAGGACTGAGCCTGCAGGTCACATGACCCTCCACCAGGTGACCAGCTCTGATGAAGGCCTCTACAGGTGTAACATCAGGGGTCATGGAGAGTCTCCATCCAGCTGGATCTCTGTTGAAGGTCAGCAGCTTCTCTGGTTTTTCTCCACCAGTGAACTGATCAGACGGCCTTTTTGCAACACAACATTCTTCACAGAGGTTCAAAGTGCAGACATGAACCCAGTAGAATGAGTGGAGACACACAGATCAGGGATGGTCTAGTCAAATCAACATTGACACCATGAACTCCCTGCGATGGAAGGAGATGAGATCAGAATCTAAGAAGTTATTCTTCTGTTTCAGACGCCTCTAATCAGACTCTCTGTGCTGCCCAGCGCTCCTCTTCCTCTCTTCTTCTGTCCGTGTTGGTGCCTCTGTTATCTCTGTGTGTTCTGGTTCTACTGGTTCTACTGGTGCTGCTGGTCAGATGCTGTTGTTGCTCCAAGTCAGAAGGTGAGACAAAACGATTTACCAGCCTTCATTTGTTTAGCTGATTAAGGTCGTAGTTCAAACCTGTCAGAGTGAAAATACTTAACATAATTCAGTAGTATTTTTAAACTATTAAAATGATCTTGAATGAAAAGTGTGTTTGCTATGATTCCATGCTGGTTTTGGCTGATTTCAGGTGAGAAAAAGCCAACAGGAGAGGACAGACTCACCTGTGGTGACGTCAGGAGATCAGATCAGCTCCAGGAGAAAGAGTCGAGAATGGGTAATGATTGGCTGGTGACGTGTTCAACTAACCTTTATTAGTCTCACATGGTAAAATAATGTTTTTATTGGTTTTCTGTTAAACTCCAGCTAATCTCTACATGTTAAATTGAATATTAACTATTGTTGTATTCAGCCCTTAGCTAGCCACATGAATCTGTTGGGTTTCACTCTACGGATGATTTGTGGACGTGGTAGTGAGGTTTTTGCCCAGCTAACGTGTCGCTGGGCGCCTAGAAGATCAAGCAAGGACAACACATGAAACTCAGATGTTCTTAGAAACATTTTTAGTTGATTATTGGAGGTGATTATTACATAAATGGTTTATGCTACCTTACTTTAAAGTCAATTCAAATTAAAATATACTTTATTGGTTCCAGAGGGACATAAAGTGTTGTTGTAGATCAGATTATTCAAATTTGTTCTAAGAGTTGTTTAAGATCATGATAGCTGTGGGCAGGAATGATCTCCTGTAGCAGTCTGTGTTATAGCAAAGCTGAAGTGAAGAAGCCTCCGACTGAAGACACTTTGTTGTTGTATGACTGTCTCATGAAGAGGATGCTCAGGGTTGTCCATATTTGTTTTTTGATTTTATGAAGAATCCTTCTTTGCATCATCATCTCCAGATGTTCCACAGTCGTCCCCAGAACAGAACCAGAACCTTCTTTATCAGGTTGTTGAGCCTTTTTAAGTCCCTGTCTCTGATGCTGCTACCCCAACAGATGATGACTAAAGAGATTACACTCTCCACAACAGACTTGTAGAACCTTGAAGGACCAAAGCTTCCTCCAGAGGTCCAGTCTGCTCTGTTCCTTCTTGTAGACGGTTTCAGTGTTCAGCCTCCAGCCCAGTCTGTTGTCCAGGTGAACTCCGAGGTATTAAACCACCTCCACTTCTTCTCCCATTACTTTATTATTAGTTTTTTTTTTTTGGGCAAAATATTTTTATTGTTCTATGAACATTCGCAGTGTGGAATTTGGTTACATGTAAGTTATCTTTATTAAAATTCAGGACATCTATTTACAGTAAAATCAATTATGTGAATGGTAGCTTTATCTTTCAGAGCAGCAATGCAGGCAGGAGGGCTGCTTGACAAATGGGAAATATATCCCAATATTTATGTCACAAAGGTAACATCAGGAGTGTAAAGACCTGCCTTCATCTGCAAGCTTATATTTGCTGCTGGACGTTTTCTGTGATTCAGTTTAGTTTATGTTTAGAAGCACTTGATCCATAACTGGAGAGTAGTAGGAAGTATCAGCGTAAGGATCCCTTTGGAATGTGGTCTGGTCTTCGGACAAGCACAGTGTCATTTACTTGGAACATGGGTACTTTTGCACCAACCCGTCTGTCTGTGTACTCCTTAGTCTTTTGTTGCTTTTGTTTCACTGTCTCTTTCACTTGTGTGGGTGTCCTACTGTTGTTTGAGACAGGGAGTACATGTAGTTTTGTGCGCATCTTTCTGTTCCTCAGTAACTGAAATGGTGTAGCTCCTGTCGTAGTGTGTTGTGTGGCACGGTAGTTCTGCAAGAACTCTGTAACAGTTTGTTTCCATGGTTTGTGCATTTTGTCAGCAGTCTGTAAGCGCTCTTTAAGCACCCTGTTGAATCTCTCAATGGCTCTGTTAGCTCTTGGATAGTATACACTCGAGCGCAGGTGCTTTATCTCCCTCTCCCTCAGAAATGTGGCAAAGGCATGGGAGGTAAATTGACATCCACTGTCTGAAACCAAATAGAAAGGATTTCCTTCCCGGCTAAACACAGTGGACAGAAACTTAATAATTAATGTGTCAGATCCACCACTCTTGGTGTGAGTGAAACAGGAACAATCAAGCAGTCTGTGCCTCTCTTGATAAGCGAGCCATCCACAGCCAGTTCATCTCTTACATTGAAGAATGGAACAAGTTCAATTGACACAGCCTTCCTACATCTTGGCCAGCCTGTCTGTATCTGCTGCCGAAGTCGTGTCAGCTCAGGGCACAGGCTGCTATGAATTCTGTCAGAGACACTGCATGCACCGATTCCTGAAAGACAGCAGCAACCATGTCTGGAACTTCTGAAGCGTCTCCTGTAGTGGGAAGTGGAAGCCTGGAAAGACAATCAGCGGTCACATTTAGTCTGCTTGTGCGGTAAGTCATGTCATATGTTAAACAAAGCAGTCTAGCTGACCATCTGGCAATTCTCAGGCCAGCTCAACCAGTCCCTTTAGACCTGAGGAGAGATGTCAGTGCCTGATGGTCAGTACGCAGCATGAAGTGACATCCCCATAGGTAAGTTCTCCAATTCTCTACTGCCCAAACACAAGCAAGTGCTTCACGTTCAACAGTAGAGAACTTTCTTTCAGAAGGGAAGAGAGTCCTGGATGCAAAGGCGACAGTTCGCTCTGTGTTATCTGGATGGATCTGTGTGAACATGGCTCCCAGGCCATAGTCAGAAGCATCCGTGGTCACCTGAGTAGGTAAGGCAGGGTCGTAAAGTGCTAGAGTAGGGCTCTCCAGAATCAGTCTTTTGATTTCAGCAAAATTGGACTCAGCCTCAGCAGTCCAACTGAACTTAAGGTCAGTGGAGTCTTTTAGAGTGGCATGTAGTGGTTCAACAACAGTAGCAAAATTAGGAATGAATTTACTGTACCATGAAGCAAGGTCAATAAATGATCTCAAGGAACATGTGTCATGTGGAGCAGGTGCATGAGCCACTGCACCGACTCTGTCTTTGTCGGGGTGGAGCCCATCCCTGGATATGGTGTGCCCCAGGAAAGACAAAGATGCCTGACTGAACTTACACTTACTCATATTCAGTTTGAGTCCTGCTTCATTCAAAGCATGCAGCAGCCTTCTGAGGTTGGCATCATGATCCTGCTGGGTGGTGCCATAGCATATGACATCATCAAGATACACCTCCACACATGGGGTACCTGCCAATATAGTGGACATCTTCTTTTGAAATGCAGACAGAGCTGAAGCAAGGCCAAATGAGACTCGGCAGAAGCAAAAAAGACCTTCATGAGTGATAAATGCAGTGATGTCACGGCTGTCTGGGTGCAGAAGCATCTGGTGATATGCAGAAGCTAGGTCAATGGTAGAAAAGACAGCAGCTCCTCGCAGGTTAGTGAGTAGTTCATCCATGTGTGGCAGGGGATGGGAGTCGCAGACAATTGATTTGTTCGGCTCCCTCAGGTCAACACACATGTGGGGCTTTCCTCCACTTCTCCTCTGCGTGACAATAATTGGGGAAACCCATGGCGATGCATCAATGCGTTCAATGATGCCTTTGCTTTGCAAGTCTTTAAGCTCTTCTGTAACAGCCCGTCTTACAGAAAATGGAAGCCTTGCATGTGGTTTTAGTTTAATTTGGTGCACAAATTCTTTTGCACATCCAACTTCCTGAACCTGGACCAGTGGAGCAGACAGCAGTGTAACTGGTACTTCTGGCACACTTTGTGTTGTGAGTGTTGCAGGTTGAGAATGAGAGGAACCACTTAGGCTTGTAGACATTACTTTGTTGCCCTCAATACACATCTGCAGGGCATTGAACAAATTCAAGCCAAGTAAAGCAGCACCTGACCCGACAACCATGAAGGAGCATGTAGCTGAACGTCCTTCATGAATCACAATTGCTTGTAAACAGCCTAAAACTGGAATTTTCTCCTTCGAGTTTGTGCACAGGGTCACAGTAGGCTCAGCGACTTCACATGTATAATTGAAGGTCTTGTAAACACTCACAGGGAGAATAGAAACAGATGAGCCTGTATCCACTATAAGTTCAACATCATCAGAATGTCTATTTGCTTCAACATGTACATTGCAGAGAATTTTATCCTGCGCAGCATCATTCATGTAAAGCACGGTCAGTTCATTTATCAGCACCTGACGTACCTGTCTTTGGCCAGATCTGCAAACTTTGGAAAAATGTCCCACTTTCCACAGGAATTACAAGTAGCTTTAGCTGCAGGACATGTAGGGTTATTTGCAAGGTGGTTGTTAGATCCACAACGGTAGCAGGCGCTACGTTTACCAGCAGTGTGAGCCGCAGTCGCCATTTTCTTCTTTCCCCGCGGCCGGTCGTTGCGCGGCTGCGAGTGAATGGCTCTCACTGATGCAGCAGTAGAGGCAGTAGCAGTGTGGTCAGATAGAACGTCGGCGTTACGTTGTCCAGCTTCAATTTGCAAAGTTTGCATAGTAGCCTTAGCTAGAGTCAATTCCGATTCCAGCAGTAGTCTATCTCGTGTTCGTGTATTGGCAACACGCTCTATCACTTGGTCACGAAGCATCTGATCTTCCATGTCCGTGAATTCACAAGCTGCAGCAAGCTCATGTAATGCAGCCAGAAACTCATTAACAGACTCACCAGATCTCTGTGTTCTCTGTCGAAATTTGTGACGTTCTGCAGTCACATTAACTTTAGGAACAAAGTGCTTTTTCAGTCCCTCCACCAACACTAGCTGATTCACGTCTTTTTTCTCTCTGGGACACAGAACCCATTTACTTCCTGAACCGGCTGGACGTTCCCCTCATGTTTAAACTTTCATATAATTGGTGGAGCAGGGTGGAACCTTCAGGCATCAGGAAACAGCACCTAATGATGAGCAGGACCTACAGAGGTCTGCCGTCATCTTCCTGATAACTTGGCAGATTTGAACTTTAATGTTTCTAAGGAAGCAGACAGTTTGAGGCAAATACATCCACAGGTCTGCCTCCATTTAACTCAGATGTTGTGAATCAAGCTCATAAAGCCATGGCATCATATGTCTGGACCTCTCTCACAGTTTAAAGGTTCAGTAATTATAGTCTATGTAAACATCTAAACTTAAAGAAATCGAATATTTACCCATTTGTTTGGCATTTAACAAATTGCTGTTTTGTTAATCTTAACTGAGCTGAAATATTTGCTCTGATTGAAGGTAAATATCTGGTTTCAGTCTCATGTGTTTATTTCCCAGAGAGCGGTCCAGCTACCATCTACCCAACAGTGAGAAGACAAGACAGCAGTTATGGAGAAATAATCATCAAACACACACATGACAAGACAAAGATAAGAGGTACAGCCTCCCTGTTCAGCTTTTTCTGTTCAAACTGTCTCTGCATCACAGTTTAAACCAGCTCGGTCATGTGGCTAGGACGAGTTTATAATTATATTCAGACAGAAGATTTAAACTCATGTCAACCTGGAAAACTTCATTCTCTTCACCAAATCAGTTTATTTTCTAGACGAACTCATGCTTCACCACTTCACCTGACGTCACAGGGTCACAGGGTCACAGGGCGGCAGGGTCACAGGGCCAGCAGTCATTGGGGGTGAGAGGCGGGGTCACAGTAGACCAGTGGTCTCCAACCCTGGCACCCTGCCCTGCATGTTTTAGATGTTTCCCTGCTGTAACCCACCTGCTTCAGATGACTGCAGTTCAGCTGAAGCCTGTTAATCAGCCATCAGGTGAAATCAGATGTGCTGAAGCAGCAAAACATCTAAAACATGCAGAGCAGGGTGCCTTGAGTAGCAGACCAGGGAAACAGTGGTGTAGACAGGTCATCATGTATGATGTGTTGGGTTGATTCTGATCAATCTTCTCTCTGCAGTATGATCCACCCACAGGATGTCTGCTTTCACACCATCATGGTTATTTTACTTTGACTCATTCTGCTGACTTGAATTCATAGAAACCATCAAGTTTCCTTTAAGTCACTGAATGTGGATAAAATCAGATCTGTCTCCCTGCAGCTGGGAGAAAAACTGCTGCTCTCTGTTGAATCCTCCTCTTTCGTTGCCATGGTTCTGACTCCTGTTCTGCTGGTTAATATGGGCTGTCTGGTGTTTCAGAGAGGGATCCAGCTGTCATTTATTCAGCCGTCAGAACAGACGACATCAGTTATGGACAGATAGTCATCAGAGAAAACAGGAAGAGAGGTAAATTCATCTGCTGTTGTTGAGAACTGAACACACCACAGCTGAACACCAGAAATACTAAAAGTTTATGCAGATATGAGCTTTATTAAGATCAAATATGTAACTCTGTGTTTCAGAGCTTCAGCCAGAGCCAGCTGTCATCTACTCCTCCCTGAGAAAGTCTGCAGGCTCACAGTAACACCTCCTCTCACACATGTATGCAGTGATGGTTCGCGATATGACCTGGGTGGCATCACAGGGGGCGGCCAGGCAAAATGGGTAAAAAATAAAAATAAAGGTGCGTTTGCTCTGCTGCACGCTGGTGCTGCAAAGGGAGGAGGGCAGGCCTGAAGTGGCTGGAAGTGAAACAGCATCTAAGTAGCTCGCAAAACAAAACACAAATTCACCATGACAGTATGAGATACATATAATTTGCACCGATGGATTTTCTAAATTATAACATCTATTTCACCAGGCTTTCTGGCTTCCTTGCGGCAGCCTTGGGCTTAGCTATAGGCATGCATCAGATTTTGTAACTAATCAGTTGGTGAAATTAATCATGCTACTAACTGCTTCCAAATAAAGCACATTTCATTCACAATATTGTCAATCCAAGCCCATAATATTAAAATACATTTATTGGGTTGGGTGAATATCACACTCACAAAGTGAAGCTCAGTATTGTTAGCTCTGCCTGTTGCAAGGGCTGTGCGCAGGGGTAGGGGGGCGGTTTGGTACTCTATGTACCAAATTGCAAATCAAAAGTAAATCATTCCGGAATTGCGCCGCTCAAGGTGGCAGCATGTTGGAGTAGCTCTGTTACTTTGGTTCATATTTTTTTCTTTTTTAAAACTTTAATTCTTCCATTTCTGGTAGAAACATTGTTTTTGTGGACAACTGTTCTCTCTGGTTTTGAAGGCTGTGCAGCTGGAAGGATTTTTGCTGATACTTTTTATTTTTGGACATTTGTTATGATGGATAACCATGGCAACAAGGTGGTTTACAACTGGCAGCAGCTGATTAACATCACAAAAGCTCAAATAATACCTCAGCTACAGCCACAAAACCCTGATGAGTTGAAAAGAAGACGCCATAGATCCAGAGCATCCTCTACATCAGACTGTCATACAACTACAGAGCGTCTTCAGTCAGAGGCTTCTTCAGATCTGCAGACTGCTACAGGAGATCATCCCTACCCACAGCCATCAGCATCTACAACACATCTTTGAAGGAACTTGCATAATGAGTTACAACAACATTTAATTTCCCTTTGGGATTAATAAAGTAATTTTGAATTGAATTGAATTAATAGTTCTATTTTCTCCTATTTATATGTAAGTTATTGTGTTTAAGTATGTATGTGTATGTAAATACGTGTAAATGTATTAATGTTTGTCTGAATAAATTCAGTATAGTTCTGACAGTGTATACAGTGACGTGTTAAAGACAAACAAGGCAGGGATTTCATGTAAATGAATCATCTTAAGCTGGTATAGCACCCTCTGCTGTCTGTACCGAGAATAGCACTCAAGTATTGTCGGAGACGTTGTCCTTTTCTGCATCTTCGTTGTTGGCTAGCGATCTGTCTTGTTGTTCTCTACACCTCCTGGTGTTCAAAATCACAAAAAGACCAGATTAGATCAACTGGCCTTGCAATATAAAGCATCTAGTGGCCCAAAGCTGCATTGACTACTAATTACATCGATTATAGAGCACCATTCTGGTGAAATGATCTGGGGCTGACCAATCACAGCAGTGCGCTCTCCGCTGCATTAAAAAAAATGAGGCTGTTCTCCGTCTGTCCTTGTGTAGCCCTTGCGTCGACGGATAATGGCGCTACGTGTCTCTGCGCCTCCGCAGACAGAGAAGCATAAACTAGGCTTCAGTCTTGTGTCTGTGGTTGGTTAGATTGGGGTGGGGCTGTGGGGGCATCAGAGAGGGTGCTCGCCCAGGGCACCAAACAGGCTGGGACTGCCCCTGCAGGTATGTTTTCCTTTGAACGGATCTAATAACAGACATGTGCAGTTATTCTCCAACATCATCTCTAGATAGTTTTTATCTGTAGCCTCAGCTCATGGTACCACAGCAGCAACAGTGTTTCTCTGCACTAATGTTGTCTGTGTGGTCTACAGACAGCTCAAACCTCAACCTCTGAATATTTTAAACTGTGGCTCGTTGTCATCAGAGCTGCAGAGAGAATAAAACCACAGATCCTGCTGAAGGAAGCAGCAACATGGTGAAAAAAGTGTTGCTGCTGAAGAAGTCTGAGGTTTTTACGTTGGTGAGTTACCATGAGAACCATGAATCCATCAACAGTATCAAAGTGAAGCTGCAGCGCTGACATGACTGACTGAGGAACGTATCGGACCTCGATGCTCCATGCAAGCTGTAGGTTCTCTGATCTGTTCCTGGATCTTGTTTTTGTTTCATTCTGAACGAGCTTCAGAAAGCTTCATTCGGCCATCGCTAACTTCCACAGTAGGCCTACTATAGCTTACCATTAAATGTAAATCACATTTAAGAAAAAAAAACATTTACAAGTCTTTTCCCATAACTTCAGCATGCTCAAACAGTCATTGAGTCAAATAGAGAAAAACACAAAAACAAACTATTCGTCAGAATTTACAGTCAGTCAGTTTTCTTCAGTCAATTGTAAACATAAATTTGAAGCTTCAGAAATGTTAAAGTTTCCAATTATCCCTCTTTTCCCCAAAAACATATTTTAACATAAATTTATATTCAATATGACTCCAATTTTATATGACCGTGTTTACAATTAAGTGTACACAATTCAAAACGCTCTAAAAAAACTCATTTAGAATTACACCAACAATTTTCTATTAAATGGATCAATGTTTTCTGCTGCTGAGCCTCATCGCCAATTATAATTTTTAGTCTCTGATATCTCATCAAACTGTCTCTCTGGGAGTGAAAGAAACTCCTAGTATGAGTTCTGCCTCCCTGACACCAAACCTCAGAGCTTTCAGCATTTTTCCCTTTAAAGTTAATAAATCAGGTAATGAAGGAGATGCTGCTGGAGGTTCTCTGTCTCTGATTGGTTGTCAGCAGCAGATCAGTGCAGACCTCCACCTCCACCTATGCAGTTCCACCTGCAGGTGGCTGATCAGCAGGAAGCTGATAATTCTCTCTAGAACATGCTGCCTTCCTACAGATCAGGAAACCAGCAGCAGCAGCAGCAGCAGCAGCGATGAAGCAAACTGTGAGACCGACCTCCAGTCCAGCAGCTCCAGCCTTGGTCCCTCCTTCCTCTCTGCTTCCATCTTCATCTCCTGCAGAACAGAACCAGGTGTTGGTACGAGCTGCCAGGCCGATGAAATACAGCCAACAAGGTTGTAGAAGCTCACCTGATAGAAGCACGTCCAGAACAACGCTGCTGATGGGTCGGGTCTCTGAAGCCCCTCGTTGAGCGACTCCACACTCATATGTTCCAGAATCATCAGTCGTCAGGTTCTCCAGAACCAAAGACACGTCTCCATCCTTCATCCCTCGGTCCAGCAGATCCACCCGCTCCCTAAACGATGGATGCTGGTTTTCTGGGTCAAACTGCTCGTCTCGGTACAGAAGAACATAATCTGACCCCAGATCAGCTCTGCTCCACTTCACAACTATGATGGTCCTGCTGTCAGGAGCTCTGCATGGCAGCACAACGTTCTGTCCACGTTCTGCTGACCTGCAGGAGAGGAGAGGTCAGAGGTCAAAGTAGAGCCCAACAGGAGCTTCGATAGGAGGAGATTCCAAAGAGAGGGAACTGGTCTCTGGTTTGGATCCAGCTGGAGTACACTGGTCACCAGAAGCAGGACTCTCTGAGTCCAGTGTTCATTATGGCCACCATGATGACTAAATCATTTATAAAAATAATTTCATCTCGGATGATTTGTTTATTTTAATGCATTAAACAAATAATTATCAGAGGATTCATCTGTGATCTCAGTGGAACATTTAGAAGGTTTGAAGATTTCACTAAACATGAAACAGGTTTTGTATCTATCTCCAGCAGTAATTTCATTTTAATAAAAACATAACAGAATTTAAAGCCTCAGATGAATTTACTACTACATTATGAACCGAGAGGTCCAAACAGGGACAGACGTCTTCTTTACAGTTTGGTTTCAGATCCTGCAACCTCAGAACATCTAGATTAGATTAAGCTACATGTGAAGCAGAATAGAAACAACCTTTATTGTTCTTTAGAGGGGAAATTCATGTGTTCCAGCAGCAAAGTGTTGTCACTTAGGCGAAGCGATTCACACATTAATATAAATATAAAAACAGAAGTAACAATAACAGACTGTACAGTAACTGTAAAATTACAGCAAAAGAAAATACTGTGCAGATATTAAACATAACAGACTCTGATCCAAAGAAATGTGCGACTGAGTTGGATAATTTGAAAAACTACAAATGTTCCCAGCACCTGGACACCAAGATCTACCAGCTCCTGGGACCAGATCACCCAACCAAGGCCAGCCAAACCCACCAATGAACTGACCAGCCACCCCACAGAACAGGCAGCAGAAAGCGCAAGGCAAGGCAATTTTACTGGTATAGCAACACTTTCAACAACAAGGTAATTCAAGGTGTTTTACATGATTAGAGGATAAACTAAAAACAGCAATAAAACAGACAAAGCATAGAAAGTAAAAACAGCAGTAAAGCAAGAAAAAAAACACAAAACATGATACAACAAATTATTACTCAAAGGCAGCTCTAAACAGACACGTTTTTATTTGTGATTTAAAGGAACTCAGAGTTTCAGCAGCTTTGCAGTTTTCTGGAAGTTTGTTCCAGATTAGAGGAGCTTAAAGCTGCTTCTCTATGTTTGGTTCTGATTCTAGAGATGCTGAGTCGACTGGAATTAGAGGACCTGAGTGTTCTGGTGGGGGTTGCTATAGTAACAGTAGATCTTCAACTTACTTTGGTGCTAAGCCATTCAATGATTTATAAACTAGTAAAAGTATTTAGAAGTCTATTCTCTGAGCCACAGGGAGCCAGTGTTAGGACTTTAGAATCAGAATCAGAAAGGGTTTTATTGCCAAATGTTGGGCAGGTTTACAACATTAGGAAACTGCTGCGGTACTTTGTGCAAACATACGAGAACAAACAGACAAACACTTAAATAAAAATAAAAATATAATATGCTAAACAGATTGATATATGCATGAGTGGAGTTAACGATCGGTGCAAATCAGACAGGTGCAAAAAACCCACAACATGGGTCATGTAAGTGAGCGGGTGGTGGGAACAGTCTTAGGGTTATTGTTCATGAGTCCAACGGCAGAGGGGAAGAAACTGTTCTTATGGCGAGAGGTTCTGGTCCGAATGGACCGGAGCCTCCTGCCTGAGGGGAGCAGGTCAAACAGTCTGTGTCCAGGGTGAGAAGGATCGGCTGTGATCCGACCTGCACGCCCAAGTGTCCTGGAGGTGTACAGGTCCTGCAGGGATGGGAGTCTGCAGCCAATCACCTTCTCAGCAGAGCGCACCACACGCTGCAGTCTCTGTTTGTCCTTGATGGTAGCTCCAGCATACTACACCAGAACTGGGCTCATGTGCTCTACTTTCCTCTTTTGGTGCTCTACTTCTTAGGCAGACCTGTGAAGACACTGTTGCAGTAATCAATCCATCTAAAGATAAACGCATGGATGAGTTTTTCTAGGTCCGGTTGTGACATCAGTCCTTTAATCCTAGAAATGTTCTTCAGGTGATAGAAGGCTGACCTTGTTATTGCCTTTATGTGACCCTGGAGGTTCAGGTCTGAGTCCATTACTACACCTAGGTTTCAGGCCTGATCAGTAGTTTCTAGCTACTGACCCAGACCCGGGAGATATGTCCAGTTCCAAAAAGACTGACCGGCCCCAGAAACGGCGCCCACCCGCTGCCGCTTCCCCAACCCCAATTTCGAGCTTGTTTAGTGAAAAAGATGCCAATTTTTCTAACTGCTTATGTTTCCAGAGCTTTTCTCTTCTTAATTTGAGCTTTCTCTGTTCCATCCCAACTCTTTTCACTGTTAAACAACACTGACAGTGTTGTGTCAAGGTGGGGTGCAAAAAAAAACAACCAAGGGAGGTGGAGCCCAAGAAAAGCAGTGGCAGCATCCTTGATCAACCTACTGGTGCCATGAATGAACACCGAACACCCAAAAAAAAAACAAATTAAAGAACACATGACCCTGCGGCCTAAATATTGGACCGACCCACTGGGAATAATCTAGATCCTTCAGATTATCCACTCCAGCTCTGTCTGGGAGGAACCGGGAGATCGGAGCAGAACCAGATCAGTAGGACACATGTTGTTCAACAGATGTTAGAGGCTTGGAGCTCCTGGAAGATCCTGACCTTCAGGGCTGCAGCAGGAAGAGATGCGTCTGGTTGTCAGTGGAGCAGAGCTGCAGATTATGAAGAGCTTCAACACATCTAGAGGTAAAGTCAGCCTGGAGCTGCAGGAAAACACTGCTGCAGCTGGGAGGCTCCAGGATGAAGGATCTGATCCAGTCACACATCAGTTACCACAACAACAGGAGCTTTATTTCCAACTACAGTCAGTATGTGAACAATATTTACACTGGATTTATGTGCATTAATAAAAACTAGAATTTAAAGTTTAAGATGAGATGGAGCAGCTGTGTCTCTGGTCCTGGTGCCTCTGAAGATGATCTCTCCCTGGTGGACGTCTCCTGTCCTCAGCGCTGAGTAAAGCACACATGTAGAAGTTTCTGCAACAGAAAACAGTCAGATTACTGCAGCTGAAACCACTGAGGTCTTCATCCTACAGCAGCAGGGCAGGTAGAGGTCTTTAATGTTTAGTTTTAATACCTTTTATGTCCTTAGTGTACATATTCTTAAGTCTTAAATTCAGTTTTTATACTTTCCTACTGTGTTTGTATTGCCTACCAGTTTTGTTGCTGCTACGCCCAAAATTCTCCTTTGTGGGACAATAAAGGACTATTCTATTCTATTCTATTCTATTCTATTCTATTCTGTTCTGTTCTATTCTAGTTGATACCAGCAGCTTTTCTTCCTCTGCTGCTACTTTAACAAACTAAATGTGTTTATTCTGAACCACAGACATGATCTGTGCTGCTGAAAGGCAGAAAGCAGAGTAAAAATAATCCCATCAGACCAGAAGGAGGTGGAAACTCTGACGGCTCAGAGTCCGTTTAAAGACCAGCTCGGTTCTAGGCATCAGCAACAGGAAGCTGTTGAGGTTTATCTCATCTACACCTACGCACCATAATAAGCAGAACTCAGTTAGATTAAATACTGATCTATACAGCTCTAATGTCTACTAACTTTGCAGAGAACAAATGAAAAAAGCCTAAATCTGCAGGTTTGATCTGGTTTCAATATGAGCAGAGCTGCAGCTAAATATTAGTAGGTCCAACCTTCAGCTGCATGTTTTCAGGAAACTGGCCGACCACAGAGATGTTCAGAGAACAACCACAAGCTGCACAACACCAACCATCAGTCACCAACGAAGAAGAAACCTTCTGCAGAATAATTCATCTAACTATGCATCGTTTAGAAATATGAAAACACGTTGCCGTAAACATTAAAACTGAAATATATTCACCCTATAATATACTGATAATAATACTAATGTTCCTGTCTGCTGCTCAAACTGACCTGATGAACCAGAAAGCATTCTTCAAACCTCCCAGTCCTCCCAGTAAGGCCCTGGACCACAGACCTGGGAACATCTGCTCTGCCTCATGGTTTCCCTCACTGAGCATGCTCAGTCTCCACGCAGGATGTTGATTATTGGCTGAGATCACATCAAACATTCAAACACTTCTCTGAACTGCTCCTTTAAATGTATCTTTGTTCAATCTAGAGAAGCTGCTGCCTTTATCATGGCTGTAGTACCGCAGTTTGACCACCAGGGGAAGCTGAATCAAAGTGAAGCAGCGTTCCTGGAACCATGATAAACATGGATGCAGGACGCTGATAGATGTGTTATTAATACTCAGTTGATGATGTGAAGCAGCAGTTTAACTTAAAGTCCTGAATGATCCAGGTCTGGTTTCAGACTGATCCTGACCTTTGAACCCAGGAAAGCCCAGAGCTCCTGAAGACTCACCTCTGCTGTGTTGGAGCTTCTGGGGATGAAATCCAGATTCTGAAATCAAACCAACATCAACATTCAGATGTTTGGGAGGAGAAATCTACCTGCAGGAGATCATCAGACCTTAGAGACCCCAGAAGGTCTCAGAACGTGAAGCTTCATCGACTCCAAACATTTGTCTCCCTCACCTTCATGTTCCCTGTGGAGACAGCGTCTCACCAGTAAAACCAGTAGGGGGAGAAAAACCACAACAGCACTGGTTGATAAGAACAGCATCATGATGGGAGGAGACTGTGGGCATGAGAGGCAGATGCAGGTAGGTGGAGGAAGGATGGATACAGGTGGAGGAGAGGTGGAGGGTCTCCCTGGAATGAAGCAGAGGTCATTATTTAGTTCTGGTCTCATCATGAAGGTTGAAGCAGACAGAGAAGCTGCTGACCTTCAACAGAGATCCAGCTGGATGGAGACTCTCCATGACCGCTGATGTTACACCTGTAGAGGCCTTCATCAGAGCTGGTCACCTGGTGGAGGGTCATGTGACCTGCAGGCTCAGTCCTGATGAGGGAGCCATCTTTATAGAAATCAGTAGCTGGGAGGTTGGAGGGAGTGGTCTTTGTCTGACAGCTCAGAGTGACGTCATCTCCCTCCATCACAGGGAGGACAGGACTCTGCAGGATCACTGATCCACCTCAACACAGAGACAAACTACAGCATTTCATCCATTTCCACATCAGCTTCATCATCACTAACTCCACAGTCTGATCTTACCAGTGATGATGATGTTGGTACGACTATAGACTGCTCCCTCTCTGGACTCACACCAGTAAACTCCACTGTCATGTCTGTAGAGGGTGATGTTACAGGTGGAACCAGCTGCTTTCCCCCATCTGTCTCCACACTCACTCTGTCGCTCCGTTGTGTTTCTCTTCACACTCCATCCAGCAGAGCTGCTGTCCTCCTCACAGCTCAGAGACACAGATTCTCCTTCAAAGAATTGAGATCTGCTGGGACTCACAGTCAGACCAGCTGGAAAGAGTGAAATGTTACAATAAATAGATATGTTTCATTCTTAAAAATTGTGCAAAGGTTAAAAGTTAGGTTCCTTCTTTTTGGACCTTACAGTTATCCCAAAGAGTTGTTGGAAGCTGCATTAAAGGAGGAACATGCTAAAGGTTTCATTCACTGATAAACCATGTAATATTTGTTCTTTTTGAAATATGATTGGTTACTCTGAGCCGCATATGCATGCTGAAGGTGAACATTTTCTCCTGCCTCTATTGCCTGCATTAGCCACATAAAAGAAATAGACTGTAAAAACGAGCAAATCAGAAAAAGCCAGTCCCTTCTATGTCACAGAGAAATCTAGTATTCATGGCCCCGCCCACCTAAGCTTGGGACCGCCCATGGGAAGGCTGTTTAGATGTTTTGGCCAGGAGAGAGTAGAGCACGTCTCTGCTTTTAGAAGCTTACCGTTAGCAACTCTACAACATGCATGGCGGAACATGTTTGGGCTTGTGTTATTTTCAGACATAGTACATCAGCGGTGCTATTTTTTTTACCCAAGAAAGAAGAGCTCAGGAAGAAACGGTTGGAATTTGTTTTGGAAAACCACCAGCAAAGTAAGTTAAGCTAATTGTTTGCTCGAAGGCAGCATAAGAGTTGCATTGCTGTTAGCCAATCTGAGGCGAGGCATTTGAATATCATGAATACTAATAAGTTAGAGTGGTGAGCCTGATGTTTCCCCCCACCTACTCCTCCAAAACTCTTCGGTCTCATGAAACAGGCATGGCAGAGCATTTTTTCCACTGAAAACAGCTCACAGGGCATTCATTCATACAGGAGAGCACAGAAATACAATTGTAAAAAACGAGTGTTTGAGAGCTTCAGGGAATGGTGGAGCTCTCTCCTAGATGGATGAATAGATCTAGTATTAGTTCCTGACCTGTGACAGAAATCCTGCTGGATGGAGATGTACGTGATAGAATGGTTGGATGACCAGACTTGGCTGATGGATTCTCTAAAATAAAGATATTAATTAAATAATTGCAATTTTTTTCTTTAGAAAACACCAAATAAACAACATTTTCAACCCTTCTTACTTTTGACAGAGATCCAGCTGGATGGAGACTCTCCATGACCCCTGATGTTACACCTGTAGAGGCCTTCATCAGAGCTGGTCACCTGGTGGAGGGTCATGTGACCTGCAGGCTCAGTCCTGATGAGGGAGCCATCTTTATAGAAATCAGCAGCTGGGAGGTTGGAGGGAGTGGTCTTTGTCTGACAGCTCAGAGTGACGTCATCTCCCTCCATCACAGGGAGGACAGGACTCTGCAGGATCACTGATCCACCTCAACACAGAGACAAACTCCAGCATTTCATCCATTTCCACATCAGCTTCATCAACACTAACTCCACAGTCTGATCTTACCAGTGATGATGATGTTGGTACGACTATAGACTGCTCCCTCTCTGGACTCACACCAGTAAACTCCACTGTCATGTCTGTAGAGGGTGATGTTACAGGTGGAACCAGCTGCTTTCCCCCATCTGTCTCCACACTCACTCTGTCGCTCCGTTGTGTTTCTCTTCACACTCCATCCAGCAGAGCTGCTGTCCTCCTCACAGTTCAGAGACACAGATTCTCCTTCAAAGAATTGAGATCTGCTGGGACTCACAGTCAGACCAGCTGGAAAGAGTGAAATGTTACAATAAATAGATATGTTTCATTCTTAAAAATTGTGCAAAGGTTAAAAGTTAGGTTCCTTCTTTTTGGACCTTACAGTTATCCCAAAGAGTTGTTGGAAGCTGCATTAAAGGAGGAACATGCTAAAGGTTTCATTCACTGATAAACCATGTAATATTTGTTCTTTTTGAAATATGATTGGTTACTCTGAGCCGCATATGCATGCTGAAGGTGAACATTTTCTCCTGCCTCTATTGCCTGCATTAGCCACATAAAAGAAATAGACTGTAAAAACGAGCAAATCAGAAAAAGCCAGTCCCTTCTATGTCACAGAGAAATCTAGTATTCATGGCCCCGCCCACCTAAGCTTGGGACCGCCCATGGGAAGGCTGTTTAGATGTTTTGGCCAGGAGAGAGTAGAGCACGTCTCTGCTTTTAGAAGCTTACCGTTAGCAACTCTACAACATGCATGGCGGAACATGTTTGGGCTTGTGTTATTTTCAGACATAGTACATCAGCGGTGCTATTTTTTTTACCCAAGAAAGAAGAGCTCAGGAAGAAACGGTTGGAATTTGTTTTGGAAAACCACCAGCAAAGTAAGTTAAGCTAATTGTTTGCTCGAAGGCAGCATAAGAGTTGCATTGCTGTTAGCCAATCTGAGGCGAGGCATTTGAATATCATGAATACTAATAAGTTAGAGTGGTGAGCCTGATGTTTCCCCCCACCTACTCCTCCAAAACTCTTCGGTCTCATGAAACAGGCATGGCAGAGCATTTTTTCCACTGAAAACAGCTCACAGGGCATTCATTCATACAGGAGAGCACAGAAATACAATTGTAAAAAACGAGTGTTTGAGAGCTTCAGGGAATGGTGGAGCTCTCTCCTAGATGGATGAATAGATCTAGTATTAGTTCCTGACCTGTGACAGAAATCCTGCTGGATGGAGATGTACGTGATAGAATGGTTGGATGACCAGACTTGGCTGATGGATTCTCTAAAATAAAGATATTAATTAAATAATTGCAATTTTTTTCTTTAGAAAACACCAAATAAACAACATTTTCAACCCTTCTTACTTTTGACAGAGATCCAGCTGGATGGAGACTCTCCATGACCCCTGATGTTACACCTGTAGAGGCCTTCATCAGAGCTGGTCACCTGGTGGAGGGTCATGTGACCTGCAGGCTCAGTCCTGATGAGGGAGCCATCTTTATAGAAATCAGTAGCTGGGAGGTTGGAGGGAGTGGTCTTTGTCTGACAGCTCAGAGTGACGTCATCTCCCTCCATCACAGGGAGGACAGGACTCTGCAGGATCACTGATCCACCTCAACACAGAGACAAACTCCAGCATTTCATCCATTTCCACATCAGCTTCATCATCACTAACTCCACAGTCAGATCTTACCAGTGATGCTGATGTTGGTACGACTATAGACTGCTCCCTCTCTGGACTCACACCAGTAAACTCCACTGTCATGTCTGTAGAGGGTGATGTTACAGGTGGAACCAGCTGCTTTCCCCCATCTGTCTCCACACTCACTCTGTCGCTCCGTTGTGTTTCTCTTCACACTCCATCCAGCAGAGCTGCTGTCCTCCTCACAGCTCAGAGACACAGATTCACCTTCAAAGAATTGAGATCTGCTGGGACTCACAGTCAAACGAGCTGGAAGGAGTGAAATGTTACAATAGATAGATATTTTTCATTCTTAAAAATTGTGAAGAGGTTAAAAGTTAGGTTCCTTCTTTTTGGACCTTACAGTTATCCCAAAGAGTTGTTGGAAGCTGCATTAAAGGAGGAACATGCTAAAGGTTTCATTCACTGATAAACCATGTAATATTTGTTCTTTTTGAAATATGAATATGATTGGTTACTCTGAGCTGCATTTGCATGCTGAAGGTGAACATTTTCTCCTGCCTATATCGCCTGCATTTGCCACAGAAAAGAAATAGACTGCAAAAACGAGCGAATCAGAAAAAGCCAGTCCCTTCTATGTCACAGAGAAATCTAGTATTCATTCACCGCCCATGGGAAGGCTGTTTTGATTTTTTGGCCAGGAGAGAGTAGAGCACGTCCCTGCCTTTAGAAGCTTACCGTTAGCAACTCTCCTGGTAGGAGGTAACCATTAGCAACTCCACAACATGGCTGAACAAGTTTGAGCTTGTATTGTTTGTGGACATAACACATCGGCGTTGCATTTTTTACCAAAATAAGAGGAGCTGAGGAAGAAATGGTTAGAATTTGTCTTGAAACACCACCAGCAGAACAAGGCAAAGAGCAACTCACCCCCCTAACACAGTCTTACATTTCAAGTTTGATAATGCGCCAAAAGCAGGTGTTGCATGGCGGACCAGCAAACGCGCGGGGGGAGGGCTGGGCATGGTCTGTTAATAGCAGATAACGAGTAAGATGGAGAGCAATAGAGCTTCTTTGCCTGATGCCCGTTGTGTGCGTTTTTCAGAAGTTTCAAAGGACTGCTTCATGCCACACTGTGGTCTGGTGGCTGTGGATCGTCTTCCTGATCTGCAGCATCTTGAGAAACGGTTGAGCTTCCCACAGGTGTTGCAGCGCTTGTTGAAAGCTGGACATCTGCTGCGGTCAGGTGCATGTTGCCCATCGCAGTTTGGGCATAGGTTGAATTGCTCTGTGCACAGCTCTGCTTCCTTCTTCAACTCTCTATTGCCCTTCTCAGACTGGAACATGCAGATTTCAATGGCAGAATTTAATGTCAGCTTCTTCTCCTTTAAAAGCTGTGCACGGACGGGGTCACTGTTGATCCCACAGACCAGACGGACTCTGATCAGTTCTTCATCTAGTGCACCAAACTCACATTTATTGGCCATTATTTTCAGTGTGGAAACATAAGACTGGATTGACTCTTGTTGTTTCTGGCTGGTTGTGTTAAATGCATGTCTTCCATAATTACGTTTTTTACTGGCAGGCATAGCTGTTCAAACTTCTGTATGAGAACATTAGGGTCCTCTCCATCCTCGCCACTCTCGAAGTCAAACGTGTCGAACTTATCCAGTGCCTCCGGGCCGGCAAGGTTGAGAAATGTGTAGGCCTTCACCTTTTTGCTAGCTGTTGATAGTCCGGCGTTGCTGTAAACGTGCCATTCCCACTTAAACTTCTCCCAGTTGTCAGCGATAGCCTCATTGAAGACGAGCGGATCGATCCAACGGAGTCCTTGTGCCATTCTGACACAATGTAGATGTGCGTGTGTGAAATAACAATCTCTATGTGGAAGACACTAGCCTTTTATTGTAGCTTAGCACACACCAAACATAAAATATAGTTTTTGGTAACGTAGCCCCGAACCCCCGCACCCCTGACTTCATCACGCCATAGCCATAACCATGGCAACTGTCAACACAGTCTACAGTAACTAAGAAGATAAAATAAGAAAAGAGAATAAGGCAAGAAATCAGCAGAGGCTGATCTTCCTTCAGACGCTACAAGAGCCAGTAACATAACATGCCATATAGGACAAAGGTACAAATACTGCTCTTACCGAATTAGCAGATTTACATAATTCTAATTTGCCTACTCAAACCAGTACATGCACTTAACACATGCAAACAAATGCCCAATGCTTATCTATATATCAAATCACATGAACCGAAGCATCAGCATAGCTTAGCTGCACCGACTGCAGGCTAACAGTGTGATTTACCTCCTGCTCCCAACACATTATCCAACATAAACAGTTGTTCCAGCAGCTAAAGTTACAGAACTTACTTCAGTCATGAACGCACACCATTCTGAACGTTAACACGGTCTGTCATAAAATGAGCAGGAACGATTTGTTCCACACCACTACTTTTGTCTGCCATCTGTCAACATAATACATTAGGTTGGACTGGACTAGGGTGCAACTTGAAGATACGGCCACTGAGCCAGGAGACCCGAGGTAGGTGCCGATCGACAATCATTGCTACGGACGCCTCTGTGACATCTGCAGCAGATTACTACCACTTCTGGCGGGACTACAGGCCCGGAAGGTACAGCTGCATGAAGAAGGACCTGGAATGGTCTGCAAGAATCTAGGAGTGCTTCCTCCTCCGGCGAGTCAAAGGCTCTTCTTTGGGGTAGAACACTTGGAGAAGCGATCCATCTGGTGGCCTCATCAGGAGGCAGTTGGGGGTCAGGGGATCGAGGTCACTGACATCCAAAGGGACCTAACCTAATGATATTGAATTTAAGATACTCTCTACCTCCACCAGAACAGTTGGGAGGACTTCTTCCTGCATGGATTAGTCCCCTAGTTCGGTATAGAGGACCGTCTTCCCAGATTGAATCTCCGTCTCATGGATTGAAATGGAAGAGGATCTTCTGTGGGGCTAGAAGCCTTTGGAAGTCTGAGGGCATGGATGGAAAAGCTACTTGTAATTCTCCCTCTCCACCTCGGAAGTCGGTGCCTTGTTTGGAGTAGAGTTCCTCTCCAAGCCATGAACCTCTGGAGGGCTATGAGGAAGGGGACTGTAAATATGGAGGTTAGCATGTCTAGGTGGACATTAAACTTAAAGATTATGCCCCATCTTTTCTCCACCTGCCATCCTATTTTAACCTCGAAGGGGCCGAAGCAGTCCAGGCGCTTTGAATAAAAAGCAGGTTAAAGGAGGCGAAGTCGGACGCCTGGCAAGTCTGCTGTAGGCTGGGATAACGGGTGAAGATTACTGTAGGCTAGGTCAGAGCGACCTTCTACCCTAATGACTTCACTGGTTGGGTCAAACTCTGGAGATAGCGCTAATAAACAGCTACTGTGATGAATAGCTTCGCCAGATTTTAGAAGGTGGCACTAATTAGGGACTCTGCTGAGCTCTTTTAAGGATGATGATCTTCGCCTGAGGATAATCTCCAGCTGAAATGGATCCATCTCCAGCATTGGCTTCCCTCGGGTTAGGTCATCTGCAGGAATCTGGGCAGAGTCGATGTAACGCCGGGTATGGAAGTGAGTCCGCTCTTGGATCTTGGCAATACAGGTGCCAACAAAGAGCTTAAAGCGGCATAACTATGATCTCAGCCAGTTAAGTACTGTAGTAGATTCTGAACATAGCTCTGTTCTCCTGATGTTCAGGGTGAGCTCGTTGCCAAGGAGACTGGATAGCTGAGTGTCAGATAGGGCAGGACACAGTTCAAGTCGGGTCATAGAGAGCACCCGCTTGGGTGAAACTCAGGATCAAGCCACAATGAATGCCAGATGTGAGCTGCCATCTATCATTGCAGTTCTCATCTAGGCGACTGTACCGTATGCCTGTTCTGACGCATCACAGAATACATAGATATCTTTCTTTTTCACCATACCTGCCAGGTGCTTTGGGGCATATGAGTGACCTCTTTGATGGTCCCAAAGATGCCTTACTGCCATCTTGACCCTAGTTGTGTAGGGCAGGATCAGGCCGAGGGGGTCATCTTGGATGCGAGGACTTAATGAATGTTGCACAGAGTGGGTGCGTCATAACTGATTGGACGGTGTTTATAACATAGGATGTCATTCGAGAAATGTCAACGGAGGCCTAGGGTGCGCTCTAAGGTGTCGATTTTGTCAAGCTACGTGTGAACCACACTGCAGTTCAACTTCTCCATCAGAGCAGCTACATCTCCTCTACGGATGTGAGGAGAGTCCATCACTGCAGCGATTCCACACAGGGGGTGAGCTGAGGGGACTGGCTTGGTTTGTCATTGATAGCTTCCATGGTGTCTGTGAATGGAATGGGAGAATGATGGTACGTGTTGGCTATCAGCTTGGCCTCTTCTAGGTGCAGGTGATCCAATAAGACCTGATACTTGTATAGCTGTACTGTCATAGGGCAAAAAGTTATCTAGGGCAATCTTGAGGTCGACAAATTCCCCTGGATCCCAAAGTGTGAGGTTTGGGATGCTGGGATGAAGTCCCCTATAGGTGATCTCTGGAACTGCAATTGGTATGTGGTATGTCTGGTCCACTGGCGCTCTCCCTACGATGGAATGGGGGGTTGAAGAGGTTGAAAACTGGCATCTGTTTGGGGTTGCAGTCTAGGATGCTTGAGTGGAACTGGTGTGGCCTGATGTGGTAAAGAAAGATTCTCAACCCATGCTTCTTCCACAACCAAAACCAGCCCTTGTCAATCTTCAGGCACTGTCAGAAATTCTACTAATCCAGTAGGAGCATGGTCTGCGCCTCCGCCAAGTCATGGACAGAATATGGGCTGTCCCCCTCAAACTGAACCCTGACAAGTGCCGGTTCAGGGTCCCAGAAATCCCCTATGTCGGTCACCTACTCACCGACCAGAGTGTTAAACCTGATCCTGCCATGATTACCCCCCCAGAGGAAAAGCACACCCTCCAGAGGTTCCTAGCTATGACCAACTACCTGGCCAAGTTCATACCGGATTACAGTGAGCTCAATGCACCCCTGCATGAGCTCTTGAGTCAGGATGTGGACTGGTGCTGGGTGAAGCCCCACACAGCGGCATTCACCAAACTAAAAGAAGTCATCGCCAGCCCCCCGGTCCTGAGATACTTTGATGTGCACCAACCTGTGGTACTATCAGCCTCACAGCATGGACTGGGTGCTGTCTGCCTCCAAAACAACAGGGTGGTGGCTTTTGCTTCAAGGGCCCTCACAGGCCCTCACAAAGACTGAATAGTACTACGCTCAAATTGAAAAGGATCTCCTGGCCCTTGTCTATGCCTGCACTAAATTCCATTACTACATATACGGACGGGCTGTAACTGTTCAAACTGACCATCACCCCCTCATCACCATACTGAAAAAGCCACTACACACTGCCTCTGCACGCATCCAAAGTGCCTACAGTGCTATAACCTCAATGTCACTTACAAGAGGGTCAGGGAGCTCTACGTCATTGACGTTCTCTCCCGTGCATATCTGCCCTCCACTAACCAGGCTGAGGAAATGGAGGACTATGAGGTCGAACGAACGTTTTTAAGTGGGAGGGAAAAGAGCATCTTGTGCTTGTTGACTCCTACTCGGGGTGGTTCGAGATAGATTGGCTCCCTGGAACTACAAGTGCCACACTGATAACCAAGTTTAAAAGCCACTTTGCCACTGATGGAGTGCCACAGCAACTCATGACAGACAATGCCACCTACTTCACCAGTAGAGAGTTCCAGGAGTTTGCTTGCGCGACATGTTGCTGTGGGACCCGAAATGGCACAGGGTCAACGGCCTCTGACTGTTACTCACTCAGGGAGAGTGTGAAACCCAGCTCTCTCTACGACGACTTTGTCACAGACCAGCTCTGTGACATGCAGGCACATTGACATTTCACCCTTATTACAGCCTTTTCAGGTGACATTGTGGACTGTGGACACTGCTTGTTTAGTTTTTTTTCAGTTTTTTTTTCCTCCTTCCTCTCTTCAAAAAAAAAAAAATACAGGATAGGAAAGGAAATATAAAGTTGAATAGTGCTGCATGTCCTGCAGAGACATTTCAATTCAATTCAGTTTATTTATATAGCGCCAATTCACAACAGATGTCATCTCAAGGCACTTAACAAAAAGTAAATTTCAATACATTTATACAAACATTCCAATCAGTTAAAAAGTTTCCTATTTAAGGAATCCCAGCAGATTGCGTCAGTCATTGGCGTGAGGTTATGCATATTTCATTTACATAACCCACACATTCATTCCACAGTTGATTGAAGTTTCTCTCTGTGCAAGTTAATGCCCTTGTTCACTACGTGTCTCCACGTACATTCCCTGAGGGAGACATTTAACTTACGAAGGGGGATGTAGATTGTGTTGCTAGTTGCCATGGTTATGGCGTGAAGACGTCAGGGGCGCGGGGGTTCGGGGCTACCTTACCAAAAACGGTATGTTATGTTTGGTGTGTGCTAAGCTACAATAAAAGGCTAGTGTCTTCCACATGGAGATTGTTATTTCACACACGCACATCTACAGTTACATTATACACCCAGCCTCTGGACTTACTGTATTAGACCGGATCTTTTGTTTTGGATGAGTTTTTGAAGGACTGGATTAGCAAATTTGCGTTTTACTCAGCTGAAGACATTTAAGAACTGCTCCAGGGAATGGACGCAGTGGAGTTAAAGATTTGCCACCTTGAAGTAAGCATGGAACTAAACACTGGATATGGAAACGAGATAACTTTACAGATGACTACATGCAGGGAGCAAGAACCTGGCAGCCCGGTGTTAACTCGGACCAACATTCTCACACAGGAGCCACAGAACAACACTACTCCGTCAGCCAAAAGGCGCTCAACGGGTAGAACACCCCACTCACAGTTTGATGAACACTGGCCAGCTTTAAAGCTCACTAAGACTATGAGTTAGTCTGAGTCTGCTGAAGGAGGAGCAGCTGCTCTCTGTCTCTCTCCAAATCCGTTCACTTTATTTTATTTTCTTGTTTTCTTTTCTTAACCTTTTCTTAGTTACTTTATCTACCCAGCCCCTGGAGTTACTGTATTGGACCGGATCTCTTCTTGGATAAAAATGTATGGATTTAATAACATGGTTTTTTGCTCAGCTGAGGATTTAGAAAAACTGCTCCACAGAATTGAGAGCATTGAAACGAAGCTACGTCGTCTGGAAATTAATTTTGATCTCCACGCTGATTATGGAAATGATACAACTTTACGGTTTAATTCAACCAACACAGTTTTTCATCGGTCTAACCGTGTCACGGAAACTCCCTACAGCCGGCTGAGTGGGAGAACTCCGCACTCTAATCAACACTGGCCAGCATTAAAAACGCACGGAATCATCAACCCCAGCCTGTTCTCCGAGGAAGAAAAAACAAAAGAAACTCCAGCGCAGAGAAAACTCTGTAACCAGACCTGCCGCTTCTGCTAAAAGTAAACGAAAGAGGTTTCAACCAAAAACAAGAGATATTTCTCCACCTGGAATCCCGCTGAAAAACAGATTTACAGCCCTGAGTTTCCCGAAAGATGACGCAGCCCCCGGGACCAGTCAAAGCCACCAGGAGAAACCCAGCCGCATCAAACGGACACATAACAAAGTAAGAGACCCCCCAGCAAAGACTTATCATTCAAGATGGATCAATTAATGGAATTTAGGCTTTTTGTAGAAAGAACACCAGAGTTTATAGCTGCTACAAAAATACAGTGAGAGAAATATCAGAAAAAATCCCCAAAATCTTGGACCAACATCCTGCTTTGTAAAAACTCGTCATTCATGCTGGATCAGCATATATCGCGATGAGACAATCAGAGATTCTGAAGAGAGACTTTTCTGATCTCCTACAGAGACTTGATGGACTTCACGTAAACATCCTCATCAGCGGACCAGTTCCTGAAGGGAATGATGAAAAATTTAGCAGACTCCGCATGCTCCATAAATGGTTGAAGAAACAATCAGTTGAGAAGTCGTTCACATTTATTAATAATTTCAAAGTATTTGGAAGTGCGAATCATCTGTTCAAAGCAGGAATGCGCTATTTGAACAGGTCCGGAGTAAGGCTGTTAGCAGCAAACATTTTTTCTTATCAACATCAGAAAGCAAAAGGTCAGCTTTTGATCCCAAAAGCTGACCTTGAGGCGCCCATAGATATCAGAGAACAAAAACAGCAAGTCATGATGACACCACAGGACCGAACAGATAAACAACCATCAGAGATTAAGTCTTCATCTTCCTGTGACTCAGCCACATCAAATGAGTCTCCATTTAGAAACTTTACAGACAGACTGAACGAGCAAATCAAATTTGGGACACAAATAACACCTAAACTTAGACTACACCAAACGCCTGGGACTAGTGTCCATAAGCCTGGGAGCTTCCCCCCACTGATTATTACAGATATCTGATATTTGAGGGAACCGGGCAATAAATCCACCCCTACCGTCTCCCAGAACTCGCCCGGCAACCCCCCTTTGAACTTAGCATACCAGTGATTGTCAGCAGCAGGAAACATAAACCGTGAACCACACGCTCTCATATTAAACAAAATCTCAAATTGATAACCTGTCAGAAGGTTCAGCTGCCCATCATCATAATACTTAAGTTAGTTTTATTAAACATTAGATCTCTATCCGGGAAGTCTTTTCTTATCAATGACTTCATCACTGAGCATAATTTACACGCCCTTTTTTTATCAGAAACTTGGCTAGATGAAAATAACGAAACAACTTCATTAATAGAATTCAGTCCTCCAAATTATAATTTCTTAAGCGAGAACAGAAAACACAAACGAGGTGGAGGTGTAGCCACAATTTTTCACAACTCAATGAACTCTAAAAAGGTAACTCTGGGCACATTTGATTCTTTTGAATATCTAGCCACCCAGATAAATGAGCCTAACAACGCTTTATTTCTAAGTTTATTTAAACCACCAAAACTTAACTCTAACTTCTTTAAAGATTTCAATGACCTTCTTTCTGTAATAGGTATCGACTATGACCAGCTAATCATTGTGGGGGATTTTAACATCCATACCGACAACCCCCAAGATAGACAAGCAAAAACATTAGATGATACTCTCCACAACTTTGGACTGATCCAGCATGTCAAACAACCAACACACAATAAAGGACACACTCTGGACTTAATTATCAGCAAAGGTTTAACTATATCTAACATCTCTGTAATTAATATTGCATTATCCGACCATTTCTGTATTTTCTAGGAAAGTACCATCTCTGCTAAATTATCCAGCCACAGTAAGACCACTATAAAAAAGCGTTTTCTAGGGGACAGTTCAGTTGAAACTTTTAAACGTATTTACCCTTCCACTGCATCCCCCTCATCTCCCAACTCAAACTCAGTAAATAAGCTGGTAGATATCTTCCTCGTGAAGATCTCAGACATCATGGATTCCATTGCTCCAACTAAAGTGAAAGTAGTCTCAGGAAGAAAGAAGTCTCCGTGGGCAAGTAATCCACTGGTACGTAGTGAAAAAAGAGAGTGTCGACGAGCCGAGAGAAAATGGCGGAAAACTCGACTCCAGGTTCACTGTGAGATCTACAAAGACAGACTGAACAGATATATGCTAACTATAAAAGATGCTAGGGAATCGTTCTTTTCTGAAATCATCAACAGAAACATTAATAATCAACGGACTCTATTTGCAACAGTGGAAAGACTAACTAATCCTTTAGTGACAGTAGCCCCTGAACTAAACTCTACCAGGGCTTGCAATGAATTTGCCAGCTTTTTCACTGAAAAGATTCTAACAATTAGTCAGTCAATCTGTAACTCAATATCGAACCCACAACCAGTGCCATCCCCAATCAACAACAATGTAGAGAAAATGTCTGAATTCCACGAATTAAACCAGAACAGCCTTGAAAAAAATCATTATCCAATTAAGCTCCTCCTCCTGCTGTCTTGATATCCTACCCACAGCTTTTCTAAAGAAAGTTCTTCCTGTTATTGGGTCTGATCTTGTTCAAATAGTGAACTCCTCCCTGCTATCAAGTGTCTTCCCTCAGGCTTTAAAAACAGCAGTTACTAAACCACTGCTAAAGAAGAAAAATCTGGACAACACGTTAATGCAGAACTACAGGCCGATCTCTAATCTTCCATTCATCAGTAAGATTATTTAAAAAGCTGTTTCAGCAGTTAAATAGCTTCATAACAATGACAAACCGTTTTGATGTTTTTCAGTCTGGTTTCCGTGCTCACCACAGCACTGAGACTGCCCTCGTCAAAGTATTCAATGACATCGGCATAAATACAGACTGTGGAAGAACCACAGTGCTGGTTCTGTTGGACCTTGGTGCAGCATTTGACACCATTGATCATGATATTTTATTGGAACGACTGGAGAGCTGGGTCGGACTTTCTGGTACACTACTTGGCTGGTTCGAATCTTACCTGAAGAACAGGGACTTCTATGTTTCAATAGGAAACTTTTCATCGGAACGAACAGAAATCCCATGTGGGGTGCCCCAGGGCTCCATCCTGGGGCCCCTCTTATTTAATATCTACATGCTCCCACTAGGCAAGATTATAGCAACCAATAATATTAGCTACCATAGCTACGCGGATGACACTCAGCTCTACATTACAATGTCACCAGGTGACTCTGAACCCATTCAAACCCTAAATCAATGACCAGCAGGAGAAGGAGCTTAATTGGATAATGACCAAATAAATGGATGGATGTGCCATAACTTTCTCCAGCTGAATAGAAACAAAACTGAAGTAATTATTTTTGGACCCAAGGAGGAACGTTCAGGAGCACACAGCTTCAGTTAATACAGCTAGAAACTACTAATCAGGCCAGAAATCTAGGTGTAATAATGGACTCAGACCTGAACCTCCAGGGTCACATAAAGGCAATTACAACGCCAGCCTTCCATCACCTGAAGAACATTTCTGGGATTAATGGACTGATGTTGCAACAGGACCTCGAAAAACTCATTCATGAATTTATTTTGAGTTGAATTGATTACTGCAACAGCGTCTTCACAGGTCTGCCTCAAAAGTTAATCAGACAGCTGCAGCTGATACAGAACGCTGCTGCATTTTTTCCTAACTTAAATGCGTCCTCACTAAAACCAGAAAAGTAGCTCAGATAATAGACTTCAAAACAATCTTTCTAGTTTATAAATCATCCAATGGCCTAGCGCTAAAGTATGTTCAAGACCTACTGCCATTATACCAACCCCCAAGACCACTCAGCTCCTCTAATTCCAGTCTACTCAGCAGCCCTAGAATTTGAACCGAACATGGAGAAGCTGCTTTCAGTTTCTATGCTACTCTAATCTGGAACAAACTTCCAGACAACTGCAAAGTGTCACGTGGGTGTGTGTGGAGAATGGACCCAAACGCACTCGCTGAAGGAAGGTGGAGGATGTTTATTAAAGGAGGTGATGATGATGGTGGTGGTGAAGAGGACGACGGCAGGAATGGAGAGACTGGACATCGGGCTGGAACGAAGAGGCAGGAAGACGACACACCATGGGGATGAAGACAATGTAGTACTAGGACTACTAGGAGGAAGGAGGAAGGATGATCCGGCCGGGAGTGAAAGGAAGTGAGGGGTCTTAAAGGCAGGAGGTGAGTAGGATCAGGTGTGGATGATGAGACAGACAGGTGAAGACAATCAGGCAGGAATAGGGCAGCGTGACAGGACCCCCCCCCTTTAAAGGTGGATTCCAGACACCGTGGAAAGAGTGATAAAGAAAGGGAAGAGAAAAAAAACAAGCACCCTTGCCAGGGTGGGTGGAGGGGGCCCATGGAAGGAGGGCCCCGAGTCTCTTTGGGTACGCCCCTGGAAGTCTGGCGGACTGCCCCAGTGGCGGCCTCTGAGGACCTGGAGGTCGGGCGGACGGCCTCGGCGGCGTCCTCTGGCTGGACGGAGGTCGGGCGGACGGCCTCGGCGGCGGCCCCTGAGGACCTGGAGGTCGGGCGGACAGCCTCGGCGGCGTCCTCTGGCTGGACGGTGGTCGGGCGGACGGCCCCGGCGGCGTCCTCTGGCTGGACGGTGGTCGGGGGGACGGCCCTTAGGTCCTCTTCTGAGGGTCAGGTAGTGCCAAAGATGCCTGGCCGGTAAAGGTCGGCCGAGACAAAGAGGGTCTGGAGGCTCGGACGCCTCCTCAGACGGAGAGTCTGGAGGCTCGGACGCCTCCTCAGACGGAGGTTCTGGAGGCTCGGACGCCTCCTCAGACGAAGGTTCTGGAGGCTCGGACGCCTCCTCAGACGAAGGTTCTGGAGGCTCGGACGCCTCCTCAGACGAAGGTTCTGGAGGCTCGGACGCCTCCTCAGACGGAGAGTCTGGAGGCTCGGACGGACGCCTCCTCAGACGGAGAGTCTGGAGGCTCGGACGCCTCCTCAGACGAAGGTTCTGGAGGCTCGGACGCCTCCTCAGACGAAGGTTCTGGAGGCTCGGACGCCTCCTCAGACGAAGGTTCTGGAGGCTCGGACGCCTCCTCAGACGAAGGTTCTGGAGGCTCGGACGCCTCCTCAGACGGAGAGTCTGGAGGCTCGGACGGACGCCTCCTCAGACGGAGAGTCTGGAGGCTCGGACGCCTCCTCAGACGAAGGTTCTGGAGGCTCGGACGCCTCCTCAGACGAAGGTTCTGGAGGCTCGGACGCCTCCTCAGACGAAGGTTCTGGAGGCTCGGACGCCTCCTCAGACGGAGAGACTGGAGGCTCGGACGCCTCCTGAGACGGAGAGTCTGGAGGCTCGGACGCCTCCTGAGACGGAGAGTCTGGAGGCTCGGACGCCTCCTCAGACGACCGTTCTGGAGGCTCCAGTGACGGGGACGGGTCCTCCCTGACCCTCCCCGGGAGCTTCAGCGACGGGGACGGGTCCTCCCTGACCCTCCCCGGGAGCTCCAGCAACGCATGGGGAAATGTCCATCGCTGGAGAGCCGCCGCTGTGACCGCCAGAAACACGGCAGCCACAACAACGGCGGGCTCTGGAGCTGGAACGGGCTCATGGACTGGAACGGGCTCATGGACTGGAACGGGCTCATGGACTGGAACGGGCTCATGGACTGGAGCTGGAACGGGCTCATGGACTGGAACGGGCTCATGGACTGGAACGGGCTCATGGACTGGAACGGGCTCACGGACCGGAACGGGAACGGGCTCACGGACCGGAGCCGGAACGGGCTCACGGACCGGAGCCGGAACGGACTCACGGACCGGAGCCGGAGCGGGCTCACGGACCGGAGCCGGAGCGGGCTCACGGACCGGAGCCGGAGCGGGCTCACGGACTGGAGCTGGAACTGCTCCGGAAGCGGCCCCACCTCGGCGGCGTTGCTGCTTGCGATGAGTCAGCAGAAGAGGCTCATGCCGTCGAGGACCAGTCCCCGGGGAACAGAACGCCAACCTTGTGCCGACGAATGCGGACGGTGAAGGTGCGGCGCTCCGCTCCCCGCTCCCGGAAACAGTCCCGGTGGCGCAGCGGGACCTCCGCCGGCGGACAGATGGTGGAGACGGAGAGGGCGGACCGATGATCCGATCCAACGCCTCCCTGCGAACCCTCTCCCCCTCGCTCCGCAGCGCGGCGAGATCCGGAGCAGAGAACACCCTCCTGAAGTGAGGGAGCACTCCCAGGATTTCCTCAGCTCCGGAAACCCGCACAGGAAAGTGAGGAGAGGCAGCGAGTCTGGCCAGGTTGGCCCAGACGTCCTGGCGAAGGGCGGCGATCTCCCGGGCGAGTGCTGGGTCCATGTTTAGGGCCGGATCATTCTGTCACGTGGGTGTGTGTGGAGAATGGACCCAAACGCACTCGCTGAAGGAAGGTGGAGGATGTTTATTAAAGGAGGTGATGATGATGGTGGTGGTGAAGAGGACGACGGCAGGAATGGAGAGACTGGACATCGGGCTGGAACGAAGAGGCAGGAAGACGACACACCATGGGGATGAAGACAATATAGTACTAGGACTACTAGGAGGAAGGAGGAAGGATGATCCGGCCGGGAGTGAAAGGAAGTGAGGGGTCTTAAAGGCAGGAGGTGAGTAGGATCAGGTGTGGATGATGAGACAGACAGGTGAAGACAATCAGGCAGGAATAGGGCAGCGTGACACAAAGCTGCTGAAATACAGTTCTTTTAAAGCAAGGCTAAAAACGTATTTGTTTAGAGCTGCCTTTCAGTAATGCTTTCATGTCTAAGATGTTTTGTGTGTTAATGCTTTATTGCTGCTTTTACTTTATCCTCTGTTCATATCTGCTTTTGGGTAATGTCTTTACATGGCATATGCTCTGTGTGTTTTTTATGCTTTATTGCTATCTTTACTCTATCCCCTAATCATGTTAAGCACCTTAAATTACCTTGTTGTCGAAAGTGTGCTAGGCAAATTAAATTACCTTGTCTTGCCTCATATAGGGTTTAGTTATAACACATATTTTTTGTGCTTGCAGAAACCACACCCATCCCTGTATTTAGTACCTCCGTTGTTTCGACCAGCTGCTGTAAATCATTTTAATGTGAAGATGCTTCAATACAAGAGTTGAAATCCTCCCAGTCTCCTCCTTTGTAATTGGAAAATTCCTCCTACTAAATGTCACTAGAATATCCATCTTGGCTTTAAAGCAGTGTTCTGGCAGACACTCCAGAGTATTAATAGCAGCAGAGACTTTCTAGCCCCTTAAAGTCCAATAGAAAACTCAGCAAACAAATTCACAATACAAATGTTAGAATGGTTATTTGTTGGCGTTTCGGATTACTAAATCGATAATAACCTGTGGATGGGTGACACATCAGAATGCATCCTGAAGATGACCCTAAACCTGCAGCGCCGGTGAAGCTGTCTGTCATAACTGCAGAAAAATGCTTTGGTAATTGTGTCAAAAATCACTTAACCCAAGGAACCCAAAGCAGTCTATGACTTTCTGATTAACTGATTTCACTGCCTGGCTCCACAGAAATTACTCTATCATTATCCATCTCATATCAGTGGTAACAACTTCAGATAAATACAAGACTATGGAAATGCTAACCTTTACTGAAGCAGACACAAAACATTGCTCCAATGGAGATTTTTTTTTCCTGTTCAACAGATATCCTGGACGATAAAAGATTGTCTCTGTGGCTGGTGCCTAGTAACATACAAAAAAGCCTGTACCTGAAATCTGAGGTATTTTTCCCACAGTAAAGAAAGTTTAATGGACCCAGTCAGAGAGGGAAGGACTGATAAAAGAAAATTACGAACCTTGGTTTGTTGAGCAACATAGGAAGAATATCACAGCTGAAGACGAATAAAACTCAGGTTAGTTAGAGCATTAATGAGCAGAATAAACAAACATCCATCAGATAGGACTTACCCAGCAGCCACTGGAAATATGTTCCCACCATCCTGCAGATGGATGAAGCGATGTCAACAGCACTTTAACGGACATTAAAATGCCCCTCTTCCACATTGTGTCACCGTATAGCACAAGCTCTGAAACATTTTCTTTGCAGCGAGGAAACACTGTGGTAGGAAGAATGAGGTGAAAACCACACATACAGAAATGGGTACATTTCATTTATGTTAGCTAGAAGCTCCAGTGTAAAGAAGTTCTGAGAAACTCTTTGATCTGTACCGAAGACCACAAAATTGATGAATTCTGAAAAACTCTTTGATCTGTTTTTCTTGTATCACTGTTTCTTCTGACTTTTGTCCCTTATGCAAATGCACATTTATTTATAGATTATTTGAATCACATTGAAGAAGGGCAAACTGAACAGCTGTTTTTAAATGTCTCTCAAGAAATAAAACTGCTCCAAAAGGATTGCATCTATACATGTATAGTAGGAGTGTTTTTAATATCTCTATGAAATGGCTGCTCTTGACAAATTTCCTTTGCTCTCATTCACTCACCACAATTAGCACAGGCTGTGGTTGCGTTGTGTTTATTTTTATGTGGTTATTAGTTTCATTTGCGTCACATACAAGTTTTAAATGTAGCTTTTTAAAACCGTGCACACACTACATCACTAACTTACTGATAGTCAGACATATTTTCTCATGAGCCTAATTAGACATTCACAGTTTCAAGGTGTGTGCAATGTTTAAACCGAGCATATCAAAATATTTCTAAATAGAACAGATATACAATATGTTTATATTTGGTTGAGAATAGCTGAGAGTTTAGGTAACCATGGTGAAGTTAAATGGAAAATTGTGTGACTGAACATTTCTTAACACATTTTACTGGCCTGGTGTCTGAGCTGCTCCTGGGTGGGTTCAGAGTCACAGAGTTCCCTCGGCGTTTCACACTGGGGCGGAGTTAGGGGGTGGCTACTTGGGCTCAACCCATGTTGTCTGAGAAGCCCCAAATCTAAATTTCCCTTTTGAAAGGAAGGAAAAAAGCCTCTCTGGAGTAAGTTCCAGTACTGGACACAGCAGCTGTGTAAATTACAGGTAGCCTTTATACAGCCTCCCTCAGCCCCCTGAAGAAGAAACGCTTCCACCGCTTCCGTAGCCTGTCTGCCTGCTAGCTGGGGCTAAGAGTCCTGCATGTCACACGCATACATGAGAAGATCTCTTGCTGACATATGTTGGTATCCATTTTCCACATATGAGCTGAACAAACTGCACTTCCCAGCATCCCTAAGTGCCTACCTACAATGATGACATCACAGATCGAGCTCATAAAAGAGCTTGCAGAACCTGACGCTTCATCTTTTCCTAGTTCGGCTTGCTGGCGAATGGAGGCACATTTCACAACTCAATCTTGTCATTTTGACCTGCTGGACAGGAAAGAAATACCTTTAAACCTTTGATGTACCTGCTTAACAGCTCCAGGGCTCCTGCTTTATGCATCCGGGTAGCTTTGCTGACAGCCGAACTGTTCCAAAACAGTTTTTAAGATGACGGCAGACGCCATCGTTAAGAACCGATTCGCAGCCCTGCAGCTTGCAGCGGTGCCGCTTTGGTTCATAAGAAGTTGCAGAGGGCTCTGTCCCCTTTACCCGCTTTTGGTTACTTTTTCCCGGGTGGACCTGACTTTTGATTGCTGCTGGATCATCATCTAGTAGGATCAAACCTGTTTATTTCATTCTCCTTTGTGTCAGGGCAGGGAAGTTAGAACGATTTATACATCGTTTCATTGTTGGTTTTATGTGTTTGATCACTGCTGGTGCTGAAGGTATGCTTATGAATTGCTGAATTGCTATATGTGTTCTGGACTCGGTCGAACCGCCACACGCCCGCGGTCGGATATCCATTTGGCGATTTTCCATTGTTAAAAGTCAGTCTACTTTCAGCACGTGCTACCGGCTAGACATTCACGTGGTTAGCCTATTGTTAGCTCAATAACTACACTCTTTGTTTGAGCCATGTGCTATTTCTTGGTTCACGATCCTTAGAGCGGGGGCAGAGCCCTCCCGGGCTAGGCTAGCCCTTTTATGCATAACCGGCCTTCTGCTTCAGAACATGAGTTCCTTTGTTAAAAGCCATCAGCACTCAGGTCGGTAGTTCCTACTAGCTTTCTAGTGTGGCTCTCATGCTGAATCACGAAGTCTCTCTTTTGTTCAACACAAACATCTTTCCCCTTCCCGTTACATGATAAGAGGATGCTTGTGAGTGTTTTTCATTGATTATGACTGTTCCACTCTTATTACGTCAATGTTTCCCATTATTAGTTGATTCGAGCAGTTTTGCATAGTATTCCTTTTCAGTGATCTGTTTGATAGCGTAGTTTTGCATGCTGGTAGATATTGAATTTATTGACTAAATGCTTTGGCTGTAAGCTCTCAGTTTACTTTCAGGTCGGAGGAGGAGATGGGTGGAAAAGGCGGGGATAGGTGGGAGCAGGCGTTTCAGCAACCCCGAGAACTACCAGCAGAGACTCAAAGATTACTCTAACATGATTGAATGGGTCAGAGCAAAATTTCAGGTATGTTTTTAATGAGGGAAAGACAGGTTCTAAGGATATCAAGCTTAAGAAAGTCCATTTTGCATAATACCCCCCCAAGACAATTTTCAATAAAAACAGTTTGTTCTCCACCACGCCCCCAGGCAGGGATATCTCCCCCCCCCCCCCCCCCCAAACACCCTTGGTGTGTCGACCTCAGTGTGGAGAACTAGTCAAAACAAATATAAATCCAAAGACCACAGTCTTCCATTCTGGAAAAGAAACAGTACAAATCAACACTCTAACAATTTGACCTAGTGTGGAGAAAGCGCTGCCCACACATACCAAGTCCGCCAGCACAGATCACCTAGAAGGCGAGGAACCTTCCCCCCCGGCAGCACGCCGGTACCCAATCTGTCCTTGTATTCCTTATGACAGCTTCACGCCCCAGCATAACCAGATGCCACAAATGGCTTTTGAGTGCACAGCCAGATTTGTATTACTTTACACTCAAAGCTACTTCAGTTAGCTAAATAAAAGGGTACGTACCACGATTCAATAACTGCACCAAGTTGATCGATCTGAGAGCAGGTGAACGCAGCCGTTCAATGAGCATATGAAACACTGCTTCCCTTTATACTTAAAGCGCCCTGATCAGTACGGAGGCAGATACGCTCTGACTCAAATTAATTGTAGCAAAGCTCATCCTGCTACATTCACTATGTGTACTGTGCATAGGGCCATTCCTACGCATGAAATACGCAGGGATCTGTGCATAACTAAGTGTAGCAGGTGGTACCACAAGGTGTCACTGTGGCCCCACAGGCAAGAGCCCTTTAAATAGCAGCTGGCTGTTTGCCAGAGAGGTGTACCAGTTCCTGTGGGAGGCCAGGGCCTCATGTAGTGTGTTTGGGTTGGCAATGTGTGGGGTAAGTCCATTTTGATACTTCGTTATTTTAATGTAGGATTGATGAAACATGTGGTTGATAGAGTGGCCACATGTCCTGATTTGTGCAGGACAGTTCCGCATTTCCAATAATTTTGTACACATCCTGCAAACTGAGACACTGTCCCGCATTATTAAGAAACTCCCGTTAAGTTATCATTTACAAACCTGCATGTCTGCCAAGTCGAGAGCAGCAAGGGCTGTCAATCATACTCGGAGGTGGGACTTTTATGCAGGTGCAGTGCAGCAAAAAAGAGAGCATGGAGGAGGACAAAGAGGTGACTGTGGCTAAAACTGAAAGACTTATAATGGACAGATGTTCAATTTCAGCCATGCGCTCTCCTTGGTACTGAAAGAGCATTGCAGAGATTTTTATTCCGTGTTTATTATACATTTCTGTTCTCTACAGTTTTCAATTTGATTTTATGTACCGTTTTATGCTGTGCCTTATTTTAAAAACAGTGGTTTCTTTACTATCATAGTTTAATCCTGAGCTGAGTGAGATGAACTCATATTGTAGTAAATGTTTCGTTTAAATAATCAGCCTATGTGCTAAATGTAGCATACATACAGTTCTTATACTTGAAAATGTGGATTAAGTTGTTGTTCTACTACAAACACTTACATTTCATGGTGTTTGGAGTTGTGCTGTGGTTTTGTTGGTTGAAATGGATGCAAGCTCAACCCTTATAAAGCACATTAAAGAACAGTTGAAAGAACAATTAAAGCCTTGGCTGGTTATTCTGTTTGATTGTATATGCTTAAGGTAGGGTAACTTGAGAGGAACTGTAAAATTGCATGAAGGTTTTGGGTGTTTGCTTATGACAGCACATGAGAAAGTAGAATTAAAATCAAATGTTTTGTTTTAATAGTAATATTAGTGCTAAAGAGCAGGGTAGAAAGTGTTTCTTCGTATTATAGTTTTTTTTCTCGATGCATAAGAATCTCGCACTGTCCCACATTGATAAATGAGGGCCCTGGAACCTGAAAAAAATGTTCACAGCAGCCAGTTTCTGTCTTTTTCTCCAGTAGAGGGCGCCTCTGTCTTAAGGAAAAACTCCATCGCTTCTGCTTCTAACTACATTAAATTACAGGATCCGATTTAAATGATATCATCAGTAGTATAATGGTTTTCATATTTCAGATACTATAAATGCATCATTTAGTTTTATACTGAATAAATAAACTGCACCATAGATCTGATCATGTTATAGGGTTCTATGAAACACACTGTGATTCAATGAAGGAACAGCTGGGGATCCCAACTCCCGCATCTTAAAATTTTATTCACGCATCAGAAACAAATTACAAAAACGAAATATGGAAGTAAACACTTTCGCAATAGCAGAGCTGAGGCAATAACAGGGTCCATAATTCAGCCAATCAGAAGAGGAGAATCAGTCTCCATGGTGGATCTCCTTCATTCCTCTGTGTCTGTACAGCCTGCAGGCCTCAGGCTGTACAGACACACTCAGACATGTTCAGGAACTTTCACTGAAATGATCGTCTTCTGGGGGTCTGTTCTGAAGGTGGGGTCAGAGGTCACACCTGCTCACTAAGGGGCGGGGGGGGGGTTCACCTTTTCCCCCCCAACTGATTCCATAAAAAACAGATTTTTATTAACCTCATGCAATAAATACTGAATAAGCAGCAAGCACAACATATTTCAGTGCTGTAAAACTTACTTAATTATTGCAAACACACATTTTGATTATAAAGTGGTGAGTTCTATTTGATTCCTTCTAGCTGGTCTGACTGTGAGTCCCAGCAGATCTCACTTCTTTAAGGAGGAAATTGTGAGCTGTGAGGAGAACAACAGCTCTGCTGGATGGACTGTGAGGAGGAACACAACCAGAGGAACCAGGACTTCAGTGTGGAGATGGATGGGGGTAACCAGCTGGTTCTACCTGCAGCCTGACCTACACGCTCCCAAAGGACAATGGAGTTTACTGGTGTGAGTCCAGAGAGGGAGCAGTCTATAGTCGTACCAACATCATCATCACTGGTAAGATCAGACTGTGGAGTTAGTGTTGATGAAGCTGATGTGGAAATGGATGAAATGCTGTAGTTTGTCTCTGTGTTGAGGTGGATCAGTGATCCTGCAGAGTCCTGTCCTCCCTGTGATGGAGGGAGATGACGTCACTCTGAGCTGTCAGACAAAGACCACTCCCTCCAACCTCCCAGCTACTGATTTCTATAAAGATGGCTCCCTCATCAGGACTGAGCCTGCAGGTCACATGACCCTCCACCAGGTGACCAGCTCTGATGAAGGCCTCTACAGGTGTAACATCAGGGGTCATGGAGAGTCTCCATCCAGCTGGATCTCTGTTCCCTTTGTTGAATTCATAAAATCTCTTCCTTGATTTGTTGGACTGTAGTTTTATAAATGTGTTCATTTCAGTGAAGCCTACCACCTTCCTCTCCTCCTGCCTCTTCATCATCTATTCATGCAGTGCCAGCCTTTGGCATAGGCAGCAAAGGCAAATGCTACAAGCGCAGACATCCATTACGGTGCGTTCAAACCGTTTGAAGCACCAAAGGCATCAGGTTTACATATAGGGTCAATGCAGATGGGCGTCAGGTTTTCTGCATCACAAAAACACATTTCTGCCCCATTCATGAAGCGTTTGACACACGTAATTTTTTGTGGTGCATTCGCGTGTTAGCGCATGTATTAGAAAATTTTGAACTTAGGCGTCAATTCGCACCGCGTCAACCAATCAGGAGCCTGGTGAAGTGGTGTCACGTGATGCTGTGACCCAGTTCACGGAGTCAGGTCCAGCTAAATTTTTCATTCAACATGGAGGAAATACTGATAACAGCCATGGCTAATCACCCCGAGCTACCCGACACCAGCTGCTTTCTCTACAGAGACAGGAATAAAAAGGAGCTTGGTTGAAGGAATATAAGTGAGGAGATACGGAAACTTGGTAAGTTCATTTCACTTTTGAATGTTTTCACATTACTGACCTGGTGAACCTGCGCAGGGTACTCCCCACAGTAAATAGAGAATGGAGACTCTCTCTTCCAACGCTAGATCGACAGCTGCCATCTTGCAAAAACACCGTCTGAAATATTACATGAGACCTGATGTGGAAAGATTATTTCTGGATCTAAAGTCTATGATTATTGATCCAATCATTTTATCCCAGTAATTATTAGTCTAGGAAGAGGCCTTATACCTACTCTTATCTAACTGACTCCTCGACGGTGAGGAGTGTTTTGGTTAACCTTGCAATGAGGACATAACATCAGGGGACTGAAGGCAGAAGCTGCTGGCAGAGAAGCAGACATGATCTGGGTGTGAGAGAGTTCTAGTGTTGGTCCAGACGGGCTCATGTTTAAGACTGATACTAATAAAATATGGAAAACGCCGATGCAGACTCCGGCCTCATTCCTATGAAGGGAAGAAAACATTTGCTCCCATGACAGACCACAACATAACTTCACAGTGAGTTCCTCTTAAGTTTCTTTTGGAGTTCTTAGTCGTTTTGCTTCTATCTGTTCTGGCACTAAATCGTGATTATAGTCTAACCAGCTGATTGACAGATTTACAACGTGTTCGACGTACCCAGTAGGCTGTTAGGTCTATATGGATAAAACTGTCAGGCTCCCATTGATAGAGGAGGAGGAAAAATGTGAAGAAGACAGAGGTACATACAGTAACGTTAATGCACGTGCTATTTAATCTGAAGCATATCAACATAATTCTTAAATGCAACATGTTTTCATTCGGATTATGATTTTTGTTCTCAGTTCATAGATGGGATGGGATGGGAGGGGGGGGGGGATTGTTGGTTGTGTATGCAATGTTCTACAAGTCTGGAAAAAATGCTGTAGCTTAAATTCACAATGTTGGTATCTCTCCTGCTGCGCTGTCAGTGTCCTCCGAAGTGCATAAGCAAGGTTCTATGTGCTTAAAGTTCCCCACATTTATCCACCACGTTTTTTTCTATAAATCCCAAACTTGGCGTAGAAAGTTGCTTATGTAGTTTTTAGACCCCGATTTGTGCGTAAGCAGGCTTTTTGAATGAGACCCCTGCACAAATGGAGCAACGACTATGGCTGGGAAACTAGGAGGGCTGCAGGCTTTCATGAAACGCGTTTCCCCCAATACTACATTATAGAACGCGACGCCCTGGCGTCTAAACAGCTGAGTCCCGAGCTCAGTGATGTAATGATCGAGGTCTTCTGCACAGTCAGTGAGCTACAACAAAACACAACCTGTCAAAGCCCTGACTTTTGAGGTACAGTGCGAGAAAATGAGCTCCGACAGACAGCCGTTCTGTTTCACAGCGAGTCCTGATAACATGTGGGAAGGAAGCAGCTGTCCAGGGTCTTTAAACTGCCAGATGAGATTAGCATTTGAAGTAAGAGGGCAGCGATCCTGGCCACACATTTTACTGTAACAAGTTTTTAATGAAACTTTCATACAGTGGAATACTTCTGAACGGAATGTTCTATCAGATGATGCAGGGCACAAACACACACCTCCACCTGGGAGAGGAAGTGACATCACTGCAGGCTCACACCTGGTATTAAGAAGTGATGATTGAAGACCTCAGTTTTACCTTTACAACCTTCACATTCGTGTTTATCTTCCCTTTTGTTTTTTGTTCTTTATTTCAGACCACTTTTGCACACAGTGTAGCTTGGGAACCACTGAGTTAAATCAAGCAGTCTTGTAATTAACTGTGTTAAAACTTTGGACTGACTGATTTTTCGCTCTTCAGATGCACTTTGAGATATTTTCACTCCAACCCCAGTGCCATGGCATCAGATCCTCAGATATAAATAAAAGCGTGAATAAATACCTACTGTTTTTGTGTTACTGTATAAAAACTGAAATTGAATGCAATACAATGGATCATCAGCAACCATCTCTCCTAGGGCACCAAAGTGATCTTCATGTGTCATATTTTTACTGGTGTTACTGGTTCTACTGGTGAAGAGACATCATTAAAAGTTTAAAAGGTGAAACACAAACTTCTTGATTGGTTAAAACTGATTTTACAGGGATCCTCACACTGGCTGTCTGTGAAGCAGAGACCAGCTGAACATGTTGCTGTTGGAGAGTTTAATGAGGAGCTTCAGCCTCATTGGTTCTCCCTGTCATGTTGTCATTCCAGCCTTATTGTCAAGTATGTTGGACTTCATATTAAACCATATACATTTATGAATATAACGCGTTCCAAAAAGAACCAACAAATTTAAAATGCAAGAGAGTTTTGGTAAAATATTTTTTCTTTGTAAAACAAATTGATATCTCTACATCATAACTTACTGTTTATGCTATCAGACAGCTGCATTAAATGATCAGTTTTGATTTTCATAAAAAATATGTTTTGTTTCTATAAAGATTCAGATTTTGTCCAAGTCTTTAAAGTGATTTTAATAAACTGATTTATTATAAATCCAGATTAACAACCAATTAATATTCATAACGTTATTATTCCAATAGAACTGACAACGAGAAGATATAAGACAATGAATTATATGTCTGGAGAACTTAAAATTAAATTGTTTAACCAAAACGTCAATGCCATGAATTAAAATATCTGTTCTTAGTGGCGTCTGTATATTTGATCCACATCTATTATGTAACATCCATCCATCCATCCATTTTCTTCCGCTAGTCCGGGGTCGGGTCGCGGGGCAGCAGCTTCAGCAGAGAGACCCAGACTTCCCTCTCCCCAGCCACTTGTTCCAGCTCCTCGGGAGGAACCCCAAGGCGCTCCCAGGCCAGCCGAGAAACATCGTCCCTCCAGCGTGTCCTGGGCCTTCCCCTGGGCCTCCTCCCGGTGAGACGTGCCTGAAACACCTCACCAGGGAGGCGTCCAGGAGGCATCCTGACCAGATGCCCGAGCCACCTCAACTGACTCCTCTCGATGTGGAGGAGCAGCGGCTCTACTCTGAGCCCCCTCCGGATGACTGAGCTTCTCACCCTATCTCTAAGGGAGAGCCCAGACACTCTGCGGAGGAAACTCATTTCAGCCGCTTGTATCCGTATTATGTAACAGTAAAAACTAAACCAGTTGGAATGACATCAATAATTATAATCTCTCACAAATAATGGAGCATCTGAAGTTTAAAAAAATCTGTTTATGTCAGGACATGACCTCAACAAAGAACCACGCCTCCTCCTCCTCCTCCTCCTCCTCCTCCTCCTCCTCCTCCTCCTCCTCCTCCTGCTCCTGCTCCTCCTCCTCCTCCTCCTCCTCCTCCTCCTCCTCCTCCTCCTCCTCCTCCTCCTCCTGCTCCTCCTCCTGCTCCTGCTCCTCCTCCTCCTCCTCCTCCTCCTCCTCCTCCTCCTCCTCCTCCTCCTCCTCCTCCTCCTCCTCCTCCTCCTCCTCCTCCTCTTCTTCTACCTCCTCCTCCTGCATCTTTATTCAGCCATGTTGAAGGAGGTTCAGATGTTTCACCAACATCTGGAACATCTGGACTGAAGTCCCTCACTCTGTAGCTTCTCTTAGCCAAACGCTTCAACACTGTTGACCTAAACTAACATGTTGGAGTCAAACAGGATTTATAAACATGGAGATTATAATCTAGAGCGATGCAGAGCAGAACAAAAACAAAACAGATAAAAAAATGTATTTAATGGCAGAAAACTGACAGATTTCTGACAAACTTCCCTCAGATCATCTAAACCTTTAATCATCAGTCAGAATTAAACCAGATTTTATTTTCTTCTTAATTAGATTCATTTTCATATAATGAGAATAGTAGAATGTAAAACACTGAGTGGCTCTGAAGGAAGAACAAACCAGTCTAACCAGCGGCACCGGTAAGTGGGTGAATAAACCAGAGCAGGTTAACTCCAGGAACCATGGAGGAGCATCACTGATCAGGAGAAAACATCTGGATCTGAGAAGGTCTCAGATCTGCAGCAGAACTCTAAACTAGGCGCTAACTGATCCATGCAACAATGTGAAAACATCTACAATACATTATTTATGGCTTTTATTTTATTACATTTTAGTCAAGTGAGCAAAGTGGGGAATAGGGGATATTTGTGTTTTTAGTTTTAAGTAAGGAAATTTAATTTATTATTGATGAATTAAACATTTTCTTACAGGCTAAAATATTGAGTCCAACACAAAGAATTTTGCATTTTACCATCCGCTCTGTCGGCGTTCGTCCATCCAGACACTTTTACTTTTAATTCATTTATTAAACTTGGTTAAATACATTCAGCTTATTCCAATAAAAAGTGATCCAAACCCAGTTCTTATCGTTGAACAGACCACTAACTTTCATTTATTTTGTGTTTTAATCAACCAAAAATTGCTTAGACAACCAAATATATTTTGATTTTTGTAGAGGGGAACATGCAACACCCTCTAATTTTCGATTTTTAACGATTTACACTTCATTTTCATACAAAATATGCTTTTACCGGTATTTAATTAAAATAATTCATGCCTTCTAATCATTAAGCAGGTTAAAACAAATCTAAAAACTAATTTAGAATATTTTAGTTTTTTATTTTATTTTTCATGTAAATTGATCTTTCTTGTTGCAGAAATGTTCAATACAAGCCGAACTTAAACTTTGGTCTGCGTAAGTTAACACACCTCTGCTTTGGATCATGAGATGTTTAGATTACATCTTTGTCGTATTTTCAAGCTCCTGAAATGTTTGCCTGATTCAGATTTAAGTCATGTTAGAATTAAAAGAAACAAGATGAAACAGTTCCTCTAAACAGTTTCTCATTCTGTTGTGACGCCTTAAAGGAAAAAAGATCAAAAACACTCAGAGAATTACAGATTTTAGTTTATTTCCTCCATCAAAAAAACAAAGTGAAATTAAAAAGGCTTCAAACGTTTCCCAGAAATTCTGCTCAGCTCAGGAAATCCCCAGAAACAGATCCAGATGAAAATCTCATGACCATGCATGCAGGAACCGGTTTAGCTGCAGGATAAAAACCAAACGATTCAACGAGTCTCAACCTGTCGCCTTCTGGAAAATGTTTAACAGAAGCTGAACCTGGAGGAAACCAGAGCGTTATGTCGTTCTCCAGGAATAAGACCTAAACTGGACATTTATCATCTCAGTTAGGGGTTAATACTTTTAGTTGCTAACAATACAGACCATAGATAATAAAGAGAACAACACGTATTAAAAAGAAATCCTTTAAATCCGCTGATCCCACAGAGATCACAGAAAAATCGACAGAATAATTGATGAAGATGGAAAAAATGAAAAGGAATCATAAAGATAAAAAATGATGTTACATTTATAGAATGTAGCATAAAATCCAGTTTAATCCTGACCAAAAAAATCCTCTTCAGGAAAATGAATCTTTTAAACACTAAACCTGAAAACCTCTAAGATCTGTTCCCATTTTTCCGTCTTCAACATCAGGAAGGAACGTCTGAGGTCGTTCCTTATCAGTTAGCAGGAGGTTGACTTTTAACTTAATACATGATTTCAAAATAAGTTCAACCTAAATCAGACTCATGAGAAGAAGAGGAGTCAGCCCGACCATCAGTCCAGCAGGTCCAGCTCTGGTTCCTCTGCTTCCAGCTCTTGTCCCTGTGAAGAAGAACCAGGAGTGAGAATGACTGAAGAACTTCCACATTTCTTTAAACTGCTTTACCAGCTGAGCTATTCTGGTCTCTGGTCTCTGGAAAGAAGCCGGACTTGGTGCCCAGTGCAGACACAAGTCTTGGTTTGTTTGTGAGGTAGGCCTAACCTCAAAAAGGACCATGAGATGACCTGGGGCCCGTTTCACAAAGCAGGTTTAGTGAAAAACATGAGTTAGTTAATCCTGCGATGAGGGAAACGCTGGTTTTTCTGTTTCACAAAGCCAGTTCAGCGTAACTCTGAATCAGTTACCCGGGCAAGTTATAGTATAGTATAGTTAGTTATATAGTCAGACGTCTGCCACGTGGCAAGTAGACAATCTCCCTCTGGCATTTGTCACGGTGCAACTGAGTGTAGCCAAAGCGTGAAAGGCGGAGCTAGAATTTCCAGGAATGTCCCTCATTGGCGAATGTATTTCAAAGATGGAGGCTCAACATGGATTCACCCATTCGCGCGACTCGCGCATATGTATTCTGAATAGCAGATTCTACACTTACGGGAATACTTTGATTAGTAGGCGGAAGTAATTACACATGAATGAGCACATATTTTTGAAGGAGCAAAGGGGTTTTTGCTTAGAATTATCTAAAAAAAATACACATTGTAGCTTTAACAAAAGTTTCCTCAGTGGCTCCAAATCTGACCTCTGGTCTCAGTCCAGATGCCCTTATAATCCAACATGGTGTTATGGACGAGGCATACTGATAAAATGCATCTTCGATTCGGTCTAAGATCTGCATTCTTAAACCCTGTAAGTACAAACATGGATAAAAACACGAGGCGCTTCGCACAAATACGTGACAAAGGATTCTGCTCCATGTCTCATGTCTTTTATCTACTGGTAGATGATGTGATGCTGGTGGTGTGTTTAAGTTTAGACCTCCAGATATTGAAGCGGTTGGGCTGAAAGTCGGCTCCTCTAACCCTGAGGCATGTTCCTCAACCAGAGAAGGTATCTGCTCCCTCCAGGCCTGGTCTCTGTCTAAAGGGAAACCCTTCAGGTGTCTTCAAGTGACGAGGTGAGAGATGGGTCTCCAGGATAAGGAGTAGTTCCAGGCTGATGCTCCTAATTTACAGGTGGGTCTTCATTCCAACCATCATCTTCAGCCAGCAACTATAGATCATGACTGAAGACTTTGGAGACTTTTGAAGCATGTTCCACTGGGAGGAGATCCAGGTTGACCCAGAACTCCCTGGAGGACCAATTACCCTTCTGACAGGGGGAAAGTTTACCCTAAATATTTGACCCCTATGACCCAGCTTTGGATATTTGAAAAATCTTTGGAAAACACAAAGATCTGACATATTTCAAGCTGACTTCAGCAACCAGGAAGCTGTAGAAGAATCTGATCCAGACATAAAGACACAGACAGACTCACGTGGAGAAACATCCAGGTAGATGATGGTGATGGGACGAGCGTCCAAATTAGAACTCCTTGCTCCACTCTGAACGACCCGGCACTCGTATGTTCCCCTGTCATCAATCGTCACGTTACTCAGGACCAAAGACACATCTCCGTCCTTCCTCTGTCTGTCCAGCAGGTCCACCCGGTTCTTATAAGATGGATGCTGGTTCTCTGGGTCAAACTGTGAGTCTCTATAGAGGAGGATACAGTAGTAGCCCAGATCATTCCTGGTCCACTCTACGACTGTGACCGCTCTGTTACTCACAGCCTGACATGGCAAAGTGATGGTATCTCCAGGTTCAGCTGTCATGTTTTTCTGATCTGCAGGTGAGAAAACACAGAGGTCAACTGAGCAGCCTTAGTCGAGGTCTGTGCTCTCCGAACGCTTTCCTAGTTTCTAAAAGCAGTTTGGATCCATGTTTTAAATCAACAGTCTGTAAGCTGAAATATCCATTTATGAATATCTTCAGCTTTGTTTTAATGGATGGATTCTTACTCTGGGATGTTTCCATTAGGAATTATTTATAAATAAAAGCCAACAACCTCGCTTCAGCCTCCATAACAGTGTTAAATAGTTCTTGCTCTGCAGAAGGTTTATAAACGTATTAATGTCTTTGTACTGGAAATAATCAGAATTTTTCAGGTTAAAAACAGCCAAAACTTTTGTTTTCATAAAAACTACGCAGAAGAAAAACCTTAAATTAAATAAATAAGTAAAATAAATAAACAGGGCTGTACTGTTGGTAGCACTGTTGCCCTGCAGCAAGCAGGCCCAGGTTCGAATCCCGGCCTGGGGTCTTTCTCGATGGGGCAAGTAAGTAAGTAAAGTTTATTTATAAAGCGCTTTTCACAGATAAAATCACAAAGTTCTGTACAAGAGAAAGGTAAAACAAAAAAATACAAATATTTAGACATATGCAAAATCAAAGTGACCCTAGTGAGAACCCATCAACCAAAAGCAAAGCCAAGCCTCCTTCATGCTTGGGGAGTGAGCAGGGCCTTCTTTTCACCTGGATGGGGCGGGGTTTCCCCGGCTGGACGTAGCGCGTGGAAGGATCACGTTATTCCAGCCAAATCCTCCCCAACCCTTCAGGCACCCTGGACGGCCAGGAGGAGGCAGTATACAGCCCCAGGAATAGTGCATGTTTTTGTGGGAGTAGCTCACGTTAGCTGCTCAAGGAAACACGGGGAGAACATGCAAACTCCACACAGAAAGGCCCTTTCGCCAACCCCACCCAGGGTGTGGATGCCGATGATGCGGGGGAACCAACACACCCTCAACACCCACAGCGTCCCCGGCGGTAAGTGAACCCGGGACCTTCTAGCTGTGAGGTGAGCTGTGCTACCAGCTGTGCCACTGTGCACCAAAAGCTTTCTTAAATATACAAGTTAGGGCTGGGGAATATGGCCTAAAAATAAAATCTCAGATTTTTTCACACCAAATCCGATTTCTGATTTTAATAGATTTTTTTCTATCTCCCTTTACTTTCTTAAACAGAAAAAACAAATAACAGAATCTATTTTTTTGAAACTCTTATTTTAATATCTCCTTTGGGATTCTACCTGAATTCAAAGTTGGGTGCAAAGTTGGTAGCACATACCAGGCATTTAAGGTTTTCAGTAGGTAAATAAAGCCAGGCTTTTCCACTGTATAAACAGGCACCATATCTTTGGCAATATAAATTGTGATGGCATCTGTGATTGCTTTCCACTGGACACCCGTCTTATCATAAGGGACACAGTGTGAAAATGATTCCCCTATGGTGGCTTGTCTTTTGGCGGTGTTTTGCTGCTTGCTTGAGCATCTCGTAGAGAGCAGCACTTCTCCCACTCGACGGAGTGCCTCTGTTTCAGGTGTTGAAACAAATTCGTCGTACTTCCACCTTTGGTAGAAACAGCCGTCAAACAGATTTTGGAGCGGTTTGTTGCTCCAAGTCTGAAGTCGCAAAACCGAACCAGTTCCATATAATTGAAGAAACTGTCCCTTTATTGGGAACAAGCTCCTTTTTGCTAGTTGCGATTTTGATGTCTACGCGTTGCGAGAGACGGACTGGCTGACCTTGCTCCAAACTACGGAAGCCCAAGAGAGCAGTGGGGGTGGTAAATCTCGATATTCCCAAAAATAAATCTTCTTAGACAGCAAATTCGAATTAATCGATAAAATCGATTTATCGCCCAGCCCTAATACAAGTCTTCAGATCTTTTTTAAAAGAGTCGACTGAGTCTGCCAGACGCAGAGACGGGGGCAGGGCGTTCCACAGTCTGGGAGCAACAAACTGAAGAGACACGTCACCTCGGGTCTTGTGATGAGTCTTGGGGACTACAACCAGATTCTGGTCAGACGACCGAAAAGTGCGGCCAGAGGAGTACGGGCTCAAAAAGGTCCAGGATCCACTGTGGGGTTTCCATGTTCTCCCTGTCCATGCGTGGGTTCTCTCCGGGTTCTCGGGCTTCCTCCCACGGTCCAAAAACATGACTGGTCTGGTTAATTGGTCTCTCTAAATTGTCCTTAGGTATGAGTGTGTGCATGGTTGGCATGGTTGTCGACATGTCTAGGGTGTACCAAGCCTCTCACCCCATGACTGCTGGAGGTAGGCACCAGCCCCCCCGCAACCCTGCATAGGATGGACGGGTACAGATAATTGATGGATGGAAATAAATAAATGAAAAAAATACTGCATCCAGATTGCAAGTGTTCTGACAGAACACCTTACCCATCAGAACGGCATACCTTCGGGTAGTGCAGATGCGCAGCATTGAAACTTGCGTTAAACTCAAACCATCCTTTTATCATACCTCATACTACAAGCGGTAAGTTTTGTTGTATTATATCACATATTATAAACACATTTCCTAACTGCATGCCTTACACAATCACAAGAATGTTAACAGATGTTTTCCATCGATTATTTTTAGCAAGTTGAATTCTAAAATTGGGCAATGTTGTGTTAAATTGTTAAATGTGGTGTATTAGGGCCATTGTAGAGTTTTTAAAAATTGTGTATATTTCTGCCAAAAAAATTTGAGATCAAATTAACATATTTTCAACAAAAAAACCTTGAACATTCTCTGTCAAAAAGTTGTAAATTTGAACTCTGAAATTTCCCTGATTTTGATATTTAAATTAAGATATTTTCTAAAATTGCAAGGTAAAAAAGGAGAAAAAGAACCCGTCACAAACACGGGTATACTGTTTCGATAAAGTAAGCTAAACTGACAGACGGCACATTAAAAATCAGCTTCCAGTAGGAGTATGCTATTCTGACAGGGTAGGCCACATCGACAGAAGACCGGCGTTACAGAACAACGTGTTTTTGTGTTAACTGGTTTCCAACTTCTGTTAGCATTGTGGTTGCCATTAGCTACCACAGATGTTATGAGTCGAAGAACATCGGTTGCCGTGGCTCCCCCAGAAAATATTCAAAGGGGGGGGGGGCAGATGGGGCCAGTAAAAGCTTCTTTAGGGTGGCACACCAGACTGGTCCTCGTTGTGTTAAAGACGATATGAATCCAGCAGATTTACATTGAGTTTGAGAAACATTTCAGAAAAAAGACAACATTTCAAACTGTTATTTCAACTATTCAAATATCTGATTCATAATTTTAGAAACATATTAATTTAATTTATTCAAGCAAAAATGTCCCCAAAACTGTTGAGATTGATGCTTCTTGCTCTGTTAGATTCAGTACTCAAAATAAATCAGTTGCTGAGAAATTAGAATCAAAATGTGTGGGGCGAATGAGTTAAATTAGTGACAAGATTAAAGTTTATTCTACTTTTTAATTCAATAAAATTTACAGCTGCACTGTTTCTTCTTCGATTTCTTATTCTGACTCTTTGGCGTCATAATGCGAGCCTTTCTGTACATTACCGCCCCCCACAGGTGGAGGCTAGAATTACTGACTCTTCGAGACAGCGCCTCAGTCAGTTGAGATTGGTGGGCAGCAGCAGGATAAGAAAATTAAAAACATTACAATTTATTTAATTATTATTTATGTGTTTAATAAGTGGGTTTTGCATCTGTGTCTTGATTGAAGATGACTATGGTTTGTATGAATTCAATGCGATTTTTTAAAATAGGGTGGCTGTTTTCTACGGGGGCAGTGGGGGGGCCAGCGTTGGATACACAGCCATGGTTACTGGACCAAACAGGAAAAGGAGGACTTCATGGGACATCATCACCTCTATTTGAGTACGGGGCTCCACGCCGTACTTACTCTTTGTCCGTGGGAAACCACAAAGGAGAGGCGCGAGCTTTAAACCTCCTTCGCTAGCAAGGGGGGAGGCAGGTTTCTGGAAGAAACTCATTGGATCCAAAAGACACAACAGCCTGTTGATCATTGATCAGGTGAACTGTTGGTGAATGAAGTCCCGACTGACTTGTTCAAATCCCTGCAGAAAGAATCTTTGAATTACAGATTATACCAGAGAGGGAGAGGGAGCCGATGACCCTCACGAGCCAAGCTGTGCACCGGGTGAGCCAGGAGATGCTGAGCCAAAGGCTCCCCGTAAAAAAGGACCGGGAAGATTTAGCCAAACAAAACCGAGCTGAGAGGAACCGGACGACCCGAGTTCTGGCTAACGGTGACTTGCTAGCCCCCCTGCATCCGAAGCTTCACTGTTAGCGCTCCAGGCAGATACTGATAACGAACAAGCTAAGAGCTGGCCTCCCTCCTTCATTCACGTAAGGTTGTGTCTGGGCTTAAGATAAACAAATTAAGGTTTGTTTTGATTGTGTATCTCACTGTGTTTTTGCTGCATTTGTAAGAATTCATCTCCACATTTGTTTGGGTACGAACTGTGGTTTTAAAGCTTTGTGATTGACAGTTTTAAATCATGCAACATGAGTTAAGTTTTTGCTTAATGCTTTGGTGCTAAGCTAAAACAGAGTGGCTCCAAACTGCACTACATTTTTTGTTCTGCACGCTCCATCTGATTAGTGCAGCCTGCTTTTGCAAACCACCAGCGCTTCATAAACAACAAAGATTGCTACCTACGGTATTCAAAATACAGATTGGCTTTAAAACAGATAGATTAAACATCAAAAACTAATCGTATAAGTCGTTTTTTTAACCGCCTTCTTAGTATGTCGTAATACTAAATTAAATCACTGATCCATAAAATAGAATAAATTCTCTAAAAGGTTATTGATTTCTAATTCATCAAATTATTTAATGAAACATTACTTCCTCCAAAGAATGTTTTTTTGTTTTGTTTTTATCTTTAAACTAACTTAGCTTAACTCCCGAAACTCTTCAATACAAGCCTTGGTCTTTAAGCTTGAATATTTAAACTGAACTGTGACATCACAATAAACTTATTGGTTATTGTTTCTACTTCTTTGCATATTTGTCCATTTTACTGTTTTACTTTTGGTAGTTAGTTTTATTATTCCTTCTTCTTTTACTTAGTAGTTTAGTTGTGTGTTACTAGCACAGTGAGTTTGTTGATTAAAGCATCTTAACAAAGTTGAATTATTTTGTAATAAACTTTTGTATTTTGGAAGTCGTTGTTTATTATTATTCTGCATACATGTGTAGTAACTTGTTGTGCAAAGTAATCCAAGAACCTATTCCTTCATCTATTGATTATCTCAGCTTTATCAGGAAGATAATCATAAACATTAATTGAGACTGAGCTATTTGGCTATTGATATTCCTGGATCTCAGGTGGTGCCCCAAACTTGGTAATTTTCACATAAAATTATTAATCTTATCATTAATTGCCCTAAGCAATTATTCATAATTATTAATAGCCAAAACCTATCTATCTGAGTCACACCACCAGCAATATTCCTGGAGTGGCCCTACCCCCCCTTTGGGGCCACCATTGCCGCTTAGATGGCTTCGTCGGTGCCGTTCTTTAGACATAGTAATAAACTATAAGCAGACTGGACATTGGATAGTATTAATGTGTGTTAAAATGTTTAAGTGATGATCGCGCAGCTGTGTTTTGCAGCAGAGTAGCAATAATAATAGCAATAGCAATTTTATTTATAAAGCACATTTTAAAACGTCTTAGAAGACGCCGAGCCCTCAAAGGTAGCTGGAAGCCAGGGGTGGACAGGCCATCGGGAGGTCCAGGAGTTTTCCCTTAGAGCCAGTCTGTTCTAGGGCCGGTGGCTAAAAGTTTGTTTCTTATCTTTCCAAAAGCAGGCGTGGGTGAGCCACTGTGATGATCCTGTTGCGTGTCTGTGGTCCTGAGTGACATAACACGTGAGTGAGGTGTCTTTCTTTATTCTGTGTGTAAATTCTGGTATTTTAAAAACTACAATGAAAGAATTGATACATATAGCCTAAATATAATTACAAAATAACAAATTTGAAGCAGAGGAAACTTCAAATCATAAAACTTATTAAACTAATTGAACAAGTAATATCTCTGTGTTAGAACAAGGTAAATTGCTTCCATATTCAATTCCAATTCAAATTCAAAAATACTTTATTGATCCCAGAGGGAAATTAAGTGTTGGTATAGCTCATATAATTAATTCTTTAAGGAGTTGTTGTAGATGATGATGGCTGTGGGCAGGAAGGATTTCCTGTAGCGGTCTGTATTGCAGCGAAACTGAAGAAGCCTCCGACTGAAGACGCTCTGTTGTTGTATGACTGTCTCATGAAGAGGATGCTCAGGGTTGTCCATAGTTCTTTTGATTTTATGAAGAATCCTTTGCATTATCATCTCCAGATTTTCCACAGTTGTCCCAAGAACAGAACCAGCCTTCTTTATCAGGTTGTTTAGCCTTTTTAAATCCCTGGCTCTGATGCTGCTACCCCAACAGATGACGGCTGAAGAGATTACACTCTCCACAACAGACTTGTAGAAGATCTGCAGCATCTTGCTGCAAACCTTGAAGGACCTAACCTTCCTCAAGAAGTACAGCCTGCTCTGTCCCTTCTTGTAGACGGCTTCACTGTTGCGCCTCCAGTCCAGTCTGTTGTCAAGGTGAACTCCGAGGTATTTATATTCCTCAACCACCTCCACTTCTTCTCCCATGATGGAAACAGTTTTTGACTTATCCCTGTTTCTTCTGAAATCTACAATCATCTCCTTTGTTTTGTTCACATTCAAGGTGAGACGATTGTTTCCACACCATGTCACAAAGCGGTCCACCAGCTCTCTGTATTCAGCTTCTTGTCCATCTCTGATACACCAGACAATTGCAGAATCATCTGAGTATTTCTGCAGATGACAGGTCTCTGATTTGTACTGGAAGTCTGAGGTGTACAGAGTGAAAAGGAATGGTGAGAGTACGGTCCCTTGTGGTGCTCCTGTGCTGCTGACCACCTGGTTTGACACACAATTCTTCAGTCTCACAAACTGTGGTCTGTTTGTCAGGTAGTCATTGATCCAGGCGATTGTTGAGGGCTCCACCTGTGTCTTCAGGAGTTTCTGACAAAGCAAATCAGGCTGAATTGTGTTAAATGCACTAGAGAAATCAAAGAACATGATCCTCACAGTGCTGCCTGCTTTGTCCAGATGACAGTGGGTTGGTTGAAGTAGGTGGATGATGGCATCTTCAACTCCAACTCCACAGCGATAAGCAAACTGCAGTGGATCCTGATACGTTCTTGTTTGCTTACTCAGGGGTGCCAACAGGAGTCTCTCCAGGACCTTCATGATGTGGGATGTTGGGGCAACGGGTCTATAGTCATTGATGACTGATGGGTGAGCTATTTTGGGTACTGGAACAAGGCAGGATGTCTTCCACAACACTGGAACCTTCTCCTGAGTTAGTCTAAGGTTGAAGAGGTGCTGCAGAATCCCACAGAGCTGCTCTGCACAGGCTTTCAGGACTCTGGGGCTGACACCATCTGGACCTGCAGCCTTGTTCCGGTTCAGTTTCTCCAGCTGCCTCTTCACCTGACTTTTGGAGACAGACAAGTGGGAGGGGGAGGCAAAGGGGGTAGCAGCATTTCCTGACTTGGTTGAAGTCAAACTTGTGGAATTAGAAGAGTCCATGGCTGAGGTGAAGGATAAAACATCCGAGGTGTAACAGGAAAGCTGTTGATCAGAGGAGAGTGGGACGTCTGTTTGGCTGGGAACAGGAGACGGGGATGCTGAGCTAGTTCCTGAACTGAACCTGTTGAGGAATATGTTCAGTTCATTGGCTCTGTCCAGACTTCCATCTATCCAATCCTTCCTGTCCTTAAAACCTGTGATCTTTCTCATTCCTGACCAGACATCTCGGATATTGTTCCTCTGTAGTTTGTTCTCCAGCTTCTTCCTGTATGCCTCCTTGCTGTCTCGGATCTTGACCTTAAGTTGCTTCTGTATACTCCTCAGTAATTCCCTGTCTCCCTCCCTGAAGGCTCTTTTTTTCTTGTTTAGCAGTTCCTTCAGGTCACTGGTGATCCAGGGTTTGTTATTCGGGAAGCATCTCACTGTTCTGGTGGGGATGATGTTGTCCACACAGAAGTTTATATAGCCAGTCACACACTCAGTCATGGCATTGATGTCCTCTCCATGTGCTTGGCAAAGAGTCATCCAGTCTGTGGTCTCAAAACAACCCTGCAGGGCTTCTTCAGCTTCCTGTGACCATTTTCTCACAGTTCGTTTTTTGTCACAGGTTGCCTCTGAACAAGGGGTTTATATTCTGAACAGAGAAAAACAAGATTGTGATCCGATTGTCCCAGAGGAGGTCTTGGTTTGGACATGTATGAATCCTTTACATTTGCATAAAACAAATCCAATGTCCTGTTTTCTCTTGTAGAGCAGCTGACAAACTGTTGAAATGTTGGAAGTGTAGTAGAGAGCGAGGCATGATTAAAATCACCAGATATTGCCACAAATGCATTGGGGTGCTGTGTCTGTAGCTTAGCAACAATGGAACTGATGACATCACATGCATTGTCGGCAACGGTTGAAGGTGGAATGTAAACAACTGCCAAAATTACACTGGTGAACTCTCTTGGTAAATAGTATGGACGAAAACTCACTGCCAAGAGTTCGAGATCTGGGCTGCAGAGACGACACTTCACAGTAACATGTCCTGGATGACACCATGTGTTGTTTACAAGCACTGCTACTCCACCACCTTTTCTTTTTCTGCTCGTCTTCAGATCTCTGTCTGCTCGTACAGTCAGGAAGCCTGGCAGACAGACGTTGGAGTCGGGGATATGATCCAGCAGCCACGTCTCAGTAAAACACATAACACTGCATTCACGGTACTCTGGCTGAGTCCTTGTAAGGGCTTGGAGTTCATCCATCTTGTTAGCCAGTGATCTTACGTTGCCCATTATGATTGATGGAAGAGATGGCTTGAACTTCCTCTTTCTCTGTCTCCTTTTCGCTCCTGCTCTGCATCCACGTCTCCTCCTTATCAACTCATCAGGGATTTGTTGCTTCAGTTGAGGTATTATTTCAGCTTTTAAGATGTTAATCAGCTGCTCCCGACTGTAAACCACATTGTTGCCATGGTTACGCATCATAACAAATTGTCAAAAAGGGAAAAATTTACAGCAAAAATCCTTCCAGCTTCAGAGCACCAAAAACTAAAAAGTATACAGGTAAAAAAAATGCAATCTTCTTTAAGAAAAAAGAGGAACCAATGTACAAAAAAAACAAAACTTAATATGTAACCAACAGAGCCAATCCAACATGCAGCCACCCAGAGCAGCGCAATTCTAGAATTATATTCAGTTAATCTCCAAACCTTAACAACTAGAAAATAACATTAGAGCAACAAAAAGCTTTTTGGTTAGAACAAGTTTGTTCTGATTCAATGAAATTACTCACAGTTAAGTGAGTAATTACTTTAATTACTCTGATAAGTACTAAAGTAAAAGTTGAAAGTATAATGCAGTAAAATTACTCAAGTAAATGTAACTAGTTACTACCTACCTCTGACCATGACAACATGAAAACCTGTTATACTACCAATAAAAGTATATTTGTTAAACATATATGGTTCCACTTCCATCATGAGTGCGATGAGACAAAAGGTCAATGTTGGTTTGGGTCCATTAGGAATCTGACTGAACCAAGTGGAAGATTAGGAGGATTTTCCTGGGTCTCCCAAACATTTTCCTGCCTAAAACATCAACATATAATAAACTGATGTCTTCAGTTTAGTAGGAGCAGAAATATGTCAGTTACATTAATTAGAACTTACCAGAACATTTCGAGCCCAGAACCCAAACCAGGAGCAGCAGAACCAAAGCATCCATGGGGACAAAACGAACCAAAAACAGGCTAGAAGTCAGAACTCTGTTGTTTTTTTCTCCCCCTTTCCCTAAATAAAGTGCTTCTCTGAGGAGACCGCAGGGAACCACAGAGACAATGTCTGTCCAATATCTAACTAATTCAACCAACTTCACCACCGGAAAACTCTGAACCTGAAAAATAAAAGTCCTGATTAAACCCACCAAGCTGTTGGGTTGAGCTGAAAACGGTTGGGGATCTAAATGTTGTTGTCATTGGATGATACAGCTTCAAAGTAATTGGCTGTGAAGTGGAAAGACTTACCTGTTCCAACTTGTTGATGCAGTACATTTTCCTTTTCAGCTCACTGCAGTGTGATAAATGACTACCAACATAAATAATGGGGTATAATACGAAATGCCAAAATGCTCAAAATTAATTAAATAAACGAAACGTTATGAAATACATGTCTACATGAATAAATAATAGACAAATATATTATCTGACAATGACATTGTAAGAAAAACAGAGTTCATATGAAATTCTTAGCTCATTACTATAAAATATTTGTCCTTTTCCTTTAAAAATGCATTTAATAATATGAATATTTTTTTAATAGTAAATGTCTTCCTAAAAATATAGTTGTTCTTCATTTTGTTGCCATGTTTATCTAATTTCATCCGTTTTTACTCCAAAAATTATTTTTCACAAAGTCAGCCTTTATTTCACAATGGTGTTCTTCCCAGTGGCTTATTTATTTCATAATGACACATTTGAACTGGATGGGTTCACCAGCCAATCAGGGTCATTAGGTGGGACCTGGATGCTGATTGGCTTGTTCTTAAACATTGATCCTCCTGGAGCAGGAGAATGGCGATGCAGGGCTGGAGTTTCAATCAATCAATCAAACTTTATTTATAAAGTGCATTTCATACAGAAATTGCAACTCAACTTGCTTTACAGAATTAAAATGACCCCACATAATTAAAAGCATGATCACAGCTATACCCCCCTCCCTCAGACCCAACCTTCATGCACGCACTCACTGAAGAACAGCAATAAAAAGGACATTGGAGCGAGTACAGATGAGCCAGGTTAGGAAACCCTCTGCACCAGAGCAGCAGATCAGCAGCAGCAGCCAAGGCACCGACCCAGGGCACCCAGAGGAGGCGGGGCAGAGACCCCCACCTCCACCCAAGCTCCAACTGGAGAGCCCCCAGGCAGCCACAGCCGACCACTGCTCCCGGGGCAGAGGGCTCCCACAGAAGAAACACTGGAATTAAGATTAAAATAACAGGTTAAGGTATAAAAATAAACAGTGGATAAATATGATGAGACTAAGTAGTAAAACACTGATAAAATGTATTAAGTAAAAGATGCAGAGCAATTAAACAGACTATAATAAATAATAATCAGTTCAAAACTCGGCTGAAAAGGTGAGTCTTAAGCCTGCTCTTAAAAACATGAACGTTGTTTTATAGCGGTTTTATTTAAAAACAATTTTGTGTATGGTTTTATCCAGATGCTCATAATATTCCTGGAGGAGGAGAATGGCCATGAAGGTCTGAAGTGGTTTTATACCGTTATTGTATTTAATGTCTGATGGATTATAATATTACCAGAATATTTTCCCACTTTAGTTATTGTGGCTGTCTAAATCCAGGCGGCTGGTGTTGCATCAGTGTTCCAGGTGTAAAGCTGCCCAGCAGGGTTAGGTTAGGGCTGCACCACGTCTCCAATTTAGATGCATTGCAACATGTTGGGTCAGATCAGCTGTTTCAACAACAACAGATTAAACCAGTAAAACCAGTAAAACACCCAGACAGGTGAATCCTGATCAGGGTTTATTATTTATTAACGGACTCTTTTGTTTACAAGCTTAAATTAATCCCAGTTAATGCCTTAGTGTTTTCATCCAAAAGCAAACAAACTCAAACATGGACAGGATAATCTGACCACAGAATATTCATCATGTAAAAACCTTTCATTTTATTTGCAAAAGCTTAAAGCTGTTTAATTCATTAATTATTTATAACATCCAAAACGAAACATACAAAGTAAGAGCAATTATAGCTTTTAACATTACTTCACATTTGAGTACAGTTTAAAAATATTTTCTATTTGTGATAAGTCAAGGAGCTTCATTGATTAAATGAATATTTTACATATTAAACAAACTGAGCATTAAATAGTTTCTGTTCATATCAGAATATTCATGTCTGGGTTCAAAATGTTTTAATAATTTTAAGTGAATCAGAAAAATCCTTCAGATTTCACTTCATTCTCCCTGATATATTTTTACCAGGTGGTTCTGGTTGGTTCTGGTCAGCGTTCAGAAGATCACACTCTCCCTCAGCAAATACCTACCAGTATATGTGCACCACCAGCTGCTTCTGCACACATATTTACACACAGACTCATTCCAGCTGTTACATGTGGGTCAGAACCACCTTCATCAATCAGCTCATAAATGTTGCCTCAGGACTCTTTACAGGACAACAGCAGTATTATCATTATTGTGCTGCAGAAAGGTTCTGACAGAGGAAGACCCACAGCAGCCTTCTGGTGCTTTTAGAGCTGCTGCTCCACTTACAGTTCTAACTTCAGACCCTGATTACTGTAGACATAACATCACATTCCATATTCCATCAGTCTTCATTACCTTATAGCATCACCACATCCCCTTCTATATTTCATCATATTATACATTACCTCACGTACTCTCATGAAAGAATAATGTGTTGGTACGTGCCATTATCCCAAAACAATATGATCTATGAAATCTTTCCACAAATACTCAACAGCAGATAGGCGGTAGTCTGCTGGAACTTCATTATGTTACCACAAAAGAATGAGTTTTTTCAGATAATTTTCTGCAAACATCAACATTCCATAGTAGAACATGTGTTAATCCTTTTTTGCTAAAGTTTTATGTTTTTCTTTTTTCTAAAACCATAAAAATAGAAGTAAGATCTTGTAGCACATAAATATAAAACAACTATAAGTTGTTGTTTTTTTAAAGACCAAGAGCAATTTGTGGCTCTTTAGATCATCCAGGTTACAGTCTCCTGATCTAAGGTCTTCATTATGTTTCAACATGATTTTGCTTTAGTGTTTTCATCCTAAATGTTTTGTAGTGAAATAGTAAATAAAGTGAACACTAGATGGCGCTGACAGGCTTTAGGGAATGAGCCACCTTTTGCATCACAGTACCCATCTCTGCTCCAGTATCAATGCAGCATTCATGTTCATCACACATGTAATCACCTTCTGACCAAAACTACAGTAAATAAACCATTTTAGTCTTATCTCATATTTAAGATGATCATGAAGGTCATTTAGCATCAGCGGCCTTTTAAACATGCAGTTTCCACTGGTCAGAAAACCTTCTGGTGTTTCTAAAGCTGCCCAAACATCTCTTTATAACCTGATTCAAGAGTTTGTTAACAACCACTTTAGTACCAGCAGAGGAAGTACAAAAAAAAGAACAAAAGAAAAAAAACCTCACCAAGTCAGCAGGGCTCAGAGGAAGAGGGCGGACTGCTCTGGGTCTGTCTGCCATGAACGTAAGCAGGTCAGACGACTGAGAGGAGATGAAGGAAGCATCCGTCAGACGTCTGCTGGGTGAGAACACATTCTGGATTTTACATTTTATTGTTTTGTTTCTGTTAAACTGATGAGAAACGACCTGAAACACAGCAGGAACGGCATCCTAGCTCGCCTCACTGCAGCAGACTTCAACCCAACAGCTGCCAGCCTAATAATCACCATGAGAACTGAACTATTGTTAAGAAGTGATTTTCTTATAGTCATCAGAACTTTATTTCTCCTCAGATTTCATCTTAATGCTGAGCTGGACAACAAACCCAGGTCAGTCTTTCTTCCTTTAACGGCTTAAAGCTGCTGAATCATGACAGGAACTGAGCTCAACAGAGATTCTGAATTAGTTTTAAACATCCCATAATGTTGTAAATCAAAGATCTGAACCCCATTCTGAGATCCTGTTAGAAAGTCTCAGTACTGAACATGATTGATGCAGAAGAGGAGATGTCTCATGTTCCACTGCATCGGTCCGGTCAAAGGTCATCTCTAAACTCAGTTTTCCGACAGACATGATGAGAGAAAGAGTAGAAAGAATGGAGGCAGGTTGGGTTAGCATGGAAGCACCCGGTAACTCTCACTGCTTCTAAACACCATGGGATGGTTGGTCATAGTAAGGGTGCAGTCAAGGTAAGAGGCAAAGGGTCCTGGTTAAAGTCCACACAGGACCTTCCTTCACAGACAGCAGGAGTTTTTCTAGGTTTAGACTTTTGTATTTTTGTTCTTTCAGGCCTCACAGCTCGTCTGACTGTGAGTCCCAGCAGGTCTCAGTTCTTCATGAGAGAATCTGTGACTCTGAGCTGTGAGGAGGACAAGAGCTCTGCTGGATGGACCCTGAGGAGGAACACAAGCAGAGGAACCAGGACACAGTGTGGAGATCCATGGGGGAAACCTGCTGGTTCTACCTGTAACATGAGCTACCTGCTCCCATTGGACAGTGGAGTTTACTGGTGTGAGTCCAGAGAGGGAGCAGTCTATAGTCGTACCAACATCATCATCACTGGTAAGATCAGACTGTGGAGTTAGTGTTGATGAAGCTGATGTGGAAATGGATGAAATGCTGTAGTTTGTCTCTGTGTTGAGGTGGATCAGTGATCCTGCAGAGTCCTGTCCTCCCTGTGATGGAGGGAGATGACGTCACTCTGAGCTGTCAGACAAAGACCACTCCCTCCAACCTCCCAGCTACTGATTTCTATAAAGATGGCTCCCTCATCAGGACTGAGCCTGCAGGTCACATGACCCTCCACCAGGTGACCAGCTCTGATGAAGGCCTCTACAGGTGTAACATCAGGGGTCATGGAGAGTCTCCATCCAGCTGGATCTCTGTTGAAGGTCAGCAGCTTCTCTGTCTGCTTCAACCTTCATGATGAGACCAGAACTAAATAATGACCTCTGCTTCATTCCAGGGAGACCCTCCACCTCTCCTCCACCTGCCTCCACCTCTCCTCCCACCTCCCCGCCTCCTCTGGATTCATCTTCTCTCCCTCTTCGTCTGTATGCTCTCTTATGCCTCGTCGGTGTCTTCATCCTGTTACTCTTTCTGATTCTACTCAGATGCTGTGTTCAGAAGAAACATGAAGGTAAACATCAGACCTCAGCTCCTCCTCCAGAGATGTTGGATCGTTTTTTGAAGATGCAGCTCCGATTATAATGTCATTGTTTTTGTTGTTCCATTTTCAGTCGTTAAAGAAGTACCTGGAGATCAAGACTTCTCATCCAGTGAAATTATACATACACAACTACAGCCAATCAGATGCAGCAAAGGTACAGTACTGTTTCATGTTATTTGATGTCTTTGTGAGGTTCATGTTTTTACAAACCAGATGAAGATCTAAGACTTAATTGTTTCTGAGAACAAGAATTTGCTGATTCCCAATCTTCCAATCTGGCTCCAGAGGCAGGAAATGTCCCCTCATTGGTAGGAACGGAGCTGCAGTGGGAGCTTCTATGATATTCACCAGCTACAGTAGCTGGGTTTACCTCAACCCAGTTTAGGCTTCTGAGGTTTGGATACTCTCCATCTTTGTCCAGAGCATGCTGGTGAGTTTAGGGAGGTTTACAGACTCCTACCTCAGCATCTTTTAGAAGGTTGCCTCCATGTGGTTTCAAGCTGCTCAAGTGAAGGTTCTGACTGTCTTCTTCTGCACCAAAGAACAGTTCAAATGATCCTTTCCTAACTTCCTATGGATGTTATCCTACGACTGGTGCTGTTGACATGATTCCTTTGGTCTTCCATGGACCTTCAGTGATCCAGCAACTATAAATGGTCCATAGTAGTCCCAGGCCTTTTCCTTTAAACACCGACATAGGCTGGTCTCTCGGTGACCTTGAGAGGAAACGGTACTATCTAGTATAGGAGTGCATATAATCACAATCTACAGGAGTCTTCCTTGGACCGTGTTTGTTCAGAACCTCCAGCATACATCCAGCTTCCAGGAGCTGTGGTCAAGAGATCTTTGCTGTCTGTTGTGATGGTACTTAGAAGACCTGTTGGTGATGGAAGTTCTTATGAAAGAGGTTCAGCCTTAGATGGCTCTATAATGGAAAGCAGGGCTGAGCTTTGGTGGGTCTGGACCAATGACATTAAGTCATTGAAAGAGCTGCTTGAGTCCAGTTCTAATTCAGGTTTTTAAATTTGTCGTCTTGAATGTATGGTGCTGGTGCCTTCTGCGCCAGATCGCTCTTAAAAAAGAGGTCTGGATCTTCATTGGTTTTTATTTGGTTTAAGAAAGTTTAAGAAAGAAAGAAAACTCTCAGCCTCACAGTAGTGATGTATGTCTCTAGACCAGTCTTTTTACTTTTACGTGGTCTCTGAACTGTCACGGCCTTGACGGTCTTTGGTCTTGGTCTTGTCTTGGTCTCGAGACCCTCTGGTCTTGGTAGTGTCTTGGTCTCGGTTTAGGCGGTCTTGACAACAAGTCTAGTGCAGTAACAGCCATCATACAATTGCTACACATAGTTGATTTGGTTGGTTTAGAACTGCCCTCTAACTATCAAATTATGGCCAAGAATAACTTTTTTAAATAGATATGATTGTGATGGAAAATATAGTTCTGATTTTGAAGTTACATGAAACCGTTTTTAATTTTTCTTCCCCATCGTCCTTGCAGTAGTGGTTTCATATCCCCTCTCACCCCCTACCCAAACACAGAAGTGGTTTGGCCTTAGAGAAAAGTTCAGACTTTCAGTTTATCAGGCTGCTGGAGTGCGTTACAAAATGTCCGCTACAGGCTGGGAGAGAACAATAACACAGCCTCTGTCGGTCCCTCTGCTGTGATTCAGGCAGCCTCCATCACTTTGATATAAAGAAACGGAACCATGACTTTTACCAGAGAAACACGCCTCAAAGTGCAGGTACAGCCTATCGTCAGTTAGTTCTCAGCTCCTTTCACCTGACGTTACCAGGAGTGTCCTCACCGCTGCACACAAGATCTGGGCTGGAGGAAAGCGGCTGTGAATAGAATGAAGTTACTGCTGTAAAGAAAGATTGGGCCCAGAGCATTTACAGCTCGCATCTAAAAATATCAATTAAACAGTAGCTTAAAAATCTGAACCAACAACTTGGACTGTAGCCTGTATGGAAAGCCATACGTGCCACAATTCGATAAATAAAAATGTCCTAAAAATCTATATTTATACATGTGAAAATTTGTATAAAAATTGGAAGTGCATTTGTCAAATAAATTGATCTCTTCTTATCCTAATAAATAAATATATATTAGTTGTATATTTAAATTATTTGAGATTTTAAATCTCTCCACCTAAAAAATGTAAATTTTTCAGAGGTGCTAAAACTACTTTAGAAAGGTAGAGCTAGCCCCTCTGAGCTGGTTTGATCTTTACTATGGAGGTTAACCAGTCAGATATGATTAGGGTTTATTTAATGAGATGCAGCAGCAAGTTAAATGATTCCATAATGTAGTTTATAATACTCATGTACAATGTTCCCTCTAGGCTGCGCGCTTGCGCAATTGCGCACTGCCGACACAGTCTTCTCGCATAGATAATCTGCTCTGCGCACACAAAAAATCTAACCGGAATTGAAAAAAACCACAACAAATAATTAATTCTGTGCTATTTTACAGATGAATCAATGAGCATATGTACCGATTTACAGTTCCAGCGGTTGGCCTGCACTGGTCCAATTAGAAAAACACACACACTCGCCCGAACCCGTTATCCATGGTTATTGCCATAGCAGTGTGGCAGAGACCCGTACACTGACACAACACAGATTAAAGGCAAGGCAAGGCAAGGCAAGGCAATATTATTTGTATAGCACACTTTCAACAGCAGGGTAATTCAAGGTGCTTTACATGATTTGGTGATTTAAAAGAAACACATTAAAGAAACACACATTATACATGATACACAATAAAGCAAGAGAAAAATAAAAAAAAGCAAGAGAGCATGAACACATTTCATACATATGACATCAAGCATTTACTCAAAGGCAATTCTAAACAGATGGTTTTTAGTCTCGATTTAAAGCATTTCAGAGTTTCAGCAGCTCTACACTCGTCAGGAAGTCTGTTCCAGATAAGGGGAGCATAAAAAGTGAAAGCTGCTTCTCCATGTTTAGTTCTGAGTCTAGGGATGTTTAGTAGGCTAGAGTTGGAGGACCTGAGTGGTCTTGGTGGTTGGTACCATGACAACAGGTCTTCAACATATTTTGGTGCTAAGCCATGTAATGATTTATAAACTAGTAAAAGTATTTAGAAGTCTATTCTCTGAGCTACAGGGAGCCAGTGTAAGGACTTTAGAACTGGGGTGATGTGCTCTACTTTCCTGGTTCTAGTGAGGAACACGAGCAGCAGCGTTCTGGATCAGCTGCAGCTGTCTGATTGACTTTTTAGACAGACCTGTGAAGATGCTGTTGCAGTAATCAATCCGGCTGAAGATAAACGCATGGATGAGTTTTTCTAGGTTCTGTTGCAAAATCAGTCCTTTAATCCTAGAGATGTTCTTCAGGTGATAGAACGCTGACCTTGTTATTGCCTTTATGTGACCCTGGAGGTTCAGGTCTGAGTCCATTACTACACCTAGGTTTCGAACCTGATCAGTAGTTTCTAGCTGTATTAATTGAAGCCGTGTGCTGACTCTTGATCGTTCCTCCTTGGGTCCAAAAATAATCACTTCAGTTTTGTTTCTATTCAGCTGGAGAAAGTTATGGCACATCCATCCATTTATTTGGTCAATGCATTGATTTTGGGTTTGAATGGGTTCAGAGTCACCTGGTGACATTGTAATGTAGAGCTGAGTGTCATCTGCGTAGTTATGGTAGCTAATGTTATTGGTTGCTACAATCTTGCCTAGTGGGAGCATGTAGATATTAAATAAGAGGGGCCCCAGGATGGAGCCCTAGGGCACCCCACATGTGATTTCTGTTCGTTCTGATGAAAAGTTTCCTATTGAAACATAGAAGTCCCTGTTCTTTAGGTAAGACTCGAACCAGCCAAGTACTGTACCAGAGAGTCCGACCCAGCTCTCCAGTCGTTCCAATAAAATATCATGATCAACAGTGTCAAATGCTGCACTGAGGTCAAACAGAACCAGCACTGTGGTTCTACCACAGTCTGTATTTATGCGGATGTCATTGAATACTTTGACGAGGACAGTCTCGGTGCTGTGGTGAGCACGGAAACCAGACTGAAAAGCATCAAAACGGTTTGTCATTGTTATGAAGCCATTTAACTGCTGAAACACAGCTTTTTCAATAATCTTACTGATGAATGGGAGATTAGAGATTGGCCTGTAGTTCTGCATTAACGTGTTGTCCAGATTCTTCTTCTTTAGCAGTGGTTTAATAACTCCTGTTTTTAAAGCCTGAGGGAAGACACCTGATAGCAGTGATGAGTTCACTATTTGAACAAGATCAGAACCAATAACAGGAAGAACCTTCTTTAGAAAAGCTGTGGGTAGGATATCAAGACAGCAGGAGGAGGAGCTTAATTGGATAATGATTTTTTCAAGGCTGTTCTGGTTTAATTCGTGGAATTCAGACATTTTCTCTACATTGTTGTTGATTGGGGATAGCACTGGTTGTGGGTTCGATATTGAGGTACAGATTGACCGTCTAATTGTTAGAATCTTTTCAGTGAAAAAGCTGGCAAATTCATTGCAGGCCCTGGTAGAGTTTAGTTCTGGGGCTACTGTCACTAAAGGATTAGTTAGTCTTTCCACGGTTGCAAATAGAGTCCGTGCATTATTAATGTTTCTGTTGATGATTTCAGAAAAGAACGATTCCCCATTATCTTTTATAGTTAGCTGATATCTATTCAGTCTCTCTTTGTAGATCTCACAGTGAACCTGGAGTCGAGTCTAAAGATAGACACGGGTATGCAAATAAGACTAAGGTAAAAAAAATAAAAAAATAAATCCAGACACAAACTCAGATGCTCCTGTTTATATAGGAGTGGAGCATTTTCTTCTAAGCACAGAGCGGCTGACAGCACCAAGTTCCTGCGCTGTGAAATGTGCTTGATTTATTTAGAAAGTCTCTGGTGTTTTGGTGGAAATTTCTTTAACAAAAAGGGGGATGGATTATGGAATGTTCTGAAAACATCTGAAGTTTTTGTTTTATTCCACTCAGAAACGTGTTTGATCTCGCCGTTTGATTCTGCATTTGGGTTAAAAAATTTCACTTCAAGACAATAACGTTTATGTCACTGAGTGACCAGCAGCTGGCTGCTCCAGCCAATGATGCGATTCACATCCGTTTTTATGCAGCTAATCAATCGATATTTGTGCTACATTTCAAGCATCCAGCGCAGACTGTGAAGAGGTTTAGTTTAATGAATCGTATCAAAACAGCTTCGAGAAATCGTCTTGAAGTGGAACATTTGGATCAGCTGATGCGCATAAAGTCAAAGCTGCAAGCAGATGAGGCCATCAACAGTGTGTACAACCACTGGTATACGTGAGAAGACAACAAAAATAAAATGAAATTTAAGTCAGATTTGTGCTTATCTAGTGTCATGCATTTACAATGTTCATTTATGAAAATTGATCATTAAATACCAGTTTATGAGTAGCAGAAATACAGAACAATCGTGTGATTATATACTCATCCTTATAATATAATACAAGTCAGACCTTTATAATAAAAACACTAAGTGTGTTTTCAAAATTTGAGTTCATAGTTAGCTTGGCTTACTTGGCAGTTCATGTTTCTCCACAGTTACAATGAAATATTTATACTAACAATAGTGTTAACACACTACACAGGTCATGAATAAGATCTTTGTCATTTTCATTAGAAATATGATAATGTACTTAATTAAGAAGTATTCTCACAGAAATTTTAATGCTTTAATTTGATTATTTTAATAAACTATTTAAACTGGATGGATGCGATGCTGGCATGAGCACAGTGCACACATCTGACGTTGCTCACAGTGGTCAAAGGGAGCGCTCAGGGCGTTTGTGTGTTTGCTCAGACACATGAAAAATTAGAGGGAACATTGCTTATGTAATCAGCTAACCAGCTCTCCTATAGTCTTTTTAATGTCTCCAGTCTCAGATCAACACAGCCCAGCAGTAACATTGTTCCCCATCAGATAAAACTAGTCTACTTTTGCTTTGCATGGTCCTTATTAGATTCTTGATGAATGTTGGTTGTTGTCATTCAGGATGGTTTACTATAAGTCATATTGTTGTAAGCTGTTTAAAATCGTGTCCTTTTTTGACTTTGAGCCCGTGGCCCTCTACAGGTCTCTGCACGGCCCTGCAAGGATGAACTGTGATTGACAGGATAGATGGATGGATGGGTTTGATGTGTGAACACAGCTCCTCAGGTAGTGACAGGTTTGACCACAGTGTGAAATCTAAGGTGATATAAGAAATCTGTTTCATCCTTTGATTTTGTGATGAACTATTGATTATTATTAATATTATTATTAAAGATATCTTGCAGAGAATGATCCCTAATGAGGATGAACCGTCTGAAGTGTTTAAACGTTGTTGCTTTGCTGATTTGGTGTCGTTTAGTGCAGTTGGTTGGTGTGTGTTCTGGTTTCCTGTTCTGATGTTCTGAAACTCAGTCAGGGTGCAGAACCTCTCTGCAGCTCTATCTGTGGTTGTTCACGCTTCCTCTCAGACTCTCTCCTTTCAGCAGCAGATCCGACTGTGGGCGGGAATCTGCTCTCTGGTTAATCACCATGAGGTCTGACAACACCAGAACAGATGAATAATTAGTGGTTATTACAGTAGCAATAAGAACTATTAATCCTTCTTTCATGTGTGATGATTGTGGTACCAGCAGCTCCTGGATCAGCTTTCATGAATCCTCTGTGTTGTGTGTGTTTTACTTGCCAGATAGCGACCAGACTTCAATTTACTCTGCAGTGAGGATCGAGGCCATCAGAGATGAAGAGAAAACCGTCAGAGAGACTGAAGGGGAGACGGAGCCCAGAGGTAGAGCTGCTGGTCTTTATCTGCGTCTCAGATCGGCTTCAGCTCATCACACACATCCAACAAAACCCAGTAACAACCATGAAGCTCACTCAGCTTTTATCGTTATTATAAAATGTTAGACGGTAAAAACATTCAGTCTTTGGGAATTCATGTAAACACAAAACTACTGATTCAGCTGAACTGTGACCTGAATGTGGTCACAGTGACGTCACACACTGTTTTTACCAGAAGTGCATCTCTGTGGTCTCTTCATCTGCAGCACATTAACAGCAGCAGAAGAAGAAAAACTGGTAAACTCTACAAAGCTCTGAAAACCTCAGAATAGAATAGAATAGAATAGAATAGAATAGAACAGAACAGAACAGAATAGAATAGAATAGAATAGAATAGAATAGAATAGAATAGAATAGAATAGAATAGAATAGAATAGAATAGAACAGAATAGAATAGAATAGAATAGAATAGAATAGAATAGAATAGAACAGAATAGAACAGAATAGAATAGAATAGAATAGAATAGAATAGAATAGAATAGAATAGAATAGAATAGAATAGAATAGAATAGAACAGAATAGAATAGAATAGAATAGAATAGAATAGAACAGAACAGAATAGAATAGAATAGAATAGAATAGAATAGAATAGAATAGAATAGAATAGAATAGAATAGAATAGAATAGAATAGAATAATCCTTCACTGGGGAAGTTTGCTGCACCAGCAGACAAGCAGAAACATGTAGATTCACACAAAGGTGGAAATATTAAAGTGATTTTTAATTAATTACTGTAGAATATTATTTCTCCTGCCCTGATATTGAGCTGTTAGCATATAATTACGGTCATAAGTCTGTCATACAGTAATATCCTTCAGTCAGAGGGCTCTTTAAATTCGCTACCAGAGATCCTTTCAGCCCACAGCATCACCATCCACGACTCTTTGAAGATTATTGGATGATAGGAGTTATGACAACATTTAGTTTGTCTTTGGGACTGTACAGTTTTTCTTTATTGAATTGAACATAAAAAGGCAAATTTACAGCTAAATTTACAGTTAAACAGACTCAGTGAGCTTCCTGTGAGCCGTGATGGTTCTGGAGTCTAACAGCTGCTGGGAGGAAGGATCTGTGATAACGTTGCTTGGTGCACCCAGGATGCAGCGATCTGTTACTCAAGCAGCTCTCCACGTCTGCTACAGCTTCATGCATGGGATGTTATCTCAGTTGGGCTGAACATGTATTCCTATTCTTTAGTACGATTCTGTTGGTTTGGTACCGTTTTCTACCTGAACACATGCAGAATGTTTATGTGCAGAACTCAGAGCTCAGTGCAACGTTCCACGGGGAAACTTTAAAAAGTGACACCAAACCAAATGAGAAAGAACTCCCAGCTATCACTAAACTCTGCTATCTGGGAACATTCATGGTTTCTCATGTAGCTACAGTAGAAACTGAAAAGATGGACCGAACCAGAACTTTGTCAGTGAACGCATCTTTCAACAGTAATAAGGTCCATAACACGCTCTGCACTGCTCTGAATGGCTCAACTGAAACAATGGAAACATCACTGATACTAGAGAAAAACCAGCTGACGTCCAACATGGCTACTATACCAGTATTCTTATTCCAAAGCAGCAGATGATCACACTGACAGTAATGACGTTGACCAAAATGCTGAAGGTCACAGAATGATGGAAGCAGAGATGAGAAAACTGATATCGTCATTGCTTTATTTCCCAGTTTGATCACCGTCTGTAGATATGTTAACAGTGTGCAGCCCTGCTGTTAGTTCCTCTGTTCCCATGCTGTCACGCCTCCTCCACTCTAACCTGTGATCATTTTCATTTTCAGACGGTGATTCATGTGCAATTTACTCAGCCGTAAGAAAAGGAAACATCCCAGTCCGACCAAACAGGACCGGAGGTACGGCTGCCCACACCAGCTAACGGCTAACCACCTCAATTCATTTTCAGCTTCAACAAATCTGATGATTAATGCTGAAATCTCACAGATTCAGGGTTTGAAGGCTTCATGTACCTCTGAGATATACAAATATTAAAACGTATAGTACTGCTCCCACTGTTCATTGTCGTGGAAACGGGCTGTTGAGCAGGAGATGGTGGACAGTGGGGTGGAGTATAAAGACTGACGGCCACCTGGACACCTTCTCATAGAGGTCATGGAGGTCATGGAGGTCATGGAGGGGTCTTTATCCAGGACAACAGCAGCTCCTCATATGTTCTGTACCAATATCATCATTATTAGATTTACACTGTTTGTGTTTTCAGATCTTAACATGGATCCAGAGATCGTCTACTCCTCCCTCCGAGTCCACCAGTAAAACCAGTGTCGTCCGTCTACTGGTCTCTAACTGGTCCGTCTGCATCAGACCACACCTGTACAGAATCTATTCACGTCTTATTTTATGATCTGTTTTAGTTATTAATATACAGCTGAAAGAATGTAAAAAAAACATGAGATCTCATGGAGTTATTGCTGAAAACTGTTTCAATACATTGTCATAAAAAACTGCAATGTTTAATAAAATATATCACATTTTTTTATCATGATGTTCCCCCTGATATGAAATATTATTTTCAAACCGAAACAACAAACACTAATTATCTATGGTGTTTTTTTCTCTTTGTATTCATTTTATTAACTAAGTGACATTGTTTCATGTTACTATTTAAATACATATGAATGGAATTTACCATGTAACAACTACAGAACACAAATAAAAGCAGCAAACATTGATTTTAGTGATGACCTCACCTGACCAGAACTTAAACAAACTGTTATTACATCAATTAATAGCTTCACTTATGATGTAGACACTACTTTGATTCAAATTCAAAAATACTTTATTGATCCCAGAGGAAAATTACGTGTTCTTGTAGCTCATATAATTAATTCTTTAAGGAGTTGTTGTAGATAATGACTTAGGCCAGCAGGGGGCAGAGTTCTAACATCAATGACGTATTTAGAAGACTGTCACGTAAAATCTATGTCACTGTAAATATATTCAGACATTTTCTCTTTTCTAATGCAGAAATCATCTCACAGCGAACAGAAAACAGTTTTTTCTTCTCAACTAGTCGTCTGTAATAATGTGGCTGAATTTACAGTTCAGCACCACTAATCAGCCCAAGGAGTTCATCTTTTTCACGAAACCGGAGCTTTATTTGTCTTTACAAACATCAATCTACAAACAAGATTTAAATCCAACAGACAGAGACAAGAATTGAACAGACAACTTGAATGAAAACAATAAATTATCCTGGATTATTATCAATCTGCAGGGAAAAACTCCACACACGTCACATATCTGCCTGCAGGCACTAACCCAGCTCCATACCGCCACCTACTGGCACAACAATCTATAATAATATTTCCCCTGTTATGTCACTATAATATTACAGAATCATTTCACACATTAGAATCAGCTAAATGTCTTTACATAAATGTTTTCTTCTATGAATCATTTTGTGATTAGAACGACTTTAAACTCCTGAGACTGATGCTCTTTTAGCACATTAAACTACTATAAATTAGTGGAATTGAAATAAATATTAACATTTTAAGCATAGTTAAATCAAATAAATATTTTCCTGAATACTTCCTTATATTTACCAATAAAAATGTAAAACACAAATATTTATAAGATTTCTATTTTTATCAAAAACAGAAACTCTTAAAATCTTGTTAGCGTGGAATTAGTTGGAAAAGTTTCAATGTATATTAAAGTCATTCAATCTTGTGAACTGAATGACTGTTCATGCATTTACCTGTTTTAAACACTAGATGTCCTCAGTTGTCTAAATATCTTCTCTATATTTTTCTGTTTTGTTATCTTGTCTCAGACGCATTTTAACCTGAACTTTATGTTTTCTGACTACAAAAATCTTCTAGCTGGATAATATTTGGTTTTCTGGACTCTTTAACCTGAGCAGGTTTGACGTTAATCTGAAACCCGAGACTTGTTTTATCAAATGCTCACTTCAGTGATCCAGCTTTTTATGACTTACACACTTGAATTATGAGTTAATAATAGGTCAATATCAAACTAAATCTCTTTTTATTATTTATCTAATAACATAAATGATAATAGATGAGTCATGCATAAACACAGAAAGCAAGCTGTTTGCCTCCCACACAGACTCATACCCAGGAACCATCAGAACATTGAGGATGTCTGCGGTTGTCTTGTGGGAGAGGTGTTCTTTTCATTGTGGGAGAGGTGTTCTTTTAACAACAAAGGTAACACAACACAGGTGGGCGGAATCATTTACCCAGTTTTTCCAACAAAAACCCAAATATTACCCCGCATGTGGGGAAATCACATAAATAATCTTTCTAGCCTCACACAATGGTACAAAGTGATCTTTATCCAACTCTGGTAAGTGCTTGTAAAACTGTCTGATGTGTCTCAGAGACATTCTCCATATCTGTTCTGACCCTCCAGGGATGTTTCCCTGACCTTTGTTCTAAAATGTGTTTATGGTAGGAGGACCATCCCATCTCTTGGGGTCTATTCTGTTCAGATATGTTAGACTCAGCATTAGAAATGATAAAGGACTGAGGACACATCCCTGAGGATCTCCTGGACACAGTTTGATGTTGACAGGTGATTTCAAATATATGCTGCTTGTCTGCAAAAAACAAAACAAAACTTAAATTATAAACTGAGATTTCCTATCAAAGCATCAACAACAGGATTTCTTTATACCCAGTTTATTTGTAGAAACTGTACTTGCAGCGAATGCAGCATAATTTCTGGCATCCCTACTGTCTTTTTTGAAGCCAGCAGGACAACAGGGGGTTTATTTGCTGTTAATTCACGCATGCTTTGAGAATATCTTCATAAATATACATGAATATAGGTTCTATTTCTTACATTATCGAGCCTCCTGAGGAATCACGCTGTAGATTATGTTTTTTTAATGTTTTTCCCAGAAAACAAAACCTGCTTTTTTCAAAAAAACCACGACAGAATATTTAGTATTTATGAATTTCCAATCCACAAAATGATTTTGTATTTATGTTTTCTGCGTGATTCTTCTTCCTGTCCTTCGTATTTAGTCGTAAGCATCGGTTCACCACATCCTGACCTAAATGAGTCATTTTCCATCAGAAACATTTGTTAGACTCACACATGAGCGAGTTAGTGTGGTTGTGTGTCATTTCAGTTCCTGTGTTTTGCTGTGATAGAGCAGGAACCTGATGGACGAACGGAAGGACAGACAGACGGACGACAGGACGGACGGATTGATAGATGGACGGATGGACCCCTCTGAACCCAGACAGGCACCAGCCGGTCAAACATGTTTGGTGTCCTACTTGTACAAAGAAGGTCACACTTGGACCCTTCCGGTCTCTGGTTCCTGTCAGCAAATCTGTGACCCAGATCAGCTTCCTCTATGATGATGATGACCTGTTATCTGAAAAAGGAAGCTGCTTGACTTTGTCTTCAAATTGTTGAGTGCATCAAGATTTCCTCCAAGTCTTGCTCAGCCTTCAGTTGGAGCCTTTGGTACCAGTTGTGCAGCAGCCGCTGGACGTCTGTAGTTTGGACAGTTGAACTATCTCAGAGAGGAGTAGACGACCTCTGGTTCTGGTTGAAGTTCTGTAACAGACACAGTTGATGAGTTGATAAGTCCAGTGGACCCCCGCCTGGTCACGGATTCTCCTGTGGAACGTGTTTCCAAGTAACCTGCTAAAAATCAGCTAATATTCAGATTTTCCATTAAACCATAAGGAACAAGTAGCTTGGGAAGTTGGAATAATTGGGCGCAATACTAGTTAACACACTATTGGTTCAAAGCAGCCAATCCAGGAGCTGCATTTATCTTCCTTGTGGCTGATTGGCTGAACCCACAGGAGAGGAAATAAGGAAGACTATAGATGTTAGCTTAGCGCTAATATGTTTTCTACTCTGTTCATTGATGAGTATTAGGTTATATTTGGTGTTTGAACTATTAAAAGAGGCAGATATGAACATTTTTAGAGGGGATTTCATGTATCAGCAGGTTTAGCTACACACTGTGGTCTCTAAACTGTGTAAATACCGGGGTGGGGGTCTACTGTATCTTAAAAAGTATATTTCTGGACAGGGTTCATCAGACTGTAGATCAACTTACCTCCAGTGGATCTGACTAGTTGGTGCCGGCTGTAAAAAATGTTGACCTCGCTATATGAAAGATCTTCCTCTCCTACATCTGAAGAAAACATCAAAAATTATTTGGAAAAAACTTTGATTGAAAACAAGAAGAAGAGCATCTCAGATCTTGGAGAGAAGTGAAGCTCCTCCCATTAATAAACATCTCACCTTCATGTTTCCTCAGAACGTGTCGTCTCACCAGTACAACCAGTAACAGCAGCAGAAGTACGAAGAGCACAGCAGCAAGGCAGGGGAAGACGAAGGGAGGTAGAGAAGAGGTGGATGAAGGTGGAGGAGAGGTGGAGGGTCTCCCTGGAATGAAGCAGAGGTCATTATTTAGTTCTGGTCTCATCATGAAGGTTGAAGCAGACAGAGAAGCTGCTGACCTTCAACAGAGATCCAGCTGGATGGAGACTCTCCATGACCCCTGATGTTACACCTGTAGAGGCCTTCATCAGAGCTGGTCACCTGGTGGAGGGTCATGTGACCTGCAGGCTCAGTCCTGATGAGGGAGCCATCTTTATAGAAATCAGTAGCTGGGAGGTTGGAGGGAGTGGTCTTTGTCTGACAGCTCAGAGTGACGTCATCTCCCTCCATCACAGGGAGGACAGGACTCTGCAGGATCACTGATCCACCTCAACACAGAGACAAACTACAGCATTTCATCCATTTCCACATCAGCTTCATCAACACTAACTCCACAGTCTGATCTTACCAGTGATGATGATGTTGGTACGACTATAGACTGCTCCCTCTCTGGACTCACACCAGTAAACTCCACTGTCCCATGTGAACAGCAGGCTGATGTTACAGGTGGTATTAACTGGTTTCCCCCATCCATCTCCACACTGAGTCCTGGTTTCTTTGGTTGTGTTCCTCCTCAGGGTCCATCCAGCATGGATGTTGTTCTCCTCACAGCTCAGAGACACAGATTCCTCCTTAAAGAACTGAGATCTGCTGGGACTCACAGTCAGACCAGCTGCTGGAAGGACTGGAGCAGAGAAAATGGTTTTACTTTTGCAAAACAAAAACTATAAAAATCTCTGATTGTGTTTCTCAGAGCTTCAAAAGACAGTTCCTGCTGAACATGTTCCTTTTTATTTCTCAGACTATGAAGTAAATAAATGCAGACAGGATCACAGACTCTGATACTCTTGATTATTTGATTCTGTTCTGTTTTTGAAACAAATATTTTCAGTGCTAACGTGACATTTTTTTGTTTCTAATGATTCATATTTTGTGATCGAGTAGAAGTGGACAAACCTTGTCTGGTCAGACTCCACAGCAGAGAGGTGAGACCTGGAGAGAAACGAGGATGATGATGAAGAGGATGATGAAGCTGTCCTCTGGCTCTGATTGTGACAGAAAACACCTACAACCTGCTACAATAAACCATATCTATGAACATATTGACCCGTTTTACACTTTCAGAGCGACAGACAGAAGGTCACATGATGCTGGACAGGGCCGGACTTTAGTCAGAACTTTACCAGGGTCTGCAGCGGTCTGGGGCCCAAAGGTACTATTATTTATTTTCATAGATTTCCAGATAAAACCTTGAGAACATATTTAACTTGTTGAGTTTTCCTTTAAATGAATCAATATAATAACTGTATAGATCACTGATCACTGGGTTCCTGCTTCTTCTTCTTCTTCACTGTCCTAAACATTCCAGCTGTTTTATTCATCACCATAAACCATAAACCAGACCCACGTGGTTTCTAGTTATGATTCGGATTTGAATAACTGTTGATCTACATCTCTCCCTCCACCCTGAGCTACAAACCAACCAAACCAGGAAGTTAAAAGAGATTTTACTCACAGAGCAGAACCTGTGGCCACATCTCCTCTGCATGAACTGAATGATTTAAAGCTCTGCTTACCTTATGCGCAGGACTCTTAGCCCCGCCCACATTCAATAAACACGCCCCTGTCTTTCTTTATCCTGTTTGTTTTAATCATTTGCTCCTTTATGATTATTGGGATCATAAACAGCAACAAACAATCAATCCATTCAGTTCACTCAGATGTACTTTTATCAGATAATTAACAAATTAAAAAGAAGAAAATAAAACCATTTGCTTTGACTCTGAACTTGTGTTATGCTATCCAACCACTAGAGGGAGGTGTTGAACATTACATTTCTTCTGTTGAGGAGCGTGTTGATCAGTTTAAACATTAAAATATTCGTCAATTGTTTGAGAACTGTAGGGATTTTTCTTCTTCTATGTTTTATTTTTCTGTCTATTTCGTGTGAACAGCAGCAGCAGCAGAATGAGGGACTTTATTTAACCAGAGGCACTAAAACACAACCTCAGTCAGAGCAGATCATTGAAACTCTCATTTTTAGGTACAACTAGTCAGATAGTTTGGTCTCTATGGTTTTCCAATTCAACTCAGACATTTTTTTTGTTTCAACAACTTGTGACAGAATAATTCATTCAGTCTAATAGTTAACCCAGACGGATAATCTCCCTCATATCTTTGTTTCTACTAGTGGAACCAAAATGCCACAGTTTGATCAGAAATGATGAGTTTTCTTTCAACTAGACCCTAAAAACTATTTAACTAAAATAGTGTAAAGAAATATCTAAAGAGGAAATGAATCATTGCTGAGTGTGAGTCATGGTAATTACACAAACGGCTTGCCATACAAGTGTTTCCTCTAGAGATAGACTCCTCTAGAGATAGAGGTCTCTGAGTCTGAAGCAACACCAAAGAGACAGCAGACACAGATACACAGCCTTGTGTTGTTCTACATATCTCTGGCATCCAGGAGGTTACAGTTAGAGGACTTTCACTGGATTACAGTATCCCACATATTTTAATATTCTGGGATAATCCGTGTTTAAAGAAAACTTCCAGAACTGGAATAACAGCAAGAGAGAGAGAACAAAATGTCTGCTGCTGACTTTCTATTACTATTAATGATGAAAACCGTCTTCTGCTCATCTGTATATGCAGGTAAGATTATTATTATTATTATTATTGTTGTTGTTATTATTATTATTATTATTATTATTATTATTATTATTATTATTATTATTATTATTATTATTGTTATTGTTATTATTATTGTTATTAGAACGAACAGCAGTTTTGCTCATTATCAGTTTATCGTTATCAGCAGATTACCGTATGGCTCATAATACTGGGGTAGAGATTAAAAATGATTTCTACATTAAGGTTCTGCAGCGAAAACACAACAAGCTTTTATGCAACAACCTCAGCAGACAAAGTGAGACCACCACCTCCCCCCAGTTCTGCCCTCATGGTGCATTCAAGAACAGCACGTCTTTTGCACTATCTACATTGAAATGAACCTAAAATCAATCTGAAATAGTTATTGCACAAAACGGGACCAAAGTCTTCTTGATTACATGATCATTTCCAGCTGGCTTTATTGGCGGTCAAAGATCAAGTCACTTTTTTAAATGTTATAAAACTAATCAAATCCACTTAGCTGGAACAGAAACAGGAAAAACAATAATTGTTGGCAGAGGTGGTAGGAACTAGTTCCATTTCCTCAGTTCTAGCAGTTATGTACTTTGGGAGTACTTTTACTACATTCTACTTTAAACTTTTACTTATCACCACACTTAACCGGGTAAAGGTTCTGCATGTTCTACCCACTGTGAGTCACTTAGTGAATGAAGAACAAACAGGTTTTAACCAAAACATGCACCAGACACAGACCCACAGTTTATGTCAAAGTGAGACCTCTTGTTTTTTTACACCAGCTTTGTTTTCTGTCTGACTGATTCTGTTTAGAGATCAAGAAGATAAATGAAACCCTTAATATCGTCAGTGCTTCTGTAAAATATAAATACATTAGCTGTTATGAGTTTTAGTTTGTTATATTGAAACACTTTGACTTGCAAAATGGTTTCTTCTGCCTACAACTGTTATTTTGTAATTCTGCTATTTATTTGTAGTTTTTCATTTCAGTTTTTAAAATACCAGAACGTACACAAAAAGCTGTATCTTTGTTTGACTGATGACATTTTTTAAACATTAAATCAGACCTTCTGATCAGCACCTCAGTAATTGAGTCACGTTTTTACCAAATACCCGTTTTATTCTCCCTTGAGTCAATATATGTAGAAGTACTAGTACTATTACTGGAGTACTACTGGAGCACCAGGGACAGAAACCCTAACCAATCAGAGGTTCAGATCAGATGGACGGCTGCTGCTGTTCCTTCTGTCCAGTCAGTCTAAAATGATTTATCCACTTAGATCCAGTGAGTCTGAGATTATTTCCACATATTAGTTTAGTTTATTTATTTTGAATGAAGAAGAGAAAGAACCGGAACACGAGACGTTGAATCTGGTTTAGTTCCTGAGGTTCTGGTCAGAGAAGATTTACAGGAGACTCTTGTTAACTACAGTAAAACGTGTTGCATCAACATATATTTCTGAGGTTATCATTTTCTTTCTTAGAGGTTTGTATTAATATTAAACATTCTGATTACAGTTTTCCAAAAAGGAGCCACTGTAGAGATGACTGGAGATTTTTATTCCATCATTTGACAAAATATTATTTTACAGTAACTCATGATAAAATGAAAACATTTGAATTCCTGTTGAAGAAAAAAGTTCATTCATATAAGAGCAATAAGGGGAAATGTGTGATTTTTCTTGATTTGATTATCATCCAGATTGTGAAAATCCTAAACTCACACAAATACTGTTAGCTTTGGTTTATTTCTGTCAACATGTAAATGAAAAGGAAAATAAAATGAAGACGTTCTTCCAGAAACATTAAATAGGACGTGGAAAAGTATTTGTTCCCTTACAGATTTCTTCTGTTTGTGCTTTTTGTTCCCATTAAACTTTTCACATGATGAAACTCATTTTAATGTTGGATAAAGAAAACCTGAATAAATACAAAGAGCAGCTTTCAGATGATAATTTAATAATTAGGGGTAAAATAAAGCAACATAATACATCAATATTTCCTTACAGTGTTGTACCTGTAGCTCAGCCAATCAGGTAGCTCCAGGCTGATCCAATCAGTCCTGGTTTCACTGGTTCAAATTCAAAGATACTTTATTGATCCCAGAGGGAAATTAAGTGTTGTAGCTCATATAATTAATTCTTTAAGGAGTTGTTGTAGATGATGATGGCTGTGGGCAGGAAGGATTTCCTGTAGCGGTCTGTGTTGCAGCGAAACTGAAGAAGCCTCCGACTGAATCAACCTGACTGTCAGATCAACCAGAAGTTAGCTTTAGCTACCAGGGCTGACCTTTAACCTTTTTAGTGAGTAATACCAGGTTCAACATCTTTCTACTGCAGAGATAAATAAGGAACTAGATCAGAGGTTGAAATGAGAACATTTCTGAACAAAACGATGAAAATATGATTTATTTATGAATATTTCCTTCAAATTAATTAGACAGGATATGGGTTGAGAGAGAAGAGAGGAACCCATTGAGCGAGATGAAGCAGAAATAAAACCTTTTTCACTCTTTAACCTCCCTGCTCCGTCGTCTCCTCTCCTGCAGGTCTGGAGAGCCTGACAGCAGAACCGGGTCAGAAGGTCGTCCTGCCGTGCCGAGCTCCGGCAGACAGGCCCGTCCTGGCTGTGGAGTGGAGCAGAGCGGATCTGGAGTCAGAATACGTGTTTCTGTTCAGAGACGAGCAGAGCGTCCCCTTCTACCAGCGTCCGTCCTTCAGGAACCGGGTGGACCTGCGGGACCGGCGGATGAAGGACGGAGACGTGTCCTTGGTTCTGAGGGACGTGACGGCTGAGGACAGAGGGACGTATGAGTGTCGGGTTTACCAGAGAGGAAATGGAGTCAGGAAGAGAGCTAATCTGGATTCTGATCCCATCAGCACCGTCATCCTGGACGTGGCTCCTCCTCCTCCTCCTCCTCCAGGTGAGTCTGTCTGTCTCCGGATCAGAACCTCCAGCAGCCTCCTGGTTCTGGAACATCTCAGGTTAAACGCTGTCTCATACTCTCTGCTCTGCAGGTTCCTTCGGTACGATGATGAGGAACAGAGGCAGAGCGGATGGGAGAAACCAGGCCGGTTCTGTTGGACCACCAGCTGCTCTTTTACTCTCCCTGGTATTGGTTCTACAGCTCTGTTGTTGGTGACTTCTTCAGGTCAGAAGCCTCCTGATCTTCAGCTGAAGGCCGATCTGAGAAGAAGGAGCAGAGGAGCTGTGAGAGTCCTGGATCCGTCGGTGGTTCTGACCAACAGCTTCAGCCAAAAGGAGAACAAACGAGGAAAATGAGTCGGTTCTGAAGACCCGAGAGGAGATGACTGAACCAGTCTGGTTACCATGGAGACACAGGGACATCCCTTGTCCTTACTGACTGGACTGTTGATGGCTGCTGTCCTCTGAGGTCTGATCCAGATCCAAGATATCTTGACCTCACAGAGAATCATCTTCTTTTATCATTATGATTTATGTCTATTTTTTATCATGTTTGGAGCTTTTCTTTATATTTCTATGACATACCAGAGATCTAGAACCAAAAGAACCAGTCCAAAGTAAACACACCCCACTGATCAGTCTGAAGCAACCCGGAGCGGATGTGACCCAGACGATCAGGTTCTGATAAAAAGGAGTCGTACAGAGGAATCAAAGGAAGCAAATCTAACTAAATATGAAGTTATCAAGTTAAAATCTTTGTCATATTTTATACATAATGACCTGCTGATACGAGGGCTTCATCTTGTTTTCATGCTGGACTGACCCGACCTTCTGCACTGAGATCAGAGATATTTAATCTGTTAGAGTCCAAACCTTCTCTGGAATCCATCGGCTCCTGTTCTTCTTCTGAGGCCCGTCTACCTCAGGGTTCTACATGTTCTACCTTCAGAGATGCTTTTGTTATGGAAACATTCCAGGGACGACCGTAACGCCTGCCTGAATGAGAGTAAGACCAGATAAAGAGAACATCATGTTGTTCTCCTTTTCTCTTTTTACTAACCTGTAGAACACGACTGTGTTTTTATCTAATCTATAGAGTATATATATGAAGAGTAAAATCGACATATTTACCATACAGCACCCTCATCCCTTCATTGATCATTAACGTTTTTTAATGTTTTGCTTTTCTTGTGTTTTTTATATTTTTAAAGCGGTTATTTTATACGTCAAATTCCAAGTTGTTAAACAAACAGAGTCCATATTTAATATAGCATATCCATTAATATGGAGGAACAGAGAGCCATCTCCAATCCTTCTGATGCAAACCCTTATATAGTATTTAGCAATCGCTGTTTATCTTCCATCGGCATGAGCTCAGTCTCCATGTCTGCTTCTGGAGGGACAGTCGGTACCGGTTCTGATTGTCCTTAGTGTCTTCTTCCTGAAAGACTGGAGCTCATCACCTGAGATAGGGTCACAGGGTCTGAACGTCGTCTAGGTATCTCCTGTTTCTGATGCTTGTTTAACTGAGAACCAAAGAAAAAAAGTGTTTTCCATTTTCTTTCTTTGTGTGATTTCCCATCTATTTAGGCCAAAAAGAACACCTTACCATTTAAGGTTTTTAAACATATTTTTAAATTTTAACTTTACAGCATGTCCACTGTAGTGGACAACAGGACGGTTCACGTCTAAATACAAATTAATAATAAAAAAAAATGAACAGCATCTTATGAGATTAACCCAAGAATACATTCAATTTGATCTTTCCCAAAAAGCACAAAGGACTTTCCTGCTCCCTCTCTCTGGCTCTCAGTCTGTCTCTTAATCATATTCTCCTCCATCTTCTTCCTCTCTATCTTCACCATTGTCCCCTATCACAGGCTAACACTCTAATAACTAAACTACTAATAATCCTCATCATGTTCCTCATCTAAAAGTTCCAAATCTGAACCTCCCTTGACTATCTTGTATAAAATCTCTTCTGCTTCGTGTATTTCTCCTACAACGATGAAGCCATTCAATTCACTAAACTCCTGGTGTCCTCCACGGTTGACATTCATAAAAGCACTTGTATTTCAAAAGATAAATCAGTAAACTGTTTTCAGAAGTCAAAATATTTGAATTGACATGCAAGAATATGTATAATTAGTATGGTAGAAATAGCAAAAGATGAAGATTATTTGACTTATCTCTCATCTTTTCATATAATGTGGTTGCTGGTAAGCCAGTCATTTGGAATGAGGAAAAAAGGGGACTTCCCAGCATGTTAAGCTATCAAATGACACATCAGTGGAAAGCCCAGGATGTCCTCTAAAAAGTACTGTAGGGCTTAATAGGATAACTCAGAATAGTGAAAGAAGATAAAGGTGAACAAAATGTCCACTATAGAGGACACAAATGAATGTGTCGGGTCTCAGTGATACGCTGCTATCAAAACATTACAGAATAGCAGAAGGCTTTGTTTTTCTCTACATCACTTAGTGTTCTAGATGCACGTACTAAGAATATAACTGATTATTTAAAACCCAATTACATAGAAATCTTCCTGTAACAATAATTCATTATTTAAATCTCAGATGTTTAAAATCGTTTTTTTTTACTTTTTATTGCTTTCTTTCACATTTTTTTGTTTTGTTTTATACGTTTTCATGCATTTAATCTCTATAAGTATGAAGCACTTCAATCACCACCTGTGTGTAAAGTGCCATCCAAATAAATGCTGTTTGATATGTTGATATTTATTATCTAAAATACTTTGGATCATTTTTTTGGTGTTAGCTTCAGATCTAAAAGTGGGAGACAGGATGACGTTCTCTGATCCATCAAACATGGTTTGAAGTTAAGAAGAACATTTCACAGATATGAAGGATTTTTTTAAAATCAAATCAGATTTCTTTTACAGACATGAATTTATCGTTAACCCAAAAATAACCATTTCTAGATGACTAACTAATACATGGTGCAACTCGTTTAAAGAGGACATCTGCTCTTTTTCACTGTGCAGGACAGATAAGATTTTAGACAATCATTTAAACTGCATTTTAGTTCCTGCTCTGCTAATATTTCCTGTTGTTACCAATCCTACTAGATTCCGAGGTTAGAACAGTCCATTTAGACCAGACAATAGTCTTTCTCACTTGTGTTTTTATCTTAGAGACAATCAGCTCCACCTATCAGCGTGACGTAGCCGATGTTTTTGTTTGAACTGATTGGCTGATGGGGCTCAGCGCTGGATGATGAAACCCTGTAATAATGCCCTGCTAGAACTAAAGTATTTTTTCTAAATGAATTGAAATATAGCTATTATGTCCTACACTACTCAGAGTTAAATGTGAAGGTTTTATGATGCATCCCATCCCAGCAGGAATCTGATCGTGTTAAATAAGGAAGTCTGACTTTAGTGAAATAAACAGAAAAGACATCAATCTGTTGAAGCTACTTTTGATGATATTTCCTCATATAAACACAAACACAGAAGGCATAAATAATCAGTTCAACTTAAAATCTGATGTAATACTCGATGTTCTGTTATTGTTCTGCTGTTTTATTGTTTTATGGCTTTACTGTAAGTCCAGATGTTGAATCATTCTGGGAGGAGCTGCTGACAGGAAACCTTTCAGAAACAAAAACACACAACCGATTTCCTTTGGTTAATAATTAGTAATCAACACAAAACTAAACTGGGTGAAGAAATAACTAAGTACACCCCTCCTGTTGATTATTAACATCTCGGTGCTGAGCTGCACAGAGTTCTTCTGGAAATAAAGAAGTGTTGCTTTTTTGCTGTTTTTGGAGCGTTCAGATGAGCCTCAACACAATGTCTGGGCAAGTCCCTGGTCCAACACAGCAGAATGAAGGTCCTCCTCACCCTGGAATCAAGTTCTGATTGTTTGATCCTAATGAGTGGGAGCAGAGACACGCCGGAGGACACCGGTCCTACCGGACTGGGGTCAGACAGGAGACGGAGCAGGGTCAGAGACCACCTGTGAGGATGGTGCTAGGGTCCTTAGGTGTCTGTGTTTTGAGTTTTTTCTTCTATTTAGTGTGTTTATGTTTTTTTTTCCTTCCACCACATTTTCTCCTCCTTTCCTGTTTTACACTTAGGAGTTTCTCTTGTTTTTGGGTCGTTCCTTATCTATTTACTCAGGTCTTATTTCAGTTCCTCCTGCGTTCGTCTTTCTTATCTTTGTTCATCTGTTAGCTCTGCTTTGCTTTAAGATTGTCGCTCTGTGATTTGAGTTTCTCTCTCGAGTTTACACTTATGTTTCCTTCTGCTCTGTTCTGCTCTTCTCCTTCCTGTTAGATCCATCACTGTTTTTACTTTGAGCTTCTCTGTTCTTCTTTATTCTCTTGGATTTCATCACCCTGACTGATTCTTCTGTGTTCGTTTTTTTCGGTAGGCTTTCAGGATTATTTTCAGTCTGGTCTCTTCAGTTCACACCTTTGTCTCCCTTCTCTGCTCTATTATTTCCCTCCTCCCCAGCTGATATTCTCCTGTCCTCTCCATCTGATTGTCCTGATTAAGCTTCACTCCACATCTTTGTCTGTATTTAAGCTCTATCATGTCTGATGCTGGTTTCTCCCTCTGTTTCCCCCCATGTTGTGCTCCCTGAGCCTTTAAATACATTTAGCCTTTTACTCATTAAACCCTAGTTATTTATTCCTTTAATCCACTGTGTTTGGGTCCTCGCTGTTACAAACCATGACACCACCAGGGCTCAGGTTTAGAAAGAATCAGCTTCCTCTTCCTGAAGTTCAGGTCTGAGTTCAGCTGAAACAGCCCATAATAACCATAAATAAACTCACTGTGAGGTGCAGCTCAAAGACTCTTTGTTCTAAGAGGAGGAAGTTCTGTCATCCTGACAGTAAATAAGACCAACCCTGAGACAAGCTGAGCTTTGTCTGCAGACTGAGGATGACTGCAGGATGAAGGTGGGGTGGCTGCTGGTTCAGGATGAGTGACTAAAGGGGAACACCTCTCTGCAGGACATTGATACTGACAATGAGACACGATGGACAGAGAAGCAGAGATTATCTGTATAAATAAATGATGATGACGATGATGAAATAGTCAGTTCCTCCTCTCTGTCTTGTGTTCAGATTAGAATAGATCCTGATTATTGCTCTGGGTTAGATTAGAAGCTGGTGTTTGGCCGCTTGGTGAAGCTTTCAGGTTCTGGCTGTAGGCTTGATGACATCGTATCATATTTAATGAAAACTTTATTGTTGGACATTTAATGAAAATATTCAGGGGGAAATAAACTGAATGATGGGCTGTTCTGACCTGATGTAAAACATCCACTCATAACTGGGAAGACACTTTGTATGCATTATTCAATTTTCTAATTTCAGGTTTTAGACTCTTTATAAATGACTTTCAGCTGTGACCTTGCAAAAAACTAACAGGTCATTTGTCTCCCCCTGGTGGCTGTTTTATGTCATATTCCCCTTTCTGTGTTTTGCAGAATGAACTCATTTGATTTAATGCTAATTTAAGTGATTACTGTTCTTACCTGGATTTGAACTTTGATTCATATCATACAGGAAAATCACCAAGAGGAAGCTTCTTAGAAAATGAGGGTTTGATTCCAGCAGCCAGATCAGAAGTGATCGTAAAACTCCAGCTTCTGATGAGGTTTCTGGGGTAAAGAGAGAAGACGTAAGACAGTGGGCCTCAGGAGATTTTATGGGGGTCTTCAGTGGGGAGCTGGGCGGCTGAGCCATGGCCTAAAGATGAAGCTTTATCAGAGAGCTTGTTGGAGTCTGTCAGAGCTGCCCTCAGTTCCTGCCCCTGTTTCTGGACACGTCAGAATATCAGGGTTTAGTCAGGAGGAGGGAGATGTCTAGGTAGGGTGGATCTTCACCATGATCTTCACCAGGCTCTAGAGAGCTTCACAGAGTGTGAAGATGTCAGATCATAGTCAGTTTCAGATCGTGGTTCTCAGCTGGAGATGGTGGATTGCTTCCTGTGGGTCAGTCTCTGCCTCAAGTGAAGGTATTCAGGTCTCAGTGTGCTGATCATGAGTGGAGGCAGGATGGAGCAGGAGATGGACCGAGGTCCCGTCTGCAGCGGGTGTTCCTCTAGACTGTGGAGTTAGTTACCAAAGATGATTTATTGGTTGTTTTATGGTTCAACTCTAAATTGTGGTCATCTGCTGAAAGATGTTTTCTCTGTGGGAGTTCCGGCTTAAAACAGCTCCCTCTGGTGTCTCTGGATGGTGTTTAAGGATGTTGTAAGGTGCTCTAACTGATCAGATGGTTTTTTAATTTACCAAGCAGGAAAACACAACAGGGACAGATCTGATATCTGGGTTTAGTACTTGAGCTTTTTCTACCATCACTGATCTCCACAGATCGTCATGAGTCTTTAGGTCAACCACTGAGGTGTGCTGAAAGCTGCAGATCAGATAACCAAGATGTTACCAGAAGTTCCAGACTACAGAAAATCAAAAGGCAATGCAATTTTATTGGTATTCTTTCAACAAAAAGGTAATTCGAGGTGCTTTACATGATTAGGGGATAGAGGAAAAACAATAATAGAGCATGTTTCAGCACTTTTGCAGTTTTCTGGAAGTTTGTTCCAGATTAGAGGAGCATGGAAACTAAAAGCTGATTCTCCATGTTTGGTTCTAATTCTAGGGATGTTAAGTACACTGGAATTAGAGGACCTGGGTGGTCTATTGGGTTGTTATGGTAACAGCAGATCTTTAATATACTTTGGTGCTAAGCCATGTAATGATTTATAAACTAGTAAAAGTATTTAGAAGTCTATTCTCTGAGCTACAGGGAGCCAGTGTAAGGACTTTAGAACTGGGGTGATGTGCTCTACTTTCCTGGTTCTAGTGAGGAACACGAGCAGCAGCGTTCTGGATCAGCTGCAGCTGTCTGATTGACTTTTTAGGCAGACCTGTGAAGACACTGTTGCAGTAATCAATCTGACTAAAGATAAACGCATGAATGAGGTTTTCTAGGTCGTGTTGCAACATCAGTTGTTTAATCCTAGAAATGTTCTTCAGGTGATAGAAGGCTGACCTTGTTATTGACCTCTATGTGACCCTGGAGGTTCAGGTCTGAGTCCATTACTACGCCTAGATTTCATGCCTCATCAGTAGTTTCTAGCTGTATTAACTGAAGCTGTGTGCTGAGTGTTGATTGTTCCTCTGTAGGTCCAAAAGTAATTACTTCTGTTTTGTTTCTATTCAGCTGGAGAAAGTTATGGCACATCCATCCATCGATTTGCTCAATGGTTTTACTTAGGGTTTGGATGGGCTCAAAGTCACCTGGCAACATCGTAATGTAGAGCTGAGTATCATATGCTAGTTATGGTAGCTAATCTTATTGGTTGTTATAATCTGGGCTAGTGGGAGCATGTAGATATTAAATAAGAGGGGCCCCAGGATAGAGCCCTGGGGCACCCCACATGTGATTTATGTTCCTTCTGATGAAAAGTTTCCTATTGAAACATAGAAGTCCCTGTTCTTTAGGTAAGACTCAAACCAGCCAAGTCCTGTACCGGAGAGTCCAACCCAGCTCTCCAGTCGTTCCAATAATATATAATGATCAACAGTGTCAAATGCTGAACTGAGGTCCAACAGAACCAGCACTGAGGTTCTACGACAGTCTTTATTTATGCGGATGTCATTGATGAGGAGCTGGCCCAAGTGGGTGAGGAGAGGAAAGTCAAAGTCTCTTTTCTTAAGCTGCTGACCCTGTGACCCAACCCAGGATAAGCGGAAGATGATGGATGGATGGATGGATGGATGGATGGATGGATGGATCTAAGTCTGGGGAACATGGCACAATTTCAATTAGGAGTGGAATATTCCTTTAAAGGGCTAATTTAGTAAGGAGACACAATGGCTGAGAGAAGTGAGCCAGCTGATTTACCCCATCAGATAAAGATCCAGTAAATTTACCCTGAAGTTCTCAAGGTGGATTATTGTTCATCAGATTTGCTTTACCAGAACCAACAGAACCAGGTATGTCACAAAAGACTTAACTTCTAGATCCACAGATGGTATCATAATTATTTATCACCACATTCAGATAACTGTTGATTTATGAACATCCATCCATCCATCCATCCATCCATCCATCCATCCATCCAGTTGTTAACATCAGCCACCAGGGGGAGAGAAATACTAACTTTTCCAAAGCTGGAAGCACTTTTAAAACACTTTAAGTCAGAACATAGAAACCTAGAGAGAGATGATAAATGTAGACCAGCTGAAACTTTTATTCAAAATTATGGGCTTTAATCCAGCCTTTTAATACACGTAGAAGTGATAAAATGAGAGTTCCTCCAGGAATGAAAGGGAGAACGGCTGTCATGTCCAGTCAGGGGATCTAAAGCTCCCCAGAGCAGTCACATGATGCAGGTAAAAATGAAACATTTTCCCCTGCAGGCGTGCTGAGGTGTGTATTGTTTCAAGTTATCGCAGTAATCTGTTAGCTTTGCACTGAGCTGGAGACCTTTGGCTGCAGCAGGTCAAACAGAAAAACCCATATCTAAAGCTTCTAAACGTCCAACTCCATTCATTCAGGAACCACCACTGCTCCTCACTGAGAAAGGGCCAAAAACAGTCAGATTTACCAATAAAATATTCTATGAAGGACAGATATTCTAACAGACTGAATATATGTTAGGAATGAACTGATACCTGAACATTTCATTCAGGTCTTCTGCATCAGTAAATGTCTGGATCTGCACTGCACAGCTTATTTAAACTACACATCATCAGCAGCAGCAGCAGCAGCTCGGTTTGATCCAGCAGAGTCCAACCAGCTGTTCCTTTAACCAGGAGCCACAAATCAGGCTACAGCTTCTGAACAACCGGGAGGTTCATAAAAACCACCCAGCCTCCTCTGGTACATGTTTCATTATTTATGATTTACATGAACTCATCCAGCTAACAGAGCCTTCTGGTTGTTGTAAATGTGTTTTATTAGTACATTAATTCAGTGTTCGACACAAAAATCATGTTGCTTCCAGTTGATTTTAATATTTGTTTAAAGAACATTGAAGAGAAAAAAAGCACTGAAAACACAAAAAGTAAAAAGCAATACATTTATTCAGCTTATTTTCAGGATACAAAGAGAGTAATAGAAATTATGCATCTGTTTGTGCTTCAGTCTTTGGTACAAAAAAACAGCATTTGTTATATTATTAACTTAAATTCCAGTCAGTTCAGCTTTATTAAATACATAAATAAATACAGTAAAATAAGCAGGTAGAGGAAATGATTCCTAACACTGAAATCAAGCAGCTTGTAATAAACAGGCCAGTTCAAACCTGTTCTTTCCTTTCTCCACGCTGCTCCTGAAGGCAACACATTCTCTGCTGACTATATTAAAACTGACTGGTGTGTCTCTTGCTTCCTTATAAACCGCAGGAATATCCCAGTTGATCCAACCTGAGGGTTCTGGTCCTCAGCTTTTTGTACCATCAGAACCCTTTAGACGCGATGCTGATTCCCCTCTGACTCTATGACCTTTGACCCGTACCATGAAACCTGACTTTAGACACAGGTTTAGGACGTCCCTGCCTCTTAAGACAGGTCTGGATGTTAATGCTCCTTACATCTGTGAACAGCTGACCCGGTTTTAGCTCCTCCTCCCTAGAACGACGGATCAGCCGTCTACTCTAAAGGTAACAGAGATTAGTTCTGGCCTTTGTTTTCCAAAAATATGGAATGTTTCATTCAAGAAAATCAGGTTTTTTACCTTCTCGTAAGTGTTTGGCATTTCTCTTGTAATCTTGCGTACCTAAACTATAAAACTATAAATATGTAAAACTATAAAAAGCATAAGGTAGATTTTGCGTTTCTGGACATTTTGTTCATGAAGAATTGAGATCCCGAAAACTCTTTGGATTGTAAAGGTTGCCGACCTCTCGTCTAGATGATCTAGGGTCTGTTTCCTTCCACGTCGACTTCTTTAACAGGACGTGGATTACAGTGATTTTTTTAAATAAACAAAGAAAACAATGCCTCCAATAATGAGAGCGCTGATGAAGACAGATACAATCAGCCCAAGTTGTTGACGACTGCCTCCATCTTCCTCGCCTCCGTCCTTGTTCCCTGCAGAGGAGAAGCAGGTGAGAGACTGACGAACATCATCTAGTGAACTTAGATCCTCCTCTACGACAGCTCTAAAGAACTCAAACATCTGATGGGACAGGCAGAGCCGCACAGGGAAGCATAAAGAAAGGAGTCCTAAAGTCTTAGGAATATTTAAATGTCAATACTGACCAGATTTAAAGTCTTTTGGAGAATCTACTCATTCTGGAGTCTCATTGGTGTGGGGATAAGATGGCTGCAGCTTAGAGACTCACCGCTCCCCATCATACCAATCATTGCAACCTTAGGCTCCCCTTTATAAAACTAAGAACCACATTCAGTGTGAGGTGAAGGTTTCCTTTAGCCTAAAGCACAAAGTCAGAAACACTTTCATTGTTGTATTAATTGCAAGTCCTGTAATCATTGCAACATTTAGCAAAACTATCGCATGTATTCCTGCAGCTCTGGTATCCAAGCATTGGAGACAAAAGGAAATAATGACGCCTGAAGGAGATGTTTGAGATGAAACTTTGGTTTAGAATTGTAGATTTATGAATAAGAGAGCTCACTGGTTGGATGTTAGGTCTACATTACACCATCAAGGACAGATTATCTTTAGGGGGCGCTGTTTTTCCATCATACTATATTTTCTTTGAAATACTTCATCCAGAGGTCGCCCTACAATTTTTAGACGGACGGGTTCAAAAAAATCTGGTCATAATCTATTTTTACCCTTTAATTTTTGGAATGATAATGACATTTTCGGTAGTATTTAATTTTCATTCATACTGAAGGAAGAATCCACATTGTGCCATCACACACGGAGCAGATTATTAGGCTTACATGTATTAATTATGAACATCTCTTCTGCTGTGGCCTGAACGCACCGCATGGAACTGAACTGTTCTTGTGCTTAATGGAGACTGGAATTACAAACGCCACTTCAGCTAAAGTTTTAAGATCAGGGAACTTTTTCTTTAAACTGAAGTAATCAGAATTTGAGTAAATCCTGCAGCAGGTGCTTGTTTTGCATCGGTGGTAAAGCGGCAGCGATCTCTCACCATCACTCTGTGTCACAGATGTGCTCCAAAGCCTCAGTAACTCTTCAACACGCTGTCAGCTCCTGGGTAGCGACATGCATTGGGTACAGTGTCCCGGTCTGAGATGATGCTCAGATGCTCTCATGGAAATCTTTTTTCTGATTGATTCAGGTACCTGAACTCTGTGTGTAAATGTCTGAGTGTCAGCACTAAGTGGGCAGGGCTGTGAATTGCAATCTGTCAAAATGACGGAAAGCCTTCAGATTTTTCCGTCTCAGCTCAAAAAAAACAAAAACAAAAAAAAAAAGGTAAAAATGCGGAAAATATTCGGTTAGCGTGACACGACTGAGGTGTGTGCAAATCTAGGTGAGTTTTAGCGTTTGTTTAGGCCTCCACAAAGCCACTTCCTTCTAGGACGATAAAACATAAAAAACAGGCCTTTCACTGCTCAAAACCAACTAGAGGCCAGATCTGGAACTGCAATCTGAGTCGTACTCGCCAACACTTTTGTTTCTGGAGTCTAAACATAAGTGTTGATCAGAGTTCTGGACGCTCCACATGAGCAGGAAGCAGCTGGAGGTTCTGATCCAGAGACAAACAGGGTGTTGCTCAATGCCAAGGAACCTCGCCTTGATGCCTTGGTCCCGCCCCGGTTGCCTAGGAGACACGTCATCAGGGACCGCCAAGGCGTGTTCCAATGCTCATGCGCTACGCAGTGGCGTCTCTCCTCCATTTGTCTGCCGTTTAGCTAACTGACCAAGGATATATGGGAGGTTCCTTCATGCCTTCCCTCGGTCAAAAATTTCCCAGAATACAGCGCGGTATTTTGGAAGTTGCTGTGGATTTCCATTTTAAATGTAAGTTAAGTAATTGTAGCAATTGGAAAATGTTTTTTAGATCCATAGCAGTTATCTATGGTTGGTTAGTTACTGTTGGTTAGAACAGCTTCAGTGGCTAGCTTGTACTAACTCGCTTTCACATTTGATTTTTACCAATATATACACAATTCAAAACGTAAAACTCTTGTTGTACATCTATATTGAAACTTATACGTATAAAAAATAACAATGGGCGGGACGTAAACAGAGCGTGTAAGCAAAAGGCGGGCCCTGGGAAGCCGCGGTCACGTGATGTAAGTCTGTCCAATTTTACCATTTTCTTTGACTAAGGAAGGACACTGTCCTTGTAACCAAGGCGCCATGGTGCCTTGACATTGAGAAACGCTCACAGACTCACCTGGAGGAAGAGGCGGAGCTACTTCCAGGTGGATGGTACAGATAGTTGTCAGAGAACTCGTTCCTCCCTGATTGACTTCACACTCGTATGTTCCAGTATCATTGGTCGTCACTTTGTTCAGGACCAAAGACACGTCTTCATCCTTCGTTGGTCTGTTCTGCAGGTCCACCCGGTTCTTGTAGGACGGATGCTGGTTCTCTGGGTCCAGCTGCTCGTCTCTGTAACGGAGAACATACTCTGACCCCAGACCAGCTCTTCTCCACTGCACAACAACGACCTGCTTGTTCTCAGCAGCTCTGCATGTCAGAGTGATGTTCTGTCCTTGTTCTGCTGTGATGTTTCTCTCTTCTACAGGAGCAGAAAGGTTAGAGGTCAAAATGAAACTGTACAGCAGCATCCCAGAGACCAGACACAAAAAACAGGACTGGACTACATTCTCAAAACAACAACTAATATTTTATAAGCAATTATCTGGTTTGGATATATATATATATAAAACATTGTCATTCTAATAGCACATTTCACAGTAGCCAAAAATAGATTGCAATGCATTCTGGGAGGTAGCCCTAGACAAACAATTGCGCATTTTGCATGGCTGCTTATGGGTCTGAGTCGCTCCAATCTTCACAAAGTTGTAGTTTCGTCTCTCAAAGATGTTTAAACGGAAAGGAACTAAGCACTCCTGTCAAATCGGACTCTAGATACCCAGTTTTGATGTTGGATCTTTTATCCCCTTTCCAAAGGTTAAGGGTAAGGGCCGCGACAATATGACACAGCTGCAAAGGGAACGGGCCAAGCTAAAGACAGACAAAGCAAAGCGGTGGCAGTATTTATGTGGAAGAGCGGATTTAAAATATCAGAGCAGATAAAGGGCAAAATGTTGTTCCATACATTTTGCCGGTGGGAAAGGTCCTACATCTGAAAATGATGAGCCGCTACTAGCAACGCTCACAGATCTGGAGTTATCCAGAAGGCAGCGGTGTAAACGAAAGTGTCCAGCTGAACGTCTCGACCACACAGCCTTCCCATTTAAACGTGGACAAAAAGAGGTGGGTAGTAACACAAATAATTTCCCAAGAAAGAGTAAGAAAATACTTTGAGAAAATTGAGCACTATGAGTAATGAGTGACAGATTATAAAAGTTAGATTTGTGTTCCAGTTGTGACAAATAATGACAAACAAATCATGAGATGCTGAAACAAAATGCCATAATCTATAAAACAAAATAATTATTGACAACAAGGTACAAAAAAGACAAACTAGAGATATTTTTATATGTCAAATGAACCTTTTGCCACTTAGATTTACTCACAGTGGAATTAGTAACAGTTTTTCACTCAATTAGGAGTACAAGTACTTCTATTACTAAAAGAATAAAAAGTACTGTATGATATAATTACTCTTAAGAAGTAGTTCCATCAAAATGTTTATCTAGTATGTATCAAATGTAACTGAGTACTAGATCCATTGGTTCATCTGAGTGACCACCTATCTGCACAAGCCGTGAGCAAAATCCTGTCTGAGGGAACATCATCTGAATCTAAGTCAGCACACACAGATGACAAGACTGCATACAATGTACAGCCAGTACATGCTTGGAGCGAAAGTCGAAACTATGATTCCAAAAAATGATGCTGCTATACAAAATGAGCGGGGAGAAGCAACATCATGGATCCATGTGTTGTTTTAAAGGACAGGAAAAACACTACGTCTTTTATTGGACTATTTCTGGTACAGTTTGATGCTTTGTATATATTTCTGTATAATCTGAAGTAATGGGACTCTAAGAGAAACAACAATGAATCCTGCAGATCAAGTCAGAGCATCAAAAGGGTCCATCTCGACGTTTTTCTGCTAAGGAAGAGGATGTTCCCTTAAAACTATCGCTTACATGTTTTCCTCATCACAGTCATTAATAAGCAAGGTTTTTATTACATGGATTCAATTTATGTTCGTACATTTCAAGTCTATGAGTCTTCCAATGTTTCCAACAAGAGATATAATTTTTTTTTAAACTCTGCCAAAAGTGTTTAACAATTTAAAAAAATGTAAGATACTCAGTAGACACTGCATTTTTCTGTCAGAGACCCAGAGATTATAGCCAATAAGGTCATGTCTATTCCTCCTACAAGCACAATACCACAATAAAAGCACTGAGTGCTGTCAGCCCCAAAGGTGCTGCATGCTTTGTGCCAGACTTGTATGAGGGAAGTGCAAGTGATGTGGAAATATTTGAGAAATGTGGGATTCTACAGCACATCGAGCCAGGAGATGTATTGCTTGTGGACAAAGGATTCAATGTACAGGACTTACTTCTGTCAAGACAGGCCGGAACACAAATCCCGGCATTCCTTGGAAAGCGGGCAAACCTCACAGCAGAAAAGGAGATGGACACAAGGAGAATAGCTAAGGTGAGAATCCATGTTGAGCGCTTTAATGAAAGTTCAACTATCCCCCTCAGCCTCTGTCCCATTTCCTCTCAAATGGTTTATGTCGGATGTTGTTTAGTACATTTTCAGCGTAGCTTTATGTTGTTTTTACGAATGCAAGTGGGGCAACATCACCACGACCAAACAGATAGATCTAATGAAAAGCATTGTGAAGGATTAAACGTAGTAGTCGTTTAAAAATCAAGTGTCTCATCAGAAATGTACATTTTGATTGAAGTGGGTTTTCTTTGTTTCAGTGAAGGAACTGGAAAATGTGAGAGAAAAAATGAAATCACATGTTTTGGAATAATGTCAGTTCAAATGTAGAATAGAAAAAATATGTTGTGGGATTCATGTACACAAGTCTTTACGTGTTATACTTGTTTCATATTGTATAATGAAATAAAACTAACTGAATAGCAAAGTAAACCCTGTGTGGATTTTATTGTGAACTCTGCCACAAACATGAGCCCTCAATCATGTCACACTCCGTAGTTATGTAGCATTTGTTTTACAGCACAAATGGGACAAGTCGCCTTGGTACACGCATTTCAAAAATCTCTGGTGCCATAAGTTTGAGCCAAAATGCTGATAATTCTGTTCAGAAGTTGCTCACTCCTTGTGATTCTTTCTGCAGATGGACGGCCTTTGGGAGAGTGCAACACAAAGTCCCAGCGATCCGAATCAGTTAGCAGTAAAAGGAACGGTACTTGGTAAAAGTACATGTGGCTTTCACGTAGCTTTAACTGTCCATTGTTTATTTAATATTTCACTGGGGATTTTGCCATCTTTGTGGTGCTGCAGAAGATGATTAACTGATTTATCCCTTAGGATTTTAGGACATTTAATTTCGATACCAACTGTGTTACCTTTATAATCTGTGGATTTCTTCAGTTGTATTAGCGTTTTGTCTCATCAGTGTCATGACAGAGCAGGAGAAACCAGCCACAGAAAATTAAGTGATGAGTGTTTGGAGATGTTCAGCGCTGAACATCTCATCTCCTATATTTCACAATCAGCAAATTTGTTGAAAATGTTGATTTAAAGCTTGTTTTGGCTGACATGAAATAGCTTTAAAGTAAATATAAGTAAAAAATGAATCACAATGTTTACGTTGTTGCGAAACAGGAAACAGGAAACAGGAGTTGCAAGCGTTTCCTGCTGCATGTGTTCATGGGAGCTAACAGGACACAATGTATCGTCTCTAAAACCTAAACAGCTTCACCTCCACCTTTTAGTCTTTCACGGATTTCTTTTAAGCCTTTGAACAAATAAATCAACCATGGTGGAGACATTGAGTCAAGTGTGCAGATCGCCATCAAATCTGATGACCTGAGCTGACTCACCTCTGTCCATCAGCATGGAAACAGATTCCAGGAGAAAACAAGCGAGAAGAAAGTGGAGAGCAGCCATGCCTGTGGGGTGATAGCACTGACTGACTGAATATTTATAGTCTAATGTGGGCACTGGCTGGCTAATGAGAGAGGGGTGTGGTAACATCTCCAAATATTTACCAGATGTATGAAATAATAATCTAGACTGAGCGACGTTCTCTCCATGCACAGACAGACAGCATAAAGCATCTTTAATCAAGGCTAAAACAAAAAAAGGAACCATAGCTGTGTGCCGACGATTGATCACAGGAAGAGATCAAACTCAGCTCTCCTGTGTTGAAGCTGCTTTTCTCCCAATGAGCCAAGTCACATGTTGGAAGCTGCAAACTGGCCAACCATTACATTCCCCCAGCTTCGTTTGTGTTGCACTAACCAATGTGAGTAGTTAATCATCTGCATCATTCTGAGCAGTGCTTTAGGTGGGCCGCTACGCAAGGGTACGCAGTACCGGCACTTAAAGCACTGATTCTGAGCATGCATATAGTGAGGAAAACACTCCAACTACTACAGAAGCAGACCAATGTGTTTCAGGATGACGAGGTTCACAGATCTATCCACTCCCTTTGACTCCGGCTGGATGATCAAACTGTACTGACTCTATGTTTATGGGTAGAAATATGATCTGATTCTCTCGTAAAATGACCTGAGAAGATAACTGTTTGTGATCTAAGTGTTATCATTTCATTTCTATTAGACTTCTTTGTTGTTTTTACACCCAACCAGAGTCTGAATGCAGCTGAAGGTGACCTGTCACCGTGACAACCTTCTTTCTGTTTTCCCTACACAAACCCGATGCATCGGTTTATTGGTTTCAGAGAGGAATTCTCATTGTCAGCAAATGTTTGTGTGAATGTTCCCAACATGAAGAGCTGAAGCCACAGCAGAGAAAGCCAGGCAGCAGGAAATGCTGTAAACCACAAACTTCCCTTTGTTAGGTTGTCTTGAAAAGAGCTCCTGACTGACACTCAGGGGAAATTGTAACACACACTTCTAGATTTAGATTTCCTCGCCCTATAAAGTCAGGTTTCTATTCTCTTAGAAATTACTGAAGATATTGTGAAAAAAAAGATGAATTAAACTGAAGAAGTTGTTGGAACTTTAACAGACAGATGAAAAACCGTTTTTATTGTTTTCTATCAGATTGAGAAAAACCTGTTTTTAAATCATTTAGTGAAGGATGTCCTGATGAGTGGGACCAGTTCAGCGGTGATGGTTGTACTGGGGAGCTTTCACTGGGAACAGACATACCAGAACATGGTGACATGCTCAATGGAACAGGTTCCTGTTGCTGCACAGAATTATGGGAAACTCCTTCATGTCTTCTCTGACACACTGCAGTGCAGCGTAGCATCACAAATATCAGGTTTAAGGTTTCTCCTTAAACTCTGCAGAGCCTGAGTAACAAAATGAACCAAAGAACAACTATAGTTGGCTGTAAATAGTTTCACTAAAAAGGATTTAGCTCCCTTCTTTTTGCTTTTTAGTCATTTTGGAACAAGTCCGACCTTCAGACTCAAACGCTTTGGTTCAAAACCTCTGAACGCTATTGCATAAATCTATCTAAAAACTGCATCACAGTGCAGTTTGTGCTGGTCGTCATTGTGACAGTCCTGACAGATTCAGGGTTTTGTCCTTTCTGGCCACCACCTGTGCGACACCAGTGACCCGACACCAGTGACCCGACACCAGTGACCCGACTGTATGACTGGGAGAGCTGGCTCGGACCATGGGGAGGTTGCTGTGTTGCAGCTGTAATCATTGCTTTATGAGTCACATTTCTCAATCAATATAGTATATAGTATATATATAGTAAGTTCATCTATCCTCAGTAAATGGAGCAGGAGGCTTTATTTAGCAGAAATAGGAGCTGTACACACATTATTCAACGATTCATATTTATTGCAGCTGTTCTACAGCAGAGCTATTTGACTTTATGACAGATTTATATCCATATGCTGTTTTTTTTTTCCTCAGAGTCTCCTGCGCTCTCCAGCTTTCCTCATCACGTTCTACAGTCTGTGTAGACTCTGTTTCCTGTAAATCATGTGACTTCTACTCAGCTGTTTTTATTCACAAACCCTGGATGACTCTAAACCTTCCGCTTTTAAATTCTGACGACACAGAAGTGGCCGTCTTAGGACCAGAAGCTCTGAAACGTCAGTCACTTCTTCATCTGGATGGTATTAAATTGGCCTCCAGTAATAACACCAATAATACCTCGGTTTTACTTTGACTAGGACATTCAAATTCTATGGTAAAACAGATTTCCTGCAGGAAAAGCACTAAACAGAAACTTGATTTAAATGAAGCTTGTGGAAGAATGAATCACATGATCTGTAACTTTATCCTGATAGGAGGAAATGTTTCTCTGCTTTTCTAACAGATCAGATCTCTTCATGTCTGAATACAAGTAGCTGCAGGGTGGATGTGTCAGTTGTTCTCCTGTACTTCAGCCGAGAGGCAAAAACAGGAAGTCCATTCATACGGACGTCATTGACCTAATACGGTCATCATGCTGTGAAGAGGAACAAGAAGCCTGCAGGGAAAAATAAAAGGAGCATGACTCAGCATTTGACCTTTTCTGCTGTGTGTTCCTGTGACTTAAGTCTGAATGATTCCTGCAGAAACATGTAGGAGACATGGTTTTAAGAGTTTGTCTTCATTTCTGTGAACAAATGAGTGACATGAATGTTTCAATCAATCCATTTTTATTTGTCAGTACATTAAACAACCAGACGGGAGCAGTAAAATAAGAATCAACTATAATATCTGATTGTCATCTGCATAATAGTATATTGTAAAATGTGTGATTGAGATATTTTTTGAGGGTTTTGTTCTGTTCTCCAAAACCATGTGACTTCCCTCTGGTTCAGACGTCTATTACTAACCTTAACACCGTGTGTCTGGGTTTACATTCTCTCTGATCTCAGTGAATTACGGAGTTACACACAGAAACTACTGCTGACTGCTAGGGCAACACTGTTCTTGGTTCTCAGGACAAATGCAGAAATATTAATGCTAACAAGATCAAAAATCCCTGGTAACATGTTCAGTTCTGGGCTGATAGTGAAAGAATAAAACAATGTTAATTGTCATAAAGGCTGGTAAAAACTGCAGCAGAAAAAGATCATAAATAGAGGAGATCCTTCCAGGAAAACTGTTCCATGCTGCATTTCTGTACCGTTCCAAAATTCTGCTAATATCAACACTGTTGATTGCTTTTAAATAATAATAATATTTCGTTTCTTAATGCTACTACACCTTAAAGCTCAGATAAATGCACTGATGGGGTGAGATGGAAGGATGGATGGTGATGATGCAGAGAACAGGTCAAATATTCAAGTATGTAAACCTCCATCTTGTCTCTGGTCACAGGTCAGAGTTTAAGGAGTGTGGAGTCCTTTAGACAGATTTCACCTTTGCCCCACATTCAGTAGTTTGTTTTCAGGAGATGAATAAAGCCTTCTTGTTCTCTTCTAGTGTTTCCATTGTCACTTTGTCCTAATGTTACAGGATCCCTGTTTCTACACAAACAGAGACTGACAGATGGATAAGAATCATAACCCAGAACTTCAAGTGAACCAATGAGATTCATTCGTTTCACCAAGAGGAAAGGACAACTTTGTATTTCCAGATCATTCCAGATTATAGGAACATCTGGAGGAACTGCTCCCAGAGTGCTTTCACTCATTACTCATCCATTATTATTCCTGCAGACTAGGAGAACCAGGCTTGAGGCGCCGATGATCAGAACAAAGATGACAACAGCAGCTATCAGTCCAAGATGTCTATGGCCGGTTTCTATCTTTCTGCTTCCATCCTGGTTCCCTGCAGAACAGAAGCAGGTGTTAGTTTGATCCTCAGGTTGGAGAAGACTGAAGATCATGATCTACTGATCTCAGACCAGCTGCTTTCTACAGAACCTCATCATCAGAATAATCCAATCTGAGATGTTTCAGCTTCACATCCAGAACCAGGAGTTGCTAGGCAACAGACTCACCTGAAGGAGGAAGAGGAGGAGCTACATCCAGGTGGATGGTGCTGATGAGTTTCATGTTAGAGTTGCCTCCATCTGTTCCTCTCTGGGCGACCCAACATCCGTACGTTCCTCCGTCATCAGCCGTCACCTCCCTCAGAACCAAGGACACGTCTCCGGCCTTCACTGCTCCGTCTTGTAGACCAACCCGGTTCTTAAAAGATGGATGTTGTTGTTCCTCATCAAGCTGCCCATCTCTGTGCAGAAGAACATCATCTTCTCCCAGATCCGTTCTCCCCCACCTTACAGCGACCACATGTTTGTTCTCATCAGCGATGCATGGAAGAGTGACCAGGTTCTGTCCAGGCTCTGCTCTCACATCGCTCTCATCTGCAGGAGAGGTCAAAGAGGTCAAAGGTCAAAGTAAAGCCTGTATGGTAACAGAGAATATTTACCATACAAAGACTGGAAAATGAAATCAGTGCATTAACAGCCTTTCCATCCTTTAACCAATAAAATATAAAAATGATCTTTCATCTCCAGGAGGCCCTGATGACATCATCCATGCTAATGAGTGGGGGAGGTCATGACCTGTATATTTGTTTTCAGCTTTATTATAGACTATTTATGGTAAATCGACAAAAACTACTTCAAGTTGGAGCTGAAAACTGATTTAAAATCAGTTCAGAGGTGAACTATGAACATGAACTGGTTCATTTTAACTTGATTGAACTGGATTCAGAACTATTAGTAGTTGTTCAGGATGGGCTGGTAGATCCTGTCAGGGTAGCAGAAGGTTCTGGGTTCTAACCCAGACTGTGTGGAGTCAGCATCTTCTCCTGGTGAATGTTCCTCTGGGAAGGTCATATTCATCCTTTCCAAACACACACATGGTGCCTTAATTAAACTGTTAATTAACGATCCAACAGATAATTAATGATCCATTAATTATCTAAAATTACTCTTTGAATCTGGGATTCATTTGATGTGAGAATAAGAATATTTTGGGAGAATTAATATCTCAGTTTACTTAGTGAAGCAGGGAATGGATCTGACACTTTCTAGTAGATGTTGTTGACACAGAGATAAAGTTTGATCTTTTTCATATTTTGTAGCCTTCATTGAACAGTTATTGGACATGAAGAGTGGAGGGACGAGCAGCAGACCAGAACCAGGACTCAGACCCGGGGACTGTAGCCTCTGCTAACCCCACCCAGCGCCACACATGGGATGAAGCTTCAACGATGTGTTTATATGTGATCGTGTATGAACTTTAAACATTTTATTAGAATAATAATTCAGTGAATCAATGAAGAAAGATGAAAACCTTCAGCTCTGCATCCATTTAACCCTTGATTATCTCCCCTGGTCTCTGTAGCACTCAGTGTCTGGCTTCAGGTTCTGCTGAGATATCTGTCAGTTTTTTCTAGTGAGAGGTGGGTGGGGCTTTCCATGGGTCGCCATGGTGACAGAGCAAATAATAAGTAAACAAAACTGAACCTTGCTGATGACCCACCCAGTATCTGAGACTGCTCTGTGCTACAGATAAGTGATCACTTCCACTTTTTAATGTCTTTATTTGCTCTTAAACATTAAACGTGTCGTGTTCTGTCTCTCTGAGCTCCGGTTGGTTCAGACTGACTGAAGGAAAAATGTTTTTTAAACCGATCACAGCCCAACAACTGGAAAACCAGACAATAATTAACATTTATTTATGATCGCATAAACATGTTTCAGCCCCCCCCCCACACACACTGGGTAAATCAACCAGGGTTTTTTTAACTCACACATCTAATTATTACATTAATCATTTCTAAAGATTGTTTTAAACTATTTGAATTGGTGGGATTTCAGTTTTTTTATTTCATATTATCTTTTCAAATTCGTGTCTTTATACTTCACCTTTTGGTTATGATTTATGTAGGCTAATGTTTCATGTAGAAAGTATTTAGCGACACATATTTTTAGATATTTTTTAGCTCTTTAAATAAGCTAGTTGATTAACTGAAATGAATAAATAAACTACATTGATCGTTAAAATGCTTTTTGACCGCGGTCGGCTGCCGTCGTCTTACATCGATGTGTTTCAGCTTATGACACATTCTGAAGTTTTAAAGCCTGTAATACGTTTTGTTCAGGGTTAGCTCTGCTCCATGGACTAACCAGCGGCTCGTTTAGAGACCATCAGAAAATATCCAGAAACAATTATTATAGGCTACCCCAAATAAAAATGAATTCATAAATCTATAACTTCCAGGTTAAAGGAGCAAAAAGAACCGCTGCTTCCAGGAGAGAGTCTCTGTCTCTGCGCATGGCATAAAGAGCCATGGCTGAGAGAAGTGAACCAATATCCAAGTTTAAACTAACTTCAGAGATTCAGATGATCTATGAAAATATGATCATATTCGTGTCGTGCTCACCTTGACCATCAAAAGCAAAGATTAAAGACAGAGTCAGCAGAAGGAAGCAAAGAGCGAAGATTCTCCCTCCACACATTGTTTGGTTCCGTTGAGGTTTTACTATAATAATTCAATCTGAATACATAAGCCAGCCGTTTGTTAGAGATAAAAGCTGTCAGTCCGGGTCAGGATTCCAGATGTTGGTCCGATCACTGAGGTCTGACCTGCTTCCAGCCAGGCTGAGCAGGAATGACTGAACGATGATCATTTTCTACTCCTGTGAGGAAATGAGACACACAGAAAAGGCAGGACACTCCTCCAGGGTTCAGGGTTTCTTGGATATATATAGTGGAGGGGCGGAGGGTGTGTGGAGGATGTCATGACACGTCATGAATGAAAATCATCCAATCATTGTACAGAACGTGTTAGAAAGAGGAAACATCAGAGAACAGAGGAGGACCCATGGCTGTCTCTGAGGAACTAGTGAGGACATTCAGTAACAGACTCCAGACCTCATTAGATTCTGAATGACAGAGTTTGGTTTATAAATCTGTGATAGATGCAGCAGCTCTGTGTAGCATCATGTCTGATGGAGATGGTTCAGGTTCCACTCTCTGGGTTCTGGTTCTGGTTCTGGTTCTGGATCAGCTTAAACTCTACTCCAGACCACTTCACACCATTGTGCATTTCTATCATATTAACATGAAGCTGTAATACACCTGTGGTTTTTAATGCTTCTTTTCTGGAAACACTGACAGTTTTCTTGTAACATCAGGACACATCAACCCAGGAGTGGATCTATGAGAAGTTCTCCACTTCTAACCCAGCAGGCTGACGGATGGGTTTGGATCCAGAACCACATTTATTGGCCCAGTTTGGGAACAAAAACAAGGAATTTGACTTTGATACCATGTTTCTCTCAGTGGACAGAGATTTTAAATATAAAGTAGAGACCGACACATATCTACAGTTATATTACAACAGAAGAAGACAAGACAAATGACAGTATAAATAGGTTTAATACAATCTAATAATACCAGAGGTGGGTAGTCACTAGTTACATTTACTTGGACCTGGTCTGTTAATAAATGTTTTAGCTCTTCATTTTGTATGAAAATAGCACCACAATGATTTTGAATCAGGAGGTTTTCATGTAGATCTGCTGAGTCTGATCAGTGACGTGTTTCCTTCGCTGACAGACTTTTCTCTGATCACTGATGGATTCAGACTGAAGAGAGAGGAGAAGATGGAGAGGAGCAGGAGACACAGGGAAAATCCGAACTACTTCAGCAGAAAAATAGAAAAATAGGATGTTTGATGAAGATCACTACTGCCACCTGGTGGTAATAAACGCGTCCAGCAGCACTGAGACAGCAGGAGATGTTTCCACTCTCTGCAGATGCTCAAATAAATAATTTTAAATAAGAATATATATATATATATATATATATATATATATATATATATATATATATATATATATATATATATATATATATATATATATATATATATATATATATATATATATATATATATATATATATATATATATATATTGTTGAAGAGGTGGTCGCTGAGCGGTTCCGTATATTTAAAATGATTTAAACACTTTTAAATTTACTTTTATTTAAACACTTATTGAATTGGTTGGAAGCAGTGACAGTAAATATAGAAAATGAACAAATATATCAGAAAATGTTCTCCCTCTAGTGGTAAAATGATGGAGGATTTCCTTTATAGTCGGTTCAAATATTCTTTACTATAAGTAAATTCAATTCAATTCAGTTTATTTATATAGCGCCCATTCACAACAGATGTCATCTCAAGGCTCTTAACAAGAAGTCATTTCAATACATTTATACAAACATTCCAATCAGTTAAAAAGTTTCCTATTTAAGGAATCCCAGCAGATTGCGTCAGTCATTGGCGTGAGGTTGGGCCCCGTTGATGAAGACTTTCCAACCACAGCAATCCTTCAGCAATCCCTCATACTGAGCAAGCATGTAGCGACAGTGGAGAGGAAAAACTCCCCTTTAACAGGAAGAAACCTCCAACAGAACCAGGCTCAGTAGGAGCGGCCATCTGCCACGACCGTCTGGGGGTTTGAGAAGACAGAGCAGAACACAGAAGGAACAGAAGATCCGATATAAGAGAACTTTCTATGTTACAGAAAGTAAAAGTTGATAACAGGACACAGTGGATGTTCAGTTACTGGGAGGATCATCCCAGTCGATGTCCCCCGTCCAACAGGATAAATGTCCTTGATAACTTCAACCCAAAGTACTCTGTAATAAACAGCCTACGTTATGTCATCGGATTATTTCTTTGACTCAAAATAGGCAATAATAATCAACAAGTCGTTTTTTTATGGTGAGTCTCAGTGGAAGTGTCATTTCTGACTGGGAACAAAACAATGTTTAACATAAAATGAACACAACATGGGGTTAAAACTATTCTGAATGTAAAGACGATGGCATTTAATTCAGGGAACAGACTAGAAGGCAAATTAATACAAAACAGATTGATCAAGGAAATCAAAACTGCCAAGAGTTTATAAAAACAGGGTGGAGAAGCTTTTTACTAGCAGCAGGGCTGGTTATGCTTGGCAGGGTGTTATAATCCTGGCTGGGCTCCCTGCAGAGGTGAGCATTTACATTATGAAAGATCTTAATAACTTTTCCTGCAGGCTTGATCAATGCGACCATACCCAGGAGAGGGAGCAGCTCTCAGCTGATCCAGTCTCTATGTCTGATGTCACTGAGAACCTGCTGATGTGGAGCACATACTGAAGGCCTGCAGCAGTCAGATGGCTGGAGTCCTCTGCTCACTGTTCAATCACTCCCTGGCTGAGGCCTCCATCCCATCCTTCCTCCATCATGTGCCCTGTGGAGAAGAAGAGCAACCCTGGCACCAACAGCCATTATGGCTGGCCAGGAAGAGCTTTGAGAGACTCACCGTGGTCCAGCTGCAGGTTGACGTGGGTGTACTCTCTGTCTGTCACCCACCTTTCTACCGCTTCTCCACAAGGTTCACTTATCTATCTGTCTGTCTGATACGCTTCACTTTATAAATGAACTACTGCAGGAGCTCCACCCCAGGAATAATCCATGGATACTGCAAACAGAACTGGACCCATGTTCACAGAGAAATGTTTAGAGTCGAATGTCTCCAAGACCAAAGAAATGTTCATCCACTTCCACCATGATCACATCTCCACCTCCTCACTCACTGTAAACAGGCACATCATTGAAAAGGTTCGCTCATACAAATACCTCGGCAGTAGAATTATACATAATCTCACATTTAAACTCAACACCAAACACATTTTTGTAAAATGTCAACGAGCTCCTCTTTTTTTTGAAAAATTCAAGTTCAACGATCCATTCTCGTTGCTATTTATTAATATTTCATTGAATCCATTTTCACTTTTTTATCCAAAAGCCATTTTAAACAGCAACTTTTAGTCCCAATTCTTATGTTTACTGGGCAGCTGGTTTCTTGTACTGTGCAGTTAGTCTTTTTTATGTATTTCATGTATGTATATTATTGCTGTTTAATTATTATTTTTATTACTGAACTTGCTTCTATGGTGTCTTTGAAATTTCATTGTATCTTACAATGACAATAAAGAATCTGGATCTGAATCCCATTCAACACAACTTCCTGGTTTGGTTCAGTCACTCTTGCTCACAGAAACACACTCAATAAAATCATCAAATTATAGGTCAGAGGCAGCAGTCACTCACCACCATCTACAGTCTAAGTCCAGAGTGACGAATCTGGAGGATGCGGACAATTCCCAGTGGGCTGGTCTGATGTTTGGGCCACAAGGGCCTCCGCCTCCACTGGCACATCGGTCTACTCGGTCAGCGGTGTTTGAATGACGTAAAGTATGAAAAGCAAGGCCTGCTCGGAGCTTTAAAGAGGAACGCTCTGGAAACAGACGCAGCTAAATGTGCAAAAAAAGTTTACTTTTTCAGTGAAACGAGCTCACGGTTTGTGGTGTCAAACCATTTTGCCTGTAAACCACTGTTCAATTTAATTAATTATCAAGTCAATGGATTGTGTGCTATTGTGGCAATTCAAATAATTCAATTCAATTCAGTTTTATTTATATAGCGCCAATTCACAACAGATGTCATCTCAAGGCTCTTAACAAGAAGTCATTTCAATACATTTATACAAACATTCCAATCAGTTAAAAAGTTTCCTATTTAAGGAATCCCAGCAGATTGCGTCAGTCATTGGCGTGAGGTTGGGCCCCGTTGATGCAGACTTTCCAACCACAGCAATCCTTCAGCAATCCCTCATACTGAGCAAGCATGTAGCGACGGTGGAGAGGAAAAACTCCCCTTTAACAGGAAGAAACCTCCAACAGAACCAGGCTCAGTAGGAGCGGCCATCTGCCACGACCGTCTGGGGGTTTGAGAAGACAGAGCAGAAACACAGAAGGAACAGAAGATCTGATATAAGAGAAGTTTCTATGTTACAGAAAGTAAAAAGTTGATATTAGGACACAGTGGATGTTCAGTTACTGAGAGGATCATCCCAGTCGATGCCCCCCGTCCAACAGGGGATTGTAGCCAAGCAGGATACCAGACCAGGTATATCTTCTATGGAGAGAAAAACACTGAGAGAAAACAAAGTTAACAGTCGAAATAACAGAATGTACTGTAATACAACTGGAGAGTAGTAGGAGAAAAGGAAGTAGCAGAGTGAAGAAAATTGGTAAGTCTGTCCTCCAGCAGTCTAAGCCTATAGCAACATAACTACAGAGATAGCTCAGGATGACCTAAGCCACTCTAACTATAAGCTTTATCAAAAAGGAAAGTTTTAAGCCTGGCCTTAAAAGTAAACAGAGTGTCTGCCTCACGGACTAAAGCTGGGAGCTGGTTCCACAGGAGAGGAGCCTGATAACTAAAAGATCTGCCTCCCATTCTACTTTTAGAAATCCTAGGAACTACAAGTAAACCTGCAGTCTGAGAGCGAAGGGCTCTGTTAGGAACATATGGAACAATCAGATCTCTGATGGATGATGGAGCTGATTATTATGGGCTTTATATGGAAGAAGAAGGATCTTAGATTCTATTCTGGATTTAACAGGGAGCCAATGAAGGGAAGCTAAAACAGGAGAAATGTGATCTCTCTTTTTAATATTCATCAGATCTCTTGCTGCAGCATTTTGGATCAACTGAAGGCTTTTAATGGCATCTTGTGGACTTCCTGATAGTAAAGAATTGGACTTGGACTAGTTTCTCAGCATCACTCCTGGACAGGATGTTTCTAATTTTAGCAATATTCCGGAGGTGAAAGAAAGAAATCCTAGAAACCTGTTTATTTTATATGGGATTTAAATGTCAAGTCATGGTCAAAAATAACGCCGAGGTTCTTTACGTTATTACTGGGGCCCAATTTAATGCCATCCAGATGAAGTGATTGACTAATCAGTTTCTGTTTAAGAACTTCTGGTCCAAAGACGGAAACTTCTGTCTTGTCAGAATTTAAGAGCAAAAAGTTTAGATTCATCCATGTTTTTATGTCTTCCAGACATGCCTGTAATCTACCTAACTGACTGGGTTCATCAGGATTTATGGATAAATATAGCTGTGTATCATCGGCATAGTTGTGGAAATTTATCCCATGCTGTCTAATGATTCTACCAATTGGGAGCATATATATGAACAGAATTGGTCCAAGCACAGAACCCTGTGGAACTCCACAAGTAACCCTTGAGAGTGAAGAAGATTTATCATTTAGATGAACAAACTGGAATCTATCAGACAAATATGATTTAAACCAGCCTAGTGCTGTTCCTTAGATCCCTGCAACATGTTCAAGCCTTTCTAAGAGAATATTATGATCGACTGGGTCAAAAGCAGCACTGAGATCTAACAAAACCAGAACAGACACAAGTCCATTATCTGAGGCCATGAGAATATAATTAGTAACCTTCACCAGTGCTGTTTCAGTGCTATGATGAGCTCTAAAACCTGACTGAAACTCTTCAAACAGCTCGTTATTGTTTAGATGCTCACAGACTTGATTAGCAACAATTTTCTCAAGGACTTTGGATAAGAAAGGAAGGTTAGATATAGGTCTGTAATTCACTAAGTCATCTTGATCAAGGGAAGGTTTCTTGAGTAAAGGTTTAATGACAGCTATTTTAAATTCCTGTGGTACGTATCCGTTTACTAAGGATAGATTCATCATATCCAAAATGGGCCCAGGAACCAAATGGAACACTTCTTTAAATAATTTGGTTGGGATTGGGTCCAACATACAAGTTGAAGGTTTAGATGAGGCTAATATTTTTGATAATTCTGAAAGCTCGACTGAATCAAAACAGCCTAAGCACAACTGAGGTTCTACAGTTCTTTCCGATGCTGCGTCATTTACTGAGGAAGAAGTAATCATGTTTGGGAGGGTGCCAATGATTTTATTTTTAATAAAATTTATTTTATTTATGAAGAATCTCATAAAATCATCACTGCTAAGAGCTGGGGGAATAGTTTGCTCAACAGAGCTATGACTCTGTGTAAGTTTGGCAACTGTACTAAAAAGAAACCTAGAATTGTTTTTATTCGCCTCTATTAATGATGAAAAATATGCTGTTCTAGCTTGTCGAAGGGACTTTTTATACAGCAGTAGACTGTTATTCCAGGTTAAAAAGGAATCCTCTAGGTGTGTAGAGCGCCATTTTCTCTCCAACTTCCTAGTATTCTGCTTTAAAGTACGCAACTCTGCGTTAAACCAAGGAGTCAGCCTCCTATGGCTAGCCACTTTCTTTTTTAATGGGGCTACACTATCTAATGCCAAACGCAATGAGGACGTAACGCTGTGAACCAGACCATCAATTTCTGAAGCGTTAGAGATAGAATTGCTGCCATCCACTGTGTTACTCTGAGACACTGAGGAAAGTAAGAATGGAACAAATTCTTTAAAAATTGTTACAGCATTGTCTGATAAAGCTCTACTATAATGAAATTTTCTTTGAGATTTAAGATGGTCAGTTAAAGTAAATTCAAAAGTTATCAAGAAGTGGTCAGACAGGACCGGGTTATGTGGGTGGACTGGTATTTCCTCACACTCAATACCGTATGTCAGTACAAGGTCCAAAGTGTGTTTACCTGAGTGGGTCGATCCCTGTACTTTTTGAGTAAAGCCAATTGAGTCTAAAATATCATTAAAGGCTGCATTTAGGCTATCACTTTCAGTATCCACATGAATATTGAAGTCCCCCACTATAATGACCCTATCAGTATTTAATACTAAATCAGATAAAAAATGTGAGATCTGATCCAAGAATTGAGAGTAAGGGCCTGGTGGACGATACAAAACCACAAACAAAAATGGTCTTAATGTTTTGCAACTTGGATGAGGAAAATTAAGGGTTAGATGTTCAAAAGAACTGTAGCTATCAATTGGTCTGGGACTAATTAGTAAATCAGAACGGAAAATGGTTGCAACTCCTCCTCCTCGCCCAGTATTTCCAGGAATGTGAAAATTTAAATGACTGGAAGGAGTTGACTCATTTATACTGACATAATCCTCCTGCTGCAACCAGGTTTCTGTGAGACAAAGGAAATCAATGTGATTATCACAAATCAAGTCATTTACTAACAAAGTCTTTGAGGAGAGAGATCTTATGTTTAATGAACCACATTTAATAGATTTATTTTTCTGTTCAGTCAAAGTTGTATTTTTTTTAATGAGATTTCCATAATTTGCTTTTGTTGGCTTAGCTTTTAATCCATTTTATTTTGATTTTGGCCGTGGGCAAGACACTGTTTCTATAGGGTAATGGGTAGGTAACAGTACAGAAGCAGCAGAGAGGTGGGTTAAACTACGACTCTGCTTCCTGGTCTGGACCCTGGGTTGTCAGTGTTTTGGAGGATTAATAAATTCGGCCATATTCCTAGAAAGAAGAGCTGCTCCATCCAAAGTGGGATGGATGCCGTCTCTCCGGATCAGACCAGGTTTTCCCCAAAATGTTCTCCAGTTATCAATGTAGCCCACATCGTTTGCAGGACACCACCTAGACAACCATTGATGGAATGACAGCATGCGGCTAAACATGTCGTCACTGGCCGATCAGGCAGGGGACCAGAAAAGATTACCGAGTCTGACATTGTTTTGGCAAACTTACACACCGAAGCAACACTAATTTAATAAAATGATACTATTTTAATAATAGTATAGACTGACGCCATATAACAGGGAAACTTTGTCTTTTAGCCCCTCAGAGTTAGAAGATCCAGCACCACCAGCTCACCAGCCATGAGCCCACAAGTCCAAAGGTAGGATTACTCAGTGAGTCAATATTACTAATATTGTTTATTATAATGAAGAGTACAGGTGTAATGTCCTGTGACGATTCAGCTCTACATGAATGAAACTGACCTTCATTGATCAGAAAGCTTTGGAAAAAGGGAGAGATAATGATCATGTGATTTAGTGTCAGAAGCACGGTAGTGATACTGAGGATAGTAGTGATGAGGGGATTTCTCCTATCACTATGGAAGGGTTAGGGTGTGTGAACAAGCAAGCATTAGTTCCAATGTCACCACTTTCTATGCCCAAATGATTCAAAGTAATAAATACACAAAGTCCAGAACTGTGAGGGAATAGATGAAAGTCATATGAAATAAGGCTGCATGTTCTCATATTAAAATATTTAATTGGTTAAGTCAGATGTGTTTTCCATATCTAATGCACTAAAGCAGTACAGATTATTATTTTTTACTGGGATGCAGATGCAGGCCAGAGGCAGCAGGTCAGAATATAGATTATGATATTGTTGAAATGGATGTGTTGTAAATAATAATGTTGGAGATGTGCACTCATGTTGAGATAAATCTACATTGTGAAGGACTTAACCCTTATTGATACTGAATAGGAAATATTTGTGAACAATACTGTGCACTGAATTACAAGGCTTAACAGAACAGTGTACTATAGTAGACTGAACATAAAAAGGTCATAATTACATGATGTCAATAATAATAATAATAGGTTGTGATATAAAGTGGGCCGGTCCACTCCCACTCTGACCCTGTTAGAGTCCTGAGCTGATGCTCCCTAATCTCCACAGACTCCTCCCACCTTCTTCTCTCTCACTATACCCTGTTACCATCAGCTGGTAGGTTCAGGGTCATCCTGCTAGAAACAAACAAGGCTTCCTCCTTCTTCCTCCAGCTTCCTTCTGCTTCCTCCAGCTTCCTCCAGCTTCCTTCTGCTTCCTCCAGCTTCCTCCTGTTTCATTCAGCTTCCTCCTAGTTTCTCATGCTTCCTCCTGCTTCCTCCTGTGTCCTCCATCTTCCTCCATCTTCCTCCTGCTTCCTCCATCTTCTTCCATCTTCCTCCTGCTTCCTCCATCTTCCTCCATCTTCCTCCTGCTTCCTCCATCTTCTTCCATCTTACCCCAGCTTCATCTTGCTTCCTCCATCTTCGTCCATCTTCGTCCATCTTCCTCCTGCTTCGTCCATCTTCCTCCATCTTCCTTCTGCTTCCTCCATCTTCTTCCATCTTACCCCAGCTTCATCTTGCTTCCTCCATCTTCTTCCATCTTCCTCCATCTTCGTCCATCTTCCTCCATCTTCCTCCTGCTTCGTCCATCTTCCTCCATCTTCCTTCTGCTTCCTCCATCTTCTTCCATCTTCCTCCTGCTTCCTCCATCTTCCTCCTGCTTCCTCCATCTTCCCCCAGCTTCATCTTGCTTCCTCCATCTTCCTCCTGCTTCGTCCATCTTTCTCCATCTTCCTCCTGCTTCCTCCATCTTCTTCCATCTTCCCCCAGCTTTATCTTGCTTCCTCCATCTTCCTCCTGCTTCGTCCATCTTTCTCCATCTTCCTCCTGCTTCGTCCATCTTTCTCCATCTTCTTCCTGCTTCCTCCATCTTCTTCCATCTTCGTCCATCTTCCTCCTGCTTCGTCCATCTTTCTCCATCTTCCTCCTGCTTCCTCCATCTTCTTCCATCTTCATCCTGCTTCCTCCATCTTCCTCCTGTGTCCTCCATCTTCCTCCAGCTTCATCCTGCTTCCTCCATCTTCCTCCATCTTCCTCCAGCTTCACCCTGCTTCCTCCATCTTCCTCCATCTTCCTCCTGCTTCGTCCATCTTTCTCCATCTTTCTCCTGCTTCCTCCATCTTCTTCCATCTTCCTCCTGCTTCCTCTATCTTCGTCCATCTTCCTCCATCTTCCTCCTGCTTCCTCCATCTTCCCCCAGCTTCATCTTGCTTCCTCCATCTTCCTCCTGCTTCGTCCATCTTTCTCCATCTTTCTCCTGCTTCCTCCATCTTCTTCCATCTTCATCCTGCTTCCTCCATCTTCCTCCTGTGCCCTCCATCTTCATCCTGCTTCCTCCATCTTCGTCCATCTTCCTCCAAGTTCCTCCTGCTTCGTCCATCTTCCTCCTGCTTCCTCCATCTTCTTCCATCTTCCCCCAGCTTCATCTTGCTTCCTTCATCTTCCTCCTGCGGCCTCCATCTTCCTCCAGCTTCATCCTGCTTCCTCCATCTTCCTTAGCTACCTCCATCTTCCTTCTGCTTTCCCCAGCTCCCTCCTACTTCCTCCAGCTTCCTCCAGCTTTTTCCTGCTTCCTCCTACTTCCTCCAGCTTCCCTCTGCTTCGTCCATCTACCTCCAGCTTCCTCAGTCTGCCTGTTAAATACAAAGCCACAGTCCAAGCGTCTGTGTCTTGGACTAATTTTACTGTATTTCTATTGTTAATTCTGATTTATTAATATTATTATATGTGTTTTGTGTCTAATGAGCTCAGGCTGACGTTTTCTCTGTAAATAAAGATCTTCATGGATAAATAAAGAGCATTTCATCTGATTTGATTTGTGAGTGTATTTGTGTGTGCGGTTGTTGATCCAACAATTTCCGGAATTGCGCCGCTCAAGGTGGCAGCATGTTGGAGTAGCTCTGTTACTTTGGTTCATATTTGTTTCTTTTTGTAAACTTCAATTCTTCCATTTCTGGTAGAAACATTGTTTTTGTGGACAACTGTTCTCTCTGGTTTTGAATGCTGTGCAGCTGGAAGGATTTTTGCTGATACTTTTTATTTTTGGACATTTGTTATGATGCATAACCATGGCAACAAGGTGGTTTACAACTGGCAGCAGCTGATTAACATCACAAAAGCTCAATAACCTCAACTACAGCCACGGGACCCTGGTGAGTTGGGGGAGGACGCCGTGGATCCGGAGCGTCCTCTGCGTCGGACTGTCGTGCAACTGCGGAACGTCTTCAGTCAGAGGCTTCTTCAGATGTGCAGAGCGCTACAAGAGATCATCCCTACCCACAGCCATCAGCATCTACAACAAATCTTTGAAGGAACTTGCATAATGAGTTACAATAACATTGAATTTCCCTTTGGGATTAATAAAGTAATTTTGAATTGAATTGAATTGAACACAGACATCTTAAAAGTTGAAAATGACCCACATTACGCTCTGCCATGTTTAACTTTCTATTCTTTCTCACCAATAGGTGGCGCTCATGAACCAAAAAGAAAACTGAAACAGTTGAACCTAGAACTGATACAATGGTGATGAAAACTGAATGCTAATAAACTTGGGGATTACAGGTAACAATCTCATTCTGTTGAAGCCTTTCTAGCTACATGGCATATATTCCTCTCTTAGAAAAAGGGACCGGATTAGGAAATTAATCTAGAATAAATAAAAAACGATTAAGAAAAATACAAAAACTTTGCAGGGAAACCAACAAGAAAATCATTTGTTTATCATCAATAAAACGTCATCAGCATACAGTTGGACTTGAATACAAGTAAATAATAACAAAAGAACATAAACATACACGACTTTGGTTAAAGTATTCTTAATAGTTTTCAAATCAAACCATAAAAAAGAGAAATTTAAATCCAAGAGTTATCAACTGAGCAGTAAGTCTACTAATGATGAATAAGTGACCTCAGTGCTAGGTAGAGCTAAGAAGAGGAACACATCTCACTGATACAAACCAGGAAGAGGGTGGGCTTTATTTACTGTCCCCATGAACAAACCTGTTAAACCATAGAGAGCCTGTGTGATGGAAACATCTCTTTACTGTCGTCTCTGTGAGTAAAACTCTTATTTAGCTCTTTATTTAATCCGAATCTTCTAACTTAGAACAACCAGTCGTCTAAGAAATGACAGAGAACTGGATTTGTTTCACCTAGAAAACAAAATGGTGGGATGCATTACCACGACCTCTACAGATATTATAGAAAACACATTTTTAATTCAATAGAACTTATGGCATAGAAAACAAAACAAGAAACAGTATTAAATCCCCCTGAAAAACAAAGTCTAAAGTTCAGTATTATTTATAGCTCAGATAAAGTTTTCTTTCTGTTGCATTTCTTCAGTTTGTCACATTTTAAGAGTGAAGCTTTTTTCTATGTTAAATCAAACAATGGATTATTTTTTCTCTTTGCAGTTCTGAGCTCATTACTGTGGTGGAGCATCGAAGGTTAGTAAATATAAAGATTTAAAGGATTATTTAACAAATGAAATCATCAATAACAAAGTAAGGAAATCTAAAATAATAAAAACATATTTTTCACTACATTGTTTTGATCACTTTCAGCTGGTCTGACTGTGAGTCCCAGCAGATCTCAGTTCTTTGTTAGAGAATCTGTGTCTCTGAGCTGTGAGGAGAACAACATCTCTGCTGGATGGACCCTGAGGAGGAACACAAGCAGAGGAACCAGGACTCAGTGTGGAGATGGATGGGGGAAACCTGCTGGTTCTACCTGTAGCATCAGCTACCTATACACATTGGACAGTGGAGTTTACTGGTGTGAGTCCAGAGAGGGAGCAGTCTATAGTCGTACCAACATCATCATCACTGGTAAGATCAGACTGTGGAGTTAGTGATGATGAAGCTGATGTGGAAATGGATGAAATGCTGTAGTTTGTCTCTGTGTTGAGGTGGATCAGTGATCCTGCAGAGTCCTGTCCTCCCTGTGATGGAGGGAGATGACGTCACTCTGAGCTGTCAGACAAAGACCACTCCCTCCAACCTCCCAGCTACTGATTTCTATAAAGATGGCTCCCTCATCAGGACTGAGCCTGCAGGTCACATGACCCTCCACCAGGTGACCAGCTCTGATGAAGGCCTCTACAGGTGTAACATCAGGGGTCATGGGGAGTCTCCATCCAGCTGGATCTCTGTTGAAGGTCAGCAGCTTCTCTGTCTGCTTCAACCTTCATGATGAGACCAGAACTAAATAATGACCTCTGCTTCATTCCAGGGAGACCCTCCACCTCTCCTCCACCTACATCCATCCCTCCATCTAGCTGGATCTCTGTTGAAGGTCAGAAGCTTCTCTCTTGTTTCAGTCCTGCTTGTCTTCATCACCTGACCAGGTGGGATTCTTCCTGCAGGTAAACCTACAACTGTAGCTCCGCCCACATCAGGCTCCTCCCATGTTGGTCTTCATGTTTTTACCCACCTGGTGGCGCTCAGTCCATACTGCATCACCACTCTCCTCATGGTGTCTTTGTATCGACGAACATCAGGTAACACTCTGATCAATCAATCAATCAGTTTCCTTCTGGGTTCACACCTTTTTCTCTTCTGAGTTCAGGAACCTTCTCCATGTTGATGACCCGTTCCACCCAGACTGATTCAGGATTGGATGATACCTCTGATGATGTCATCACTGCTGTTACCACTGAATATCATTTCTAACCTGCTGGCTTGACTTTTCCTCTAAAATCAGAAAAAGAACTGAAGAGTTCTAATTATGACTGATAATTTAGTAATAAATGTTTTTCTGAGGTCTAACTGTGTAAAATATTTTCCTATTTCCTCACATGTTGGTCAGTTTCACCTGGAGGCCTAAACATGTCATCATCTTATGGTGAAAAGAATTCAAAGTAACTTTACTCTCCCTCATTCAATAGTTATTATTGTAGCAACAGTAGAAATATGAACAGGAAGGTTTATGGAGAACCTTTATGCTCCTATTGCTTCACTGAGAGCAAAGAGAACCGAGTCAGAACAGATTTAATCAAACTATTCTCTGATTGTTCTGGTTTAAAATGGCAGATTTAGAGGCCAGTGAATAAATGGTTTCGTCTCTGTGAATTTCCACTGATCAGTTGATGCATGTTAATGGATAAAAATATATTTATGTGAGGCTGTGGGTTTGCAGCACATCGTTCTGTGAAACTAGAACCTCTGTGGTCGTCCACCTTCCTGTTATCGCTTGAAACATTCAACCTGCTCACATTTAGCTGCTAAACTACTGAATCACTTCTATAGGGAGATAAACATGATCAGACATTTTTATTAGCTTTCCTCTATTGTCTGTCATTAATAATCTTTATCATAATAAATACAGCATCATGTAGATTGTAAGCCATAGAAAATCCCACTAGCTGACTGCTAACACAACTGTTAGCCTACATGCCGGCTAGTTAAGCCTCTAATGCCTCCTACTGGAAGCCATGGAGTCAATCTAAAATATGTCTAATAATTAACGAGTGGAACTTCAATGAGAACAGGATTAGTTCTTCAGAAAGCTCAACAAACAACTGCCTACATTATCTATCTAAATACATTTTGTTTACTTATTACAGCTGCTAATTATGAACTAAAATGTAACATTTTGTCTACCATTTCTGCTCCGCCTAAAAAGAACATGTTTTATATTGAAAATGGATATTGCTTGAATGGCAGTGGTTACTCAATAAAATGTAAATACAACATTTGGACATTATCTCTGCAAAATCTGAAAGTGATTCTGTGAATCAGGACAAAACTAGAGGTTTTAGTACAGGAGTCAGGCGAGGCGTCCAGTTCAGCACAAATAGTGCCTTTTGTTTTTGTCATGTAAAAGTTATATTTATCATTTTATCAGAGTGTTCAGTTGACCTAAATAAACACTTTTGGGCATTTTTGAAAACAAAAATCTGATTATAATGCTATAATGTATATTTCTGTATTTTCAATATCAATAAAATGACCACATAAAGCATAGAAATGATTTTCTATGAACTACTTTATTGAAACTGTATAAAAAATGTAAAATGAACACAAACTATGTACAACATGTACATTTTCAGAACACACAAAAACGATGAACAATGTTTACTGAGTTGAGTTATGGCTGCACATTATGGTATTGAAAGAAGCAGTTCTTGCTTGAGGTTAGACAAAGAGGCACAAGACACTTGGAGCAATACATTGATGTCTTGACTCTCTGGATCCCTCTGTTGATACAGTTTCTGCAGTTCTTCCGGACCCTTCCCTCACCCTGATAAACAGCAGGCATGCAGACGCGGGTGGGTCGAGGGGATGCAGCAGATGAGGCAGTGGAGGGTGAAGGGGGTGAGGAGGCTTCAGAAGCCTCTGCAAACTTCAGCATCTCCCAAGCTAACTGCTCTCTGAAGACCTTTTGGGTAATGGGATTTCTCTCGGTGGCGCCCTCTCTTATATTGAACAGCTCCTTGTACAAAAGAAAGCTGTTCACCACAGCAATGTCCACAAAGTGGTTAAAAAATGCTTTGTACCACTTTTGTGTTTTTTGGTGGACACTGTAGTAGCCAATCAGTGCATCTGAAAGATCCACACCTCCCACATTTGTGTTGTAGTCCACAATGCAGTCTGGAACGGGGATGTCCTTTGTTTGCCACACGCCAGCCTCTTTCACTTTTCTTGTCACCGTCTTTCCGCTGTCTGCCTTGTGTACTGTGGAGCACATCGCCACCTCCCTGGTGTCCATCCACTTCACAAACAATAGGTTGTCTTTTCTGATCCAGCGCATGTCCCCCCTCGTGGCCTTTTTGGGCAGGTCATTTTTTTGGGTTTGTGGGAAGCCAAGCTGATTTCTCCTTACAGTTCCACATGCACCAATGTTTTTTCTATATAGATCTGTCACCAGTAGAGGGCTTGTATAAAACTTGTCCATATATAGTCTGTAGCCCTTACCAAGGTCAGATAAAGGCAGAAGGTCCATGACAGAGGTGTAACTGAGGCCATGTAATGGGGACTGAGGGGAGAGTGATTTACCAGTGAAGACAAAAAAGTTCCAGGTGTAACCTATCTTAGCATCAGCAAGTACAAACAGTTTATAGCCACACCTTATTGGCTTGTCCTTCATGTACTGCTTCATGCTTATTCTGGCTTTTGTGGCAACCATTCGTTCAGCTATGGAAATATCTTGGTATGGATGGAAGTATGACTTACAGGCAGCTATGATCTCAGTGTACAGGGGTTTTATCTTGTGAAGTCTGTCATACCCAGGTTGGTTTTTCTTCTTTTCATTTTCTTCGTCCTCTTTGGGGTTACTCATGTGCAGTGACCAGACTATAGCCTCAAAACGGTCTCTTGCCATGGTGTCCCTGGGGAAGGGGAAATTGTAAGGCCACTTTGTCCTCCAGAAATCAGACCTTCGCGGAAGAGTTACAAGCCCTGTAAAAAGTAAGACGGACAGGAACTTGTAAAAGTTCGTCACCGTTAGTACACTCCATCTGAACACCATCCCAGCCGCCTTTCTTCTGGCAGCATTGGCATTTGTGTTGTCGATTATAGTTCTGACAACTGAGGATGAGAAGAACAGCTGGAATAACATCAGGGGAGTCCATGCCCTTGAGGTGTCAATGTTGGGGCCAGGGGTCCTGGCTGGCAAAAACCGGATAGAGCTGGGTGGTACGTCCTCCTCGTCTCTGCCATGCCACCTGTCTTCCTTCAACAGACGTTTTATTGTCTGGGATCTCTTCTGGGGTGGAGGTGAAGTCCCAGGTGGCCGTCCTCTTTTGGCCGGGGGAGGTGGTGATGGAGATGCTAATGCTGGTGGAGACAATGGCGGGGGTGTGGTGCTTGGAGGAGGCGTCGTAGAAGCCCCTGACAGAGGTGTCGGGGAAGACGAAGGTGGTAGTGTGGGAGTGGAGCGCCCAGCAGGTCTGAATGGGGGCTCATAGGCTAGTTCACTGTAAACACACGCACAAAAATTAGAAATACATTTATACAGCGGCCATGCAATTACATAATACAGGTCCTTCTCAAAAAATTAGCATATTGTGATAAAGTTCATTCTTTTCCATAATGTAATGATAAAAATTAAACTTTCATATATTTTAGATTCATTGCACACCAACTGAAATATTTCAGGTCTTTTACTGTTTTAAAACTGATGATTTTGGCATACAGCTCATGAAAACCCAAAATTCCTATCTAAAAAAATTAGCATATCATGAAAAGGTTCTCTAAACGAGCTATTAACCTAATCATCTGAATCAACTAATTAACTCTAAACACCTGCAAAAGATTCCTGAGGCTTTTAAAAACTCCCAGCCTGGTTCAGTACTCAAAACCACAATCATGGGTAAGACTGCCGACCTGACTGCTGCCCAGAAGGCCGTCATTGACACCCTCAAGCAAGAGGGTAAGACACAGAAAGACATTTCTGAACGAATAGGCTGTTCCCAGAGTGCTGTATCAAGGCACCTCAGTGGGAAGTCTGTGGGAAGGAAAAAGTGTGCCAGAAAACGCTGCACAACGATAAGAGGTGACCGGACCCTGAGGAAGATTGTGGAGAAGGACCGATTCCAGACCTTGGGGGACCTGCGGAAGCAGTGGACCGAGTCTGGAGTAGAAACATCCAGAGCCACCGTGCACAGGCGTGTGCAGGAAATGGGCTACAGGTGCCGCATTCCCCAGGTCAAGCCACTTTTGAACCAGAAACAGCGGCAGAAGCGCCTGACCTGGGCTACAGAGAAGCAGCACTGGACTGTTGCTCAGTGGTCCAAAGTACTTTTTTCGGATGAAGGCAAATTTTGCGTGTCATTCGGAAATCAAGGTGCCAGAGTCTGGAGGAAGACTGGGGAGAAGGAAATGCCAAAATGCCTGAAGTCCAGTGTCAAGTACCCACAGTCAGTGATGGTCTGGGGTGCCATGTCAGCTGCTGGTGTTGGTCCACTGTGTTTTATCAAGGGCAGGGTCAATGCAGCTAGCTATCAGGAGATGTTGGAGCACTTCATGCTTCCATCTGCTGAAAAGCTTTATGGAGATGAAAATTTCATTTTTCAGCACGACCTGGCACCTGCTCACAGTGCCAAAACCACTGGTAAATGGTTTACTGACCATGGTATTACTGTGCTCAATTGGCCTGCCAACTCTCCTGACCTGAACCCCATAGAGAATCTGTGGGATATTGTGAAGAGGAAGTTGAGAGACGTAAGACCCAACACTCTGGATGAGCTTAAGGCCGCTATCGAAGCATCCTGGGCCTCCATAACACCTCAGCAGTGCCACAGGCTGATTGCCTCCATGCCACGCCACATTGAAGCAGTCATTTCTGCAAAAGGATTCCCGACCAAGTATTGAGTGCATAACTGAACATAATTATTTGAAGGTTGACTTTCTTTGTATTAAAAACACTTTTCTTTTATTGGTCGGATGAAATATGCTAATTTTTTGAGATAGGAATTTTGGGTTTTCATGAGCTGTATGCCAAAATCACCAGTTTTAAAACAATAAAAGACCTGAAATATTTCAGTTGGTGTGCAATGAATCTAAAATATATGAAAGTTTAATTTTTATCATTACATTATGGAAAAGAATGAACTTAATCACAATATGCTAATTTTTTTAGAAGGATCTGTATTTATAAATACACACATCCAAGGGCAATATGACATATGTGAAAGCTGTGCATGCAACACAGATTTACTCTAGAAAACAATGATTGTTTTGCCCTCAAAATGCTGCAGTAAAATCAATGAGGTCAACTCTATGAAATTTGTTTTGCTCAGACAAAATACTTCTCCAATTATAAAACTAAGTGATATATTTACAAAAAGCTTTTTGAACGATGATGATGACGATGAAAACAATCAAAAACACTTCTGATTACGATCGTCTGTGTAAAATCAGGCCACTCTAAGATCATATTGTTACTGCATGCAAAGCACATTATCATCCATATAAAAACATTAGCATTGATAACATTTCATATGTATATCTCACAGTTTTGTTGTATTTGGAATTTGAATAAATGTTCTTCAGTTGGAGTCGAGTATAACTTATTAAAATAGGGTGATAAATATATTGGGTATTATACCACAAAATATATTGAAAAAAATGTTTTTAGGCACTTTCTTATACAGTCATGGTTTCTTTCTGCACAGATGCTGCAGCGTTCTTTGAGGATAGTCTACATCAAGGTTTTAGTCCGTATGCGAACACGCTCAGAGCAGAGTCCTACACTGCCACTGGTACATATTCAAGATGGAAAAAATACATCGATTAAATTTCATTTGTTTACGACTCCCAAAGAGAATTGTATTGATATATTGTGTTTGTGGAGAGAACATGGGAGAATATTCCCCCAACTTCGCCCTAGAAGCGGAATGTTCTCTGCATCAAATAAATATCAGCTGATTTAATGGAAATTATAGTAGAATCAATTATTTGTCTTTTATTGCTTTGGAATATTCCACCCGCGGGTAGCCGCCCCATTGCAGGACTCTGAACTGTTAGTTTCCCCGCACAGAAAGGCAAGAGTTGTAAAGGGAACACGTTTTATTATTGTGCATATATGACTTATGGCTTTTGAATTCTTGCATGCAATATAAATCCCCTCAGGCTCCATTCAAAATGTGGGTTTGTGTAGGAGAGTTGTAGTCAGTTATGGAGTTTGGATAGGAGAGTTTGGTTATTATTTATATAGTTTGAAGAGTATAGAGACAGATAGTTTGAAGATTTAGGAGAGTGAGGAGAGAAAGATAAGATTTAGGGAGACCAACCGTCCTGTTTTCCCCGGACATGTCCACTTTTCACCTGCCGTCCAGGGCGTCCGGGGGGATTTCATAGATTGATGAAAATGTCCGGGTTCTCATCGTTTTTAAGGGACTAATAAGCATACTTAGATTGACTGGTGCGATGATGCAATACGACACATTTCCTCTCATCTATCGTTTAGATGCTTTCGTGGATGTTTCTGAACCGTTTCATAGACTAACAGACAGCGGGCTTTATGCGCTGCACCACTTTATCCTTCATAGCGCTGCGACTGTTTACAAGATATTAAAGCTCAAGTGAAGCTTTACAGACAAACAGAGCTGGCATAGCTGGCATATGTGTTTCTGTGTGTGACAATCGTGGCAAAGATCCAGTAGGTCCACATGGAAACGAGATCTATAATAATAATTCATCTATAAACTGACTGAGGAGGATGAAGATCAAATCTAAAAAAATGGAGCAGGCATTATTGTGTTTTTGAGACTGCTGCTTTTTAATTTTATTATTACATTGAAAAAAACATAATGCCTGTTTTCTCAGAATGTTATTTCAGATTTTTGTTTAATTTTTGTCTAGTAAAGCGAAATATTACTGTTTCTGGTACATTTTCTAATTCGGAAGAGTAATTATTTCTATTATTAATTAATTTCTAGAGATTTTAAAGTCATTTTTGCACTTGTGAAAGCCTCTCTGAAGGTTGTTATTAAACTGTTCATTCTAACCACATGGAGAATGCACGCTTTAAATATGTTAAAATCAAAAGTCTGGTCACAGTCATGACAGTGTTTCAGGACTGGGCCAAGTGTCCTCTTTTTTAGAAATCAATATATGGTCATAATTTAGGAGAATGAGGAGAGAGAGATAAATGAGAGGATGGAGCCAGCTAGGAAGAGGAGGATTTCCCCTGTGTGGGAAACAAATATTAGCAGGCTGGAATATTGGGAAAAGCTAAAATTACTGTACCCCATTTATTTAGTCTAGCACTTGTGTTTTTGTGAACGCCGACATCTTCTGTGCCTTAATGTGAAAGAGTGTTTTAGAAGGCTGGTGAGGTGATGTCAAGAAAAAGGAATCGCTTAAAACCTAAAACTGTTGAGAAACGGCTATTTTTGAATAAAAATGTTTTCCCCTGTTTTGTGCATCATTGCCCAAGTTACACAATCATTCTCAGAGCCCTCTTCCTAGTTCCACAGCATTTTCACTTTCCTCTGCCTGCTTAAGCCCATCATGCCTTTTGCCTCAAGTGAGAGAAAAACATTATTACTCAACCTGCCATAACATCTGATACTACCGTTTGGGGATAATTTACAGACAGAATATATTCAAATAATATTTTTATTATTCACATTTGTAATATTTTATGCAGAGAAATTATTTTTTGGGAACTCGTAGTCATTCCCAAGAACCACTTACAACTTTAATGCGTCACACATTAAGTGGCTAAGAGCTACAGCTGCCTGTGATTATGTACCTGGCCAGTAGGGGGGGTTGTGTTCACATGAAGCCTTTCTTGAACCACGTGGTTCAATGCCTCATGGGGCTTCATCTCACCATCACTAATATTAAGCATTCAGGAAAACTATAACTGCACTTTATACATTTTATTTGCATGACATACCTTTCTGAATCCAGTGGACAACAGTATCCTAAGTCGCTGTCACTGTTTTCAGGATGCAGCAGGTCTTCATCGTCAGAAGAAGAGTCCTCCATAATGTCAGCGCACTCATCATCTTTCTGGATCGGTTTTAGAGCTTCTAGCGCATTGTATGATTCCTCCTTCAACGTTTCAGACATCTTTCTTCTGTCGGCAACAAACTGGAAAAGCAGCAAAACAAAGTTACGTCTGTGCGTCAAGCGCCCACGTGCGTAATGCTGCGTCGTCTTCTTCTTCTTCTTCTTCTTCTTCTTCTTCTTGTAATTTATTGGCGGGTGGCATCTATCTTTTAGGTGCATTTCCGCCCCCTACTGTACTGGAGTGTGGGTCGGAGGAAGAGCGGGAAAAAAACTGGATTGTCGTAAAAGAAAATACCTGCAGATGGGGGCTTTTCTCAGCAATTATTAAAAGAAGAGATTCATTCATTCACTCATAATTGACTCATTAATTGTCTTTAATTGACCTTGCAGTGGCAAGGAGGACAATTAAAGTAGCAAAGAAAGAATATTGTGGTAAAGTAGGAGTGGATACATCAGTGGCTGAAATCTGGTCAGTTGTGCGTCGTATGAAAGGTGCATATATTGGTATATTGGTATGACTGTAATGTTCATTAATGAATGTTGAGCCATGTTTTCTACTATACCTTTATTTAAACAGGCAAAAAACAACAAAACAGATTGAGAAAGAAGAGTTTATTTACAAGTTTGACCTGGAAAAAGGGAAGATTTTGATGGAGAATGAGAACGCTTGTTACATTGAAACAATAAAACACAACATGGTAGAAGTTCTAGCAGTTAACATGGTGCTATCAATACAAATCAGAGGCAATAAGGTAGAAAGTTTACAGAAAACTGCTCTGGTTCCTGGGAAATGATTCTGCAGTGGAAGCAGTCATTGGGCCGGGGCCTTTAGTAGTTGAAATAAAATCACCTGTTGTCATTTTAGGCTGTTTTATTTTGCAGTTGAAACATTAAACTACGGGCTGCACAGTGGAGCTGTTGGTGACACTTTTACAACAAAAAGGTCCTGGGTTTGAATCCCAGCCTGGGATCTTACAGGTTCTCCACATGCATGAGTGGGTTCTCTCCAGGTACTCCAGTTTCCTCCCACAGTCCAAAAACACGACTGTTCGCTTGTTCTCTCTACCTCTTCCTGAACAAAACTGATTCTGTGACAACATTGTTTCTGACACCCTGTTTTGTTTCCTTATCAGCCGATGTACAAAACTATAAATTCAGTCTAAATGGTTTGTATTTAATACAGGAAGTAAATATTTTATTTTTCTATTTTCCAAACAGGGTCACTGAATGGTTGAGAACTGCTCTGGTTTCCAGCTGTTGGCCTACAGTGGTTCTCTCTTACATTTGATTTCTATAGACGGGTTCCACAGAACGTTCTCCTGGATCTATCGGTTCTGCTCTGTCTTCTCAAACCCCAGTCAGTCACAGCAACACACATCTGGAGTCTGCTTCTAGGTTTGCAGGATGTTTCTTCCTGTTCAAAGACAGTTGTTCATTTATAGTGCAGCAGCACATTGATCAGGATGAGGGATTGCTGAAAAGTCTTTGACTTGAAGAAGTCAACTTGTCTTTAATTAGAGTTTCATTGTCTTGGATTACAATTAGGCTCAGATTAGATGTTTGGATTTTGTTGGAACAAAATTAGATATACCTTGTGTTATGAAAACTTGGAAATTAATATCACCAGTTTCTTTTTCTTGTAAAATGCAAAAAAATAATATTTTTTTGTGAATTATAAATAAACTGTACCCAACTAAACAGAAATGAAATAATGTCAGATTATATCAAATAATTAATCATTTTAAACTGAGTGTGAATTTGTCATCTTTGAGCTCAGTATCAGAAATATTTCACTAATGATAGTTTTCTCTAAAATATAAAATCAAAATGACAAACCAATGAGCTGGTAACATTTTCAACTAATTATCATTATTAAAAGTGTAAAACTGTAAGATACGTTTTTATAACACAAGGTTTTTGCTTCTCTGTGTATCACTATTTTACTCTCGGTATATTATAATTATTCATTAAATAAAATCTCTTCATCAGAACCTGATCAGATATTACCATATGGGAGGTTAGTGAGGTTATAATCAAACTCATGACCTGTATAGGTGTAAACAGAGATCGCGGTTCTAAACACTACATGTCCTCCCAGTTGTCCTCTGTAGAAAACCTTTTCACCAACTGTTCTCTGACTCGACCTCTGTGATGCTGCTGGTGTTCATAATGTTTAAGTAAGAATGAATGACCTGCGGTGAAACTCTGGCCCTGAATTCATCTTCTCAGAGTTGAACTTAAATATATTTCCAGCTACAACCGTTGATTTAGAAATCCTCCAACAGAGAGGAATGTCAAAGCTAAGCAGTCGCTCTCCACATTTTAATAAATCAAAAGGTTCTCATGGAATCCTAACATTTGGAGAACTGTATAAATGATTTACATTGATCACTTTATTTGCTATAAAAGGCGTCTCTGTCTCTCAGCTGTACTACAACTGAGCATATATTTTGCTTTGCCAGAGTCTGTGGGCTCCGATGCAGCTGGTGAACCAATCAAATCTTTTTTGTGGAAAGTTGCTGTACTGGTGAGCTATCTCAGAGATGAGTAGACGACTTCTGGCTCTGATTGATGCTCTGAAAAGACAAATACAAATCACACATGACTAAAAGAAAACAAACTGATTTAATCCTGATAATCACTTCTCTAATCTAATTAAAACTGTAAGATATATAAGCAAAATAAGAAACTGGGGGAAAAAAACTCTAAATCCCAGAATGCTTAGCATTCAGCCATTTTCATGGCAGGTTCCAAAAAGGAGGACTTACTATATCACTAGAATCCCTGTGATGTCATTGTACCCTGCTTGAAAATAAGACGTGCCACCTGAAGCTTGATGTTTTTGCTCCTGCAGAGACAATCTGAGTCCAAGATTCTCCAAGAAGAGAAAGGCCGTCTCTGATTATACAATGTTTCTCCCTGAAGAAGACAACATTTGAAACCAAAGCTCTTTAGCCTGTACCTGATGAATTAGTTTAATTAATTAATAAGTCAATGAATTGTGTGCTATTGTGGGAATTCAAATAAAATGATACTATTGTAATAATAGTATAATGTGACGCCATATAACAGGGAAACTTTGTCTTTTAGCCCCTCAGAGTTAGAAGATCCAGCACCACCAGCTCACCAGCCATGAGCCCACAAGTCCAAAGGTAGGATTACTCAGTGAGTCAATATTACTAATATTATTTATTATAATGAAGAGTACAGGTGTAATGTCCTGTGACGATTCAGCTCTACATGAATGAAACTGACCTTCATTGATCAGAAAGCTTTGGAAAAAGGGAGAGATAATGATCATGTGATTTAGTGTCAGAAGCACGGTAGTGATGCTGAGGATAGTAGTGATGAGGGGATTTCTCCTATCACTATGGAAGGGTTAGGGTGTGTGAACAAGCAAGCATTAGTTCCAATGTCACCACTTTCTATGCCCAAATGATTCAAAGTAATAAATACACAAAGTCCAGAACTGTGAGGGAATAGATGAAAGTCATATGAAATAAGGCTGCATGTTCTCATATTAAAATATTTAATTGGTTAAGTCAGATGTGTTTTCCATATCTAATGCACTAAAGCAGTACAGATTATTATTTTTTACTGTGATGCAGGCCAGAGGCAGCAGGTCAGAATATAGATTATGATATTGTTGAAATGGATGTGTTGTAAATAATAATGTTGGAGATGTGCACTCATGTTGAGATAAATCTACATTGTGAAGGACTTAACCCTTATTGATACTGAATAGGAAATATTTGTGAACAATACTGTGCACTGAATTACAAGGCTTAACAGAACAGTGTACTATAGTAGACTGAACATAAAAAGGTCATAATTACATGATGTCAATAATAATAATAATAGGTTGTGATATAAAGTGGGCCGGTCCACTCCCACTCTGACCCTGTTAGAGTCCTGAGCTGATGCTCCCTAATCTCCACAGACTCCTCCCACCTTCTTCTCTCTCACTATACCCTGTTACCATCAGCTGGTAGGTTCAGGGTCATCCTGCTAGAAACAAACAAGGCTTCCTCCTTCTTCCTCCAGCTTCCTTCTGCTTCCTCCAGCTTCCTCCAGCTTCCTTCTGCTTCCTCCAGCTTCCTCCTGTTTCATTCAGCTTCCTCCTAGTTTCTCATGCTTCCTCCATCTTCCTCATGCTTCCTCCATCTTCCTTTAGCTACCTTCATCTTCCTCCATCTTCCCCCACCTTCCTCCACCTTCCTCCATCTTCCCCCAGCTTCCTTCATCTTCCTCCTGCTTCCTCGGTCTTCCTTTAGCTACCTTCATCTTCCTCCATCTTCCCCCACCTTCCTCCACCTTCCTCCATCTTCCCCCAGCTTCATTCATCTTCCTCCATCTTCCTCCACCCTCCTCCATCTTCCTCCTGCTTTCCCCAACATCCTCCATCTTCCCCCAGCGTCCTCCTGCTTCCTCCATCTTCCTTCAGCTACCTTCATCTTGCTCCATCTTCCCCCAGCTTCCTTCATATTCCTCCATCTTCCCACAGCTTCCTCCACCGTCCTCCACCTTCCTCCATCTTCCCCCTGCTTCCTTCATCTTCCTCCATCTTCCCCCAGCTTCCTCCACCTTCCTCCATCTTCCCCCAGCTTCCTTCATCTTCCTCCATCTTCCCCCAGCTTCCTACATCTTCCTCCATCTTCCCCCAGCTTCCTCTGCCTTCCTCCATCTTCCATCAGCTTCCTTCATCTTCCTCCAGCTTCCTCGATTGTCACCCAGCGTCCTTCTGCTTCCTCCATCTTACCTCAGCTTCCTCCACCTTCCTCCACCTTCCCCCAGCTTCCTTCATCTTCCTCCATCTTCCCCCAGCTTCCTACATCTTCCTCCATCTTCCCCCAGCTTCCTCTGCCTTCCTCCATCTTCCATCAGCTTCCTTCATCTTCCTCCAGCTTCCTCGATTGTCACCCAGCGTCCTTCTGCTTCCTCCATCTTACCTCAGCTTCCTACATCTTCCTCCACCTTCCTCCACCGTCCTCCTACTTCCTCCATCTTCCCCCAGCTTCCTTCATATTCCTCCAGCGTCCTCCTGCTTCCTTCATCTTTCCCCAGCTTCCTCCATCTTCCTCCAGCTTCCTCCTTCTTCCTTCGTCTTCCTCCAGCTTCCCCCAGCTTCCTCCTACTTCCTCCAGCTTTTTTCTGCTTCCTCCTACTTCCTACATCTTCCTCCACCTTCCTTCAGCGTCCTCCTGCTTCCTCCATCTTCCCCCAGCTTCCTTCATCTTCCTCCACCTTCCCCCAGCTTCCTTCATCTTCCTCCAGCTTCCTCCAGCTTTTTCCTGCTTCCTCCTACTTCCTACATCTTCCTCCAGCTTCCTTCATCTTCCTCCATCTTCCTCCAGCTTTTTCCTGCTTCCTCCTACTTCCTCCATCTTCCCCCAGCTTCCTTCATCTTCCTCCATCTTCCCCCACCTTCCTCCACCTTCCTCCATCTTCCCCCAGCTTCCTTCATCTTCCTCCACCTTCCTCCATCTTCCTCCTGCTTTCCCCAACATCCTCCATCTTCCCCCAGCGTCCTCCTGCTTCCTCCATCTTCCTTCAGCTACCTTCATCTTGCTCCATCTTCCCCCAGCTTCCTTCATATTCCTCCATCTTCCCACAGCTTCCTCCACCGTCCTCCTGCTTCCTCCATCTTCCCCCAGCTTCCTTCATCTTCCTCCACCTTCCCCCAGCTTCCTTCATCTTCCTCCAGCTTCCTCCAGCTTTTTCCTGCTTCCTCCTACTTCCTACATCTTCCTCCAGCTTCCTTCATCTTCCTACATCTTCCTCCAGCTTTTTCCTGCTTCCTCCTACTTCCTCCATCTTCCCCCAGCTTCCTTCATCTTCCTCCATCTTCCCCCACCTTCCTCCACCTTACTCCATCTTCCCCCAGCTTCCTTCATCTTCCTCCACCTTCCTCCATCTTCCTCCTGCTTTCCCCAACATCCTCCATCTTCCCCCAGCGTCCTCCTGCTTCCTCCATCTTCCTTCAGCTACCTTCATCTTGCTCCATCTTCCCCCAGCTTCCTTCATATTCCTCCATCTTCCCACAGCTTCCTCCACCGTCCTCCACCTTCCTCCATCTTCCCCCTGCTTCCTTCATCTTCCTCCATCTTCCCCCAGCTTCCTCCACCTTCCTCCATCTTCCCCCAGCTTCCTTCATCTTCCTCCATCTTCCCCCAGCTTCCTACATCTTCCTCCATCTTCCCCCAGCTTCCTCTGCCTTCCTCCATCTTCCATCAGCTTCCTTCATCTTCCTCCAGCTTCCTCGATTGTCACCCAGCGTCCTTCTGCTTCCTCCATCTTACCTCAGCTTCCTCCACCTTCCTCCACCTTCCCCCAGCTTCCTTCATCTTCCTCCATCTTCCCCCAGCTTCCTCCATCTTCCTCCATCTTCCCCCAGCTTCCTCTGCCTTCCTCCATCTTCCATCAGCTTCCTTCATCTTCCTCCAGCTTCCTCAATTGTCACCCAGCGTCCTTCTGCTTCCTCCATCTTACCTCAGCTTCCTACATCTTCCTCCACCTTCCTCCACCGTCCTCCTACTTCCTCCATCTTCCCCCAGCTTCCTTCATATTCCTCCAGCGTCCTCCTGCTTCCTCCATCTTTCCCCAGCTTCGTCCATCTTCCTCCAGCTTCCTCCTTCTTCCTTCGTCTTCCTCCAGCTTCCCCCAGCTTCCTCCTACTTCCTCCAGCTTCCTCCAGCTTTTTTCTGCTTCCTCCTACTTCCTACATCTTCCTCCACCTTCCTTCAGCGTCCTCCTGCTTCCTCCATCTTCCTCCATCTTCCCCCAGCTTCCTTCATCTTCCTCCACCTTCCCCCAGCTTCCTTCATCTTCCTCCAGCTTCCTCCAGCTTTTTCCTGCTTCCTCCTACTTCCTACATCTTCCTCCAGCTTCCTTCATCTTCCTCCATCTTCCTCCAGCTTTTTCCTGCTTCCTCCTACTTCCTCCATCTTCCCCCAGCTTCCTTCATCTTCCTCCATCTTCCCCCAGCTTCCTCCTACTTCCTCCAGCTTCCTCCAACTTTTTCCTGCTTCCTCCTACTTCCTCCAGCTTCCCTCTGCTTCGTCCATCTACCTCCAGCTTCCTCAGTCTGCCTGTTAAATACAAAGCCACAGTCCAAGCGTCTGTGTCTTGGACTAATTTTACTGTATTTCTATTGTTAATTCTGATTTATTAATATTATTATATGTGTTTTGTGTCTAATGAGCTCAGGCTGACGTTTTCTCTGTAAATAAAGATCTTCATGGATAAATAAAGAGCATTTCATCTGATTTGATTTGTGAGTGTATTTGTGTGTGCGGTTGTTGATCCAACACAGACATCTTAAAAGTTGAACCTGACCCACATTACGCTCTGCCATGTTTTACTTTCTATTCTTTCTCACCAATAGGTGGCGCTCATGAACCAAAAAGAAAACTGAGACAGTTGAACCTAGAACTGATACAATGGTGATGAAAACTGAATGCTAATAAACTTGGGGATTACAGGTAACAATCTCATTCTGTTGAAGCCTTTCTAGCTACATGGCATATATTCCTCTCTTAGAAAAAGGGACAGGATTAGGAAATTAATCTAGAATAAATAAAAAACGACTGAGAAAAATACACAAACTTTGCAGGGAAACCAACAAGGAAATCATTTGTTTATCATCAATAAAACGTCATCAGCATACAGTTGGACTTGAATACAAGTAAATAATAACAAAAGAACATAAACATACACGACTTTGGTTAAAGTATTCTTAAAAGTTTTCAAATCAAACCATAAAAAAGAGAAATTTAAATCCAAGAGTTATCAACTGAGCAGTAAGTCTACTAATGATGAATAAGTGACCTCAGTGCTAGGTAGAGCTAAGAAGAGGAACACATCTCACTGATACAAACCAGGAAGAGGGTGGGCTTTATTTACTGTCCCCATGAACAAACCTGTTAAACCATAGAGAGCCTGTGTGATGGAAACATCTCTTTACTGTCGTCTCTGTGAGTAAAACTCTTATTTAGCTCTTTATTTAATCCGAATCTTTTAACTTAGAACAACCAGTCGTCTAAGAAATGACAGAGAACTGGATTTGTTTCACCTAGAAAACAAAATGGTGGGATGCATTACCACGACCTCTACAGATATTATAGAAAACACATTTTTAATTCAATAGAATTTATGGCATAGAAAACAACAAGAAACAGTATTAAATCCCCCTGAAAAGAAAAGTCTAAAGTTCAGTATTATTTATAGCTCAGTTAAAGTTTTCTTTCTGTTGCATTTCTGGAGTTTGTCACATTTTAAGAGTGAAACTTTTTTCTATGTTAAATCAAACAATGGATTATTTTTTCTCTTTGCAGTTCTGAGCTCATTACTGTGGTGGAGCATCGAAGGTTAGTAAATATAAAGATTTAAAGGATTATTTAACAAATGAAATCATCAATAACAAAGTAAGGAAATCTAAAATAATAAAAACATATTTTTCACTACATTGTTTTGATCACTTTCAGCTGGTCTGACTGTGAGTCCCAGCAGATCTCAGTTCTTTAAAGGAGAATCTGTGTCTCTGAGCTGTGAGGAGAACAACATCTCTGCTGGATGGACCCTGAGGAGGAACACAAGCAGAGGAACCAGGACTCAGTGTGGAGATGGATGGGGGGAACCTGCTGGTTCTACATGTAACATCAGTTATGTTTTAGAAAAGCATACTGGAGTTTACTGGTGTGAGTCCAGAGAGGGAGCAGTCTATAGTCGTACCAACATCATCATCACTGGTAAGATCAGACTGTGGAGTTAGTGTTGATGAAGCTGATGTGGAAATGGATGAAATGCTGTAGTTTGTCTCTGTGTTGAGGTGGATCAGTGATCCTGCAGAGTCCTGTCCTCCCTGTGATGGAGGGAGATGACGTCACTCTGAGCTGTCAGACAAAGACCACTCCCTCCAACCTCCCAGCTACTGATTTCTATAAAGATGGCTCCCTCATCAGGACTGAGCCTGCAGGTCACATGACCCTCCACCAGGTGACCAGCTCTGATGAAGGCCTCTACAGGTGTAACATCAGGGGTCATGGAGAGTCTCCATCCAGCTGGATCTCTGTTGAAGGTCAGCAGCTTCTCTGTTTGTTCAACAGCTTGTTTTACACAATCACGTGATCAGAGTCTTTCTTTACAGATAAAACTACAATGAAAGCTCCATCCAACCCTGAAGCTCTAGTTCCTGTCCCAGCCTTTCTACAGCTTACACTTCTCTGCCTGGTGGTGCTCTTCCCATACTTAATCGCTACTTTCGTCATGGTGTCTATATATCGAGAAAGAGCCACACATGACACTCTATTGCAATCAGCCACTTACAGTTATCTTTAAGTGAACTTTCCATGTGTTATTTTTTTTATAATGAAAACTAAAGTTCTAATATCCTTCAGTTATCAGATATTTCCCATTTGAATCAGTAATTATATGCACGTTTGAGATTAAAATCAACTAGAACTATTCATTAAAATTTTAATTCAGTTTATTTATATAGCAATAATTCACAACAGACACCATCTTAAAGCACTTTATAAGAAAAGTCATTTTAATTCAACCATATAAACATCCCAATCAGTTAAAAAGTTTTCTGCAAGTATCCCAGCAGATTGCATCAAGACTGGAAATAACAAGGTCAGCCTTCTATCACCAGAAGAACATCTCTAGGATTAAAGGACTGATGTCGCAACACGACCTAGAAAAACTCATCCATGCGTTTATCTTTAGTCGGGTTGATTACTGCAACAGCGTCTTCACAGGTCTGTCTAAAAAGTAAATCAGACAGCTGCAGCTGATCCAGAACGCTGCTGCTCGTGTTCCTCACTAGAACCAGGAAAGTAGAGTACATCACCCCAGTTCTAAAGTCCTTACACTGGCTCCCTGTAGCTCAGAGAATAGACTTCTAAATACTTTTACTAGTTTATAAATCATTACATGGCTTAGCACCAAAGTATGATGAAGATCTACTGTCTCTATAGCAACCCCCCCGAGACCACTCAGGTCAGAACAATCAGAACCAAACATGGAGAAGCAGCTTTCAGTTTCTATGCTCCTCTAATCTGGAACAAACTTCTAGTGAAACTGCAAAGCTGCTGAAACATTGAGTTCTTTTAGATCACAACTAAAAACGTATCTGTTTAGAGCCGCCTTTGAGTCATGCTTTGATGTGTCATGTTTAGTGTATGGTTCTTGCTTTATTGCTGTTTTTACTTTATATGCTTTTTTACTCCATCATGTAAAGCACCTTAAATGACCTTGTTGTTGAAAGTATGCTATACAAATAAAATTGCCTTGCCTTGGCTTATCTGGATCAGACTTCCTGATGACTGCAGAGCTGCTGAAACCCACAACTGCTTTAAATCAAGACTTTAAAAGTTTAGAATTGCCTTTGAGTAAACGTTGATGTCCTGGGAGCCGGAGTCAGCACCGCGGACAGCGGCACGCCAGTTGGGCTTCCCATACATGCTGTTTGAATTTTGGTTAAAACCTTGTAGTTTCTAGATACCCAGCATCTTCCTCCCCTCTGGGTTATTTTCTGTTAGTGTTTACTATTCTGTGTAGAGCATTTACACCACTTTTACAATATTTGTAGTTATTAATAGCCCTGAACCCTCCTTATAAATATCCCAATGCTAATAAATCTGGTGTCTATATTCCATCTGTCTCATGTTGCTCTCTCCTTAACGTTTTCACATCTGAGTCATAACATGGCGAGAAAACTTTATTTTTTAAAGATTTATATTAAAAAAATCATACCAGTAAACCAAGGTACATTTGACAATAACATGATCAAATAGAACATGATAAAATGAGCAGAAATGACAGATGTAAAACAACAGATGGCAGTAATGCAACACTGTTGATGAAAGCTGCCGTTAAAAACTGAGGTACAAAAAGTGGAACAAGAAGAACGACAACAAAAAGAACAAAAGGAAGAAGAACTCGAAGAACAAGATGAAGAAGTTTGGAAACTGTGAGAAACTCCACCTTCACTTTTTTTCACCTTTGCAGGGTTTTGTGGAAGTGCGCGGTGAGTTATCTCTCTTTCTCTGACTTTATTTCTTTTATTATAGTTTCTACATCCTTTTAACGGGATGCTGGGTTCCAAGTTAAACTTCGGTGTTTAGTCATGTGTCGACTAAATGTTTTGTCTCTACAGGTGAGATTCAGCTGGAAACATGTTTATAGTTGTTTACATACTGAGAGAATAATCGCCATGAAACTGTTTAGTTCTGGATCAATAACCTCGCTGCCATTTTGTGAGAGACCTAAAAACAAAATCCTCCAAGGAGAACGTGCCACTCACCAGGGGCGTCGCTAGACAGAGGGCTCTACTGGGGCACATGCCTCCAACCCTCACACCACTTTAGTCATGTTAGTGACATGAACAATATTATTCTGATCTAGTTTCCCTTTCTAAGCCTTTCACTTTCTATTTCAAACATCTACTGCTGAAAATAAATAATGACTGAAAATCTGTCAGAAAAATCTGTTAAAATGAGTCCTTGATTCGTCTGTGATTGTAATCCAGCTCTGCTTTCTGTTCTGAATTTATGAAAATGCTACATTATCGCAAACCCCCACAAATTAAAATGACTCTTCAAATATAAATTTGTCTAAAATAAAAATGTAGGTCACCCCCACACCCGATGATAGGGCCTTATGTGTATGATATTGTTTAATGAATAATATTATTATTATTATTATTAAGCTTTTATTTCCAGACAAAATAAACTATCCATATCTAAGTGTACAAAAAGAAAAGAATACAAAAATTGGAACATGTACATCCCTGAGCATACAGATAGTTAATCTGTGTTTAAAAAGGCATGAAGAAAGCCTTGTGTCACCGTATATTAAAGTTGACAGAGCTCCGACTACAGTATTATCTGACACATTTATACGGCACATAAATCTGTACATGTGATTCCTCAGTAAGGCATGAAAAGTAGGAACATTGTTATTGACAAACATTTGACTTGCAGATGTCCAAGAAAAACTCTAAAGGCATCCTGATAAGCCACTTACACTTTCCAAATGACTGATTTTCTGTAATCACACCACATATTAGCTGTATAGAAGGAGGTACAACAAGCTCGGAAAAGAGCCACTTTAACGTCATCAGAACACATGTTGAATTTACGTGCCGAAGTATTTCCTTGCATATACAACATACAGCACTGTGTCTTCACATCATCACCATCACACAAATCACTCCTGAGAATGTGGCCAAGATATTTCACTCTACCCACCACATCCAAGGTTTGATCTGCTAAATGAAAGGATGGAAAATTCAGCTTCTGGTCATCTTTAGTTGTAGCAATCATAACGGCACTCTTTTTAGGAAATAAACATGATGTCAAACTGGACACCATACCTAGCACAAATCCTAAGTAACTGCTGCAGGGCAGCTCTGTAAGGAGTCAGGAAGACCAAGTCGTCTGCATACTAGGGGTGCACCGATCCCACTTTTTCAGTCCCGATACCGATGCCTGGGCTTTGTGTATCTGTCGATACCCGATACTGATCCAATACTATTGTTGAATTAATAATAAACTGTATACCCTCCACCTTATACCATACTTGAAGAGACTAAAAGGTACCAGACTTTACTAACTAAACATAAATAAGACTTCTTTTTTCCTTTTTGACCTCGCTCCTTTTTTTTTTGCTGAGGTGCAGGAATTCAGCGCGCTACTTAGCGTAGTGTTTCTGGATGACCTTGATTAAAGTGGTAGTGTTGTACTTTGCAGTAATACCACCTCCCCTCGAAACATTTACTTTGCAGACATTGAAAACAACGGATGAACTAGTGGGAGTGGCAAGCGTGAAATATCTCCACACAGCCGACCCTCTGGCTCGCTCCATGTTGCTTCTAGCATGCGACACACGTGAAGCTGACGCATGAAGTACTTTCTGCTGTGACAAACCCCCCCAAAAAGAAACCTGGATCGGCCAGTGGATCTGTTCATTTTTCCAATCCCCGATCCAGCTATTTTGTCAGTATCGCGGCCGATATCCGATCCTAATATCGGTCCGTGCAGCACTACTGCATATAATAAATGATTTACAAGAGCATTGCCCACCATACACCCAGTTTTACAAGCAGTTAATCCCACAGACTTCAGTAAGTAGAAAAATTGTTTCTATTACCCAGAAATATTTATGTGTGTTCTGATTTATGCTTGCATCAATCCTTGACCGTCATGTTGTGAATCTGAGGTCAGTTAAGGTCTAGTTTAATTTATGGACATCGCAGAATAATTAATCACACAGTTCTTTTTTCATCGCAAATGCGACACATATATGACACTGTAAAACCATGCAAGTTTTCAAGATTTTCTAATAATAATAAAGGAGGAAAATCAGAAGAGAAGCAGTTCAGTCAACAGGTCTGAAAATTTGAAGTTTTTCATCAGACGATATTAAAACATGTTGGTAATGTTGACTGTCTGACGTGTTTTTACAAACACTGTATCATGTTTTCATTATGACAGTTCACTGTGTAGAAAAAGCCGAGAATGCGACACATAGTTGCAAACCAGGAGCAGATGCAGAGCAGATGAATTCTTTAGGCACTGTGACTTTAAAACATGCGACTCATACTCGTCTAGATAAAAGGTTTCAAAACCATAATTTTATAAATTAATCTGCCAAAAAAAAAACATCACCTTTTCAGGTGATATTTAATATATTTCAAATTTGCCTGTCAGTCGATGTTTTGAGCGATGCGGGTTCCTGCGACAGGGCAGGTAAATCTCGGCAGGGATGCGCTTTTCAGATTCTGTCCAGCATGGATTAAAACAACAAGACCAGTTTCCACATCATGTGCATTAATATTGAGATGTGAAACACCTCAATTATCATTATTATTATTATTGTTATTGTTATCTTGGGTTCCTTGTTCTTATTTTTTCTAACGCAACATGTTAATCATAACATGTATAAGTTATAGTTTTTCATTGAAACAAATGGTTTTAGAGCCAGATGTATCTGTAGTTCTGTGATCAGTTCAGGTTTACTCAATCTGACCTCCAGGATGGAGCGGTTACTGTTTATCACTGACTGACCTCTGACCCCGAGGTCCTTCATCACCATCAGCTGGTAAACCAGTCATCTCATAGTGATGAGTAGCAGATGATTTATTGATATAGTTTATTTAAAACCACAAGGAAACAATGCACGCATTAAGCTGTAAACAAATCATAAGTCATGAGTTATTATATTCGCACTGATGAAATAACTTGTAGGTAAGAGCTCTCTGTCCCTAACTCTGCTGTATGAACACCAGCATATTAACTGATTTCCCGTTTTGAAACCCAGCAACACTTGAATAAAAATCCTCTTAAATTGAGCTCTAATCAGAGATTAGGTTTTGTTCAGAAATTCTTTATTATTCCCAAAGGGAAATGAAATATTGCTGTGACTCTTATCATCCAGCTGAGATTATTAATGAATCATGGAGCACATCAGATCATACATGTCATTTCCCCAAACAAAAGAATTATTGCAAAGATGGCTGACGAAACAGCAGATCTACTCTAATCTCTAATCATGTAAAGCACCTTGAATTACCTTGTTGTTGAAAGTGTGCCATACAAATAAAATTGCCTTGCCTTACTCGCAGCTCTCGTCTTTGTGATGTCTGCACTTTTGCGCACATGGAAACGCTTAAGAGACATCGATGAAGAAGCTGAAGAAGCCGTGTTCTCATGCACTGCCGTTCACGTGACATTTATACGTCATCAATGTGTGCGCTCACAACGTCCTCTTTTCCCCAACCCCCCACACCCCTCCAGCTTTTCCGGAACATTACCAGATCATCTGAATGCTAACACCATACCGGAAAGTCCTCTCTTGTTACAAGGTTTTCGTCCGTAAAATTACCGGTAAAGGGTATCGAAGATTGCTTTCACACTCAAAAGCAAAACAGACAAAGTCCGAAACATTACAGTTCTTAATGACCTGTTTGAAAGGGGCTACAGAGACAAACAGAACAAACAACCATGCACACTTAAGGGTAATTTAGGGTAACCAGTTAACCTAACCGTTGTGTTATTGGACTGTGGGAGGAAGCCGCAGTACCCGGAGAGAACCCACGCATGCACAGAGAGAACATGCAAACTCCATGCAGAAAAACCTCTGGCTGGGATTCAAACCCCGGTCCTTCTTGCTCCTAGGCAACAGTGCTACCAATTGTGCCACTGTGCTGTCCTGTTTTGCTCACACTGAACAGATTTTTTTATGAAACATACAAGAGCAAACACACAAAATACACTGAGCAGACACATAAAACAGCAACAAAAAAGTCAGGTGAAAGGGGTCGCCTACCTGGGTCCTTTACTCTTCCTTGTCCAGACATTGCTTTTTTTTCTGCTCATGCTCCAAAAAACATCACTCCCCAAGGTCCTCTTTTTATGTGTCAATGTAATTTAAAGAACTTCAGCACCTGCTGCAGTCTAGAACCAGCTGTGGTTGGCCTAATTTACCCAATATAAATCAGCTATGTATCAAATACTAAACTGTTAATTATCAGCTTATTTTTGAGCTGATGTGTTGTTTTTAACATTTGTAAATAAGGCAAAAACGATCCATGATTTTGGTGGTGAGTATGGTTTGTCTGTTAAGAAAATGTAAGCATTATAGAAATGTGTTGACAGACTGCATATTGTGTGAAAATGACACAAACTTTGTGAATTGTATGGCCAAAAGAGCACGATGCTGTGCACACTGTATTAAGAGTTTTGAAAATGCGACACTTGTTTAAACAAATGCTTTTTAGCATCGGAGAAAAACTGTAAAAGTATGATGAATTCAAATGAGCTCAATATTTTTTCCAGCCATAATAATTATAATTTACATGCTTGTTGTCTCCCTCTTTCTACCAAAGAGACTGGATGAAAATGGCAGACATAGTCCATATATCTGTATTAACAGAGTAAAACAGGATTTCTTGTTTTATTCAAACGGATTGCTGTTGTTAGTTTGGTCTGTTTACAAAACGCCTAACTAGTAGTTGTTCCTGTTTTTTGCCTTATCCAAGTGATTAATATATGTTTGAAGGGCAATTTTGTTTAGAGTTCATCCATTTAATTGTTTCAGTTGTTTTGTTAATTTATATTGGATATTAAAAATGTCTTCCGGTAGCAGTGTTAAAGTTGTTTAGAAATCAAACTTTATTGATCGTTCAGAGCGTATATATATATATATATATATATATATATATGCATTATTATTACATAAGTTTAAATTGCTCTTAAAACGACATTATCGCAATAATTTCTGGGTTAATTTATCGTCTAGCAACATTTGTTATGACAAATTGTGGGGAGCAAAGCCCCCACAGTAGCAGAGCGGCCCACCAGACCAGAACCTGGCCAGACTGCCTGCTCCTCCTTCTGGGCTCCATCCCTAGATGGAGAAGAACAAACAAGGGAGTTGAAGCCTCCCTCCTCCTGCTCAAATATGGTGTTGATGCATGTTGGTGTAGACTGCATGTAAAGTAGAGGGTAGGATGCTCTGTGTTTTTTTTCCTCTCCTGCAGATCAGACCAACATCACAGCTGAACCTGGAAAGACCATCATCCTGCCATGTAGAACTCCTGACAGCAGGGCCATCAGCGTTGTAGAGTGGAGAAGACCTGATCTGGAGAATCCATTTGTCCTGCTGTACAAAGATGGACAGATTGACACAGATGGCCAGAATCCATTATTTAGGACCCGGGTGGATCTGCAGGAAAATCCGTTGAAGGATGAAGACGTTTCTTTGGTTCTGAAGAACACAACGATTGCTGACAACGCAGCATATGAGTGTCATGTTGTTCAAACTCTGAGAAGAAATTCATCAGCACCATCATCCTGCATGTTGCCCCTCCTCCTCCAGGTGAGTCTGTTTGTTTCTGGGTCAGAACCTCCAGCAGCTTCCTGGTTCTGGATGTGAAGGAGAAATATCTCTGATCAGATGTTGATGAGACTCTGTAGAAAACAGCTGGTCTGAGATCAGCAGATGATGTTCTTCAGTCATCTGACAGCTCAGACTAGCGCTTAAAGGTCATGTATTTCAACAAAATTTAAATGATCACTTTTAACCTTTATAATTAATGTAAGTTGAATTTGATGAACAATCTTACCTGAGGGGTAAAAGATCCACATCGAGAGGAGCCAGTGGATTAAAAAAAATAAAGTGGTCAGGATGCCTCCTGGACGCCTCCATGGTAAGATGTTCCAGGCACGTCCCACCGGGAGGAGACCCAGAGGAAGATCCAGGAAACCCTGGAGGGACGATGTTTCTCTGCTGGCCTGGGAAGATAAGCGCAAGATGATGGATGGATCTTTAACCTTTAAATGTCAAACTATGTCCATAGGTTGTTTAGAAGGTCAAGTATGCTAATGATAAGATGTCCTTTGACTGGAGCAGGTCAGTCAACAATATAATGACAGGTGTACATTTATTCTGACCATCATGTCAATGATAATATAATATCAGAAACTCTTTATTTCTGGTTAAATCTGAGCCACTGAGGATTGAAGCAGTTTTGAAGGCAAAAAAGATCCAATCTTGTACCAGAGAGGAGATAATGTAGAGGCTGAGCTCAACATTCAGTTTATTTACAAAATTTAGTAAAACAGCCAGATTTCCCAAAGTGCTGTGCAAAGATAAGATATAAAAACAGACATTAAATCGCTCATGAATGGAGCAAAGACAATAAAAAGTGTATGTTGGCTCACACTGATCCAAACACAATTGAGAAAAGAGGTGTTCAAAAGATATAAAATCAGGAAGCAGAGACCCTTGTCTGATATTTGAAAGCTACAGTCTTTCAAAGTTGGGGAACTGTGACCCCACACTCACATTTGCTTGTAGTTCTTAAAGGAACACGCTTGGCCAAAAACCATGAGCTGAGACAAAGGTTTTATCAAAAGTAGCAATAGTTTATTTTACAATTCACAGCCCCATAAACACAACATTTGTTATATACAAGTCCCTGTTATATGTAAAGACTTAAAAGTATATTTAAAACTGTACTTTGAGCTTTGGAGACAGTAGAAAGGCCCACACGAGATTGCTTGTGGCAGAAGGGAAGGCAAACAAGCTGTTAGTCACAAACAGTACCCCGTACAAAATAGAAGTCAAATCATACATGCACAAAGAACAGAACATTTCCACAAACCATTAAAAGAGTACTGACCGCTTAGGAGTCTACTCAGGTCCCTTCAGCCACACTACCAAGTGCCACACCCCCCTTAGTTCAGCCCCAGCTTAGATACAGCAGGACTCTCCAATTTACAAATCCGCTGTGACAAGAATCCAGCACAATGGAAGAAACTAATCCGGAACAAAAACAGCAGTGGCGGTGCTCTGGTGCGTCCCAAGGGAAATTCATAAAAAGAGTAAATCACTGGCACAGCATCCTCACCACCAACCCGAGGTTGATCAGATCCTTCTACTTTGCAGCACTCAGTCCTACTCCAGCTTCACAGCCAAAATGCCAGGAAAACTCATGCACAGCTGTGCACGATCAGCGCTTTTAAAGGATCACCAATCACCGGTTGCTCTGCCAATCATTGTTCTGCAAAAACGAAAGGGGCGTGCCGCACCTCAAAGTGATCTGGCAGATTACTGCCGGTTACAGGAACCACAACAGAAAAAAGTTTGATTTCCTCTCACTTCTTCCTACTTTTAGGAACAGCTGATTGGCTGAGCTAAGCGAAGGAAGGTGGAGCTGGAATAAATCGGGTAAACCTGAAAGGGTTATTTTAATGCACTTAGAATGTATTTACAGTTAATACTGTAGCCTGAAAGGTGTTAATCTATGCGTCTGAAGATTACTCTAAAACAAAACAAAAATTATGGATGTAATTAGTTGTTAGTGCATGCTAGAGGTGAGTTTTGAAACATGCACCTGTTCTGTTAGGACTATTTACTGGTCCCGCCCCCTTCCACTGGTGTGGAGACAGGCTCCGCCTCCAGGGAGGGGAGCTTGAGGTGGAACTTGCTTTGGTTAAGCAAAAGAGCAGCAGTCATGACTGCTGTGTCATTCAGTTTAGGAGGGGCTTCATCACATCTGATGAAGCTGCATGTGACTGTCAGCAGGTGTTTGTTGACTCCTGCTGGGTTCAGGTACAGCCAAGGGAATCTGACCCACCTTCGCTGAGAGGAATCCCTGCTTAGCTGGGATCCATGGAGCTGGCAGCAGGATAAGCATCTTTGGATGCAGGTCTCGGTCATGTGAGCCTTTGGAAGCCAGGATGTCACCTGTTGGTAGATTTCACCTGAGGCTTTGGGGCTCTTCTGGTCACATGCAAGGAATTCATGGGTGGGGGTTAAGATGACCCCCCTTTGGTCTGTTAGGTCAGCCCATGGAGGCGGACCTCGCTCGTTTTGGGCGTAGACCAACGGACCAGTCAAAATGTTTAGGTTCATATCTGGGGTGTGCCTTTTCCCTTCCCATCTGTCGCCAGGAGAGGGCGCCGACAGGATGGACTTATGAGAGAGGGAGCCATCGTTTCTGGAAATCCCACAGGATTCTGCGGTCAGCTCCTGGTCTGGACTGGCTGCAGAGCACCAGGGCCCGTGCTTGGCTGTGGCTGGTGGCACCTGGGTCACAGACCTTGAGCTGGAGTGGTTTCCCAGGAGACAGCATGGCTCTGGTTCCCTTCTCAGGCAAGGTTGAGCACATCAAACTAATCTCTGATCCTGCGTCCAGGAGAAAATTTAATTTGACACACCCTCCTATAAAGATCTTACAGTGTAGGTGACCTGCAAGTTTTGTGTGAAGTAAGTTGCATAAAAATATCAGACAACGTATTTGTGGTATTTTTACTGGAAAGATTCCAAGGAGCGTTTGGGGTCTCTCAGAAACAGTTCTCCAGCTGACCAGGTCACCCTTGGCAGCTGTGAGAACTGGAACCACGCCTAGTCATAAAGATGGAGGTTTAAAGTCTGGATTACCTGGAGGATTGGATGCCTCTGATGATCTGGATGGACTCATCAAACGCTGGACTGCTTCAAACAAATACCTACGACAAGTATCCTCCACATCTCCCTTCGTTATAGTTATATTCTGAACTCTACCATCAAACTTTTCTCTTTCATGTTGGTTATGGGATGTTTTCCTATCCGACCAATAATAATCTGGCTGCTTTGGTTTCAACTTATTCCAGTTGTCACCCCCTTGGCTCTGTGATGAAAACCTATGTTGTTTTCTAGGTCCATCTCCAGCCATGGTTGGAGTGGGAGGAGCTTCTCTGCCTTCCAGTGGGAGGCTCTCCTCTGCTGCCTGAATGTGCAGCACTTTGGGTTCAGCATCTGCTTTGTTGGGGCGTGCCTGCGTTTCCCAGGCCAGCTGAGCGTATTTTCGGATTTCCTGCATCCTTAGTTTCCTCGTCCTGCTGTACATATTCACCTGGAAGTGAATAGATCCATGCAGGTTATGAAGAAATAAAGATTTGAAAGTCTGATCTTCCTCTAAACCTGGAGCGCTGCGTCCTTGGAAATACACAACTCTTAAGCTACGGTAAAATTCTCTCTGCGGTTCATGTTTCTTCTGTTTCTGTTGCAAGTCTGAACTGTCTGCTGAGGGTCCAGCATACTGTGTCAGACTGACCCTCACCCGGAAACGCGGGGTTCTTATCAGGCGGCGGCTGATGCAAGGCTATCTTGACAGTGACCGTTTCCCTGTCCGAAACTTGGACGATGGAGAGAAAAAGAACATTCTCTGTCCAGTCGATCAAGCTTGCTGAAGGCACGCTGGGTGCCAGACTGTTATAGAAATCTATGTCATCTGGAGTCCTGCTTGACGTTTTCTTGTATTTTATTAAGCATCTTGGTCAGTCTTGTACAGGAGGGGCTTGGACTCTCTTGCACCCAAATAAAGCTTCTGCCTCGAAGCACCCATGATGTTATGTTTTTATAAAGGGGCTAGCTAAACACTTCTCACTGCAGCTAGAGGGAACAAGGTCAAAGGCCTCCTCACTGCCGTCTAATGATCTCTTATAATGCCATATTCCCTAGATGCATTTACTAATACGTAATTAATCAATTAATTCACATAACTTTTGAATATACTGTAACACCGTCCATACATCACTCGTCTCCACAGAACCTTTTCCATGCTGGGCCACAGTTCTCCTGGTTATCCTGGTTCTCCTGATTCTGGTTCTTGTTGCTGCAGCTGTTCTTCTCTATCGTTTTCGACACTATTTCATGAAAGGTGAGTCTCTAACACTACATTACCCATAATGCTGATGGTCACTGTCTGGTCTCCTGTGGTCTCCACAGCCTTCTCCATGAGGATGGTGAGCAGGACTCCAGGAGCTCCTCTCTCTGTGTCTCTGAGGAACCTCTTGGTGGATTCTGGCTCAGATCTCAGCAGCTTCATGTCTCTCTGTCAGATTGAGAACAACCAGAGACAGAAAGTGCTGAGTCAGTGCCTGAGGATGGAGCAGAGCTTGTTAGGCTGCTGCCAGTCAGTAATTGGTTCCCAGTTCATCAGAAGCTCAGAGTGGAGATGGACAGATATCTCTGACCTGATGCTTCTCAGCTCTCTGATCGTTATCTGCTCCACTTCTCATTCATCCATCTGATTGGTTCCTCAGGAGCTTTGACTCCTTCTTTGGTAGCTGCTCCAAATGTCCTGAAGAAGAAAACACATCTTGATCAGAAACTGGTGCTGTCTGTCCAACTCATCTTGTCCTTTGTTTTCCTATTAGTTCAACAGCAGGAGGCGGAGTCAGGGGCGGAGTCTCCCCTGCTGCCCTGCAGAACCACAGTTCAGATGCCTGGACCCGCTAGAGTGAATTGGAAAGAAATTGAAGGTATTGTTTTCCATGTGTATCCACATTCAGAACCACAAGGTTATGCTGCATAGCTGTAATCTGAGCTCCAGAACCACATACAGAACTTCAAGGTTCTGCTGTAATCTAGGATTCAGAACCACACCCAGAACCTCCAAATTCTGTTGTAATCTGGGCTCTAGAACCACATCCAGCACCTCTAGGTTCTGCTGTAATCTCTGCCCCAGAACCACATTCAGTCCAGGGAATGTCTACCCAAACACATCCTGTAGTTTCTCATTGTTGGCATCATAATCCACTTGAGTTGTTGTTGGCAAACTGTCCCACAACAGAAAAGCAGCCTTAGCCAGACGTGTGCTGTAATCTGGGGTCCAGAACCACATTCAGAACCTCAATGTTTTGCTGACATCTGGGCTTCAGAACAATATCCAGAACCTCCAGGTTGTGCTGTAATCTGGGCTCCAGAACCAGTATCTTCCAGCAGGTCCATCAGCTCCTCCAGAACTCAGTCTGGTTGTCAGAGAGAGAAGCTTGTGATGTTGTATTTTTCCAGGCCTCAGAGGTCCAGAAGCTTTAGCTCCTCCTAGCCTTCAGCTAGTTATCTTGTCAGCTGGTTCTGGAAGGTTCTGAGGCTCTGGACCGCTCCAGAACCACACCCAGAACCTCCAGGTTCTGCTGTGTAGCTGCAATCTGTGCTTCATAATCTAATCCAGAACCTCCAAGTTCTTCTGTTTAGGTGTAATCTCAGCTACAGAACCACATTCTGAACCACAAGGTTCCCCCAAGAACCTCCAGGTTATGCTGTAATCTGGGGTCCAGAACCAGTATCTTCCAGCAGGTCTATCAGCTACTCCAGAACTCAGTCCATTTGTGAGAGAGAAAAGCTTCTCAACACTGAAGTTGTGAGGACCAGGAAGAATTCAATTCAAATTTATTTTATTAATCCCAAAGGGGAATTAAATGTTGTCGTAACTTCTTAGCCAAATTTCTTTAATGGTTTGTTGTAGATGCTGATGGCTGTGGGTAGGGATGATTTCCTGTAGCACTCTGCAGATCTGAAGAAGCCTCTGACTGAAGACACTCTGTAGTTGTATGACAGTCTAATGTAGAGGACGCTCAGGGTTTTCCATAATGTTCATTTTATGAAGAATCCTTTTTTGCACACTAATCTCCAGAGCGTCCTCAGCATCCAGCCTGTTTTCCAACAATCTCACATTGGCCAGTGTGATGGATGGAGAGGGTTTGAACTTCCTCCCTTTCGCTTTCCTCTTCGCCCCTGCTCTGGATCCATGGCGCCTTCTTTTTAACTCATTAGGTCATTTTGTGGCTGTAGTTGATGTATTGTTTGAGCTTTTGTGATGTCAATCAGCTGCTTCTAGTTGTAAACCACCTTGTTGCCATGGTTATGCATCAAAACAAATGTCCAACAGTAAAAAAGTAGCTAAAGTCCTTCCACCTGCATAGCATCCAAAACCAGAGAGAACAATTGTCCACAAAAGTAATTTTTCTTTCAGAAATGAAGGAATAAAAGCTTTGTAAAAAGAAAAAAATCTGAACGAAAGTGATAGAGCTACACGAACATGCTGCCACCTTGAGTGGCGCAATTCCGGAATTGAAAAAGCTGAGGGACTGAGGAGAACTCAGAGAGCTTCATGTCCATGTGGACTGAAGAGGACGTCCTCATGTCCTCTCTGAGACACTGAGACAGAACCAGAACCCTGGTTCCACTGCAGTGAAATAACTGGATCTTCTTTCTCCAACATGTCAGGAATCTAAGTAGAGGACAGAAGATCTGAAGTGTTGCCTCCTGTCTTCTGATTGGTCCACATTGAAAAGAGGGAGAAGCTGAGAACTGGTCCCAGTGAGAGACGTTCTGGTTCTGGTCTCCAGTTGGACCTTGTCTCCTTGTCTTTCTGCCAGTCTGAGTGAAACAGGAGCTAAATGATGACGTTTGATCAACATGTTGAAGCTGTGAAAAACTGGGCAGCAGCAGCTGGAACACAGTGTTGATGCTGCTTGGGTCAGTCTGCAGCTTTCTGCTGTCTCTCCTGTCCACACTGAGGACTTTCTGTCCAACAGTCCCTGCTGCTGCTCAGTGGACACACAGCAGAGACAACACTGGAGACATGATGGGACACATGTCAGACTGGAACCAGTCCAACATGTTGGACCTTCATCCAGGCACAAAAAATGTCCTCAGAGCTGCTGCTGTCTGTCCAACTGATCTTGTCCTTTGTTGTCCTCTCAGTCCCAGAGGTGGATCAAGGACTCCTTCCTTAGTAGCTGCTCCAACTGTCCTGACGAAGAAAACACGTCTTGATCAGAAACCGGTTTAAACTGGTTTCTGCCAGACAGGAGACAGACGTCAGGTGAGATCAGGTCACCTGGTTGGTCCATGTCCTCAAACAGCTGCTGGACCTTCTTCAGTCTGAGAGTCGTCCACCACCAGGAGACACAGAGACCAGGAGGAGACAGTCATGTGACCCTCAGAGCTGCTGCTGTCTGTCTGTCCAACTCATCTTGTCCTTTGTTGTCCTCAGAACTCAAGGTGGAGGTGGAGTCAGGGGCGGAGTCTGTCCTGCTGCCCTGTAAAACCAGAGATCACCTGCCTAAAGACGCTAGAGTGGAATGGAGGAATGAAGAAGATGATCTGGTCCATGTGTATCAGAACGATTCTGATCAGCATGAAGAACAGGAAAAGCTCTACAGAACCAGAACCAGGATCAATAAAGACCTGCTGAGAACTGGAGACCTCAGTCTGACTCTGAGACGTCCCACAGATAAAGACACTAGGATCTACACCTGCAGAGTCTTCAACAAGGAGGGAGAAATCCTGATGAAGAAACAAGTTGATCTGAAGGTCAAAGGTCAGTGGTTTAAATGTGATGTGGTATTTTTCCAATCAGCTGAATTAGTTGTGATTAATAGTGATGGTTGGCTGATGGTTCTGGTTCTGCTATAGATCTAGAACCCAGTGGGTTCCTCATGGTTCTGGTTCTAGTTCTGCAGCAGCTCCTGGACCAAAGATCTCCTCTCCATCCAGACTCTGATTATCTGCAGCTCCTTTCTGTTACCTTCTGCTCTCATCAGCTTCTGGCCTGGTACTGATCAGACCACATTTCTCAGCATTCCTAGTGCTGCCCTCAACACCGTCCCATTGGTCTGTGGCCAATGATGACATCAAGGACTTTGTATAACCGGTGCAGCTACGTTGCACCCTGCCTTCCCTCTCCGACCCCGACGTGAAAGGAGGTGCGAATCCCTAGCAAAAATTCCCCCTTTTTGTTCTATACCTGCGGGACCAGGGGAGAACTCTCCTCAAATCTTCGAAGTGCTTTCTGTCCAGCGATCCGGCGTCCTGTAAGAGCAATCAGGAAAGCTTGCTGGCAGCAAGAACTGCTCCAAGGCAGTTCTTGAAGAAGCCGGCCCCGGCTGAGTAGCTTTGGAGGCCTAAAATAATCACGTTTTCAAAAAGACCTCGTCATGCGCAACATATTCGCCCAACCTTTTGACACTTTTCCTCTTTTTTTCCATTCGTGGACAAGCGTGTTAGCCTTGGACTGGCACGTTATCGTCAAAGTAGGGTCGATCCTGTTTCATTTATTTCTACTCTTAAGTGTGTGGACAGAGAGATGGGTCAGAACGACTTAGAGATTGTTCGTTTTTGGTTCATTGTGTAAACTCTGAAACCACTGTTTGTTCATTTAGTGTCGCCGCATGCTCTGACCCCCGACTGGTATTAAGCTGTTTTTTTGCTGTGTGTTTGAAGCTGGTTTTATCCCCAAAAGGGATCTACTGTTTATTTATGTCTCTCCGTTCTCCGCACACTCTTCCACATTTCATTGTATACTTTGCACAGTATCCCATTTGATCCGGCACCCCACACTCACAGCTGGACTGCATTGACTTCCATTGTTAGCCAAGGCTAATTTAATGGTTCTTTGTTCTCCACACCACTTCCATTCTCAGCCAAGGCTAATATCCTTGTTAACTTTAGCTGACCCCATTGTTGGCCAAAGCTAATCCCATTGTCCTTTCCCCCACGATGTCCTTTGTTAGCGCCTTTGCTTTGCAGATGGGACAGCAAACATGACCTCTGCCAGCTGATGAACACCCGAACCCTTTCTCCAACTCCCGCGCACGCAGTATACACACACACAACCCCCCTCCTTTCGTTTATGAGAAGCGATGTTTTGAAATATTTCTGTGAAACTTATTGTTTGATCCATTCCATTCCATTATTCATTTTTTCTAAAGTCATCAGTGGTAGTTGCATGCAGTAGATTAGGTGTTATAAGAATATAATATGATATAAGGATATAATAAGAATTATTGACGAAATGTTTTGGCTGTAAAATGATCTAGTTTCTTAATAAATTCCTGGGTTATTTTAAAGAGAAGTTATCTGGTGTGTGGGTGTAATCACTGTCCACAGCGTGTGTGCTTATCCTTCTAGAAGAGACTGGTTGTCTGGTTTAGTCTAAGGGTTCAAAGAACTGGTGCCCCAATCTTTAATTAGTAGATTAAATGTTAAATTCAATCAATAATTATATTAATATTAAATTATTGATCTTAATTATTAATGCTTTGGCAAACCAGACATTTATTAGCAAATTCTGTGTCACCAACACTACACAATCAGTCAATATAGGGATGAAGAGCTGCTTCTGCTTCTCATCTTCCTCTCTTCTTCTCTCAGTCCAACAGGTGGAGGTGGAGGAAGGGGCGGAGTCTGTCCTGCTGCCGTTCATAACAGCACCTGAGCTGCTGGAAGAAGCTGAATTGGTGTGGGGGGACAGTGAAAGCAGGAAGGTCCATGTGAATAAAAACGGTTCTGATCAGCCTGAAGAACAGTACCAGCTCTACAGAACCAGGACCAGGATGAATAAAGACCTGCTGAGAACTGGAGACTTCAGTCTGACTCTGACATGGTCCACAGATGGAGACAGTAACATCTACACCTGCATTTTCTACAACAAGGGAGAAATCCTGATGAAGAAACAAGTTGCTCTGAAGGTCAAAGGTCAGTGGTTTGAATGTGATGTTGTTGTATTTTTCACATCAGCTGATTAGTTGTGATCAATAATGATGGTTGGCTGATTAGAAGGTCAAAGGTCAATGTGATGAAGATGAGGAAGAGGTCCAGGACAGACTGGGACCAGTTTCCAGTTTGTGTTCAGAACCTCCAGACGGGTCAGAACCATCAGCATTGAAGTTCCTGCAGCAGGAAAGCAGAACTTCTGTTTTCACCTCTGACAGGAACATTTGTCCTGAAATCAGCAGAACTAAGATCAGTTCACAGGAGAGACCAGCTCGGTTCTGGTTCTGGTTCTACCAGAGGAACCGTTTGGATCAGAATAGGAGAGACCAGCTTGGTTCTGGTCCAGAAACATTTAACACCTGACCACCAACAGAACCCTGGATCCTTTCAGAACCCAGTAGAACCAAACCTCAGAGGTCCAGAAGCTTCAGCTCCTCCCAGCTTTCAGCTAGTTATCCTGTCAGCTGGTTCTGGAAGGTTCTGGATATCTGAACAGCTTCAGAACTATATTCAGAACCTCCAGGTTCTGATGTGTAACTGCAATCTGTGCTTCATAATCAAATCCAGAACCTTAAGACCTGGGCTTCCAAACTGGATCCAGAACCTCCAAGTTCTGCTGTTAAGCTGTAATCTGAACTACAGAACCACATCCAGAACCCCAAGGTTCTACTGTTATCTTGAACTTGGAACCAAAATCAGAGTATCGAGATACTGACTGTAATCTGGTCTTCAGAACCACCTCCTTTTCTTTTATGTTTCACCGAATCGCTTGATAATTGTTTAAAGAAATCCATTAAAATGTCAAATTCTGAAAGTCCAACATTTGTATTGTAATAAGTGCACTAGAAGAACACTTGACCATCCAGTAAAACACTCTTCAGATTGCAGCTTATTGCTTGAACAAAAAATGAATAGAGCAATAATTCCAGGTTCATAAAACTTTTGAATACAAAAGCAATAAAAGTGGTATTTGACAAATAACTCCGTAAGGAAATTGTCATTAAACTTGAGATGATGCAACAATAAATGCAATCCTGTACTCTAAAAATTTTATACAAAAAAATAAATAAAATTTTGTAGACAAAAATAGTTTGTACATAAATACTTACAGTAAACAACTGTCTAAGATGAAGGGTGCCAATAAAGAAATGTTTGGTTTCTTTTAAGTATGTAAACATTATGAAATGAAAAGAAATTCATCAAGATCATTCCCCCATTAATGATGATGGGTGAATGATCCTGATTGGGTAAGCTGTATTGCGTGATTTCCTGTTGTCGCTGCTGCACTTTGTGGAGCTGTTTGGTTTTCTGACTCTCTTGTATTAATCTAGTTTTCTCTGTGCTGAGGCCTTTCTAAGTTATTCTAAAACAAAAACACACCAAAACACATTTTCTGTTGGTGTACTTTACGTTTTGGGAACTCTTTGTATTTCACACAGTTTTTCTTGGCATTGTAAGGTCTCGCTAGCTTACTTTGCTTCATTGCGGCTATGGCTACTCCTCTTCCCTCTCCTTCTGTCTCTCAATCTCGGCCTAACTCTTCTCCTCTCTCTTGCTCTCTGTGTCAGAGGTTTAGTTATTTCCCTGCCTCATTTATTGATAATGGTAACTGCAATAAATGTAACATATTTGTAGCTTTGGAGGCGAGGGTGTCAGAGTTAGAGGCCCGGCTCCGCGCTGTTGAAAAACCAGCAGATACCCAAGGACCCAACAAGGACAGAACCTCCTAGCCGTCCTCCAACAGAACCCGTGCAGCCGGGACCTCAGGCCGGCTTGGTGATGGTACATAGGCAGCATAGTTCTAGAACCCAGCACATGGGTCACCACCAACCCGTCCACGTTTCTAACAGATTTTCCCCGCTCAGTGACACACCCGCTGAGAAGCTGACCTACCTGAAACTGCTGGCTAAAGATAAGCATAAATAGAGTAAGATTGTTATTCACGCTGGCGGTAATGACACCCGGTTACGCCAATCGGAGGTCAATAAATTAGTGTTGCTTTGGTGTGTAAGTTTGCCAAAACAATGTCAGACTCGGTAATCTTTTCTGGTCTCCTGCCTGATCGGACCAGTGACGGCATGTTTAGCCGCATGCTGTCATTCCATCAATGGTTGTCTAGGTGGTGTCCTGCAAACGATGTGGGCTACATTGATAACTGGAGAACATTTTGGGGAAAACCTGGTCTGATCCGGAGAGACGGCATCCATCCCACTTTGGATGGAGCAGCTCTTCTTTCTAGGAATATGGCTGGATTTAACTAATCTTGTCCTTTGTTGTTCTCTCAGTCCCACAGGTGGAGGTGGAGTCAGTGGTGGAGTCTGTCCTGCTGCCCTGCAGAACCACAGTTCAGCTACCAGGAGAATCAAGAGTGAAGTGGATGGACAGCAAAGACAGGAAGGTCCATGTGTATTACGACGGTTCTGATAAGCCTATAGAACAGGACCAGTTCTTCTTAACCAGAACCAAGATGGATAAAGTCCTGCCGAAAAGTGGAGACTTCAGTCTGACTCTGAGACGTCCCACAGATGGAGACAGTAGGATCTACACCTGCAGAGTCTTTAACAAGAAGGGAGAAATCCTGATGAAAAAACAAGTTCACCTGAAGGTCAAAGGTCAGTGGATTAAATGTCATGTTGTTGTATTTTTTTCACCTGATTAGTTATCAGAAAGGTTTCATTGCCATATGTGAGAACAGTGTTCGAAACATTAGGAAATTGCTTCGGTACTTAGTACCAGGGCAGCTTTTGGATCAGATAAGAAATGGTGACAAAAGGGGGGGACTAAGAGGAGGGGGGAAAATAGGCATCTCAGCCTTGCCCCCTACAGGGGACCAAGCCAACAAAAACAAAACATCCAGGGGAGTTTTAAGATGTTTGGCTTTCCAAGACCAACATGGGCAGTCAGATTCAGATAACACCAATGGTTTTGGCTCAGACTGAAGCGTGTTGCGTCAGCCTTAAAGTCTTTCAGTGGACTCAATGGCGACTCCAAACAGCCAAATCAGGGGTCAGTTTCCACCAAGCTGGCTGAGAACTTCTCCGAGTTGTTTTCCACGCTGTGGACGAGTCCCTAAACCGCAGCTCCCACCACCGCCATCTTGGCCGTTTCACGCATCTCGTCACGCCCGGCAAATACAAAAGATGGGCAAAGAGATGGAGTTGAGAGTGGGGCTGAGTGTGGGAGCGGATGATTGACACTCTGAGCCGATGTAGCTACGGGCTAACGGAGCTAACCCAGAGCTGACCAGCTAACCCAGAGCTAACCAGCTAACCCAGAGCTAACCAGCTAACCCAGAGCTAACCGAAGCTAATGGAGGTTAGTGGACGCTTTTAGCCAGAAAAACGCGGTTGGTCGATTCTGCTACCCCTCTGTCTTCGAGGCACATTCAATATTTTGTCAAATAAAACCATGAAGCCTTTTTGGTCCATAACTTTCATTAAACCTTGTGATTTTAATCAAAACAAGTTTTAATAATCAATATGTAAAGAAGAAATGTGACCATTTCAACTTATTGGCTTCACATTTGGCCGGTGTATTTTGCACCCTGGGTGTGAAGCAGTGATTGATATGCACCAAGGACTTCCAGCAGGTCAGCACAGATAGTCATGCTATTTGCTTTTTTGCTGAGAAAAGCAGGTTGTGTATTTGATGCTAAGTAGGACTGCTTTGATCCTGAAAAGTTCTATCTATGGCGAAGTAAGAAAACTAGTCCCTAGCATCAGAGATCCATCCCCTGCTGTTTTACGGTACTGTAAGGACGCATTCTGTGAGACCAGTTAACAAATTCTATAAAAAAAACTAGTTGTACAATCTAGGAAAAATTAGAGCTGAGGAGCATATTAGGAAAGTTTCCATGAAAACCTCCTCACAGGTTTCTTTCTAAAAATATCTGTTCCAGAACCCAGTGGGTTCCTAAGGTTTCTGGTTCTGCTTTACATCCACAAACCAGTGGGTTCGTCGTGGTTCTGGTTCTGGTTCTGGTTTTGCTTGAGGCCCAGAACCCAGTGGGTTATTCATGGTTTTGGTTCTGCTGCAGGTTTAAATCCAGAACCCAGTAAGTTTTTCATCGTTCTGGTTCAGCTTTAGGTCTAGACCCAGTAGGTTCTTCATGGTTCTGGTTCTGCTTTAGTTCTAGAACGTACTGGGTTCTTCATGGTTCTGCTTCTGTTTTAGGGCCAGAACCCAGTGGTTTCTTCATGGTCCTATTTTTGTTCTGCTTTAGATCCAGAACCCAGTGGACTCTACATGGTTCTTGTTTTGGTTCTACGTTAGATCCAAAACTCAGTACATAGTTCTAGTTCTCCTGCAGCGTTAAGTCCAGAACCCACTGGGTTTTACATAGTTCTGGCTCTGCTTTAGGTCCAGAATGTACTGGGTTCTTTATGGTTCTGGTTCCACTTGAGGTCCCGAACCCAGTAAGTTCTTCATGGTTCTGGTTCTGCTTTAGGTCCAGAACCCAGTGGGTTCTTCATGGTTTGGATTTTGCTGCAGATTTAGATCCAGGACCTAGTAAGCTATACATGGTTCTGGTTCAGATTTAGATGGAGACCCAGTGGGTTATTCAATTCAATTCAATTCAGTTTATTTATATAGCGCCAATTCACAACAGATGTCATCTCAAGACACTTAACAAGAAGTCATTTCAATACATTTATAAAAAACATTCCAATCAGTTAAAAAGTTTCCTATTTAAGGAATCCCAGCAGATTGCGTCAGTCATTGGCGTGAGGTTGGGCAGATTTTCCAACCACAGCAATCCTTCAGCAATCCCTGATACTGAGCAAGTATGTAGCGACGGTGGAGAGGAAAAACTCCCCTTTAACAGGAAGAAACCTCCAACAGAACCAGGCTCAGTAGGAGCGGCCATCTGCCACGACCGTCTGGGGGTTTGAGAAGACAGAGCAGAAACACAGAAGGAACAGAAGATCTGATATAAGAGAAATTTCTATGTTACAGAAAGTAAAAAGTTGATAACAGGACACAGTGGATGTTCAGTTACTAGGAGGATCATCCCAGTCGATGCCCCCCGTCCAACAGGGCATTGCAGCCAAGCAGGATACCAGACCAGGTATATCTTCTATGGAGAGAAAAACACTGAAAGAAAACAAAGTTAACAGTCGAAATAGCAGAATGTACTGTAATACAACTGGAGAGTAGTAGGAGAAAAGGAAGTAGCAGAGTGAATAAAATTGTTAAGTGTCCTCCAGCAGTCTAAGCCTATAGCAGCATAACTACAGAGATAGCTCAGGATGACCTAAGCCACTCTAACTATAAGCTTTATCAAAAAGGAAAGTTTTAAGCCTGGCCTTAAAAGTGTCTGCCTCACGGACTAAAGCTGGGAGCTGGTTCCATAGGAGAGGAGCCTGATAACTAAAAGATCTGCCTCCCATTCTACTTTTAGAAATCCTAGGAACTACAAGTAAACCTGCAGTCTGAGAGCAAAGTGCTCTGTTGGGAACATAAGGAACAATTAGATCTCTGATGTATCATGGAGCTGATTATTAAGGGCTTTGTATGGAAGAAGAAGGATCTTAAATTCTATTCTGGATTTAACAGGGAGCCAATGAAGGGAAGCTAAAACAGGAGAAATGTGATCTCTCTTTTTAATATTCATCAGAACTCTTGCTGCCGCATTTTGGATCAACTGAAGGCTTTTAATGGCAATTTGTGGACTTCCTGATAGTAAAGAATTACAGTAGTCCAGCCTTGAGGTAACAAATGCATGGACTAGTTTCTCAGCATCACTCCTGGACAGGATGTTTCTAATTTTAGCAATATTCCTGAGGTGAAAGAAGGAAATCCTAGAAACCTGTTTAATATGGGATTTAAATGTCAAGTCTTGGTCAAAAATAACGCCGAGGTTCTTTACGTTATTACTGGGGGCCAATTTAATGCCATCCAGAAGAAGTGATTGACTAATCAGTTTCTGTTTAAGAACTTCTGGTCCAAAGACGGAAACTTCTGTCTTCTCAGAATTTAAAAGCAACAAGTTTAGGGTCATCCATGTTTTTATGTCTTCCAGACATGCCTGTAATCTACCTAACTGACTGGGTTCATCAGGATTTATGGATAAATATAGTTGTGTATCATCTGCATAGCTGTGGAAATTTATCCCATGCTGTCTAATGATTCTACCAATTGGGAGCATATATATGGTGAAAATAATTGGTCCAAGCACAGAACCCTGTGGAACTCCACAAGTAACCCTTGAGAGTGAAGATGATTTATCATTTAGATGAACAAACTGGAATCTATCAGACAAATATGATTTAAACCAGCCTAGTGCTGTTCCTTTGATCCCTGCAACATGTTCAAGCCTTTCTAAGAGAATATTATGATCGACTGTGTCAAATGCAGCACTGAGATCTAACAAAACCAGAACAGACACCAGTCCATTATCTGAGGCCATGAGAATATCATTAGTAACCTTCACCAGTGCTGTTTCAGTGCTATGATGAGCTCTAAAACCTGACTGAAACTCTTCAAACAGCTCGTTACTGTTTAGATGCTCACAGACTTGATTAGCAACAATTTTCTCAAGGACTTTGGATAAGAAAGGAAGGTTAGATATAGGTCTGTAATTCACTAAGTCATCTTGATCAAGGGAAGGTTTCTTGAGTAAAGGTTTAATTACAGCTATTTTAAATTCTTGTGGTACGTATCCGTTTACTAAGGATAGATTCATCATATCCAAAATGTGGCCAGGAACCAAATGGAACACTTCTTTAAATAATTTGGTTGGGATTGGGTCCAAAATACAAGTTGAAGGTTTAGATGAGGCTAATATTTTTGATAATTCTGAAAGCTCGACTGAATCAAAACAGCCTAAGCACAACTGAGGTTCTACAGTTCTTTCCGATACTGCCTCATTTACTGAGGAAGAAGTAATCATGATTTTATTTTTAATAAAATTAATTTTATTTATGAAGAATCCCATAAAATCATCACTGCTAAGAGCTGGGGGAATATTTTGCTCAACAGAGCTATGACTCTGTGTAAGTTTGGCAACTGTACTAAAAAGAAACCTAGGATTGTTTTTATTCGCCTCTATTAATGATGAAAAATATGCTGTTCTAGCTTGTCGAAGGGTCTTTTTATACAGCAGTAGACTGTTATTCCAGGTTAAATAGGAATCCTCTAGGTGTGTAGAGCGCCATTTTTTCTCCAACTTTCTAGTATTCTGCTTTAAAGTAAGCAACTCTGCGTTAAACCAAGGAGTCACCCTCCTATGGCTAGCCACTTTCTTTTTTAATGGGGCTAGACTATCTAATGCCAAACGCAATGAGGACGTAACGCTGTGAACCAGATCATCAATTTCTGAAGGGTTAGAGATAGAATTGCTGCCATCCACTGTGTTACCCTGAGACACTAAGGAAAGTAAGAATGGAACAGATTCTTTAAAAATTGTTACAGCATTGTCTGATAAAGTTCTACTATAATGAAATTTTCTTTCAGATTTAAGATGGTCAGTTAAAGTAAATTCAAAAGTTATCAAGAAGTGGTCAGACAGGACCAGGTTATGTGGGTGGACTGTTATTTCCTCACACTCAATACCGTATGTCAGTACAAGGTCCAAAGTGTGTTTGCCCAAGTGGGTCGATCCCTGTACTTTTTGAGTAAAGCCAATTGAGTCTAAAATAGCATAAAAGGCTGCATTTAGGCTATCACTTTCAGTATCCACATGAATATTGAAGTCCCCCACTATAATGACCCTGTCAGTATTTAATACTAAATCAGATAAAAAATGTGAGATCTGATCCAAGAATTGAGAGTAAGGGCCTGGTGGACGATACAAAACCACAAACAAAAATGGTCTTAATGTTTTGCAACTTGGATAAGGAAAATTAAGGGTTAGATGTTCAAAAGAACTGTAGCTATCAATTGGTCTGGGACTAATTAGTAAATCAGAACGAAAAATGGTTGCAACTCCTCCTCCTCGCCCAGTATTTCTAGGAATGTGAAAATTTAAATGACTGGAAGGAGTTGACTCATTTATACTGACTGCAACCAGGTTTCTGTGAGACAAAGGAAATCAATGTGATTATCACAAATCAAGTCATTTACTAACAAAGTCTTTGAGGAGAGAGATCTTATGTTTAATAAACCACATTTAATAGATTTATTTTTCTGTTCAGTCAAAGTTTTATTTATGTTAATGAGATTTCCATAATTTGCTTTTGTTGGCTTAACTTTTAATCCATTTAATTTTGGCCATGGGCAAGACACTGTTTCTATAGGGTAATGGGTGGGTAACAGTACAGAAGCAGCAGAGAGGTGGGTTAAACTACGACTCTGCTTCCTGGTCTGGACCCTGGGTTGTCAGTGTTTTGGAGGATTAATTAATTCGGCCATATTCCTAGAAAGAAGAGCTGCTCCATCCAAAGTGGGATGGATGCCGTCTCTCCGGATCAGACCAGGTTTTCCCCAAAATGTTCTCCAGTTATCAATGTAGCCCACATCGTTTGCAGGACACCACCTAGACAACCATTGATGGAATGACAGCATGCGGCTAAACATGTCGTCACTGGTCCGATCAGGCAGGGGACCAGAAAAGATTACCGAGTCTGACATTGTTTTGGAAAACTTACACACCGAAGCAACACTAATTTTAGTGACCTCCGATTGGCGTAACCGGGTGTCATTACCGCCAGCGTGAATAACAATCTTACTGTATTCACGCTTATCTTTAGCCAGCAGTTTCAGGTAGGATTTGATGTCGCCCGTTCTGGCCCCTGGCAAGCGTTTGACTATGGTCAATGGTGTCTCTAATGCCACGTTTCTGACTATGGAGCTGCCAATTACCAGGGTCGGCTTCTCAGCGGCTGTGTCGCTGAGCGGGGAAAATCTGTTAGAAACGCGGACCGGTTGGTGGTGGCCCGTGGGCTGGGTCCTAGAACTATGCTTCCTATGTACCGTCACCCAGCCGGCCTGAGGTCCCGGCTGCACGGGCTCTACCGGAGGACAGCTAGGGGGTTCTATCCTTGTTGGCTCCGCGCTGGCTAATGGGCTTCGGCTATCTGCTGGTTTTTCAACAGCGCAAAGCTGGGCCTCTCAATCCGATACCCTCGCCTCCAAAGCTACAAAAATATTACATTTATTACAGTTACCTGCTGCTCATCTTCCTCTCTCTTCTTCTCTCAGTTCAACAGGTGGAGGTGGAGGAGGGGGCGGAGTCTGTCCTTCTACCGTTCATAACAACACCTGATCTGCTGGGAGAAGCTAAAGTGATGTGGAGGGACAGAGGAGGCAAGAAGGTCCATGTGTATCAGAACGGTTCTGATCAGCCTGAAGAACAGGACCAGTTCTACATAACCAGAACCAGGATGAATGAAGACCTGCTGAAAACTGGAGACCTCAGTCTGACTCTGAGAGGTCCTACAAAGAGAGACAGTGGAAAGTACAGGTGTACAGTCTGGAGGCATGGAGATCTGCTGAGAAGAAAAACTTTCGAGCTCAAAGTCAAAGGTTAGCTTGTTGCTCTCTTTATCTGAGCAGATCTCAGTGAAGGTTCTGATGGACAACCAGAGGACACTTCATGGTCCAAAATGATCTAAACCATGAATTTAGCCACCAGGAGCTCCCAGTTCTACCCAGTGTTTTACTGCAACAGCTGCAGCAGCCCAGGAACATCCCTTGTTTCATGTGAGAAGGGACGACGACTTCTCTCTAAAGTCTCCGGGGTCCCTTCATTATGAGCTCCATCTGTGTCCCTTTTGACACAAGACATGCTAGTTTTAGGTTTGCCTTTATCCTCTGAATTAACACCTTCATTGTTCCTTTTTGTTGTTTATTTAAAGAATTTTCCTGAGTTGGAAAATTGGTTGATTTACAGTAAATAGGAAAACACCTTGGTCCAGTAGAAAACAAGAACAAGGGACATTTTATGAGGATTTTAAGCCCAGGGAATGAAAAGGGATAAAAAACATAACCAATCACAATAGAAGTAGTCCTGGAAGAACAATTATGGCTGTATTTAGTTTAAAAGACAAATCATAAAGCTGGGATGTTAAAAACTTTTTTAAAATCCAAATCTAGACTAATTTTATTTCAGTTGCATAAACAGGAAATTCTGGGGAAAAAAATATTTTTTTAAAAACACAAAAAACGTAATGAGTTATATAATATAAGTATCATTTACTCTTAATGAAAGTAAAGTGGTGGTGAAAAAAGTAAATGGGTCAACTTGGTGTTTAATCTGTTTTCTAATTTAAGATCCTTCTTCTTACAGTCCGTGAGGCAGACACTCTGTTTACTTTTAAGGCCAGGCTTAAAACTTTCCTTTTTGATAAAGCTTATAGTTAGAGTGGCTAAGGTCATCCTGAGCTATCTCTGTAGTTATGCTGCTATAGGCTTAGACTGCTGGAGGACAGACTGACCACTTTTCTTCACTCAGCTACTTTTCTCTCCTACTACTCTCCAGTTGTATTATTTTCTGTTATTTCAAATGTTAACTTTGTTTTCTCTCAGTGTTTTTCTCTCCATAGAAGATATACCTGGTCTGGTATCCTGCTTGCAATGACTGACACAATTTGCTGGGATTCCTTAAATAGGAAACTTTTTAACTGATTGGAATGTTTGTATAATTGTATTGAAATAACTTCTTGTTAAGTGCCTTGAGATGACATCTGTTGTGAATTGGCGCTATATAAATAAACTTAATTGAATTGAATTGAAATTACATATCATTGGTTTTAGGGATGTACTCAGTTTTCTACTCGCAGGTTTTCACCTTTAAAAATAGTGACTGAGATCTTTTTACTATAACTTATGGCTCTTTTTAAAATATATATTTATATTCTAAATGTCTTTGTTGAGAGAAAAGAGAAGCTGTAGTCACATTTGTTGTTTATGTGCACAAACGTAACCAATAAAGCTGATTCTAAATACTCTGATTATATATATTACTACAGTATGATTCACTAAGTCAGTACCAGACGTTTCTCAGCACATTGAGAGGGGAGTGGAACTGACTGACTGAACCAGTCGGTGCGGTTCTAGTCAGAACAAGGTCAAAGTTAACACAGTGGTAATTTGAGAAAATGGGGGAGGAGTCTGCAGAGAGGAAGGCTACCAAGCTGATACTCCTCTTCCTCCTCTGTGTCAGAGATCATTATTACCTCAGAGGGCTTTCAAGGGTTTTCAACACTTCTTCCTTTTTCCTTTGTTTTATGTAAAAGACATTTATCCACCAGGCGGTTCAGCAGAATCAGAGTCTGCTCCCTATGAACTAAACTAGACTCTTCATCATGATGGAGGAAGAGGCTGAATGTGGCCGTCAGCTTAGTGGATGGATGACAGAGTGAGTCAGCTGGAAAGCACCCAGAGTTATGTTTACCATCATGATTCCAGATCTCAGGGAAACTCATGAAAAGAGTTAGAAAACGTAGAGATGAATCACATCAGTCAATTTTTTGATTACGGATCAGCTCTGACTGATCATCTCTGATCCATAAAATCTAAGATTTTATAGATTTAACGTGTTCATTCTCCTATTAAAAATATTATGCTTATGCATGCCATCAACATTTTCTAAAAAACAATTCTTTTCACTTTAAAACTATTAATCATTTATTGCCTGATGTCACACATGTCCAATAAATACATGTAAAAAGAGAAAAGCTGAGTCCGAGCTGCTGAACTAGGCTGCTTGTTCATTAACCGGTAGAAGTTTAGAAGACGTCCCTGCTGTCCTACCATCACAAATGTAAACACGTGGAGCTCACTAAGCTCTGCTAGAACTGGGAGCTTTGGTCAGATGAGTCTCAGACTGAGCTTCTCAGCAACAAACTCTCCAGGTGAAAACGTTCCCACTGTTAAACACAGTGGAGGATCTGTGATACTGTGGGCCTCTTTCTCATTCCTGAAGGCCTGAGGAACACATGGACACATTTTAAATATAAATCTGCTGGTCTCTGGCAGAGGGAACTAAACATGTGTTGTTGGGTCTTTTAGTTGGATAATGATAATGAAGGACTGGTATGTTTTCTGTTTCTACTGAAAATATTCCCCATTTCTCCGTTCAGAGTGTTTCTGGTGTTTGCGACTGAGGTCAGTGTCAGTCTATAATAACCTCAGATCCACCGACAGCAAAACAGTCTGGCTGGATCCTTATTAATAATATTATATCACAGATATTGTTACATCACTGGTACAGATGGATCTCTATGGAAACATGTTCTTCTGACTCAGCTTCACAGATTTTCACTGTTATTGCCAAAAATAAAATGAAATTCATGTTTGATTTTCTTCAGCAGAAATTTAGAATAATTTATAAATGTCACTATAACTTACAACTCCTGATAGATTTAATGAAGGAAACATTCTCGTTAAGCTGTTCAGAGTTTAAAAGTGAGTTTTATCTCAGAACTATCTGCAGCTAGTAGTGATTCCAGTTTAATTAGAGCAGACCAGAAATACTTTATGTTTGAGTTCAGATCTGGTCAGGACAAGTTGTAGCAGGTTAGACCTCAGCAAGAAAAGCACCGCCTGAACATAAAGGAACCAGTCAGAGAAAAGTCAATAAAGGTCAGCCTGAAATTACTTTAATCAATTATTTCTGCTTTTAGGTCAATTTAAAGTTAAACTACTTATTTATTCATCAGAACACCTCTGGGTCAAAACGGAGAGTTTCCTGCAAAACAATAATCAGCATGATTTATCTTGTTTATATGTTAAACAATACTGCCACCAAGTGGTTAAACACAGACATTGCGCTTACTTTATCTTAGTCTTGAAAAGATAGTTTAATATTTTATATCTAAAGCATTTTTTCTCCTTTCACCAAGTTCTTATAATTTTTAAAAAGCGGTTTTCTCCTGTTTATTTGTTGATTTATGTGGATCCCCATTAGCTGTATATATTTAAAATATTTTTTTTTTTTCTGAAATTATAGCAGCAAATAATCCATAATATTAATAGATAATACAAAAAGGATTATTTTTTTGCATCATATTTGCGCCATCTGATGGAGAGAAAAAAGTGACTCAAACACAGCAAAGATTTCAGCTGTTCAGTTCACTCTTCTGTTGGTATTTCTGCCTGATTCTTTAATCTATAATAACTCTGACTGCTGTCTGCTGACATATAAATAACCAGATATGTATACTAAAGATATAATCCCATAATTCAAGCGTTCCTCAGGGGGCAACACTGACATGTGATCATAAAATCTGCAGGCTTTTTCTTTATGTTTTTCTGACTCATTTAAAGAGACAGTACGTCACAGATCCATCCACATCTGCTCCAGCTGTTCCATCTGTCTGCTGCTCCTTCATCCACCTCATCATCTTGTCCTCTCTGGTCCTGATGTCCTCCTATCATCATCATCATATCTCCTCATCTCTCTCCAGCTACGGGAGCTTATCTGTCCTACAGACTTTATTATGTTCAGCATAAAGATGAAAATCAGCTGTAGTTTTCTGTCAGTTCTGACCTTCATGGTGACATGTGGGTAGATTAGAAGGTGCTGATTCAAGACTGATGTGTTGATCCTTCGGTGTCAGAGAATAGCTGCTGGAACTAGGCTGCTTGATCTGAACTTTCCAACAATAACTGGAACAGAAGATGAGACGAGGAGCCCAGTCTATCCTGGCTCGACACGGTGATGGGGAGGATCAGGGAAGTAGAAAATAAATCTCCAGGCTTCACTGTTAGGACTGCAGCACCATGATGACAAACCACCTTAACAACCGCAAGGAGGTTTCTACAGAGCGACTGATGGATTGGGAAGTAGGAGGGGAAACCTTCTCAATCCTACCATCACAAACATAAACATGTTGAATCTATTAGAATCAGTGGGGAAGATCCAGAGCTGCAGATGATAGATTGGTCAAACATCTGGTCTCTGCCCCAAAGCTGTGAAACGTTCCACAAGAACACTGAGTTCTGCCTTATAAAGAAGGGGGCATCAATAAATGGATTTAAAGTATTATATCCTCTTGTGACGTGTTCTCCACTAAATAAACAAACTGTATTATTTCTGTGTTGTTCAGTGTGAGGTGGAGCGCTGCAGTAGAAGACGAGTTATGTTACGTCTTCATTGGTTGGACCAGTGAACGTGGAGGATGCTGTAGACGGCTGATGTACTGAAGGACGTCGGTGGAGCAGGGGAGGATGTCTGAGGTCGGACCTCTGAATATGTTGATGAAGAGGAGCAGATGACATCTGGTGGAAGCTCTGAGGACAAACAGAAACACACCGTGGGAATAAAATACACCGCTGATGGAGGAAAGTTAGAAGGTCTGAACCCAACAGCAGCCAGGCCAGGAACTAACTCCTGGTCCAGGGTTCCAGCGCTCACAGAGGGAAGGAGTGATTGATTTATGACACGCTGTAAAACATCCACATTGGAAGACCAAAGAGCATAACAATAAAAACAAGCAACACTTACACATAAAACAACACAAGGTTTCAAAGAAATATGCTGAGGAATATCAAAAGCCCTTCTGAACAAATCAGTTTACTTTTAAAAAGGCTCAATTCTGGAATGGCACAAAGATGAGGCTAGTCCTCGCTGCTTCAGTAAAAGCTGTTTGGGTGAACTCCTCCACGCACACAAACACTTAAACGTTCCAATAAATAAGGAAGAGCGAGGCCATAAAGAGATCTAAAAACAAAACGCTTAAAATCAATTCTTAAACAAACAGGAAGGCAGTGTAAAGAAAATAAAACAGACAGAATGACCGGTCATCCTTCCTTCATCATTATCATCATCATCATCGTCATCCTCATCCTTCCTCTCATCATCATCATCATCATCATCGTCATCATCCTTCCTCTCATCATTATCATGATCCTCATCATCATCATTATCCTTCCTCTCATCATCATCCTCATCCTTCCTCTCATCATCATCCTCATCCTTCCTCTCATCATCATCATCCTCATCCTTCCTCTCATCATCATCATCATCATCATCATCCTTCCTCTCATCATCATCATCCTCATCCTTCCTCTCATCATCATCATCATCATCCTCATCCTCATCATCCGCATCATCATCATCATCCTTCCTCTCATCATCATCATCATCATCCTTCCTCTCATCATCATCATCATCCTTCCTCTCATCATCATTATCGTCATCATCCTCAACATCCTTATCATCCTCATCCTTCCTCTCATCATCATCATCCTCATCCTTCCTCTCATCATCATCATGATCCTCATCATCATCATTATCCTTCCTCTCATCATCCTCATCATCCTCATCTTCATCCTCCTCCTCCTCATCATCATCATCTTTCCTCTCATCATCAGCATCATCATCCTCCTCATCCACATCATCATCCTAATCATCCTTATCCTCATCCTTCCTCTCATCATCATCATCATCATCATCATCCTTCCTCTCATCATCATCAGCATCATCATCCTCCTCATCATCATCCTAATCATCCTTATCCTCATCCTTCCTCTCATCATCATCATCATCCTTCCTCTCATCATCATTATTATCAGCATCATCATCATCATCATCATCCTCCTTCCTCTCATCATCATCAGCATCATCATCCTCCTCATCATCATCCTAATCATCCTTATCCTCATCCTTCCTCTCATCATCATCATCATCATCCTTCCTCTCATCAGCATCAGCATCATCATCATCATCATCTTTCCTCATCATCATCATCATCCTCATCCCTCATCATCATCATCATCATCATCATCATCCTCCTCCTTCCTCTCATCATCATCAGCATCATCATCCTCATCCTCATCCTTCCTCTCATCATCATCATCATCCTCATCCTTCCTCTCATCATCATCCTTATCCTCATCCTTCCTCTCATCATCATCATTCTCATCAACATCATCATCATCATCATCCTTCCTCTCATCATCAGCATCATCATCATTCTCATCATCATCATCATCATCATCATCCTCATCCTTCCTCTCATCATCATCAGCATCCTCATCCTCATCAACATCATCATCATCATCATCAGCATCATCATCATCATCATTATCCTTATCCTTCCTCTCATCATCATCCTTATCCTCATCCTTCCTCTCATCATCATCATCATCATCATCCTCATCATTATCATCATCTTTCCTCATCATCATCAGCATCCTCAGCCTTCCTCTCATCATCAGCATCATCATCATCATTCTCATCATCATCATCATCCTTCCTCTCATCATCATCAGCATCATCATCATCCTTCCTCTCATCATCATCATCATCATCATCATCATCATCATCATCATCCTCATCATCCTTCCTCTCATCATCATCATCATCATCATCCTCATCATCCTCATCCTCGTCATCTTTATCAGTCAGAAATAGCAGCAGGTGATGTGTTGAAGGACCCAATGTCCACAGCCAGGATGAGGGTGGGGGCGGGGCTTCCTCCAGCTATCATTGATGGAGCAGTGAGGTAGACTATGAACTAGTTCCCAGTCCATCATGGGGAGCCTAAGCCACGCACATCTTTTACTGTCAAAAAACATGAATGAGAGTCAATGGAGCGATAAAAGTTATTATCTGATCCCGTTTAAAATGTTCTGTTGATTTAACATCTGATGTCTGTGAATTTTTGATGCCGAGAAAGAGCTAATTTTCAAAAGGCAGGTTTTGTATGAAAACATGAATTGGACTACAACTACAGAAGAAGAAAAAAAAATGAGTGAGTTTAGCGAGCTTCACCTCCTTCTTCCAGGACGAAGGAAGGAGCATCAAACGTGGAGAAAACCTCTATAAATCTGTCCATGTGGAAAGTAGCAGCTATGCTGGGGGATGAAATAGTCAGTCATGAGGGACGAGCTCTACAAGATCTCTGTGATTATTTTAGGTGCAAACATGACATCATTTATACGACTTCTGATTTGCTGTCCTTTAAATTACGAATTTTTACAAGCAAATAAATCAGAAATCACATGATAAACACAGTGGAAATGCACATCATTGGTTATTTAAACAGAAGTAGAGCATATGTGTGATTCAGGGCGTAAGGCAAAGCGGACCAGAAAATAACTTTTATCTCTCCATTGATTTTTTTATTCTTTTTTTTTTTGGTCAGGGGTCCCACGGGACGATTAACATGAAAACACCTTCAGAGCTGAGGCTGATTTAGGGTTAGAAATACAGAAACTACGAGAAGGAAACCAGAACCAAAGTCCTTTACATCATTACAGGAAGCATTACTCACAGTAGACTATAGGGGAAGTCAGAGTTCATGACTAACCCTTAGAAAGGAGACCCCACCCTTCACCAGAACATCTCCCTGTTAAACACTGACCAGTGATGGACCATCTGGGACCTGAGCAGGGTCTGCTGTGGAACCACCCAGACTGTAGGGGTTAGAGACGGTGAAATGAGCAGAACCTCATTCTGCAGCATCATTCAGTCACTTTGAGCTATCAACACAGACTAAAGAGGAGTTACTGGTGACATAACTGTTAAATAGCTTCATCATGTAACATAGCTGATGCTACAGAGGTCAGAGAGAGTCCAAACCAAACACACAAAGAGAAAAAACAAACACCACACAAAGAACTGAGCTGATACAGAGAGATGTTAGAGGCAATAAAATGATCCAAATGCAGAAACGGGTGAGAACCAAAAACCTCCACGGATCATAACACAGCATCCATGATCTGCCAATAATCTCTTTCTGTCTGCCTGGAAGCATCAGTCCTGACCCCAGCTATGGTTCTGGACCCATAATCTGCTGCTGGGAGTCAAGAAGCAACATTAAACCATCAACTCTCGTAGAACCAACAGCTTCCTGCCCCTCTTGGTCGTCCGAGTTTGACCTTCTGAGGAGATCAGGATGAGAAAGATGAGAGTCGCATAATGCTCTGTGTGAACGTCTCAGTTTTTATTTTCTAGTCCGTTCTCAGCTAATTTATCAGGTCTGTATGAACAAGCAGCTAATATTAATTCTGGCACCAAAATACCTAAAGATGAGCTTAAAAAAACGTTACTTTATTATAATAAATGATTGAATGTAGCTTATACTTTATGACTAGATATAAGCTGTGAGAATGAGCCTGATGTGTTGAGAGGAAAACCACAACAGGTCCACCCTTCAACCAGAGGTGTGAAAACCATGGGAGGAGCTTTAAGCTCGTCTACTGGGCTCCTCGTGGTTGGTTTAGGAGTAGTAGTAGTTGCTAACTGATGGGTCGGGTCGTGTCCTCAGAGTAGAGTAGGCTGAAGCTGGACCCCAGAGCAGCTGGTTTCCTGAAGACGGGCCCACTTTCACGGTGAAAAAGAGTTCAGGAGGATCAACTGTGGACTGGGTGTTGGCTTCATCCTGCTGCAGGAAAAGGTGTGGCTTCAGATAAAAGCTAACATGCATGAACCTGTTTGGTCCTCTGCTCCTGCTCCACTGTGTCTGGCTTCATCCAGCTCAAGTAGAACATGAAAACTATGTGATGTCAGAGCTGAGAACTGCAGTTTAACCCCCAACATTCAGCCAACAAAGAGACGTTTAGACTATCAGGTATAAACTCTCAATGTGAAACACAGTCGTCTGGATAACAGAGCACATTAGAAGATCTGTTTAGAATCTACTGTTGGTGAAGAAATCCTCATCATTTCAGGCTTTTTCTACTTTGCAACAGTTTATACCTTGAAACATGCAAACGCTTTGGGAACACTGGTGGTTCTACATCCTCCGGACGAATGAAGGATAAAGTCTAGATAGATAGATGAATAGATGGCAACCATACCGTTGTTTGTTTTGCTGTTGTTTTGTTGATGATGACACATTCTGATGTCACTGTATGTGATGTCATAATCCCCCTCATCCCGTTCTTCATCTCCTGAAACCAGATCATTGATAACAAGAGCAGCTCAGGTTATTCTGTGAATCTGCCAAATGTGGTTCAGTTATCTGGCAGAGCTGATAAACTCAAGAGGATCTCACCTTTAGACCTGTCCCGAAGGAGGCATCTCAGCGCCAGTAAAACCAGCAACACCAGTAACATCCCAACACACAGAGAGGCAATCATCAGCCACACAGAGAGAGGAGAAGAAGAGGATGGAGGGAGAGGAGGAGTAGGAGATGTAGATGTAGGGACTGAGGAGGTGACTGTTTCTTCTAGAATGGAGATATTTATAAGGTTATTGGTGAAAGCTGCGGAAATCAGTGGAGAGCAGATTTCAAAATAAAAGCATCAATACTTCATTCATCAAGTTTTTTGTTCTCATGTAACGTCTTCCTGCTTCATTGACCCACTGGGTCTCTCTCTGCTGCCGGAGTTCTGGTTTCCTCTCAGACCGGCAGTCAGAGCTTTCTTCTTCATTGACTTTATAATTAGAAAGCAGTGAAAATGCTGCAAAGGCCTATTGTTTTAATATCATGATAGGTGACTCCGTTTCTCCATCCACAGCTCTAACTAGTGGCGTCCCTCAAGGCTGTATTATTGGGCCCCCTCTTTTTAATTTCCCTTTGGGATTTGTTTAAAAAAAACATCATGTTCAATATCACTTTGCAGACGACTGCAAATTGTATGTCGCTATAAAACCCAACGAAGGGATTCAGCCACTAGCAGATTGCCTCAGCGACGTGACGGGCTGGCTGGCGGCCAACTCTCTTCTTTTAAATGACACTAAGACAGAGGCCATTATTTTTAGTGCAAAGGCTGCCTCCTGCCCCCAGTATGGTTTTTCTTTTCTCTCCCTTGACTTAAAAACGTATGTCTCCAAGCTAGGCATTATGATGGATTCGTCCTTTAAAATGGACACTCACATTAATCATGTTGTGAGGTCCTGCTTTTTCCATTTGAGACACCTCTCAAAGATTAAACCTATTTTAAAAAGACGCCATCTTGAGTCGGTCATTCGCGCTTTTATTACTTCGTGACTTGACTATTCAAACTCAGTACTCTATGGCACAAACTCATCTACTATGGCTCGGCTTCAGCTGGTGCAGAATGCTGCTGCATGATTTTTGACCGGCACTGGACGGAGACACCTCATCACCCCGGTCCTGGCAAATATGCACTGGCTTCCTGTTCAGAATGGAAGCAAATTTAAGATCTTGCTATTTTTTTATAAGTCACTTCATGGGTTGACGCCTGAATGCCTGTCTGACTTGCTTCTACCGTATTTACCTGCACGGCCCCTTAGGTCAGCTGACCATCATTTACTTCTCGACCCAAATGTCCTGTATAAATGTTGTGGTCACCGTGCCTTCTCGATCACCACACTCTGGAACCAGATCCCTCTCTTGATAAGACAGTCTTCATCCGTCAATGTTTTTAAGTCCCGATTAAAAACTCACCTCTACTCATTAGCCTTTCTTTCTTCTCAATCTTCCTTCTCAATTACTTTTTACTTATCATTTATATGCTCTTATCCACTTTTTATTTCTTATGTTTTCTGTGTATTTAATTTTGTATGTTTGTGTACAGCACCTTGGTTGGCTCTCATGCAATTTTTTAAGTGTGCTTTACAAAGAAATTCGGTATGGTATGATATTATAGCTGTACTGTCTTCTTCCTAAAAAGGAATTTGCTTTTTGAAGGCCTAAACATCTATGAAAACTCATAAAATTTCACGGAAGCATGAGTTGTACGTGAAATTTATGTTGTTGTTTTTTAACGTTTTGTGGCCACGGTGGCCTTTATTTGACAGTGGATAGTACAGTACATGGAAATGGGAGAGGAGTGGGGGAAGGCATGTGGCAAAGGCCCACCAGGATGGGACTCGATAACTGGGACGACCACGCCGAGGACTGAGGCCTCCATAAATGGGGCACCACTACGCAACGCAACACCCCAAATCTATGTATTTTTATTGGCTCAACAGTGCCCCCCCCCCCCCCCCCCCCCGGAATGTTTCAAAATGCCCTTCCTATTTACCTCTTAAAGCATCATAGTCCCAAACGAACAGGAAGTCCACCATGTTGGCTTGAACCTGTTATTTTGACTGATTTGACTGACAAATAAGCCACGCCCCCGAGAACAGGAAGTGTAATGTTGTGCTTTGAAAGGTCCATATTTTACACCCATGACCTAATCAACACATTTTTACCAAGCGATAGAAGACAACTTGGTGTAAACCTGGGTATAGTACAGAGATGTTTGTCAAAGGGGTGTGGCCGTGGCGGCGTGGTGAATTTACCCTCATGACCTGGCTATACGTTTGGTTCTAATTTCCACAAAAATTATTTAATCTGCACCAGATTGCACGGGATGGTCGTTAGTACAATCCCTAAAATATTTTTATCCAAATTGTTGGTGGGAATGGCCTAATTCCAACTCAACGGCCACTAGAAATATTAAAACAATCAGCCCCAAGCCATACTTTATCCAAGGATTACTAAGTTCAGTACACCTATGGGGTGTCTCAGGACCTACAAAAAAGTCTCTTGGAGCCATGGTCCAAACCCCACAGGAAGGCAACCATTTTGGATCAGAGATGCCATTTTGTGCCATTTACACATATCATATTTGAACAAACTCCACAGAGAACTTTTTACTTACAGACTATAAAATGAGTGATGATAGTCTTAAGGCATTGGGGATCAAAAGTTGATCAAAGGTTTTTACTGTATCAAAGTATGTGGGCGTGGCCAAGACTCAGAGTATGACTTCTCGCCATAAAAGTAGAAGAGGTAATAACTTCCACACACAAGGTCACAGCTGTAGCAAACGTTCTGTTCCCAAACTCCACAGTCTGATCTTACCAGTGATTATGAGCTGGATGCTGCTGCTGATGGATGCTCCCTCTCTGGACTCACACCAGTAAACCCCACTGTCCCATATAAGAAGGTAGATGATCCTGCAGGAGGAACCAGCAGGTTTCCCCCATCCATCTCCACACTCAGACTGTCGTTCAGTCGTGTTCCTCTTCACAGTCCATCCAGCAGAGCTGTTGTTCTCCTCACATCTCAGAGACACAGATTGTCCTTGAAAGAACTGAGATCTGCTGGGACTCACAGTCAGACCAGCTGTGTTTCCACAGAATAAACATGATATAAATGTAAAAAAAAAACAATATTTATTTTATAGTTTTTAATTGTGCTGGAAGTTAACGAACCTTCATCTGCTGTACGGCACAGCAGTGAGATCAGGACTAGAGAGAAATGAAGCAAAGGTTGAAACCAAACAGACCTTCAAAGAAGACGCTGCTGCTGTCATGTTTGGAGACGGCAGGTTGTTAAACCTTCTTCCTACACTCGTCCATAACTCCTCCGATTGTTGGGACTTTTATAATAAGGTAATAGCTTTAAGACGTATGAAGAATCATGTTCTAACCATGGTGTTTATGTGCAGGATGTTAGATAGCCTGCAGCCACTTCTTGTAACTCTACCATCTTATAACTCCTCTGTTCTAACATCAGATCTCATCACAGCAGCTATAAAAGCAGTTCTGTCTGAACCAAACCAGGACAGAACCAGTACTCACAGAGCAGAGCATGAAGAGACATCTCCATCCTCAGAGCTGGGGCCATTCTGCTGAGGAGGAGGACCTCGACCCTCTTCCTCTTCCTGTTGTGGTTTCTTCATCTCTTGGTTCTCTCTGGGCCATTGCTACAGGGTCAGAGGTCTCTGGCTTCACCCTCCACCTCAACATCTGCACCACTGTTGGGTTCACAGCTGTACGATCAACACTTCCACAACCTTAAATAGATGGTTTTAGAAGGATGATTCAACTGTTTTGTTGTTTGAAATCAGAATCTGACAGCAGGTCAGCTCCACATCCTGTAGAGCAGTCAAAGCTGAACGAAGGTTAATTCACACGTCTACTCAAAGTTTCCACAATGCAGCTTTGCTGTTTTAGATCAAGCTAAAGTGGAACATCATGGATGACGTCAAATAGAGCTCCTTAGTTACAGCTGACTGACTTTTCATTGGGTCGGTTTGGGAATGTGAGACAATATTCCAATCCAATCTTTATTCATAGAGCACTTTAAAAACAACACAGTTCACCAAAGTGCTGTACATAAACCGCCATAGATAACATGAGAATTAACATACAATAAAATACCAGTACTACTAATATCCATAAATAAAAACCAACTCTTCAGTCAGAGTTCAATATCTAGTGAGAAAAAACTTTTTAAACATGGAGCGATTCTGTCTGCCTGATCTGTAGGGGTAAAGCATTCCAAAGTTTTGGTGCAGCGACTGAAAATGTGTAGTCCCCTCTCAGCTTCCTCTTTGTCTTTGGAAAAGTTACCAACAACTGATTCGCAGAGAGAGTGAGGGAGAGGATGGCTGCAGCAGGTCAGACAGATACAGTAGGTCAACACCATGAAGACTGTTATAGCTGAAAATGCAGCTCTTCAAAAACAAAGATGAGACTGAGTCCCAGAAGGAGTTTTGAAGTATTTAATTCAACATGTCTGGCCAGAACATGGAGGGGACAGAGATTACTCTTACATCGCCCTACCCAACCTTTCCCACTAACCGTTTAAATAATATTCATCAATCACTGTTTATCTCTCCAGTAGGTCTCATCCAGTCTTCATGTCCAGCTCCTGGAGAACCGGTTCATTCCAGTCTGATAGTAAAGCATGAAGCAACACATCCAGATCATACTGTCCCGTAGTTTTCCTGCTGCTCTGGCATCTGTCACTCCGGTGATCTGACACATCTTTATCAGGAACATTATGCTGGAACAATAAGCTGGTTTTCCTTAATTTGTCATCTTGCCCTAAATACAGTCACTAGACAGAGAATATGTAAGTAAATCATAATTACATTGGAATATTCCCACGACAAGACATTTAAAAACAAATAAAATAACTTGAAAATCTATTCTAAAACGGACTGGAGTGAAGAGAACTGAAGAGATGCTAAAACTGACTGAAGCCAACATAAAGTGCATCACAGTGTTTTAAACAAGTTGTGACAAAAGCATGTATTAAAATCTCAAAGGCACGCAGTGAGAGAAGAGGTTTAACTTTGACCAGTTGTGTTGAGTGAAAAAAACTGGACTGGACTGCTGATGAGCTAACCTGGACATCAAGTTTAAGGCCTGACCCAGAGATTTGTTGCTTGGGGTTTCACATGTAGAAAGAAAACCACCTTTCAGTCGTTTGTACAAAAGGATTTCTCTCTTGTCGTTTAAACAGTCCATCCACTGATCCATCTGTTGGCTTTAGTTAGCATCAGTTTACGCAGTACAAGATGACTCCAGCAGTCATTGGGTGACACACTATTCAAATATTCCAGTCCCCTGATTGCTTTCAGTTGCTCTCAGCGTTTGGACTCCACCGCTCTACAGTACACACATTTGGTTTCTGTAAAAAAAAGAGCACATTTAATTTGACCTGCATCTGACCTCCAGACATTGCTCTTGGCTCCTCCCCTTTTCTACCTTACATTCATACACTCACTGGTCGGGTTCTAACCAGCTTGGGTCAAATATTCCTGGAGCTTTCTGTTTCCTCCTCACCGGGGCGTAGATCTTTTGCTGATTTATAAATTGTTGCTACTTGTGAAAAGAGTTTCATTTTTTGTTTTGGTTATTAAATTATCAAAAGATCAGATTAAATTACATGACTTGTTTTAAACTCTGACCAGGTTTAAAATGAAGCTCCTCAGAGTCAGCCTCCTGAGTTAAAGTGTTTTCAGCAGAAGTCGTGTGATTTGCTGATCCTCTGCAACAGGAAGCAAACATGACCACTCTGGTGAAAACACACAGCTAAACTCAAAAGTATTCACACACCTGGCACAATAACATTTACAATGATTTTCTTTCTAAAAAGGACAATCATCTCCTGAGATAGAATGTACGAGAGCGATCATTTCATTTTCGTTTTTAACAAAGATGGCCTCTTACAGGTTATTTATACCTTTAACTATAATCAGTGGACCGTTTTTATTCATATCAAGGAAATCGAACCCTTCTGGAAAAGCTGAGCAGCTCTCTGTGTGTTCTGTTTGGTGTCTTGATCATCTCATGGTGATAGGCTGGAAGACCTCCTCACCAGCACCCTAATCTTTTCTCCCTCCATTGATTCTCTATCAGATTACTGACTGGACCTGGTGGTTAGACCAAGAGACTGCTTTCCACCTAAATCTGTCAGGGGTATGAATAGTTTGGAGCTAAACTAAGTCTTTATGTCGGGTCAGTCAGATGATTGTTTGAACAGGAATTTCCTTCCCAGATAGGAATTTCCTGCTTCATTATGTTGATTTCCTGCTCACAGTGCAGAGGCGGACAGAGTAAAACTTAACCGGCACACTGATGGTTGTTGATGACTGAAAGGTAAGGTCTCTTCTTCTTTCCTCCTCCTCCTCACTGTGAATCAGAGACTTTGATCTTAAATCCTTTTTATTGATTCCTCCAAATCTAAACATTCATACTGAAATATTCTGTAACAATCCTTCATCTTTTCCTGTCCATATCTAAAACACGTTCTGCTGTTTCCTCCTGTTCACATCAGTCAGTCTGCTGTTCATTCCCAGCACCGTGGCAGAGCAGAAACAAGGTCCTGGGTTCAGATTCCAGTCTGGGGTTCTGCAGGGAGTCTGCATGTCCTCCCCTCCCCATACGTGGTTGAGTTCTCTCTTTTCCTCCCACAGCATGCAGGTCTGGCTTATGGGTCCCTTCAACATTTCCTTGGTTGCTTGGTGCATGCATTGATATGTGTCTCTGTGATGTTCAGCAAGGTCTGGGTGTTCCTCACGGTCTTCTCCAGATTAAAGACCAGAAGTGAAACAGCAGAATGTCTTCACTTCTTCGTGCTTCTCTGTACCGGACTCTTCTGTCGGTTGGTTTCATGGTGTTTGCTTCTGCAGGTGAGTCTCTGCTGAGAACGGAGTGAGACGGGAATGAAAGGTTTCATCGAGCTGAGCCTCAGCCTCAGACGTTTACACACATCTCCTCAGTATTGTTGGAATTGCCTTTAAACTGTATGACTGGTGTTTTAGGTTTCCTAGTAATGATTCTTCCAGAGGTTTGTTGGAATTTTGGTCCATTCCTTCTGACAGACCTGAAGGTTTTAGGCCACGTTGCTCTAACACCATTTCAGCACGGCCTACAAACCTTCACTGGGACTCAGAGACATGTTAGACATGTTTTTTATTCGTCATTTCGACCGAAAGGGTCAAACAAAATCAGGTCATAATCTATTTTTCCCCCTCGTTTTTTATAAAATGATAATATTTTATTACATATTCAATACTATTTATTTCTTATTCATTTTAAATAATATTCAATCCAAACAAGCTGAAAAGAGAACCATCCATCTTTGTCGCGGGGGCAGCAGCTTAAGCAGAGAGACCCAGACCTCTCTCTCCCCAGCCACTTGTTCCAGCTCCTCGGGAGGAACCCCAAGGCGCTCCCAGGCCAGCCGAGAAACATAGTCCCTCCAGCGTGTTCTGGGCCTTCCCCTGGGCTTCCTCCCGGTGGGACGTGCCCGAAACAACTCACCAGGGAGGCATCCAGGAGGCATCCGGACCAGATGTCCGAGCCACCTCAACTGGCTCCTCTTGATGTAGAGGAGCAGCGGCTCTACTCTGAGCCCCTCCAGGATGACTGAGCTTTTCACCCTATCTCTAAGGGAGAGCCCAGACACTACGGAGTAAGCTTATTTCAGCCGCTTGTATCTGTGATCTTGTAAATTTCAGTCACTACCCAGAGTTCGTGACCATAGATGAGGGTAGGAACGTAGACTGACCGGTAAATTGAGAGCTTCGCCTTTCGGCTCAACTCTCTCTTCAAGACGACAAGATGACAGACCGGTACAGTGCCCGCATAACTGCAGATGCCCTACCAATCCACCTCTCAATCTCCCGCTCCATTTTTCCCTCAAAAGTGCACAAGACCCCCAGATACTTAAACTCCTCCACTTGGGGAAGGACCTCTTCCCCGATCCGGAGAAGTCACTCTACCCTTTTCCGGCTCAAGACCATGGTATAGGATTTGGAGGTGCTGATTCTCGGCGGTTTCACACTTGGCTGCGAACCACTCCAGCGAAAGCTGTAGATCATGTTCCGATAAAGCCAAAACGACCACATCATCTGCAAAAAGCAGAAACCCGATCCTGAGGCCAAAGATTTTAAATGAGAAAACATTTCTCCAATTGAAGCGATCAGAAGTCAAAAAGACTCTCTAAATGAACCGGTCCTGACCCGTAAGCTATTGTTTCAGTTGGAGGAAGGCCACGAAACCGGGCTCTTGAGAGCGATACGCTCCAAAGCCTCAGTAACTTTTCAACACACAGTCAGGTCTCTGTTTGTGAGATGCATTGAATATGGTGTCTGGATCTGAGATGATGCTCTCATGGGAGACTTTTTTATTTATTGATTTAGTTACCTGTACTGTGCGTAAAGTTGAAAATGTCTTCGCATTTTCACCAAGTGGTCAGACGTGTGAATACTAATCTGTCAAAAGGATAGACAGCCTTCAGAATGTTCTGTCACCGTTCTAAAATAAATCGGTCAAATATGGAAAATATTTGGTTAACGTGACCCCTGCTGGGACTGAGATCAGGTCTTTGTATCGGTCGCTCTAAAACATGCACTTTGTTGTCCTTAAACCACCTTTAACTAATATGGTGGTATACTGAAGGACATTGTCCATTTGGAAGATCCATTTGTGTAAAAACACTTACATTTTAGTTTATTCAGACCACAGGAGATGTCTACAAAATAAAAGGTCTTTCATTCTGGGTGTAGATGCAAACTGTAACCTGGTCTTTTTTTTTTTTAAGGTTTTTTGGGCCTGAGTGGCCTTTATTGACAGTGGACAGAATTTTTGAAGAAGAGAGGTGGGGGAAGACATGCAGCAAAGGTTGCCCGGGACGGGACTTGAACCGGGGACAGCCGCGTTGAGGACTGAAGCCTCTGCATATGAGGTGCCCGCTCTAACCACTGCGCCACGCGACGCCCTGCAACCTGGTCTTTTCATGTTGCTTTGGGGTCTTGGGTTCGTCCTTTCAGGGTGACCTTTCAATCCATTATGGCTCAAGAAGTTATTTCAAGGTGGACAATGAAGCTCCTTTAGCAGCCTCAACAGAACGTTTATGGGGTTGATTCAGACATTTTACTCCAGAACCCGTCCCTCTCTGGGAAACAAAACCCGTCTCCATCCAGAACTCTATAACAGCTGGACCTCCCCACAAGGTTCAATAAAGGATGTAACTGAACAGATAAATGTGGCACCTTCAGAGATCTGGAAATTTGACTCAATGGTGTAGATTCCCAGTTCACCTGCTGATTATTGGGGATTGTCACAAAAGCTAGCAGAATGTTTGGGGTGTTGCCTTAAAATAGATCCATTGTAATGTCTCCACTGTATGTAGCAATTTGAAAGCATTGAAGTATTGTAACCTGAAAAAAAAGAATTCTCAATCTGACATTTTTCCAATAGGAATGATCGTGGTAATCCTACTGATTTAAAACTGAAACCTCTAGTCTAGTTTAATCAGAGAGACATCGTTATATCTTATATCATATCTCTCTTCTGTCTGGAAACGAGCTTCTGCTAACGAATCCAATACGAAGCTGACCTGAGCAACAGGTTCAATAGATCTGCTACAGTTGATCAGTTCAGGAGACTGAATGCTACATTTTAATAAATGTCTTCATGCAACCAGGTAATTTTAGAGCTTTGTTCCAACAGGTTAGTTTGTTTTTAGTTAAACTGTAAAGTCTATCAGTTAAACTAAAAGGACTGTCAGACATTTAGTTCAGATCCTGAGCAGATGTCAAACCAAATCAGTCTATGAGCAGCTGGAATCAATTGGTAACATCTAGATGTCCTCAACAATCATTTAAAGATCATAGATCCACTCTTTACCTTCTCTGCTCTGCAGATCAGAACTACATCCCAGCTGAAGCTGGACAGAACGCCACGCTGCCGTGTCGAGTTGCTGACAACAAACTGCTCTTGGTTGTGGAGTGGAGCAAAACAGATGTGAAGCTAGGACATGTTCTCCTGTAAAGAGATGAGCAGATAGATCCAGAAAAACAGCTCTCAACTTTCAGGGGCCGGACAGATCTGCAGGACAGGCAGATGAAGGATGGAGACGTGTCTTTGATCCTGGAGAACGTGAGATCGGAAGACAGGGGAACATACAAGTGTCAAGTCATTCAGAAAGGACCAAGCCGCTGGAAGAGAGCCGTTCTAAAGACAAAACCCATCTGCACCGTCTATCTGGAGGTAGCTCCTCCTTCAGGTTAGTTCTCAATCAGAGAGGTCTGGAAAGGTGCACACACCTCCAAACAACACCAGGTTGTGCTGTGCTGGTTGCTAGGAGACAGAATGACATTTTGAGCTTTTCCGGCTGCAGTCTGACTTAAAAATGAAAGTCTAAATAAAGCACCTCTGCTAAACAACGAGGAGAAGAGTAAAATTCCTGAACAGTGGTCCATAGAGTTAATAAAACATCTTTAATCACAATGAAATTCATAAAAGAGCAACTTTAGAGTCCTGTGTGATCAGCTCACAGTGATCAGTGCACAAATACAGTTTGGACTGGTTTGCACGATTCTCTCTCTTTGCACCGGTCATCATTACATTACTCTGAGTCAGGTTGAAGATATTAGAAAATGTTTCACCCGCATCCTCTCATGCTGCTAATGAAACTGTTGAAGCTACTTTCTCAAATGACCCCTCTTAGAGAGCATGGATATAGTTAGGGTGCTGTCGGTCTGGACTGAAGGTGGTCCAGATGTTTGATTCCAACCTCAGGATCATCTCTAATCTAGAGACAATGAGAGGAATCTGTGTGAAGGAGATGTTCTGGTTGACAAACATGATTGACGATATTCACCAAAGGGCGAACAGATCATTTGTGTGTCAAAACTAGACACTAAAAAGCAACTGTTAATAACTTACAGCATGACTACATAAGTTATTGAGACACTTAAGCTTTTATATTTGATAAAAGGAAATGTTTTTGCATTATATTGGCTTAAAAATAGTTTATTTTCTAGCAAATGTTAACATAATACTTCTGTTTGTCTCTAACATTTATATTTTTGTGCACCTTTTAGAGATATTGGATTTTTTGTAGAGAAAATGCTGCGTATCTGGTGGTAGACTGGTGATCTGCCCAGGCTGATGTAATAGGCTCCCTCATCCCTGAAGAGGTTCATGTTGGTTCAGACAATGGATGGATGATCAGGGAGTCTTCATGATTACATTCCTGCTCTGATAAGGAACAACAGAAAACTGTTTCCCTGTTGTTGTTATTATTATTGGTTATTGTTAGTGTTGTCTTTATCTTGCTGACATCAGACCTGAGTTGTGTGTAGAAAAAGTTTACCCACTGTGAGGAGATGCACCATAAAACAGCAACGAGCCACTACAGGAATGAGCAACCATGTAGAGATGGTGCTTGTCTTGTTTGCTCCCAATTCAAACTCAACGTATTACTGCCACCTAGTGGTGAAACATGCATATAACTTCAGAACAACAATCAGTTTTGCCTCAAAAATCCAAACTCACCTGAAGTCTGTGGAACTTCGATTCAGATGTATTTATATTAAACAGGGACACTACATATTAACAGACAAATAACCAGTATTATGCTGATTATAACTCAGGGTTAGTCACCATCAGCAGGTTGATGTTTCCGGACATCCACAAGACAACAAACGTCTCAATGAAGAGACACACAAAATCAAACAAGTCTGAAACCCAGCTTCCACTTTAACGCTGATGATTGATGAGTTAAAGTCAATACCTGTTGCATATTTCACACATGATTGACGGAGCTATGTCCAAAAACATATGGCACATAAAAACATGCAACATGCAATGATGCATTTTGGCATTCAGTGTTTGACCCGGTCTCTGTCCTATATAAGGTTATTGGCTGAGCTTTTTCTCTGACTAACTGGACGTGTTTCCTTACGTCAGATGAAGCTGTTAGATGAGCTGCTGCTGCCGTTAACTTCTTACCTTTCTCTAATTTAGAAAATACTCCTTGTTCAGATCTTCTGTTCTTTTTGTGTCTCTGCTCTGTCTTCTCAAACCCCCAGTTGGTTAACACTCTTCGACTGTTAACTTTGTTTTCTCTCTCCATAGAAGATATACCTGGTCTGGTATCCTGCTTGGCTGCAATGCCCTGTTGGACGGGGGGCATCGACTGGGATGATCCTCCCAGTAACTGAACATCCACTGTGTCCTGTTATCAACTTTTTACTTTCTGTAACATAGAAAGTTCTCTTATACCAGATCTTCTGTTCCTTCTGTGTCTCTGCTCTGTCTTCTCAAACCCCCAGACGGTCGTGGCAGATGGCCGCTCCTACTGAGCCTGGTTCTGTTGGAGGTTTCTTCCTGTTAAAGGGGAGTTTTTCCTCTCCACCGTCGCTACATGCTTGCTCAGTATGAGGGATTGCTGTGAAGTCAATGCAGCCGACTGTCTACTGTGGCTCCATGTTGGTCCAGGAGGAGTGAATGCTGAGGCAATCTGCTGGGATTCTTTAGATATAAAACTTGGTTAAACCAATTGAAATATTAACAGAACTTGATGCATTTTTTTGATAACTAAGATAAACTGAAATGAATGTATGATCGGATTAAATTGTGTTGAATTGGCGCTTTGTAAATAAAGTGAACTGGATTGAGGTCCAGAAACGTGTTGCACATATTAAACATAAAAAACAAGACTATTGAGCTCTGATCCACACCTTCAAATCAGAAACACTGTCGTTTCTTAAGGTTGGAGACAGTCTAATCCATGAAATCCATTTTTGGGAACAACAGCTCCTTCTGAAATTGACCTCACAGCCCTCCTTAGATCTAGAGCTGGTTTGACTCTGTGTGAAACTCTTCAAACTCAAAGTAGAAACAGTAAAACAGAAGCTGAGCTGCAGAAGGAGCCAAAGTGTGGGAGCCAAGTTAATATAGTTCATGAGTGCAGTATTTGTATTTGTTGTTAAAATTTATTTTATATAATTAATAAATCTGCAGCAGAATAGTACAGAGCCCCACGGTTTTTCTACCGTAGTGTGTTTATTGTTGAGGATAAAGTAGACCGGATTTCTTCTGTAAAAAGATTAACGAGCTGTGGAATAAACCTTTTGTTTTGTATATTTTTTACATCCTAGTCCCTTGGAAGTTTTTTTCTCTTCAACTAAACGCACACGAGTGAACAAGGAAAACTGGCTTCGTGGCTCTATACAAAGCTTCACTTCTTTAGCTGCTTCTTTGTTTCTCATCCAAACATGTAAAGTCAAGCTACTTCCTGTCTCTTCTTCCTTCCAGCTGGAGACATGATGGCTGATGATGGAGGATCACATGAAGGTGGATGTCATGATGTAGATATCTCCATCAAGAACCGTCCTCCTCCAGGTGAGTCTGTTTGTCTCTAGATCAGAGCTTCCAGCAGCAGAGAATCCTCTCTGAATGATGAGACTCTGTAGAAATCAGCTGGTCTGGGTTCAGGAGATGATGTTCTTCAGTCGTCTCCTACCTGATAGATCAGACTCACAGCTGGTTCTGTTCTGCAGGGGACGAGGATGGATCTGACGAACTACTACTACTTCTCATTGTGGCCATATTGGTCGCTGCTCCTGTTGGTTTGCTGATCTTTGAGAAGAGACAAGGTTCAGTGAGCCGCTGGTGTTTAACTACAAGCAGAATAAGCTTGGGCTGAACACACTCAGTCTGAGGAGACATTTAGAAGAACCTCATGTAACCTGCAGGAGACTCAGACGTCCACAGAGAACAAGAACTGTTTCTCCCTCAGGTCATCATACACACACTCATCTGAACCTACTGCCAAATATCGCTCTATTTACAAAATCACTGAGCTAAATCTAGTCAATACTGCCTTTATTTATTGATTTTTGTACTTTATTTGCACACTAAAAAATGCACAAGGTCACATGAGCAGGACTAATATGTATAAAATACAGTCCAGGAGGAAGCAACAGCCAATAAGGCTCATCTAAAGCCTCCACCAATAACCATTAAGACTTATACAAACTACAAGAGCAAATCATGAAATACAATGAAGTGAATAAGACAAGAAACAATCAAAAACAAAACATTACATGGAATTTTACTTAGTACAGAAACAACCTTGCATTATAAAGATGGAATAGTGTTATTGCCCTCCCTTAATTAAATTATTGTTTAAATGTTTTTAAAGGTTTTCCACTGTTGAACTTTGATGAGCCGTATAAGAAAAACTATTCCATAAAGAAGAAAACTGACTCACTTAACTTGGGGGAAATTGGGTCCCTATGGGGTGTTCTGGTAGATGTTGATTTGAATGTTTTTATGTTCTAATGTTTGTAGTCAGGGATGGAGGACTCGACTCATGTTTGAGAGACTTGTGACATGACTCCAGCAGGACACTGATGACTTGTACTTGGACTCAGACTTCCAACAGAAGGACTTGATCTTGAAATACCAGAGAGAAATTCATCACAAATAAACATTTCTAAAAAAATAATCTAAAAATAAAATGTGAAATCAAAGATTTAGTCAAATAATGCTGTACTAATGCGGTTTTCTACTTTTCTACTTAATTTCAATTTTTTCTACAAAACCTGATTTACGTGAATTCTGTTGCTCCTCATCAGAGATGAGTAGAAACTGTGTAGTTACTAGTACTCAGTTACATTTACCTGAGTAGTGTTTTGGGAAAAAAAGTCATTTTAGGAGTAGTTTTACTGCATCGTACTTTTTACTTTTACTTGAGTAATATTATCATGAAGTACTTGAGTAAAACTTCTGGACCCTCACTGAATCAAAACAAGCAGATTTTAACCAAACCTTGATGTTGAAGTGAGACCTCTTGTTTGTACACCAGCTTTGTGTTTCTAATGTTATTTTCCAGCTGCTGAGCCTTTTGTAGAGCCAACCCTAGTGGGAACAGGGCAGAAGTTTCCTTTCCTTACCTGGCTCATCTCTCCTCCTGAGTGCGCGCATAGGGGTTGGGTTGGGGGGGGGGCATACATGTTATCATGCTTTTAAATCTGTGTGGAGGGATGGGAATGTAGTTTAATGTGGGGTCATTTTTTATCTGTAAAGTACTTTGAGTTGCATTCTTTGTAAGAAAAGTGCTTTGAAAATAAAGTTTGATTTATTGATAACTTTGGATAAGTGTATATGCAAATTAGGAAATAGTATAAAAGGTTGACACAGATGTTACATGTTTGTTTACAGCTGTTTTCATATCGCTATAATAGGGATGAATTTCATAATGAAGGAAATGTCAGGAGAAGTTGTTAAAATAATATAATTAAAACACATTTCAACTGGTGAACATGTGCATTAAGTGAGGGTTTAACTTCAAATGTCTTCAGGACTGATGGCTTTGCTGAATTCTGTAGAGATCAGACAGGAAGCATTTTTTTCAGTGATGATAAATGTAGATTTTAGAATATTTTTTTAAATTTCCTTTGATCATAAAACAAGATAATTTACCAACTTGTTGCTGGCTTCGACACGCTCCAAAAGTCTGACCTGCTGTTTCTCTTCCTAAGTATATAAACAGTGTCTCACAATGACCGTCAAATTTTCTTTTCTTTTTTTCAGGCAATAGCGTATTATTTCCTGTTCCGCTGAAATATTCTGTTCCCCCTGTGTCGGGAGCTTCAGATCTTTTTCATTTCATGTATTTCTCGGTAAAATGATGATAGGTAGTCATGTTCAAGTTGTTACTTTATTGAGCTTTCATTAGGCTAAATAAATGAATAAAAATGAACATGTTTTTATTTTTTCAACACTTTCGTGTTTTAATCACCAAGAGAATCGAAGCCGGAGTAATCTTCCCTAAAACAGTTTTCCTTCACATTGTGTTTATTTATATCTTGTTGCTGTTTTTTATCCCCGAGGATGGAAGTTTGCTCTGCTGGACATGAAAACGTAGGCTTCCTGAAGGCTTGTTATTGTAGTAACTGCTTTTTATTCATTTTGTAACTCCCTTCAAGTTGAATAACGTACACAAGGTGTTCTTGATTTCTACTGGCATTTATTGGACGTGGATGCCACCAAACATGCCGTGAGAACTGTACAAAGAACATAACATAATAAATTCCTGCACAGTAAGGCATTCTCATAGAGAAAAAACAATAAATCATATCACCCAACAAAAATCCATCACAAATCCGTAATTTGACTGCTACAAAATCTTGACACATTCAGTATCAAATTAACATCATTATTGTGAACATAAACTAAATAGATTGGTCACAGATAAACATCTTATTTTCATACAAGCAACAAAAAAAAAACAAATTGCATACCTCATTGGCCGCATTAACTTGAAGGGGTTAATAAAACACATCTTGGAGTACTTCTTTAATGAAAACGCTGGAAAAATGTCCCTGCACTCATCTCAAAGCCTCTAACCCAGACTAACAGTGGAAAACCATGCTGCCCTCTACTGAGTGTGACGTGCAACTGAAAAAGCTGATCAGACCAAACAGCATACTGAACATTAGTTCCACCCTGAAAACATTCTGCAGGACCTTGAAAAGAGAAGTTTAAAACAATATATAAATTAAAGTATTCCTTTATTAAACAACTTACTTAACTTATTTATTGCGACTTCAACAATGAAATTAACTTAAACTGCATAACTGACACTGTCAGCCACACATTTATTTAGCCTAATGAAAGCTCAATAAAGTAAGAACTTGAACATGACTACCTCATCATTTGGTCCCTCATCCCCGACACAGGGGGAACAGAATACTTCAGCGGAACAGATTTTCTCACAATCTGCTATTGCCTAAAAACAGAGAAAGTTTGGCGGTCATTGTGAGACACTGTTTAGTTAGGAAGAGAAAAAGCAGGTCAGACCTTTGGAGCGTGTCCTCTCAGATATATCTCCAGAGAACGGCTCATGTAAATCTTTGGTTACCTCGAGTAAACACAGATTTAACGTTTTAACTCGAATTTACGGATCCACTTGCTAAAAACAATACATTGAAGACGTCTGTCAACATCTCTTCTGGTCATACAATGCATGCAATTAGGTCATGTGTATAAAATATGCGATATAATACACTAACACTTACCGCTCGTACTCTGAGGTATACTGAATTAACTTATGGCCAACGCTGCGCATGCGCATTAAGCGAAGGCATGCCATGCTGATGGGTCTGATGTTTTGTCAGAACACGTGTTACTGGAGCAGGTGGAGCAGGTGGAGTGGGCGTGTAGACATACCCAATCATAGCCCACATATATCGGCTGATGATCGTCCGATCACGTCACAGAAACTGTTTAAAAGCTCATGCGACACATGACACATGACGCGGCTTTTTATTTTTTAAAGAGCTTTCTTTCATTCCTTCAGAGCGGTTTCCTCTATAACGGGATATAAAACACTAAACTCTGTTCGATCATCTGAAACGGAGGAATGGATCTGAAGTTCCTTCTGCTGTGGGAATATCTTCAGTTTTTCTCTGCGGTCTTCCTCTCAGTTTTTGGACACATGACTTTTGTCCACGGTAAGGACTTTGTTCCCTTTTCTGTCTGATTTAAATGAAAAAGAGGACAGAGGACACGTGTTGATCCATCCAGTGAGTTGGATCAGAACTTTTTCTCTGCAGCTTTTAACCTTTCCTGCTGTAATATTACAGCAAACACAGATGTAGATGCATAATAACACATCTATTAATGCGCAATCAACATTTAGCGCAGAAACCCTGCCAATCACCGTCCTGTAGAGCTTTCTTATGTCTCGAGTGACGTCACACATCATAGAGGAAGGAAGTTTTCACGTGCAAACACAGCAAAAAGTCATTATTTAAACATTTCTGTCCAATCAGAGGCGACATGAAAATAAGTGATCTTAGTCTTTGACATCCAACCAGTGTTAGAGGGAACTTTCTAAGACATGAAGCATGACATCACCTTTTTCTGCTGACGTCACTCAGGTATTTATGAACCATATAAGGAGGTGGGTAGAGTAGCCAGGAATTGTACTCAAGTAAGAGCAGAACTACTTCAACATATTTTTACTCAAGTAAAAGTAAAAAGTAGCCGTCCAAAATATTACCTGTAATTATGAGTAAGAGTAAAAAAAGTATTCGGTAAAAAGGCTACTTGAGTACTGAGTAACACCTGATGTAATATTTTTTTTATTATCTATAATGTCATGAGACAGAAATATAAAGTTATGGACACATTCTGATATTTTAAAAAACTTAGAAAAAAATAAAAATGATACCAATAAATAATATAATTACTTAATACCAAATTTACAGTAGAAGAAATACTTTTTTGAGTCCATTTTTTCAAATATAATATCAATACTTACAGTAGGTAATGAAAAGAATATATCTTAGAACAAAGTAAAAAGTACTTCCAGTGACAATTTATAGTGTTTACTGTATATTTATTTGACCTCAAAATGCAACACTAAGCTCAACAGTCAGAAGATTCGATTAGAAAACTAAAGCTTGTCTATAAACAGGAGATCTGCTTTAATACAGTGTAGCTGTGTGTCTGTGTCTGCTGTATTCTTGGTTAAAATATGGTTGTTTTTAATTCAGTGAATTCACTCACAGTGGCTAGACTATCCAGATATTTTACTCGAATAAGAGTAGAGATACTTTATAAGAATACTACTCAAGTAAAAGTTAAAAGTACAGCATAGTAAAACTACTCTTAAAATGACTTTTCCCCCCAAAGATAGTTACAGAAGTAAATGTAAGTGAGTAAATGTAAGTAGTAACTTCCCACCTCTGAGCATATAATTAATCTGGGGGGAAATAAACACAAAGGACAGAAACATACAGGGTCTACAGAAGCTTATTGCTTTCACATGAATAAAATAAATACTGCTGTGTTTTTCTGAATGAACGAGATAAACTGGGAGGCAGAAACAACGGGGGCAGAAAATCCTATGGAGCATTTGACTGGAACAGGTGCAAATTCCTCAGGTGTCTGTCCAAAGTGGAGCAGCTAATAGGCCTAATAATCGTTTAAGGACAAGAGGATTTCCCAGTTTCTCATTCCCAAAACAAAGTTAAAGTGAATTAAACTCAACAAACGGGACATGCTGGTCTATCGTATTACCCTGTGATGGACTGGGGACCTGTCCAGAGAGCGGACCCTGACTTTAGCCTGATGGATGCTGGAGACAGACACCAGCTCCCTGATCCTGGAAAGGATGGATGGAGGGATGGATGGATGGATGGGTGGATACTAGACATTTCTGAGTTCCTCTTACTTAGCCATAATGCCTGCAGGCATAGAACGTCCGTCCGTCCGTCCATCCGTCCGTCCGTCCGTCCGTCCGTCCGTCCGTCCGTCCGTCCGTCCGTCCGTCCGTCCGTCCATCCGTCCGTCCGTCCGTCCATCCATCCGTCCGTCCATCCGTCCGTCCGTCCGTCCGTCCGTCCGTCCATCCGTCCATCCGTCCGTCCGTCCGTCCGTCCGTCCGTCCGTCCGTCCATCCGTCCGTCCGTCCGTCCATCCATCCATCCATCCATCCATCCATCCATTATAAAGTCGCCTGTGTCTGACAGCCCTGTTTCTGTCCGTGTGCACCAGAGCAGCTGTAGCTACAGCGTAGCTCACCACCACCAGTATGTGAATGAGTGAATATAGTGTAAAGCGCTTTGTGGTGCTCTGAATGGAAAAGCGCTATACAAATGCAGGCCATTTACCATAATGAACTCTCTGGTGTCTTATCCCATTGATTGGGCTCTACTTTGACCTCTGACCTCTCCTCTTCTGCAGGTCAGCAGAACATGACGGCAGAACCTGGACAGAACGTAGTTCTGCCATGCAGAGCTCCTGACAGCAGGACCATCATAGTTGTGAAGTGGAGTAGAGCTGATCTGGGGTCAGATTATGTTCTTCTGTACCGAGACGAGCAGTTTGACCCAGAAAACCAGCATCCATCGTTTAGGGAGCGGGTGGATCTGCTGGACCGAGGGATGAAGGATGGAGACGTGTCTTTGGTTCTGGAGAACCTGACGACTGATGATTCTGGAACATATGAGTGTGGAGTCGCTCAACGAGGGGCTTCAGAGACCCGACCCATCAGCAGCGTTGTTCTGGACGTGCTTCTATCAGGTGAGCTTCTACAACCTTGTTGGCTGTATTTCATCGGCCTGGCAGCTCGTACCAACACCTGGTTCTGTTCTGCAGGAGATGAAGATGGAAGCAGAGAGGAAGGAGGGACCAAGGCTGGAGCTGCTGGACTGGAGGTCGGTCTCACAGTTTGCTTCATCGCTGCTGCTGCTGCTGCTGCTGCTGCTGGTTTCCTGATCTGTAGGAAGGCAGCATGTTCTAGAGAGAATTATCAGCTTCCTGCTGATCAGCCACCTGCAGGTGGAGCTGCATAGGTGGAGGTGGAGGTCTGCACTGATCTGCTGCTGACAACCAATCAGAGACAGAGAACCTCCAGCAGCATCTCCTTCATTACCTGATTTATTAACTTTAAAGGGAAAAATGCTGAAAGCTCTGAGGTCTCAAGGGGGCTGAACCCATGAGGTGATGAGCTTCACAAGCTCCTGCTGTTTACTGAATGTCTTCCTGCATGTCCCACAGAACGCTCCAGCAGACCAATGGAATAATGACGTTTACTGTAGTTATGGCTCCTTCTGGGTCGGGTCTTGTTCTGCTGCTGCCAGCGGTTCGGTTCAGGAAAAAAATAATAGGAGGACCACACAGAATCGGCTGACCCTGGTGGGCTTTAAATTAGCTTTCATTTTTGAAATATTATAAATGCTATTTGCTTTTGATATTATTATTTAATTCTGCACACACCAAACCTATGGTGTCAGGCTCAAACTGCCTGTTTTATATTTATTGACCACTAGATGGCACCATAGAGCCAAAGCATCATAGCTGGAGGAAAACCGTCCATCCTTCATAAAGCTTCATTTGCTCATGTTGTAATAAACTGTTTCAAGGCTCCTGGTGGAGGTCAGATCAGAGATGTCTGAACTTTTTACCAATGGCGGCCATAAGGTCGAGTTGAAAGAACCAAATGTATTGATTTATTGTTGAGTTGTGCTCAAAAGGGCCAAAATCATTCCGAGGGCCACAAATGGCCCCTGGGCTGCACTTTGTTCATCCCTGTGTTAAATAAACCATCAGAGCTTTGGCTCACAGACTTATTATCATACAGCTAAATTCCCCTCTATGTGTAATATTTATTTTTATTGATGTTCTCTGAAGCAGTTTGTAGCATTGATCATGTGTCTGTTATTTATTTGAGCTAAAACGCTGCCCAGTGTGTCTCATGTGAAATATTTATTTTTGTTTTCATTTTCTCCACAAAGAAGGCTGCAATTATAGTTCAGTGTCATTTTATTTGTATTTATTTATGATCAAAGTGTCCAGTGTGTCCGATCAGCCAGATTTAATTTGTCTCTGTTTTACTGTTTACATTTGATCTACAGTCGGTCTATGAAAATAAATAAAGCATTATGTTGATGTAATAAAGTGTCTGTAATTATTGCTGAGTCACTGTGAGCTTCAGCTTTTCTCACAACAGCTGCTGTAAAACTTCACGTCCTGCAGATTGTACAACATGATGCATGGAGCGATTAAAGCTTGGAAAACTGGCTGAACATGTGCTGCTGTTGACTAACTAACATCATTCATCCACAGACTGATAATTCATGGTATTATTGAAAATCGTTTCCAGTTATTCATAAAAAGCTGTAGCCACCAGTTTCCCAGAGAAGCTGAGAACAGATTTCATATAAATATATCCAGACTGAGGTCATGGTTGTGGTGGTAATCATCCAGACCCTCTGCTGGTAAACACATGTATACACACAGTGGACCCCTGGTGTCCACTCATAGCTAAACCATGGATAGTTAAGACCACCTAATGTACCGTATTAGGCAGTAATACACACAGTGGAAACCGTCTCAGCTCTACCACAGAAGCTAACATCCAGTCTTCTTTTTGTCCACTCTTGAGGGTCCAGCCAATCAGCTCCAAGGAAAAGAAATGGCGGCAGCCAATGGCGAGTCAAATAGGATTATAATAAACTATTTCAGCTTCCCAAATACATTTTCTTAGACAGTTAAATCTATATAAATGATCTTTTTGATGATGTCTGTTCAGAATGAAGTCTTGATGCCAACATGGTTCGCTGATGGGTTCAATTCTTCCACAAAGATAAGAAAAAACAACATCCAGGAACCAGAGGTTAGTAGTAACTAGCTACCAATACTCAGTTACATTTACTTTTCTGAAAAGAATGTACTTTTACAAGTAGTTTTAGTACACTGTACATTTTTATTTTACTTGAGTAACATTTCTAGATGTTCTTTTCACTCTGAGTAAATTCACTGAATGAAGAAGAAACATGTTTAAAAAAATACACCAGACACACACATGAAAACCTGTTTCTACTCAAAACTTAGTTTGTCTAATGTATTTCTATCTGCTGCGTTTGTTGTTGCATTTTGAGGTCAGGTGAATATATGGTAAACATGCACATATATATCTTAGAACAAGGTAAGAAGATAATTTCCGTCAAAATGTATGGTATTATATTGAAAAAATCTGACTTAGAAAAGTGTTTCTTCCGCTTAAATTTCAATTTGTAAATATATTTCAGATTTTTCATTTTGGTCTTTAAAATAACTGAATCTTCCCATAATGTTACATTATTGTTTGTCTTATGTCATCATTTAAAAGAAAATATTAAATGAGAAGATACTCAGTAATCAAGTAGCCTTTTTAGCAAATACATTTATTTGCTCTGACTCGAGTAATTGTTTTGGACGGCTACTTTTTACTTTTACTTCAGTAAAAAATATGTTGACGTAGTTCTACTCTTAGTTGAGTCCGGTTTATGGGTTCTCTACCCACCTCTGCCAGGAACAGATCAGAGAACCTACAGCTTGCATGGAGCATCGAGGTCCGATACGTTCCTCAGTCAGTCATGTCAGCGCTGCAGCTTCACTTTGATACTGTTGGTGGATTCATGGTTCTCATGGTAACTCACCAACGTAAAAACCTCAGACTTCTTCAGCAGCAACACTTTTTTCACCATGTTGCTGCTTCCTTCAGCAGGATCTGTGGTTTTATTCTCTCTGCAGCTCTGATGACAACGAGCCACAGTTTAAAATATTCAGAGGTTGAGGTTTGAGCTGTCTGTAGACCACACAGACAACATTAGTGGAGTCTGGCTGAAGTTCTGAAACACAGAGGTACATATTTGATCTTAATAAAGCTCATATCTGCATAAACTGTGGTGTTCAGTTCTCAACAACAGCAGATGAATTTACCTCTCTTCCTGTTTTCTCTGATGACTATCTGTCCATAACTGATGTCGTCTGTTCTGACTGCTGAATAAATGACAGCTGGATCCCTCTCTGAAACACCAGACAGCCCATATTAACCAGCAGAACCGGAGTCAGAACCATGGCAACGAGGGAGGAGGATTCAACAGAGAGCAGCAGTTTTTCTCCCAGCTGCAGGGAGACAGATCTGATTTTATCCACATTCAGTGACTTAAAGGAAACTTGATGGTTTCTATGAATTCAAGTCAGCAGAATGAGTCAAAGTAAAATAACCATGATGGTGTGAAAGCAGACATCCTGTGGGTGGATCATACTGCAGAGAGAAGATTGATCAGAATCAACCCAACACATCATACATGATGACCTGTCTACACCACTGTTTCCCTGGTCTGCTACTCAAGGCACCCTGCTCTGCATGTTTTAGATGTTTTCCTGCTTCAGCACACCTGATTTCACCTGATGGCTGATTAACAGGCTTCAGCTGAACTGCAGTCATCTAAAGCAGCTGGGTTACAGCAGGGAAACATCTAAAACATGCAGGGCTATTCAGTTAAATTCACATTTATTTATAAAGCACATTTACTACAACATGGATGACCAAAGTGTTGTACAATGATGAACCCAGTCAGTTAGGTAGATCACAGGCATGTCTGGAAGACATAAAAACATGGATGACCCTAAACTTTTTGCTTTTAAATTCTGACAAAACAGAAGTTGCTGTCTTTGGACCAGAAGTTCTTAAACAGAAACTGATTAGTCAATCACTTCATCTGGATGGCCTTAAATTGGCCCCCAGTAATAACGTAAAGAACCTCGGCGTTATTTTTGACCGAGACTTGACATTTAAATCCCATATTAAACAGGTTTCTAGGATTTCTTTCTTTCACCTCAGGAATATTGCTAAAATTAGAACCATCCTGTCCAGGAGTGATGCTGAGAAACTAGTCCATGCATTTGTTACCTCAAGGCTGGACTACTGTAATTCTTTACTATCAGGTCGTCCACAAAATGCCATTAAAAGCCTTCAGTTGATCCAAAATGCGGCAGCAAGAGTTCTGATGAATATTAAAAAGAGAGATCACATTTCTCCTGTTTTAGCTTCCCTTCATTGGCTCCCTGTTAAATCCAGAATAGAATTTAAGATCCTTCTTCTTACATACAAAGCCCTTAATAATCAAGCTCCATCATCCATCAGAGATCTGATTGGTCCATATGTTCCTAACAGAGCCCTTCGCTCTCAGACTGCAGGTTTACTTGTAGTTCCTAGGATTTCTAAAAGTAGAATGGGAGGCAGATCTTTTAGTTCTCAGGCTCCTCTCCTGTGGAACCAGCTCCCAGCTTTAGTCCGTGAGGCAGACACTCTGTTTACTTTTAAGGCCAGGCTTAAAACTTTCCTTTTTGATAAAGCTTATAGTTAGAGTGGCTTAGGTCATCCTGAGCTATCTCTGTAGTTATGCTGCTATAGGCTTAGACTGCTGGAGGACAGACTTACCAATTTTCTTCACTCTGCTACTTTTCTCTCCTACTACTCCCCAGTTGTATTACAGTACATTCTGTTATTTCGACTGTTAACTTTGTTCTCTGTCAGTGAAATGATTTTTCCTGCCTTGAGATGACATCTGTTATGAATCGGCGTTATATAAATAAACTGAATTGAACTGATTGAATGAAGTAAAATGTGAAGGATTTAGGCAGACTGTTCAACAGATTTTTCTAATTCACCCTAAAATTTAAAAAACCTTTTGAACCCAGACACAAATATTCTGATATGCTCAGAAACCAATTAAAGCTCAGTTTGTTTAAAATATAAAATATTAATCTAATCAATGAATCTCCTTGATCTCTCACAAATAGAAAATGTTCTAAAACTGTACTTAAATGTGAAATAATAATAAAACCTGTCTTTGCTCTTAATCTGGATTTCCATGTTTGAGCATTTTTGCTTTTGGATGAAAATAATAAGCAGATGTTAAAATTCATAACCATCACTGCTTCAAACATCTATCAGAATTTACTTCCCTGCTGTCATTTGTTCATCTCTGCTGTTTGCAGTTTTATTTTCTGTTTTATATGCAAATACACATTCTAGTTTTTTTAAATGTCCAGCTTAGTTCCACATTTCTTGAATGAAAGTTTGCTATTTTTTCAGTAAATGCACAGTATGTTAAGTTACTTACATACTGTACAGTATAGTATTCTGAAATCTGTTTTTTATATTTTTATCCTTGTGTGAATCTGTCACTTTACTAGCCTGGCCAGCCATAAACAGAAATTCAATATATTAATTTAATTTCTGTTCTATTCTATCCTTCTAACATTGTTATCATAGAATAGAATAAAACTTTATTGTCATTGCACATGTCACAAATATATAACAAATACACGGTATGAAGGAGATAAATATGTAGTGTAAGTGTAAGTATATACAAATACACGGTATGAAGGAGATAAATATGTAGTGTAAGTGTAAGTATATACAAGCTATAACTGTAGTGGATGAACAGGTTATGAACAGGTTATGGTTATAAATATGAAAGACTTTAACAGACTATATATATATATATAGGTACATGATAAGTTATACAGGCTATAGATATGAGTGCAGGTATTAATAAATAGCTGTAGAACTATAATTATTGCTCAGTATTATACAGTATGATTATCTATACAGTATTCACAGTAGTGCAGTTAAGATCAGTGAGATATGTATGGATAATTGATACAGTAGTGGTATGACGTGGGTGTGGGTTTTGTCTTGTAACTGAGAAATGAATAATAAAGTTTAGGAGAAGAGGAGGAACGCCTTGGAAAAAACAGAAAAAGAAAAACTCCTCATTACTCATTCGGTTCTGCTGCTCCTGGTTTGGGTTCTGGGCTCGGGATGTTCTGGTAAGTTCTACCCGAACACAAAACTCACATCTTTCATTTACAGAAATGTTGAAGTTTTAAGCAGGAGAAGTTTGGGGAGATTTCCGCTGATGTTCCGCTTGGTTCTGTTAGAGCCCAAATGGACCCGACCTTTAGAACCGAACCAACCCGTTCAGTGTGACGTCAACCTGTGTTTCCCCTACAGCTCCGCGCCCATTGACTGTATAAATAAGGGGGGAAAGCGCGTTCTCTATCCAAGCTCGCTCCCGAACTGTACACGCCGCGCCCTGCGCGTACACAGGGGGGGGGCTGCTGTCTTCAATTATAGTGATATGTCAACAAAATGATAGATAGATAGATAGATAGATAGATAGATAGATAGATAGATAGATAGATAGATAGATAGATAGATAGATAGATAGATAGATAGATAGATAGATAGATAGATAGATAGATAGATAGATAGATAGATAGATAGATAGATAGATAGATAGGCTTCCAGATTCCAAACTTTTTCTCCTTTCAATCATTTCTCAATTCTGTGATAATTCTGTATATTAAAGAGGGAACAAGCAGTAATTTACTGCAATACTGTCATATACAGGGGGAACAATATGTGACAGGGTTTATAGGACCATCAGGATGTGTTCCCCTGTATATTATAGAGAGAAGTGGATGAGACTCTGGGAGAACTCTGCTTGTAGTTCACGGAGGTGCAGAACCGCGGGAAGTAGGGGTGCTGCAGCACCCCCTGCTGGTGACCTCAAAGATATTTACCCTAAAACAAATACATGCATTCAAGTGAAAAAAGTGGTGGAAAAGAAAATACCAAAAGTTAACTAGAAACTAATTATTATCAAACGTCATAGTCTGGTTTAATGTTCTGTGTAATTATTCTAGTCATAGTCATAGGCGTCATTTTAACCGGGGACATGTCCCCAGCTCTATTTAGAATGGACGGGTTTGTCTCCACCAAACCTGATGAGGATATTCTTATCCAGAACCGATCTAACAGCCACTTGTGCTCCCAACACAGTTTCCACATAGCCTCAGTATCTGAACGGACTATTAGTTAAATCACTCCGATCCACTTTACTATGCAGTCATGTTTTCTTTCTGTGAAGATGCTGCTGTCAAGATTTTTAAAGACTCCTAGTTCACTCCAAGTTCGCTCAGCGTCCTGCAATGTGGCGGGTACCGTTGGAAAGATGGAACAAATACATCATCTAAATGTCCTGGGTCTGGCAGAAGGTTCTTTACTGCGGGTGGCCAATTAAAGATTCATGTAATATTTTTGTTTGTTCAAGATTCCCAAAGAGAATCTTTCCTTTGTGTTTGTGGAGAGAGAATGCCAGAATATTCCCCCAAGTTTTCGCTGAAAGTGAAATATTCTCGCTCTCTCTGCATCCAGCGCTCCCAGAGAGATTCTTCTCCACCTTGATTTACGATTCAGGAACAGAGAACACAGTTAGAACCAGGGACTGGACAATATTATATTATGTTTCTGTTCAGCACCACAGTTACATGGACAGCTGTGACAAATTGTTTACTGTTGCCAAGACGATCAGCACCATGGACAGTTAACATGGACTCTGTTGCATAATTGATTAATTAATTATTTATTATTATTATTATTATGTTAATTAATTGTTAATTATTTCTATTGTTGTGTCTTTAAGATTTTTGCTTTGCAGGCTTAATTAATATGGCAGATATTCCTGGTTCAGCTCTGAATGATCTGTGAATTAAAGGTTTTTAATTGATAACTGATCGAACGTCTCATTGTGTTGTGTTTCATGATTTTGTTTTGATTTCTAATAATGAGACTCACATCAATGCGTATACTACACAGTAGGCTATATTTCACTCACTGGTACGTAGCGAGTTGTGAGTTAAGTGCAGCTGAGCTTTTTTTTTTCTTTTTTTCCAGCACCTCCTGTTGAGAATATGTTCTCGTGGCTATGCTGAGGTGTACTTCATTTTTCACAGAACTGATAAATTATTGAAAGGAGAGAAAAAGTTTTTAAAAATCTGGAAGTCTGTCTGTCTGTCTGTCTGAAAAGGATTTCCACTGCACTGGTTCGTTCTGTTTTTGACTATGGAAGCATAGTTTAAAGTTCAACAGTTAACGCATCAATGCAAGAACTAGATCAAGTACAGGCCAAGGCCCTTCGTATATGTTGTGGTGCGTTTAGGACAACACCAGTTCCATCACTACATGTGGAAGTAGGAGAAATGCATTTAGACCTCAGGCGTTTAAAATGATCTATGTCATACTGGGTTAATCTGCAGGGCCATGAAGAAACACACCCTACAAAGAAGGTGCTATTAGACTGCTGGGAGTATGGGCGCCCATCACGCAGTTTTGGGTGGCATGGGAACAGGCAGGCTAAGGAGATGGAAGCTGACATCATTGAGTGTTGCAAATCTGTCAGTAGACCAACATTTCCACCCTGGAGGTTTTGTTCTCCCAGGGTAGATCTGGAGGCTAAGAACATAATGAAGTCATCGGTATATCAAAACGTTCAGGAATATATTGATATAATGTATGACGACAACGCGGTTCAGATTTTCACGCATCAAAAGATCAGGTGAGGAAACCACGGGTTGCAGTCCACATTTCGAAATACAATGTTAATAATAAAAAAGGACAACAGACCATCTGGCCATTTTTACAGCAGAGATGTTTGCAATAGTTCTGGCTGTACAATGGGTGGAAGAAGTAAAACCCAATAAGGCGCTAATTTGTTCAGATTCAATGTCATCTCTTGCATGCATTCAGAGTGGAAAGTCCACATGTAAACAGAATCTATTAGATGAAATTAATCAACTCATTTTTTAAATAAACCAACAGAGCATACACATAGGATTTTTATGGCTCCCTGCACACGAGGGAGTGAAAAGGAACGAGAAGGCAGACATGCTGGCAAAGGAAGCTGTTACTTCAGAACTGGTTGAGCTGGATATTGCATTAAGCAGGTCAGAAAGTGTCCTTAAAGTGTTATTAAGGACAAAATCAACAGAATGTGGCAAGAAAGATGGGATAAGGAAGGAAAAGGCAGACACCTACATAACATACATAAAGAGGTAACAGCTAGTAAAATCAGTGGATTGGAAAGGCAGGAGGAAACATGGTTAATCAGACTGAGGATGGGACATACAAGTTTATATTTCAATATTTTTATTGGATTTTACTTTACACACACACAGCTGCGCATACAGCACAAGAAGATCTAAAAACTCGGGAACATTTAGAAAAATCAATGCTTCACGTACACACCATAAAAGCCATAAAAATTATAACAATTAAAATAAACAGAAGTAAAATGACACCCAGCCAACTGCCCTCCTCCGTTCTGTTACAGAAAGACCAAAGCCTAGTTCTGCTGTTTAATATGGTCCAAAGAGGGGGTTACTGCGCCCTGAAAAGCTCATATATAACTGACACACATCCTCTTTGCAAAGGATCAGCTTTCAAGCAGTCTTCCAACCAGAACAATGTCCAGCTGCAAGCTCCCAACTTTTCAGATTGTTTCTTAAAACACGTTTTCTATTCATCATTAAAAATGTGTTCTTCCACATGCCTTTATCTCAAGATCATCTCAACAAAAATATATTTTATATGTTATTCCCTTTAAACTTCTTTTTAAACATGGACTAAACTTGTTGGACCAAAGCAACATGTTAGTTTTTTCAGTGCTTTTTTTGAGCTTTTATTTTCAGAAAAGTGGAACATTTGAGTAATTTCTCTGAGGTTAACAGTTTTGTTTTCAGAGCAGTTTATGAAGAAAATTATACCACAACTGCAGATCAAAGGTTTGGACGCCACTGACAGACAGAAGCAGCAGGAAAAGAATCATGTGTTCAATAAGAGTTGTCATTTTTCAATGACCTTTGCTTTGTTTTAAATCAATGCATGCTTTCATGACTATAATAAGAAAGAAAACCGGTTAATATTCATTTCAGAATTTCAGTTTTTTGTTTATGTGCTTGTGTTCTTTATTCATTTAGCTTTTTGAAGGAGCCCTGCATCTTTTCTCAGTATTTTCCTCTGCAGATGTTCTGCATCATTTTTAATCTTTGCTTTTAAAAGGGATAATTTACTTTCTTCAAAGATAGAATTAGAGTCAAAATCATGGTTGGTTCTTTCTTTACTTCTCTCCTGCAGATCTACACTAGTGGAGTTACAAACAGCTGCTTATTAGCTGCTCATCACGAACTAGAAACAAAGGAAAAAGACTAACACCGATCTAAGAGAATGAACTAAAAGCACAGAGCCTCACAACGAAATGAAGTAAAATGTGAGAGCCTAGAAAAAACTAAAATGAAATAACTTAGTTTTTTACTCACAAGCAGCAAAGGAAGAATCACATCAAGAAAGGTAAACAACCATAAACAGAAATGACCTAAAACCCGGATTCTTTAAATACTAAAAGATTCCAAAACACCCAGGGAGAGGAAAAGAGAAAGTAAAAGGGACATAATGTGAAAAAGAATTAGACTACCAAAAGAAAATAGGAAGTACGACTGAAAACAGAATTCAAACAAACAAATAAAAATACACCAGATAAAACACTAAACCAGCGTTTCAAAAATCAAGACAGAAAACAGTAAAACAAAATTTAAACAGACGAGTTTCTGTTGTATTTCAATCAATGAGTCTCAGAAGTTCTGAGTCTCTTCATCTTCAGAGAAGCTGATTTCTCAGAATGTGAGACGTTTCTTTTCATTGCCCACCACAGCCCACAGCCCCATACCACCACCACTTTACAGCAGAGCTGGAGTGGAGAAGGTTTGCTGCAAATCATGTGAATGCAGCCAGAAAATCCTTCATGTTGATCTTGATTTATGGTAGAAGCTGAAGATAAAGTCAGAGAGGCCAGACTGAGATGATTTGAACATGATCAGATATAGATTAAATCAGTAGAAAGATGCTGAGGCTGGAGCCACCAAACAGGAGATTTATGGATGTGGTGAAAGAGGACATGAAGTTAGTAGGTGTGAGGGTGGAGGATTCAGAAGATTGGACTAAATGGAGACAGATTATTCACTTCATCCATGAAGGGAAAAGCCCAAAGAGAAGAAGAAGTTGTAGTTATTGTCCTCCTGGAGATAAAGTCAGAGAGGCCAGACTGAGATGATTTGGACATGATCAGAGGAGAGACAATAATTGTAGTTTTCCTCCCATATTTGAAGTCAGAAACTTTGTAACAGATGAGTAAAGGCAGAGATAATGATCTCCTCTAGCAGTGGTTTTGTTCTCACCTCAGATGAAGGCTGTGGGTGTTTTCACCTCCCTTCTTGTATCTGACTGTTTCCTGCTTTGTGCTCTCAGAGCCTCTGACATGTTGTGGTTCACAAAGAGGAAGAACAGCTTTTTACTGTCTGTTAAACTGTTGTTGGTCTCATTTCATCCAGCTGCAGAATGAAGGGAACATCTGTCCAGAAGCTGCTGGGTGAGTCTCATCTGCTGGATGTTTCTTGGTGGTTTAAATGTTGCTGCTTCTCATCATAAAGCTCAATAAAGCTCCAACTGACCTGAGTTTGATCTCTTCAGCTCTGACTTCTCTGCTGTGCTGCACAACAACCCAAGGTGAGTAAACTGCTTCATCAGTCCCACTAATGTTATTCATTTCTGCCACCGTTCTCTTTTAGCCTGGTTAGCTCCAACATTGATGGAGGACGATTTTTATCCCAAATAAAAACCTGAATATTTTTAGGGACAACTGGTAAGTTTTGTTTGAAAGACAATTTACAGATGATACCTTAAAAAGATCCTCAAAACCTGAAACAAGAGAGTCTAGCTGGGTTGAATTTGTCTTTCAGTGAAGTGAAGAATAAACATTATTGTTTTATTTATTTCCATCCCAGCAGCTGGTCTGACTGTGAGTCCCAGCAGATCTCAGTTCTTTAAAGGAGAATCTGTGTCTCTGAGCTCTGAGGAGAACAGCAGCTCTGCTGGATGGACCCTGAGGAGGAACACGACCAGACAGTCTGAGTGTGGAGATGGATGGGGGAAATCAAATGGAAAAAACCTGTAAAATCACCTTCATGACCACATATGATAGTGGAGTTTACTGGTGTGAGTCCAGAGAGGGAGCAGTCTATAGTCGTACCAACATCATCATCACTGGTAAGATCAGACTGTGGAGTTAGTGTTGATGAAGCTGATGTGGAAATGGATGAAATGCTGTAGTTTGTCTCTGTGTTGAGGTGGATCAGTGATCCTGCAGAGTCCTGTCCTCCCTGTGATGGAGGGAGATGACGTCACTCTGAGCTGTCAGACAAAGACCACTCCCTCCAACCTCCCAGCTACTGATTTCTATAAAGATGGCTCCCTCATCAGGACTGAGCCTGCAGGTCACATGACCCTCCACCAGGTGACCAGCTCTGATGAAGGCCTCTACAGGTGTTACATCAGCGGTCATGGAGAGTCTCCATCCAGCTGGATCTCTGTTGAAGGTCAGAAGAATATTGTTTAACTGGGATTTTCCCAAGAAATAGTTTGATAATTATTTATCAAGTGTCTTTATTTTAGAGAATCCACCAACTGTACCTCCAACCACTCCTTCACCTACATCTCCATCCAGCAGGATCTCTGTCTCAGGTCAGCCGCTTCTCTTCATTTTAAAGCTGTTTGTCCAGATTTAACTGTCCAGGTTGGATTCTGTCTTATGCCGCCTTCACACCGCACGCTTTGTCACCATCAAAAAACGCTCATAAAGCGACTAGTTTGAAGCGTATACATTTTTAAGCCTGAAGCTTGCAAAGCTCGTAACTTGCTGAACAAAATAAGAGAGCGTGGGCGGGGCTTCCTCTGTTGCCGGAGGTTTTAAACAATGGCGGATCATATCGAGAGAGTGGCTTGGCTTGATTTGCTAAATAAGGCTAGACAACATCGGGCGCATCAGCGCCATTTGTGGATACACCACCATTCTTGAGAGGCGTTCTGAGTTTTAACCATTTGCTCCAGGAGCTGCGTATGGATGAGGTTCGCTTTCAGCCATCCATCCATCCATTTTCTTCCGCTTATCCGGGGTCGGGTCGCGGGGGCAGCAGCCTAAGCAAAGAGACCCAGACTTCCCTCTCCCCAGCCACTTGTTCCAGCTCCTCGGGAGGAACCCCAAGGCGCTCCCAGGCCAGCCGAGAAACATAGTCCCTCCAGCGTGTCCTGGGCCTTCCCCTGGGCCTCCTCCCGGTGGGACGTGCCTGAAACACCTCACCAGGGAGGCGTCCAGGAGGCATCCTGACCAGATGCCCGAGCCACCTCAACTGACTCCTCTCGATGTGGAGAAGCAGCGGCTCTACTCTGAGCCCCCTCCGGATGACTGAGCTTCTCACCCTATCTCTAAGGGAGAGCCCAGACACTCTGCGGAGGAAACTCATTTCAGCCGCTTGTATCCGTGATCTCGTTCTTTCGGTCACCACCCAGAGTTCGTGACCATAGATGAGGGTAGGAACGTAGATCGACCGGTAAATCGAGAGCTTCGCCTTTTGGCTCAGCTCTCTCTTCACCACGACAGACCGGTAGAGCGCCCGCATAACTGCAGATGCCCCACCAATCCGTCTATCAATCTCCCGCTCCATTTTTCCCTCATTCGTGAACAAGACCCCCAGATACTTAAACTCCTCCACTTGGGGAAGGACCCCATCCCTGACCCGGAGGAGGCACCCCACCCTTTTCCGGCTCAAGACCATGGCCTCGGATTTGGAGGTGCTGATTCTCATCCCAGCCGCTTCACACTCGGCTGCGAACAGCTCCAGCGAAAGCTGTAGATCACGCTCAGATGAAGCCAACAGGACCACATCATCTGCAAAAAGCAGAGACCCGATCCTGAGGCCACCAAAACGGATCCCCGCAACGCCTTGGCTGCGCCTAGAAATCCTGTCCATAAAAGTTAGGAACAGGATCGGTGACAAAGGGCAACCTTGGCGGAGTCCAACTCTCACCGGAAACAAGCCCGACTAACTGCCGGCAATGCGAACCAAACTCTGGCACCGGTCGTACAGGGACCTAACAGCCCGTATCAAGGGGCCCGGTACCCCATACTCCCGGAGCACCCCCCACAGGGCCCCCCGAGGGACACGGTCGAACGCCTTCTCCAAGTCCACAAAACACATGTAGACCGGTTGGGCGAACTCCCACGCACCCTCCAGGACCCTGCTGAGGGTGTAGAGCTGGTCCAGTGTTCCACGGCCAGGACAAAAACCGCATTGTTCCTCCTGGATCCGAGGTTCGACTATCCGTCGGACCCTCCTCTCCAGAACCCCTGAATAGACCTTACCAGGGAGGCTCAGAAGTGTGATCCCCCTGTAGTTGGAACACACCCTGTGGTCCCCCTTTTTAAACAGGGGGACCACCACCCCGGTCTGCCAATCCAAGGGAACTGCCCCCGATGTCCACGCAATATTGCAGAGCCGCGTTAACCAACACAGCCCCACAACATCCAGAGCCTTGAGGAACTCCGGTCGAATCTCATCCACCCCCGGAGCCCTGCCACCGAGGAGCTTTTTAACGACCTCGGTGACCTCGGCACCAGAGATTGGAGAGCCCGACCCCAAGTCCCCAAACCCTGCTTCCAGATTGGAAGGCGTGCCGGTGGGATTGAGGAGGTCTTCGAAGTATTCCATCCACAGACCCAAAACGTCCCGCGTCGAGGTCAGCAGCACACCATCCCCACTGTAAACAGTGTTGGTGGCAGACCGCTTCCCCCCCCTGAGACGCCGGATGGTGGACCAGAATCGCTTCGAAGCCGTACGGAAGTCGTTTTCCATGGTCTCTCCAAACTCCTCCCACGCCCGAGTTTTTGCCTCAGCAACCATCCGAGCCGCATCCCGCTTGGCCTGTCGGTACCTATCAGCTGCTTCAGGGGTCCCACAAGCCAAAAAGACCCGGTAGGACTCCTTCTTCAGCCTGACAGCATCCCTTACCGCCGGTGTCCACCACCGGGTTCGGGGGTTGCCGCCGCGACAGGCACCGACCACCTTGCGGCCACAGCTTTGGTCAGCCGCCTTGGCAATGGAGGCGCGGAACATGGTCCACTCGGACTCGATGTCCCCCGCCTCCCCCGGGACGTGTTCAAAGTTCTGCCGGAGGTGTGAGTTAAAGCTCCTTCTGACAGGAGACTCTGCCAGACGTTCCCAGCAGACCCTCACAACACGTTTAGGCCTTCCAGGTCTGTCCGGCGTCCTCCCCCACCATCGGAGCCGACTCACCACCAGGTAGTGGTCAGTGGAGAGCTCTGCCCCTCTCTTCACCCGAGTGTCCAAAACATGCGGCCGCAGATCAGATGAGACGACAACCAAGTCGATCATTGAGCTGCGGCCTAAGGTGTCCTGGTGCCAAGTGCACATATGGACACCTTTATGCTTGAACATGGTGTTTGTTATGGACAATCCATGACGAGCACAGAAGTCCAATAACAAGACACCACTCGGGTTTAGATCGGGGGGGCCATTCCGCCCAACCACACCCCTCCAGGTCTCACTGTCATTGCCCACGTGAGCGTTGAAGAGCGTTATTGAGAACAATAACAGATTATTATTAAAATCAATATCCAGTTTACATTTACTGTTTGTTATATCTGTTTTCTAGGTTCTGAAATCTCTGTTTAACAAATTGAAGAAAACTCATTAATTCTGCTACATAATAATCCAGAATCCATTTCAAACTTTGGCTGATTGTGCTGCACCGCTCCAGGATCAGAACTAGAGAAGGAACATTAGAACAAACTGTGAAATCCATGATTCTTCACATGAATATGGTTCAAGAGGTCAGCTCAACAAATTTATTAAACATATAGAGCTCATAATAAATAGAAAAAATAGAATTGGTTCTTCCAGAGCAGAAGACTGGTGGATGTTTTCTTCATCTGATTGATCGGAACAGAACCGCCTTCTTCCTCTCCCTTTGACCTCTGACCTCTTCCTCTGCTCTCTAACGGTGTGAGAAGTTGCTTCATGAATAGAAGCGAAGCAACACATATCCTGCGGCGCTCAGAGTGCAGATCCAACGGGTCAAACTACGTCTTCTAGAAGCTCCTCTGGTAAAATGTCAAAGGTCATCTACTGATGAGAAGCTGAAGGTTACATAACCAATACACAAATAAAACAAAATACACAAGACTGCTGTTAAACACCTTCAACCTTCAGCTTGTTGTCCCTCCTTCAGGTGTTCTCTACATGGCCACCAGAGGGCGCTGTTATACCAGGAACCGCTCAGATGTTAATAAACCCGTTGGGTCAGTCCCTTTGGATTGCATTAAACTGGCCAACATCAAACAGAATCAGAGTATAAAAACATTGAAATGTCATAAAGGTTCTTCACATTATTAGTAGATCAGGATATTAAATCCCATATTAAACAGGTTTCTAGGATTTCTTTCTTTCACCTCCAGAATATTGCTAAAATGAGAAACATCCTGTCCAGGAGTGATGCTGAGAAACTAGTCCATGCATGTTACCTCAAGGCTGGACTACTGTAATTCTTTACTATCAGGGAGTCCACAAAATGCAATTAAAAGCCTTCAGTTGATCCAAAATGCTGCAGCAAGAGTTCTGATGAAGATTAAAAAGAGAGATCACATTTCTCCTGTTTTAGCTTCCCTTCATTGGCTCCCTGTTAAATCCAGAACAGAGGAACCCACATCCTCTGCTGGGCCTGGTACTCCTTTAGTTCCTGGTAGTTGCTACTTTAGAGGTTCTTCATAATGTGATCAGATGGATATGGAACCTGATATGTGTTGGTTGGATCATAATCACACAAGCTGTTTAAAGGTGTTATTATATCAACAAACCCTTCCAGGATCTGATCAGCTGGTCTGTAATGAATAAAGGTTTATATCAGGGTTGTCACAGTTAACCTCCATTTAATGCTGCAGCACCAGGAAGATTTTACATCAGACTCTTGTCCCAGATTGGGACAAAATCAATCAATGTACTGACTTTACACTGCTCTAGATCTGTCTACTATTTAGCGTTTACAGATTGCACAAAATTCTGCCGTCCGCCTGCTGTTGGGTAGGGGTCGTCGTGACCATATTACTCCTGTGGTGGCATCTCTCCACTGGCTTCCTGTCAACTATAGGATGCATGGCCTAGCTCCTTCTTATTTGACTGATTTTAATCAGGCATGCTCCCACTACGGCTCTGAGATCCTCTTCCCAACAACTCTTGGTTGTTCCAGCTTCTAGGATTAAGTCAAGGGGAGATAGAGCCTTTTCTGTCTGTGCTCCAAAATTATGAAATGGTCTCGCTTTGCACATTAGAGCTGCTCAATCTATTTCAAACTTCAAGTCCCTCCTAAAAACCCATCTGTTTGCGCTGGCTTTTCATTGCAGCTCTGCATTATTCTCTGCCTTTGCTTTTCACTTTTCTTTGATGTTTTTAGATTTTATTTTATTTTATCTCTTAATGGAATATGTTTAACTTGTAATATTTTTATATGCATATTTATATACATATATTTATAATACTTAGACTGCTAAAAATGTGCTTTATAAATAAAGTTGAACTTGAAAATACCAAAGTCACTTTCTCAATTTCTTTAGCTATATTTGTACATTGTTATTTACCTGGATGAAGTTTCCCTGTATGCTGAAGCAACTTTTGGCTTCCAAGTAGCATTAGATGGTTTTTACTATCTAATGTTTATTTGTTCTTTTTGATCATTAAAATTCCAAAACCAAATTTGAACTTAGTTATTTCCTGCATATAACTCTGAAGAATTCAAATACTTTAAATGCATATTATTGTATTACGTTACTAAACAGACAAAGTGCTGCCATTTACCAAGTGTGTGTAAATCATCTATCATACAGTCCAAAGTCACTAAGAGGAGATTGAGTGTGGATGGATCCGTGTCAGGACCTGGGTTTGGTTTATCAGATCACTCTGGGCTGTTAGTCGCTCATAATGTTCCACATTGTTCTCTACTGCTGAGATTCTGGATCCTCTCTGTTTTCTGCTGCTCTTTTAGCTTTAGATGGTTTCTCTACCTTTGGTCTGTAGTTTTGGGTTTAGTTTCCTCCCTTTGTGTCCCTCAGTGTTCACCCTGTTCATTCGCTGCTCTCTATCTCCACTGATTAATCTCACCTGGTTCTCATTCATCCAATCACCTTCCCATCAGTTTCAAGCCGCCATCTTTATCACCTCCTCCTCCATGCAGGTTTCCTGACCTCTCCTGTTCTCTGGTTCCTCTCTCATCCAGCTCCTCGTTTATTAGAAACCTCCACTGATAAAATGGCTGCAGGCTTAAAGGTTTTCTCTCTGTAGGACAGTGGAGCTCAGCTAGCTGATAATGCTCATGTGACCCAGGATGATGGGAGCTTCTCTGAGGATGTTCACATCCCAGAAGCTGGAGCTAACATGTTCTAAACGTAGCGTCGTATCAACGCTCTGAAACACAGAGACGAATAGATAGATTATTTTATTGTGATTACATTTTAATATACAAATGGTGCTTTTCAGGATAAGATCAGAACTTAAATAAAAAATGAACATTATACTTAAAAACAATAAAATATGAATACTTCTCAGATAAACAGCTTAGATTTGCAGCGACTCTCGTTCACATTCAGGCTGCAGGAACAGAATAAACAAATAAAATCTTTTACTTCAACACTTACAGGCTTACAGAGAAACCATCCTTTAGAATAAACCCATCTGGGACCTGAGCTGAGAACACACAGTGCATCATCACCCAGCCATCATTTACCTGTGGGACCCATACGGTTAGGAGACGGGCCCCATAAAGGGTAGTCTATGGTTACATCAGGATGAAACCTCATGTAGGTTTGATGCTTTGGGTAAAAACAGGGATCAATGTGGGACCTCAATGTGCTGCTGAGTTTGATCTGATTTTCCTCAAATCAATTTAACACCAACAAACTGTTCCCAACCCAAACAGATCCCATCCTATCAGCCCATTATGAGCCCAGGTCTATATTCATCCTAATTAAACCCTTCTGGGTCCCACATGTTCATGGAGGCTGGAAACAAGCTTCATTCAACTGGATAAACATTCTTCATCATGGAGGATTTAAACCAGCAGCCTTCTTGTAAACCAAAAACAACCAGTCCAGTTAAATCTTCATTAGATCTGCCTCTTAGGGCCATCAGCAGTTTGATCATTAAACTTCATGAAGGTTCAGAGCAGCTTCAGTCTGGAGAGAAACACTCAGAATGACTCTCAGTTTAATCTGAACTAAACTACTGATTGATCCTCTGGTTGATCGTCTGATTGATCCTCTGATTGATCCTCTGATTGATCCTCTGATTGATCCTCTGGTTAATCCTCTGGTTGATCGTCTGGTTGATCGTCTGATTGATCCTCTGATTGATCCTCTGGTTGATCCTCTGATTGATCCTCTGATTGATCCTCTGATTGATCCTCTGATTGATCCTCTGGTTAATCCTCTGGTTGATCGTCTGGTTGATCGTCTGATTGATCCTCTTATTGATCGTCTGATTGATCCTCTGATTGATCCTCTGATTGATCCTCTGGTTGATCATCTGGTTGATCCTCTGGTTGATCTGTAGACGGTCTGTGATCTCTAAGTTGCTGAGATTTGCTCCTCATGCTGGTTTCTACATCTAAGACTCTTGTTGAGAGTAAACAGTAAAAGGCAACTTGGTGTTTTTACTTAAACAGCAGCTGGAGAGTCGGCATCAAGGAATACTGTAAAGCTTCTGCTTGTTTTACCGCAATTAAATAAAGTGTAACAGAAGGAAATGACAGGGATGATAGAAAACATTACAATAATAACAACCCACACATTAAAGTAGAGTTGGTTTGATCTGAAATGTGTAGAAAAAGAAATAAGTCATGTTGTGTCATTCCTCTGTGAGTTCATCATCAGGGCTCTGATTGTCCTGAACAAAACTGATAAAAAAGCTGAAAATAGGGATGAAATGTTCTGGGATTCAGAATGATTTTAACAATAAAATAATAAAAGTGTCTATTTGGGGAAATGTTTATAAATATCTCCTTTTTGCCCAACTGTATTTATTCCCATCAGTTTTCTGGTGTTTTTTTATTTATCTCATTAAAATGGTCAGTAAACAGCAGAAACATCTTCTGGACCATCAGAGTTCTGCTCATCAGACGTTTGAACCATTGGAATCTGTGTATAAGCTTCATCAACAGGAGGATCTGGGGAGTTCTGGCCTGAACTGGTGAACGGCCATATTCTCTTTCTCTTCATGAGAAAAGCAACAACAAGACCAACAAGTGCAGCAGCAGCAACAACTATTAGGACCACATCAAGGATAGAAAGACCAGATTTGTTCTTCTTCCTTCCATCGTTGTTCCCTGCAGAACAGAACCAGGTGTTAGTCTGATCTGTCAGGAGAAGACTGAAGAACATCATCTTCTGATCTCAGACCAGCTGTTTTCTGCAGAGTCTCATCATCATCATCATCATCTGATCTGACATGTTTCAGCTTCACATCCAGAACCAGAAAGCTGCTGGAGGTTCTGATCCAGAGACAAACAGACTCACCTGGAGGAAGAACAGTAAGGTTCATGGTGCAGATAAGTTTCCAGTCGCTTTCTGGTGTCTGAACTCGACACTCATATGTTCCGCTGTCATTATTCGTCACGTTCTTTAGAGTCAAAGTCATGTTTCCATCCCTGATCTTCAGATCCACACGATCCTTAAAAGCTGGATGCTGCTCTTCACTAATCATGATCCCATATCTAAACACAACCACATAATTTCCTTGGTCTTTGGTTCTTGTACAGTGTGCAGTTCTAAAGTTTTGAGGAACTCCACATGTCATATTAACATCGTCTCCAGGTGCAGCTGTCATGTTTGTGTGACCTGCAGGAGAGGAGGAACACAGGAAGAGATTAATGCTCATATTCTTGCGTCAGTGCAGCCAGACGTTGGTACGATGCTTTTATGTTTATCGCTTCTTTTTTTGTTTTGGCATTCCAATTTTGCTCATCCAACAACACATGGTAATACAAACATGTGGAAATCTTTGGAAAAGGGGCAAAAGCATTTCATTTTACAGCCATTCTAATAAAATAAACATGCTCCATTATAATAAGGTTTTATATATATATATATATATATATATATATATATATATATATATATAAGTGACCAAAGAGGGGAAAAAAAACAAGAAGAAGAGGTTGTTTGACTTTATTTTAGGGTTAGAGAATAAAAAAAAGCTGTTTTTTTGTTTTTGTTTATTTGTTTTGTGCTCATAAACCGATGAGGAAACATTAATATTTGATTAGATTTTCTTAACACAAAACTTCTGGGTAAGGGACAGAAAGAATCCCTAACCCATCTGTGTTCAGTAACATGAAGACATTTTCGCGGACATTTTAAAGAAGCGGATGAATCAGACCTTTTCTGTCAGACCACTACAGAGACATGAGCAGCAGGATCAATATCACGTATGGGACAGCAGAGCTGCCACATGTTTGGGCATCCTGTTGGTTCATGGATTCAGCTCAATTTCATTAAACAGTTCACTTTGTTAAGTTAACATCGAAATCATTTTTATTTTGAATAAAAATGTGGTTATTCATTCAGGGCCGTCGTGCAGCATAGTGGTTGTTGGAGGCTCCGCCTGTACAGAGGCCGAGTTCTAGTCCTGTCCTTGCAGACCTTTCCTGCACGTCTTCCCCCACTTCGCTCCTCCTTTCTACTCTATCAGCTGTCAAATTATGGCCACATTCGGAAATAATCCATGAATTCTCAAATTATTAATAAGTGTTTTGTGCTTCAGTAACATATTTGCTCACATAATTTCAGACTCAAAATGTATTTAACTGTGAATGTTCATCCTGGTTGAGGCTTCCTCTGAAACTTGATCCAGTTTAATATAAAACCACAGAACATGAGCTTAGCTGTAAAAGCTGATGCTAAAAATGAATTATTTTGACAGTCCTAACCTGATATAAACAAACTCTTGAAGCAGAATTGACGGCAGATATTTTTTTCCCAGTAGAACCAGTTAACAGGTTTGGTCATGACTAGACCACTGGTTTTCATGCTTTTTATGCTGACCAGGAGCAGTCGTTGTTTTCATCCCCTTTTATCAATATGGAAACATTTGTTTGTTGACAGCTCAACTAGAAACAAGACCGGATGCCAATAGGACAAAAAAATAGACTTACAATTAAAAAATCTAAATATCCACATGGTTTCTGTGGGTGTCTCGTCATGACAGCCAGACCATAAAAATCACTGGATTGGGTTAAAAACGTTTCTTTTTGATGAAGCTAATAGCCTATCTGGAGTGGTTTATCATCCTGAGCTGTCAGCATGCTGCTACTTGATTAGGCCGGTCGTCGTTGTTACAGGCCCACTGATTTTAATCATGATTCTCATAGATGAGTGAAAGCTTAATGAATTAGCTTTTACTTCACCGTCACTATTTAGGATGGAGGTAAACTCACCTGAAAGAGCAAACACGGATTCGATTGACTGCCCGATTAACAATGACACAGCAATCACAGTAGCCCTGGTAGTTAGGCCTACATGTTCTTTTGGTGATTTTCCAAAAGATGCAGGCATTTTCCAGCTAAAGTTCAGAGCTGAACTGAGTCAGAAAGGGCTAAATGAAAAAATCTAACAATCTAAAAAAAGATAGGAAAAGATAACCGGCATGTGTCCCTGCTAGCTGTTAGCTAACCACAAGCTATCTACTGTAGTCCCATGCGATTATAAAAAGATTTACCGGAAGTCTGGGCGGATCTTAAACAATGAGCTGATGACATTTTCTTATCTGTTTACAGGTGAGCTGTTTATTAATAAATGAAACATTTAACAATGGCAGGCACTAATTACATCATTCTAACAGTTATTATGACTGTATTAATGCATTTTAGCCAAACTCTGACAGGGTTTCTGATGTAATGAATGCCTAAAATACCTCAGAGTTTACTTTCTGCCCAGATTGAACTTTGATTTTCCCCTGAAGCTGTTTGGATTCGGTATTAAACTCTGTGGGTGAGAGTGAAGCCGGTTTGATCATACAGTGGTGGGGAAACAACAGATGCAGGTTAAAACACGCTAAGAAAGCAGCGGCAGGTGTGCAGCTGGGCATGCTGAAAGACTCTCCACAGATAAACATACGGGATCTCCTAATGAACTGCCACAGGAAGGCAGTGATTCTGCATTAGAAAATGTTTACGCCAACCCAGCAACTCATGAAGCTGCTCCTCTATGTCAGTTCCCTTGGATTGGCAGACTGGGGTGGTGGTCCCCCTATTTAAAAAGAGGGAACACTGAGTGTGTTCCAACTACATGAGGATCACACTTCTGAGCCTCCCTGGTAAGGTCTATTCAGGGGTTCTGAAGAAGAGGGTCCAACGGATAGTTGAACCTCGGATCCAGGAGGAACAATGCGGTTTTCGTCCTGGCCGTGGAAGACTGGACTAGCTCTACACCCTCAGCAGGGTCCTGGAGGGTGCGTGGGAGTTCGCCCAACCGGTCTACATGTGTTTTGTGGACTTGGAGAAGGTGTTCGACCGTGTCCCTTGGGGGGCCAGGCCCCCAGATACGGGCTGTTAGGTCCCTGTACGACCGGTGTCAGAGCTTGGTTCGCATTGCCGGGAGTAAGTCGGACTCGTTTCCGGTGAGAGTTGGACTCCTCACCAATTCTGTTCATAACCTTTATGGACAGGATTTCTAGTTGCAGCCAAAGTGCAGAGGGGATCGGTTTTGGTGGCCTAAGGATGGGGATGATGTTGGCTTCATCAGAATGTGATCTAAAGTTTTTGCTGGAACAATTCGTGGCCGAGTGTGAAGCAGCCAAGATGAGAATCACCACCTCCAAATCCGAGACCATGATCTTGAGCTCAAAAATGGTACAGTGCCTTTTCCGGGTCAGGGATGAGGTCCTGGCCCAAGTGGAGGAGTTTAAGTATCTTGGAGTCTTGTTGATAAATGAGGGAAAAATAGAGTGGGGGATCGAGAGGTCGATTGGTGTGGCGTCTGAAGTGATCTGCTGTGTTGAAGAGAGAGCTGAGCCGAAAGGCGAAGCTCACAATCTACATTCCTACCCTCATCTATAGTCACCAGCTCTGGGTGGAGACCAAAAGAACAAGATCAGGGATACAAGCAGCTGAAATGAGTTTCCTCCGCAGAGTCTCTGGGCTCTCCCTTAGAGATAGGGTGAGAAGCTCGGTCATCCGGGAGGGGATAGAGTAGAGCCGCTGCTCCTCCACATCGAGAGGAGTCAGTTGAGGTGGCTCAGGCATCTGGTCAGGATGCCTCCTGGACGCCTCCCTGGTGAGGTGTTCTGGGCACATCCCACCGGGAGGAGGCCCAGGGGAAGGCCCAGGACGCCTTGGGATTCCTCCAGAGGAGCTGGACCAGGTGGGTGAAGAGAGGGAAGTCTTGGTCTCTCTGCTTAATCTGCTGCCCAAGTGACCTGACCCCGGATAAGTGAAATACAATGGATGGATGGACGGATGGATGGACGGATGGATGGATGGATGGATGGATGGATGGATGGATGGATGGATGGATGGATGGATGGATGGATGGATATCTTCAGCTTTGCGTTTTTTTGGGAGCCTTGTCAAAAGCCTGTCGATGATGTCAGCAGTGTCCAAACATGCATTTTCTTAGTCATTCATACCCCCCACCCCCCCAGCAATGACTCTGCACCCCCTCCGCTTTGGGAACCACTGTGGGTTGGGCTGTTTCAGGAGGTTGTGTCTGTGCTTTTATTGGTTTTACTGACTATAAAGATAACATTTATTTTGAGGTTAAAAAGTAAACATGTCAAAAGCAGTTTTTTATATATTGATCACAATCTGGTCTCTCAGCATGTTAGTGTTAACTGGTACGTTTTCCAGTCTGAGTGAGTTGAACTGTGTGTTAAAGAAAAATCATGAAAAATAATGGTTTAGACGTTCCTGAAAAAACACACAGCTGCAACTGCAGCTTTGAGTTACGGGAGCTGAATACAGATTTATTTATGGGTAACAAAGACAAGTCTGGTTGAAAATGCATTCCTATTTTTAGTTTATCACAGAAAATCTTCAAAAAATTCAATGAAGTTTGTGTTTGTGACCAGACCAAAGTGTGGAAAAGTGTAAGGGATGTGATTTTGTATTTAAAGAAGAAATAAAAGAGTCCCATCCAGGCTGTATGGAACTCACTTTTCTCCTCCTCTGGGATCTTCACCTGAAGATGACAGGTGGGAGCAGCTTCCAGTGTTTGTGGTGGATCAAACCTCAGATCCGTTCCTGTGTAACAGGAGCATCAAAGTTAATCCTCAAAATAAACTCCTGGAGCAGGTTTGAGTTGAATTACAGGACTAAGCTAAAGTCTTTGTGGTTTATAACAGATTTACAAAATCAACATTTACATTTACACAACAGAAGTGAAAACTGAGACTGTCTTTAATGCGACACTCCTGCAGGATCCACTCGTCAGGCTTGATATCAGGCGGGGCTAAAGTGACAGGGGGGGTGAGGTCAACAGAAGATGAACTTTTTGAAAAAGCTAACCAAAATAGCTGGTGCTTATGGGCTTGGTGCACTACAACATAAATGAACTCTAGTGAGTGCACCTTGTGTTCTAGATCACCAGTCGTACATGACCCAGTGTTACATATTAGCAAACACCATAAACGTTATCATTAAAGCATCAAATTCATTATAATCCATCAGATTATTGATGAATTACAATAGCATGAAGAAAAGAAAGGTGGAGTCGTTCCTGAGCAGAGCTGGTTCCTCATCAGAAATTGTTTTAGCTTCAGGCTAGACTGGTTCAGGTCTGATTATTGCACAAAGCACAGTGTGATGAGTAATTCGTGTGCTGTGTAGACACACACACACATGTTCATATTGCGATTGCTTGTTTATTGTATTGTTGGATTGTGATTTTGTTCATCTCTGTTTTACAGTGGATGTAAGTAAAACAACATTTCAATGGTATGTTTCAATGTTATGTAAAACTATTGTGTTTTATATGTTGATCTTTCAAAACTAATAAAATAGTTGAACATTAAAAAAAGTTTTAACATGTATTTTTTTTATGAAAAACGAGTGAATTATCCTAATTGAACCATTAACTGTTAGAGGTAAGGAACACCATTGGACTAAATATGGATAAAATAATTAGTACTGGACTTAGTAATGAAATATTCACACTTCTTGTTAGGATTTTTCTGGTTTCAGACATCTTTTGGATAATTAAACATGCACTGGGTCAAATTGACCCAGGAACACCATTGCTGTTTCTGACAAATCAACATAACAGGAGGGTGAGAAAAACTAAATCCACCAGGCTGAATGCAAAAAGTAGTTTCCCCCTAAACCTAAAAAGTGGTTGTTTCTCCCCTCACAGTAAAGCCTAGGTAATATTTCTCCATCTGCACTCGCTGCACTCATACCCACACGTCATGACACGTGTTGACAGACACATTTTCCATTTATGCTTCTCCGATTTTGCGAAGCAACTCCCCGCCAGGACAACAGGGGGTGTAGACCCTTTCTGTTGGGTCTGCCTACCGTTGCAGTGACGTCTCTGGTCAAAAAAAGTTTATTTACTTCAGCTTGTAAACGCACATCCACTCAAGGAGCAATGGCCAACAGAGAGCGAGTTTAAATTGAACTGGAAAGCTGTTTACCAGAAGTGCAGCTCATGGAAAACTCTAAAAACGCATGTAAACAAACAAACACATCGTCTGTTTGTTGTTCTCTACACCTCCTGGTGTTCAACATCACCAAAAGGCCAGATTAGATCAGATGGCCTTGCAATATAAAGCATCTAGTGGCCAAAAGATGAATTGGCTTCATCAATGACGCAAACCAGCAATGAATAAATTTTATTATATTACATTTGACAGGCTGAATATCAAACACAATGTAAATCTGAGACATTACAGTACTTGTCCTGCAATAGTAATAATAACCAGTAGAGTGCAGCAGAGTTCAATTTGACAAGAAACCTAGATTATTGTCTTATTAGGAAGAAATCAGAGGAGTCTATTTTACAGTCAGCACACACGGAAGAAGGTTTTTACTGGGATGTAGAGGAATGGAGGTGGGGGGTCTGTCTTAGCGGTCATTGGGGTAAGAGGTGGGGGTGGATCCTAGACAGGTCTCCAGTCCATCTCAGGACAAACAACCATGGACACAAACTTAGAGAGTTACGTCTCTAGACTCTGGGAGGAGAAGTATAGGGTCACAGCCAATCAGGAGCTGGGAACATAAATGGCGCTCCTGGATTGTTTGATGACTTCAGTGAATAGCGCGTCATCTAGCATTGCTCCGAGGTATTCCAGCTTTATAAGATCCATTTTAAATATGCAGTCTGGGGTCAAATGAATGAACACTAAACATTGATAAGGTGGGGCTCCACTGTACTTATTTAATCAGGAAAATAGATTTGACTAAAAATGAATAAAAAGCCCACTTATTTAAGTCAGGATGTGTCAGTGGTGCTGAAGGGGAGGATCTAAAACGTTCCAGTTTTCCACATTTAGCTCGTTTAAGCCCAGAAGTTTTCATACTCAGATAAACTACTCTGGAGCTCCTCATGGGTCCCTACCAAGCCTCCTGAAGATTCTAGAAAATGTTACAAGGAGAGAGTAATTTTTTCTTCCTGCTCTGGATGAGACAACACATGTTTGTTCTTTAGGAGGTCGGACCCCCAGGTTGGGGGTTTCCCAACCAAACTGGCAACTCATTCTCCCTCCTGCTTCTCTTTTCCAGTTCAGCCTGTTAAACAAAGCCGGAACGCTGGGAACGAGGACGGAGGGAACACGTGTAAGAAGAACAGAATGGTTCCTGGACTGATTGCGTCCCTGTCTTGTGTTGCCGTGGTGATTGTTGCAGTGACTTCTTTAACTCTCTGGAAGAAGAAGAGATCTGAGCCTCTGTCCATATAAAGAGGAGCCTCTGTCCTTACTGATGCAGGAGTTCTGATTAATCTACTAGCAGGAGAACGTCCTCGTTCTTTCATCAGTTATCTGGTTCTTCATCTCTGCCTCCGTAGGATGAAATAACTCCATCCTCTCACCTCCATCATTACTTTCATCTTACTTTGGGGTTTTTAGTTCTTCTTTCTTTCAGGGTGGAATGATCAGCTAACATCATTATCTTTTAAAGCTCTGTGCATTCTGTGGATCTCTTACAGCACCAACATCACACCATCCAGAACCACTTTAGGAGCAGATAAATCAGGTCGGAATCAGGCATCTGGACTGGCGCTGACCTTTAACCTGAAGGAAACTGTCTGGACTGTTGCAAGGAAGGCAAGGCAGTTTTATTTGTATAGCACACTTTCAACAGCAGGGTAATTCAAGGTGCTTTACATGATTTGGTGATTTTAAAAAAACACATAAAAGAAACACACATTACACATGATACACATTAAAGCAAAATAAAGATAAAAAAAGCAAGAGAGCATGAACACATTTCATACATATGACATCAATCATTTACTAGAAGGCAATTCTAAACAGATGGTTTTAAGTCTCGATTTAAAGCAGTTCAGAGTTTCAGCAGCTCTACACTCGTCAGGAAGTCTGTTCCAGATAAGGGGAGCATAAAAACTGAAAGCTGCTTCTCCATGTTTAGTTCTGAGTCTAGGGATGTTTAGTAGGCTAGAGTTGGAGGACCTGAGTGGTCTTGGTGGTTGGTACGGTGACAACAGGTCTTCAACATACTTTGGTGCTAAGCCATGTAATGATTTATAAACTAGTAAAAGTATTTTAAAGTATATTCTCTGAGCTACAGGGAGCCAGTGTAAGGACTTTAGAAATCAAAAGATTTAAATCGTGCCCAGAAATCCGGTCCAACATCCAGACAGAGTTCTGCCAGAAGCTTGATGTTGGTTTCAGGACCAGACTAGAGATGATTGGCTCCCCTGTAGAAACCTCTGCTACCGTCCATCCCAGAATGGGTTCAGATCCAGGATGGTTACTTTGTTCTCCTGGATGGAGAAGACAGGGGATAAACAGAACTGTTTTAGTTTAGTTCACACATTGACAGGAAAGAAAACATGAATATTCTCTGTCAGAATGTCGTAAATATGTAACAGAAAAAGTCCTGATTGAAGGCAAAAATAAACAATAATACAACAAAGAATTTACAACAACAGAATTATCAGGAATTTATTCTGAGATCCTAAAGTCAGACATTTATGCCAATAAATACCAGAAGTCATCAAAGGTAGAAGCAGTACATTTATGAGATGCACATCTGGATATTTTCCAGAGCATCTGGTAGAACCGGCCTCTTTTCCTGGATCAGAACATGTGACCGGGTCCAGACTCGATGCAGCTCCTCAGGGGTGTACTCTGGGTCCAGTTCATGGTGAGCCTGGAGCCGGGAGTTCTTGTTCTGATCCAGAAAATGAGTCCGCTTCTCCCATCAACACTCTGGAAAATATTCAGATGCTCATTCATTTACTTTCTTCCACCTTGGAGGACTTCTGTCACTCTTTGCTGCAAACATCTGACTTTAAAGTCTCTGTTAACTTTTGAAGATTTTTTCATGCAAATTTACAAAAACATAAAATATCTTCATTGTCAACTCTGCTGCTGCTCTTTTGTACTGTGGTTATAGTTATACACTAATATTAATGGTTCATGATATTTCTATGAGAAACCATAGAATATTGTACAGTTATTCACATTCATCATCTCCTACAGAGGGAAATGCCTCTAATGGTGATGCTGCCCCCTGGTGGAGAAAGCCTGGAAGCTCAGCTTCACTGCTTAAATGTAAAGCTTTGTTTAACTGAACAGTCATGTTTTTGGACTTGAGGAGGAAGTTAGAGTACCAGGAGAGAACACATGCATGTACAGGGAGAACATGAAAACTCCATGCAGAAACATCAGGAGTTAAACCCAGAAAACTGTAGAATAAAACCAGAACTTGTTATTTTTATGTCTTCTCAAGTATTAAAGGTCTCATTTACTCGTTTTGTTCAATAAATCTGCTGTGGTCTCCAGTATGAATGAAGACCTTGTGAGCTGCTTTATGTGGATACAATTCTCTCCCGCTCCTGTTTCAGGAGGCTGACGTTTGTTGGAGGATTAGGTGGGGGTAAACGACAGGATGATGAGTCTAACTTATTAACATTCATGATAGTCAAACGTCTTGCCTCTGATTGGCTAACAGTAATACGACTCTTATGCTGCCTTGGAACAAATAAGTAACTTAACTTACTTTGCTGGTGGTGCTCCAAGACAAATTCCAACAGTTTCTTCCTCATCTCGTCTTTCTTGGGTAAATAATGCACCACTGATGATCTATGTCCATAAATAAACCAAAGCTGACACTGTTCTGCCATGCTGTGGGTTTGCTAACAGTTAGCTTTTACTAGCAGAAACATGCTCTACTCTCTCTTGGCCACTAAATCGATACAGCCTTCCTGTAGGCGGTCCCAAGCTGACGTGGGCGGGGCCATGAATTATGATTTTCTCTGTGACGTAGAAGGGACTGGCTTTTTCTGACTCGCTCATTTATGCCTTCTATTTCCATTCTGTGGCTACTGCAGGCAATAGAGGCTGGAGAAAATTTTCACCTTCACCATGCATATGCAGCTCAGAGTAACCAATCATATTTCACAAAGAACAAGTTTCACACGGTTTCTCAGAGAACGAGGCCTTTAATAAATGTCACTGAATAGCGTAGGTTAAAGCAGAATGGAAGCAAAAGAAACATGTTTGCATAAAAACGGATTTATTTCCAGTAAGGTGGCTTGTAGCAGTGAGGATGATAAAGAAGTGATTGCTCCTCTCCAGATCTTCCTCTTCTTGAACCGTGTTTAATTGATTCAAACAGCAGCAGCTGTCTGATGGTCAGGGATCGACGGCGTCAACATCTGCAGCTGTTCACTGATCACTAAGAAACACCAACAACAATAAGCTCAACAGAACCAGAGCAGATGTGCATCCATTCCGCTTCAGTCCATCAGCACCAGCTGCAGAACAGAACAGAACCAGGTGTTAATGTCAGGAGAAAAACTGAAGAACATCACCTACTGATCTCAGACCAGCTGCTTTCTACAGAGTCTCATCATCAACAACGTCTGATCTGAGATGCTTCAGCTTCACATTCAGAACCAGGAAGCTGCTGAAGGGTCAGATCCAGAGACAAACAGACTCACCTGGAGTTGGAGGCGAAGCTACGTCCAGTTGGATGGTGCAGATGATATTCTTAGTGCCTTTTTCTCTCTGGACTTGACACTCATATGTTCCGCTGTCCTCAGCCCTCACCTTCCTCAGGACCAAAGACACGTTTCCATCCACCATCTCCATGTTCTGCAGATCCACCCGGTTGTTGAATGATGGATCCTGGTTTTCCTCATCAAGTTGGTCATCTCTGTACCGAAGAACGTATCCTGAGGTCGAATTATTTCTTCTCCACTCCACAACTATAATGTTCCCTTCCTGCGGTGTCTTCAGGTCTTTACATGGCAGAATGACCTTCTGTCCTGGTTTGGCTTTGATTTCTTCCTGAGCTGAAGGAGAAGAAGCAGCACAGAGCAGAGAGGTTAGTGTTTGATCTTTTGGTTGGACAGAACTCCAGAACCGGATCTTTGGATGGGTTCTAAAGTTCTGACATCATGAATAGAGAATGTGAACAGAACCAGTAAAACAGTATGGACAACCAGTGGAAAGGGCTAACAGGACGAGCTGAGAGGAGCTTGTTGCTTGCAGAGACGGGTCAAAGGTCAGCTGGTGATAATTCAGCCCACTTATGGAAAGGAAATGGAAAATATCTCCAGAATAAAAGCCCTCTGATTATTGGTGTCTGAGTGACAAAGAACCTGGATGTCCTCAGTCTACAGCTCGATGGGCGGACCTTAACAAACAGGACACTCCCCTTCAGGCTGCAGAACTGGACCTGACTGAACCGGGCCAGACACCAGAGGACGACCTGAGTCTGATGGGGGCGCTGTCGCTAAATATGAAACACATTTAGTTTACCACTTCTACTGACCAGAGACATCAGGGCGTGAAAATGAATAAGTCAAACCTCTGCACAGCTTAAGGTTTAGATATTCATCAAATCTCATGGAATAAATGTAATATTTAATTATTTATTTTACATCCATATAAAAAACAGATTAGTGTCATATCCTTTCATTGGTCATCCATCATTACACAAAGCCTCAACTTAGTTCAAGGAAATTAAATTAAAATAAAATAAATTAAATTAAATTAAATTAAATTAAATTAAATTAAATTAAATTAAATTAAATTAAATTAAATTAAATTAAATTAAATTAAATTAAATTAAATTAAAACCATTAGAATCTGCTAAGCCAGTTTTTCTGATTCAGTTTCTTTATTTTCTTCTTTCTATCTCATTTCCAACAACTAAAGGTTTAGAACAGCTGACAGACCAACAGATCTGCTGCTGTCTCCTCCAGCGTTGGTCCCTTCATCGTTTCTCATTCCTTCATCTGCAGCTGCAGATGAGAAGCAGCAGTGAGCTGCCAGGAAGGTGATGGAGACTGAAGAACACAAGCAGATTCATTTCCTCCTCTATCACCTGATCCAACGCTCAGGTTGATGATTCTGATGGGCTCCGTATTGAAGGTGTCCCTCTTCCAGGTGTGTTTGTCTCCTCTCTGGAGGACACTGCACTCGTATATCCCACTGTCCTCAGTCCTGACGTTCCTCAGAAACAAAGACACGTCTCCGTTCTTCATCTGTCTGTCCCGCAGATCCACTCGGTTCCTGAATGATGGATGCTGATTTTCAGGATAAGAGAAGTCTTCTTGGTAGAAGAGGACATATTGTGGTTCTAGATCAGGTCTGCTCCACTCTACAGCTGTGACGGGGTTGTTGTTGTCATAAGCTCCACAAGGCAGAGTGACGCTCTGTCCAGGTTCTGCTTTAATGTTGATTTGATCTGCAGGAACAGAAACACAGAGTTAGAGGTTAGAGGTCAAAGAGGGGACACTGGTCTCTGAACAGGACCAAAGACAGGACCCCAGTCTGAACTGGACAGAAACAAACCTCTGTCCCCCCGTCCCGTTCTGCGTAGAACCGCTAGCTCACAGCTTCGTTAGCTATGTAGTTGTTACCACTCATGGATCAGAACATGACGGATTATTTGAGGGCAGCTTCAGGTCAAGGTGAGAAGAGGACTGTAGACCCTTCAGTCAGCAGTGAAACCTTGGTGGAGGCGTCTCAGAGAACCGCTGCTGCTTCCAATGAGCTTCTGGTTCAGCTAGCAGCGCTGCTGCTCCTGATTGGTTCTTAACTGACTCCACCTGTGGCTGCTCCACCTGTTGTCTGCTGCACCTCTTGGTTACATTTTCCCCTTCAGAGTCCAGCAAACAGATGCTACTGTGTATCTCCTGCTCAGACGTCTGTGATTAAAGGATCATCTGGAGCTTCAGTGATGGATTCAACATCTAGAACATCCAGGTTACTATCAGGAGGTCTACAGCTTTTGAAGCTGCTCTACACATCATCGGCTGCTCATCCTGAGATCTCTAGGATCCCTCCAAAGCTTTTGATGCATGAAACATTGGAGTTTGCTGAGCTACAGCATGACTGTGGATGTTTTAGGAGTGACTCCATCCAGCTATGTTTCTATCTGAGAGCTTTAAACAACACCAGTGCCTTCTGTCCTTCAGGATGTTTTACCCAGCAGATCTCTCCCGCTATCAGCTCACTGTCCTTCTTTACACCAATTCACATCAAGACGGCCATAATATATTGGTGCATTAACTGTAATCTGTCATGAAATATATATACAGTTTAAAACAAATTAAATGTTTATTCATCAATTACCACAATAGTCTCATTCAACAATTCTTTAAAAACATCATTGATAATCTTCTCTACTGGTTTATTAAACAATAAAGATAATAATCTTAAACCACGTTGTTATCAGAAAACCTTTAAAAAAGAAATTGTTTCATTGTGAGACCTTTTCACTGCATTATCTTTAACTATTCCGAATCAGAACCAGCTTTATTGGATTTCAAATGTATAACAAGATCAAACTGACTTTCAGCACCATGGACAGCTCCAAGGGGCTGAAAGTCTGTAGACTGAGCCAAACTTTATCTCTGTGGTTTTTCCAGCAAACTTTGAAGCCCTGGTTACAAAGTAAATTGTGTTCAACACAAGAAGGAAATCAGTGCATCCCATTAAATGTTCCTTCTTATTCAGTTCCTCCTCAGTAACTCAGGCTGGTCAGGGACAGATCAGAAGAGACAGACGCTGAAACACAAGCAGGAAAACCTGCTGAGGAACAAAACTAGATAAAAACAAATCCATGTTAATGACAGTAATAGTTGACTAAACTGAACAAAGACCCATCCTGCTCTTAGCTTTTGTTTTTACAGAAGTTTAGATTAAGACTTGTATTTTCTGACACTGCAGCAGTTTAAAAGTTACACTTATATCTGTCCTCTCTTTCATTCTACAGTCTTTAAAACTGACCCAGAGTCGATCTGTTTAACTCTGTTTGTCCCCTAGATCAAGCTGCTAACAGAGCTGCTACTATCATTAATGTTTAACTTTCGTTAATATAGAAAGTGCGTCTTTTTTTTTTCTTCTGTTTTATCTGTGTCTCTGCTCTGTCTTCTTAAACCCCCAGACGATCGTGGCAGATGGCCGCTCCTACTGAGCCTGGTTCTGGTTCTGGTTCTGCTGGAGGTTTCTTCCTGTTAAACGGGAGTTTTTCCTCTCCACTGTCGCTACATGCTTGCTCAGTTTGGAATAATGAACTGAACTTGATGCATTGATTAATAAATAGGAAGTTGTAATGTGTGTATGATTTGGCTGAATTGACCTTTTTAAATATTTATAAAGGATCTTTTGATCACATGATAAGTGAATTGCAATTATATAAACAGACTGAAATGAGTTGAACTGCATTTAAGAGGAAAAAGATTTTGGTCATAATTCATAGCAGCAACATTCATGTATTAATGTTAACATTATAGCTGTTTTTTAAAGATACATCCATTTTTGTCTCACATCCAGATGATTTACTTTCTTAGAGTTTTAAACCCTAAACAGAAATCGGTGCTTTTCATATCTTGACCCAGAGAGATGATGAAGCTGATGAAGAAACTCACCTGCAGAAACAAGGAGGCTGACAGACAGCAGAACCCAGCAGAGAGAGGAAGATTCAGCAGCAGACATTTTCTACTCTAAACTAAAACATCTTAGATTTTAAACCTGTATTTTTAAACAACATGAAGAAGAAAGTTTCAGTCATAAACAGCTGCATGAAGTCATGAAAAAGCTGAACTGTTGTCTTTTTCTCCTTTAGTCCAGAAAATGTCGAGTTTTTATCAGAGGGAACGATGAGATCAGGGTTGGAGGTCAGTGTTGTTAATGATCTGTTACAGAAATAAACAAACCCACCTTTCATCTGTCAATCATCAACCAACTTTTCATCCAGTTACTTTAAAAAAGCTTCTGAATGTGGTTAAATCTGAATTCTCTGTTTTTATTCCAAGTAGAACTGTTCTAGTCTAAAGTTTCTCTTTCTGACTCAGTCAAGCTGTTTTTCTTCTATAAAACTTTGATCCTGTTCAAACATCTCCAGGGTTGAACTGTTGAAGGTTGTGGGTTTGAATCCAGCTCAGGGCTTCTGTGTGTTCTCTCTGGGTACTCCCACAGTTTCACATGCATGTTTGGGTAAAGGTCCTCTCTGATTGGTCCTGTGACGGACTAGTGACCAGTTCAGGGTGAAATCTTCCTCCCATTCATAAACAGGCATAGAGTAAGATTAACTTTCCTATAAAATAATATTTGACCTGAGCGCTGAAGGTTGTCATTTTGTTTCAGCAGCAGCTTTTTGCCTCCTAACTGAGACCATGGTGACTTCAGATCAGATCCTGAAATGGAGCCTGGTTGTAGAAGATGTGGTTCTGGTTGAAATCAGAGACCAAACACAACTAGTCCTTTATGATGATCAGGCTTTCAGCTGTTGCAGCATTTTGGATCAGCTGAAGGTTTTTACTACATTTTCTGGCCTTGCTGGTGGAGAAGTTCAACAATCCAGCCTAGAAGTAACAAATCCAGGTGGTTCTAAAGTCAGGTTTTAATCCAGATTAAGTAACACGACCTGATTGTTAACATCAGAGCTGCTGGAAGCTAATCTCTGTTCCAGCTGCTCCTCACCTCCAAACCATAACAGAAGAAGAAGACAGGAAGAAAATTCAATTCTCACATTCCTATCAGTTTCTGGAAAAACTGTATAATACCTCAACTCCTCATTAACTCACTAATTAATAGGAAATTGAATATATTGAGACTAATAAAAGTTCTAATAACTAATGAAAACATTGAAGTTACCTCTCTACATCTGAACAAAGTCCAGCTCATGTTTGTTGGTTTAACAGTGAGGACTAAAGTCCATCTGGGAATCCAGCTGAGCTGATAAATACAGCAGCTCTGCATCCTCATAGACTTTTAATATTAATGCCATTAAAACGTTTTAACAGAAGCAACTGTTGAAAAAAGACTTGGTGTCATACCATACCAATTTATTTATAGAGCACTTTCAACACAGCATTGCGACTGACCAAAGTGCTGTACTTAATAGATATTAAATATCTACATACTCCCACTAGCCCAGATTATAACAACCAATAATATTAGCTACCATAACTATGCAGATGATACTGTCGTGACACACACAGCCAGTGAGTGGCGCTAACCCACATTCTAGCTCCAACAGGAGAAGAAGAGGACCAGAGGTTATATAAGGCCCTGCCGCCGGCCTTCTTGCTCTCTTCAATTTGGGCTTTCAGCCAGACAGTGCTAGGAGGGACCCCATGTTTCCTTCGCTGGCGAGGGAAAAGACACGAGTTTCTGGGAGAAACTCACAACAAGGACGACAAAGACAGCTGATTGATCAGGTGAATCGCAAACCACTGATGAGATAAACCCCACTGTTCCACCCTGAGCCCTACAGAACCTCTCTTACTTACAGACGCTGCTGTGTGAAGGGACTGCTGGAACGCTACTGCAAGCCGCACAGCCGAGTCCAGACTGAACTATCACCCCACCGTGACAATGCACAGGGATGAATGGAGTGCTAGAAAGGTACCGTGTCAGTGAAATGAGGTGCAGTTGATCGCTGTTTAGCAAGCCGGAGAGGACGACACGCCGTCCAAGCTAATGCTACCCGCGATCCAACAGCCATAAGGCCTCCTACTGCTGACTGACCGCAGCTATTGTTAGCCTTCTGGCTAACGTTGTTTTAGCTTCCCCCATCATCCACGGAGCAACCTGGAGAACTTTAACCGTTCAATAAGGTCTGTCTGGGCAGAGGGGAGATTAGTTTAGTATGAGCAAGATTCAAGGGTTGTTTGTTTTCACTGTGATTTGTTACATTGTGTAAGATTTCATTTATTGTTTGGGTTCAAACAGGCCGGTCGGCCTGGAGGTTTAAAGTGATTTTTGAGGTTTCCGATGGAAAGTCGTTTTATATCCTGCAACCTGAGTTACTCGATCCGACAGTTTTCCTTTGTTTGGTGTTTAATAAATGATCCAGAGCGACTTTAAGCAGCGCCACGTGAGTTAGCTGTAAGCTACATGCTCTAGCGAACCACGTGAACGCGAACCATTGACGGCCTTTTATCCATGAACAATAAAGACTGCCGTTAATGCTATTCAAAATAGAGATCGACTTTAAAATAGATAATTTAAAAACTAAACTAATCTTTTAAGTCCTTTTTGAAACCGCCTTCTTGGTAAGTCAACATACTAAATTAGATCGACATAATTGGTACAGCCCTTAATGTCAACATAAAGTCTAAATCACTGCGGTGACCAATCCATAAACTAGAATCAATTATCTAAAGGTTATTGATTTCTAATTCAGCAAATGGTTTAATGAAACATTGCTTCTTTCAAATAATGTTTTTCTTCACTTCTGCTTTGCATTGTGAACTGGTGGTTTGGAAACAAACCAGAAGGTGTTGATTAGTCTTAAACTAATCACAATTAGTTTAAAACTAATTTATCTTCATTCCCAACACTGTTCAATACAAGCCTTGGTCTTTGAGCAAACATATTCATTCTGAACCGTGACATCATTATCAATTTATTGGTTATTGTTTCTATTTCTGTGCATATTTATCACTTTTACTGTTTTACTTCTGAGTGTTAGTTTTATTATAGTTATTCTTTTCTCAGTAGTTTAGTTCTGTTACTAGTTTGAGTTTGTTGATTAAAGTATGTTAACTGAAAGTTGAATTCTTTTTGTAATAAACTCTTGTGTTTTGGAAAACCGTTGTTGTTATTTCACCTACATGTGTAGTAACTTGCTGTTCAGGTATGCCAAGAACTTATTCCTTCATATATTGTTTAATTATCTCAGCCTTATCAGGCAGGTAATCAGAAACATAAACGGAGACTGAACAATTTGGCTATTGATATTCCTGAAATCAAGGTGGTGCCCCGAAACGTGGTAATTTTTACATAAAATTATTAATCTGATTAATCATTGAAGCAATTATTCATAATTATTCATAGCCAAAACCTACCTATCTGTGGCACAACAATACTCAGCTTTACATTACAATGTCACCAGGTGACTTTGAACCCATTCAAACCCTAAAGCTGTGCATCGAGCAAATAAATGGATGAATGAGCCATAATTTTCTCCAGCTGAACAGAAACAAAACAAAACAGAAGTAATTACTTTTTGACCTAAAGAGGAACGATCACAGTCATCACACAGCTTCAGTTAATGCAGCTAGGAACTACTAATCAGGAACGAAATCTAGGTGTAGTAATGGACTCAGACCTGAACCTCCAGGGTCACATAAAGGCAATAACAAGGTCAGCCTTCTATCACCTGAAGAACATCTCTAGGATTAAAGGACTGATGTTGCAACAGGACCTTGAAAAACTCATCCATGCGTTTATCTTTAGATGGATTGATTACTGCAACAGCGTCTTCACAGGTCTGCCTAAAAAGTCAATCAGACAGCTGTAGCTGATCCAGAACGCTGCTGCTCGTGTTCCTCACTAGAACCAGGAAAGTAGAGCACATCACCCCAGTTCTAAAGTCCTTACACTGGCTCCCTGTAGCTCAGAGAATAGACTTCTAAATACTTTTACTAGTTTATAAATCATTACATGGCTTAGCACCAAAGTATGTTGAAGACCTGTTGTCATGGTACCAACCACCAAGACCAATCAGGTCCTCCAACTCTAACCTACTAAACATCCCTAGACTCAGAACTAAACATGGAGAAGAAGCTTTCAGTTTCTATGCTCCTCTAATCTGGAACCGACTTCCTGACGAGTGCAGAGCTGCTGAAACACTGAACTGCTTTAAATCGAGGTCAAAAATGAGTAAATGATTCTCATATGTATCAAATGTGTTCATGCTCTCTTGCCTTACTGTTTCTCTTGCTTTATTGACTTTTAATTTCCAATGTTATATCCTGTTTTTTCTTTTGCTTTGTTTGTTAGTTTTTTCTTCTCTTTTTTGTGTTTTTTAATCACCAAATCATGTAAAGCACCTTGAATTACCCTGTTGTTAAAAGTGTGCTATGCAAATAAAATTGCCTTGCGTTGTACAGTGGCAAAGACACAAAAAGCAATTAAAGAAAAATGAGAATGAAAAAACTGGAATTAAATATTAAAATGTTTAACTGAACTGCAGGTCTTTATCTCTACTGCCAGCACATTTTATTACTTAATTGCGTTGCAAGAGAAAGCAGATTGCCCAATAGATGACCGACAAAGTGGAACAATACAAGCATGCATTGAGGCTTTTCTTGTTGATCTCACAGAGCTAGACGGGTGATAACAGACTAAAACCAGAGCCTAACATTTACAATCGTCAAGTTAGACAAAAGTCTAAAATTCTCAAATCTCAGCAGGTTAATTTTATTTTCTTGTACAGCGCCTGAAACAATATATGTTGTGAACTGGTGCTATATGAAAGTGAATTCAATTAAACTGAATTAATGAATAATTATGACCAGTATAAGTGGTTCTGAACGCTGGTATATCATGGGAGGCACTTAGTTTCGGACAAACAATCATTTAGATTAATCATTATTTTTTTGGTAAATACCAGGAATATTGCCACTAATTTAACCTGCTCCTGTTTTTATCCAATCACTTAATATATTTATATTAAAAATGTCTGAATTGAGTTGAAGATAAACGTCTTCTGGTTTCTTTTTGAGCTCAAACCTGTTGAATACAGCCGGTTCTGATTCTGATATAAGACTTAAATGTTGTCTTTGTTGGGGCGGCATAGTGCCTTGTAGCAGGAAGGTCCTGGGTTTGAATCCTGGCCTATTGTCTTTCTGTATGGAGTTTGCATGTTCTCCCTGTGCATGCGTAGGTTCTCTCCAGGTACTCCGGCTTCCTCCCACGGTCTAAAACCATGACTGTAAGGTGACTTGGTCTCTCTAAATTGCCCTTAGGTGTGGTTGTTTGTCCTGTATGTCTCTGTGTTGTCCTGCAATGGACCTGTCCAGGGTGTTACGCCACCTCTCACCCTGTGACTGCTGGAGATAGGCCACCCCCCCCCCATTCTCAGACCTGTATATGAACTGTTTATATTGGTATAATTTGTCAAATCGTTTAAAAGAATGATTCTTCTCACTGTAACTGAATGAAATGATCCCAACAGATAATAAAAAAAAAAATTATTATTATTTTTTATTTTATTTTACTTTTATTCGTCCATTTCTAGTAGAAACATTATTTTTGTGGACAATCGTTCTATCTGGTTTTGAATGCTGTGCAGCTGGAAGGACTTTTGCTACTTTTTATTTTATTTTTGGACATTTGTTATGATGCATAACCATGGCAACAAGGTAGTTTACAACTGGGAGCAGCTGATTGACATCACAAAAACTCAAATAATACCTCAACTGCAGCCACAAAACCCTGATGACTTGAAAATGAGACTCCATGGATCCATGGAAAAGGAGCAATTTCAAACCATCTCAATCAATATTATTGGGCAATGTGAGATTGTTGGCAAACAGGTTAGATGCTGAGGACCCTCTGGAGTTTAGTGTACAAAAAAGGATTATTCATAAAATGAAGATTATGGACAACCCTGAGCATCCTCTACATCAGACTGTCCTACATCTACAGAGCGTCTTCAGTCAGAGGCTTCTTCAGATCTGCAGACTGCTACAGGAGATCATCCCTACCCACAGCCATCAGCATCTACAACAAATCTATGAAGAAAATTGGATAATGAGTTACAACAACATTTAATTTCCCTTTGGGATTAATAAAGTAATTTTGAATTTCAATTTGAATTGAATATTTTCCTGCCAACACAGTTTCTCATGTCCTGCACTGACAGCAGCTGTCCAGAAGCCCTGAAGCATGAAGGGAAACAGTAACGAGGTTAGAAAGAGCCGATCAGCTCAGAAGTCATGCTCAGTGGTGACATTGGCCATCGAATCATCATCAAATCTCTGCCTAGCCACGGTTGGCGGGGTCGTCACCATGGAAACAGCTGACACACCTGACACTTTTCTCCAGTCATTCCAACCAAATATGCGGATTTCCTTGAGGCAACCAGGACATGCTACGTGACCACAACACACATGTGAACTGAACAGCAGCACACATGCGTCACACACACACACACACACACTGCCCGCAGGCTGATGACGTACTGTCACTCACAAATGTTACATGTTCCTGCATCATGCTCAATGGCAAAAACAAAAGAACAATGAACGAATGACCTGAAAAATCATCCAAAATGATAAAAAAAAAGAAAATGAAAAAACACTTCTCCTGGACACTATCTAAATTAGAACGCATTTTGTCTTAATATTTCCAGGGTGCACCACCTCCCCTAAAAAAAAAAAAAAATTACATATCTATATATATGTATATAGATGTTATCCAACGTTTCCATATCCTTTCTGTAAACATAATAAACAACACAGATCAACATCATAGTGCATTTAAGGTAAGTAAACAGGTAAGTTAATTCATGCTAGATATGATATATATATATATATATATATATATATATATATATATATATATATATATATATATATATATGTGATTATTTCCACACTGGTGTGTGCACTTCTCACTCAATTCTGTGCCTGGACAGTACCTTATATCTGGCCTCAACTCTTCCCAAATTTCCCAGACTGTCTGTATTTTAACAGTAAAGTACCTAATTACTGACAATAAGGCTGTTCCATCACCTAAACTATAATCTTTATTGGAAGAAAGCTGTAATATCAGTCAACCAGTTTAATTAACCTACACAACTGTCTACTTTACCTATATTCCCTTAATATTTATCATCATAAAAAGGATACATGGAGAGTGATGATCTGGTGTTTGGGTCATGGTTGACTCCACAGGATCTCCCCTCACTGGCAGAGCAGCTCTTTAGTGGCTGGAAAGTTGGCTGACCCAGCCGGTCATAAGTGTATATTTTTTTAGGCTGCCTGATCCTTGCTGGTCTCTCTCTCCATGTCCTAACATCTTCTTGCATTCTGTCAGATCCACCACAGAGTCTCCTCCTTTCCATTGCTCTTCCTCAGAATTCTCCTCAGGCATATGCATCTCCTCATGCCTTTCTCTGAGTGGCTCATTTCTAGGATGGAATTCCTCTGCATCTGCATTAAGAAATGAGTCAGTTTGCCTTGTTGCTGTCCATATGCGATACTCCTCCTAACTGGAACTGTTTTTATCTGTTGGGTCAATATCAGAGATCACCTCCTGATGATGTCGCGTTCTCTGCTTTACTTTGTTTCCACTGGCTTTCTCTTGTGGGTTGTGATCGCTAACGTTTGACTCTTCCACCAGGTAGAGACATGGTAGTAGTAGGTTACGGTGTAACACTCTTTCCCTTCCCACTCCATGTAGTGGTTTGACCACATATACTGGGCTGTCAGGGCCTTTCCTTTCACTGATGACATAGGTTGTGTCCTCCAAGTAGCTACACGGCTTCCCAGGGCCCCCTCTTGGTGTCAGGTTTCTCACCAGGACATGATCACCTGGTTTAAGAGTGGAGCTCCATATACGTTGATTGTTGTTTCTTTACCCTCTTTTTGCACACTTTTTCATATTGGCTCTTGCAATCTCAAAGGCTTTCTGCAAAGTCTCTTTCCACTTTTCTGCATAGCCTGCATGTGTCTGGCTCCCTTCTTTTCCCCTCTTTGGGAATAAGAGGTCCACCGGCAGTGTGGGCTCACGACCAAAAAGAAGAAAGAATGGAGAAAAGCCAGTAGATTCATGTACTGTTGAGCTGTACGCATGAACCACTTTACCGAGGTGTTCTTTCCACCTTTGGCTCCTGAGTCTCCTCTAGTGTGCGTAACATACCAAGCAGCGTTCTGTTGAAGCGTTCTGCAGGGTTTGCTTGGGGATGGTAAGGGGACGTGCGAGATGGGCGGATACCAGAGGCGGAGCCAGACATTTTATACACCAGGGGCTTAGCCCTAAAGGGTTGTTATGTATGGGGGGGTGTTTTAAGTTGTGTTCGACAAGCATAACTTTATATAAGAAAACAAACTGGGCTGTATCTAGACACCAGGACTAAACCACAATTCAACCTAACCCAAAACTGATCCGGAATTAAAACAGGACTGTAACTGTTCTAAATCACGACTACTTCAGGACTGAACCAAGACAGAACCAGAATCAAAACTAGATGATGGTAGCACTGAAAATCAAAACCTCTTTATTGTGGCAGCATGAGACTGTATCTTCGAGGCTTGAGTTTTGCAAACCTATCAATGACATTTTCAGGATCAATATTATTCAAGTATTCTTTTTCAGGTGTGTTTTGGTGTTCTCTGTCTTTCCTGATTTCCCCTATCTGAATGATCAGAAAGAGAGTCATTACTATTTAATGATACCTCTATATTTGTCTCTCTGAGTTACTAGTTTGTACTATATATTTTTTAATTCTGCCAAAGAACTAAACTATTTATATAACTATTTAGCCTAGCTGTGCAAAAAGCCTGCATGACATATTAAATATAGAATTAGAAAAATAACAAACCTAACAAGATACACTTGTTCCATTTCTGTTCTGTCGTCATTCTCCTCTCCCTCTCTGTTCATCTCTCTTCCTCTTCATGCTAGCAATCAAGCCAAACATCAAGAACATCAAATATATAGTTGAAACCAGATATTTACATACATCAGATAAAAACACTTTACTATACTATAAATAAATACATAAATAAATACATAACTCTTTCTCTGTCTTCTGACATTTAACTAATTCAAAAAATGTCAATATTTATTTAGCTAAAATAAAAACAAAAAGTACTCTAATTTAATGTTTAATAGTAAATAAAAAAAGTTTTTTGTTTTTTCCCTTAAGTATTATGTAAGTATATGGTTTCAAATGTGAATATACTGCTGTATTGATATTCCTCTTGTTTTGCATAGAAATATAATGAACGGCATATAAAGCATAATATAATAAAAATTACCTGAGACTTTTCTTTGAAAGAAGCCCCTTATGTCCATCCATACATAACTGACACCAGTTTAGTGAGTGCTTTATTTAACCATGGGGGATAGCAACTGAAAATATGAAATAAACACATGTAAACTAAAAAAAACAACAAGAAAAACGACATTGTTGTTCGGCTTTTCATTTCACTATTGGTTGATTAGTCATGACAGAGCTAGCAAAGATACGAAGAGCAAGTAACATAATATGCGCCAGGTGAGCAGTGCGACATCAGTCTTCGTGATTCATCTTCATATTTACATTGTTTGAACAGTATGAGTGATTTGCTTTGGTACCTGGTCAAACTTGAGCTCTCCTCTGCCTGCCCTCTCTTCTCCTACAGCAAATGTTTTCTGGACTGGGACATTATCTCGGAGGTGTATGTCCATCTGTAAGTCTCTGATCAATTCTGTGTCCCACTCATCCTTTGCAAACGCACCACACTCATCTCTAAGCATCTTTTGTACCTGCAACTGTTGTTCCTCTGACAGATGACTCAGATCTACAGGTGGGTCCCAAGGCTCATCCTGTGGCAAATGGCTTGTCTGATCTGCCTCAGATATTGTACCCTGCTGTCTGGTGATAACGGTCCTTGACCCTTCATAGGCTTTGTCTCCAGCGGGCAGACTGCATCAACACCATACAACCAGCCTAGTGTGGTGCGGCCACAGAGGGTGATATCACAGTCCGTTAAGTTTTCCACAGTCACAGCTATTTTGCACATTGTCTTGCTGGGGCACCTGGACTAACAGTTCTCTGATAACTAGCCCTGTTGGCCATGGTGCCTCCTGATTTGGCTCAAACACTAAATGTGGTGCATTCAGGGTCTTTTTGTGCAGTTGACCACATTCCACCTCCATAACTTTGTTTTTTTGCACGACTATTGGCCGCCTGCCGAGTCTTGCTATGTGGGGACAGTTTTCATGTTTCTGTTTTTTTAGAACAGATAAGACAGCTCTAGCAGTTTTGCGCCCCACTTCCAATGCAGAGCTAAGTCTTTGTACCATGTGGCCAGATGAGATTTGGTCTCAGATACATCAATTGTCAGGGCTAGTTCTTCAATCACATTAAACTCGATGATTGGACATTCAAGGTCACTGCTGGCTACCAAAATCGGAACCAGGAATGGTTTGTCACTAATTCCAGACACAGCGTTTTGGGAAAGGGTGAATTTAACTCCGATCCATCCCTCATATGGAATAGCTGTTCCATTTGGAGCTGATAGGTCTAAGGCACCTTTCTCAAGCAGCTCTTCTACTGGTCTCACTTCAGTATCTGGCAGGTACGTTTTTTTCCAGCCTGCTCCCACAATTGATACCTGTGACCCTGTGTTCCACAGTACTGTAGTATCAACAGCGCCAATAGAGGCTCGAACTATACATCTCTTCCTTACTAACCTGGTCGTTTGTTGCTGCTTCCCATTAAGTGGAGCTCTCTGACTGAGCTGGTCCACATGACCCACCTTATCTTCATGGTGCACCTGGATTTAGATCTTATTGGTTAAAGCGGCAACATTCTTGGTCCAACAACCTGCTGCCCAGTGATCCGTACTGCCAGATTTGTAACAGTGGGTGCATTGTCCTTCTTGGTTGGTCACTCGATACTGCGGACATTGTTTGTTTGTTGTTCTTGGTTGTGGTCAAGGCTTCCAGTTTTGTTGCTCACGCACTCTCACCATTTGGGCTCTTTGGTGCTGATTTAGATTAGCAGTTTGAGAGGAGAGATTCTGGATAGCTTCACATATGGCTTCATTACCTTGGTCAACCTTCTCCATCAGAGTGTCACGTTTAATTGTTCCACTGTGGTTATTTTTTGGTTCATGTGTACAGGTCTCCTTGCCAGTTTCAGTATCCTCCTCACATAGCGCTGCAACTTCAGCTGTTCTTGGTCTTAATGGGGTTTTTTTGGTCTTAATGTTGTTGACAGCTTGTTCTTTCTTTCCATTTCCAGACTGTATGCAGCTGTCATTCTTTCCAGCAGTACTTCATCCTTTTCTTTTGGGTCCTGTAAATATGGTTTTAGATATACTCGAATGGTGTCATCTTAAAGACCAGTAATGACTGTCTGGAGGAACTGATTTTGAATAAGTTCTGAACTATACGTCAATCCAGACTCAACTCTTTCTGAGGCAAAAATAACTTTCTGTCTTAAGTCCATGGCCAACACCAAAAATTGAATTGTAGTTTCCCTGGATTCTTGTACTTGTGGTAAAGTTCTGTTGCATCCTTCTCAATGTAATGCGTCCGCAGTATTTGTCTGAGAGCATGCAATGTCAGATCAACCCTACTCTCTGGGTAGCTTTTTAGTTTTGTTCCTGGTACAATGGCTTGAATGACAGCCTCCATAACTTCACCTTCATCATATCCCTTTTTTAGTGCTCTTTGGATTTGTCTTTCCAGGCTGGCATATCCAAGCTTGTCTTTTTGATTTGGCTCTCCAATCTGTCCCACAATTTTTAGATCTCTTCTGTAAAAGTGGGTGGACAATAGTGGATTTTTTAGCCAGGAATGGTAACTGTTTGTGCCGTTTTTGGCACAGAAATGTACTCGTTTTCTCCACCTGTGTTCTTGGGTGCAGTACCAGCTTCCTCCACTGGGCAGGGCTGAAGCGCTGTTTGTTTAGGCTGGGATTCATCAGTGCTCTCGTTCTTCTCTTTAAAAGCATCAATCTTATCGTTTAACCCCAGCAACAAAGACATCCCCTCGTCTTCCAGTGATGTTACATCTTCACTTTCCATACACTGCAGGATAAGTCTCCTCGGCTTGCGAGGTAAGTCTTTATCACTCTCACTGACAGTAACACTGAGCGCTTCACAGGCTTCATTTAACTCCGGTGACATGGTAGACATGGCACATACGTTTTATCCTTGCCGTTTTCGTGGTCCACAGAACAAAGTCTTGTACATTAGCATGCTAGGCTAACCTGTACGGCTCTTGTTCTATGGTGGTGGTCACTCACATTTCAGTGTCCATTTGCCTCGTTGTGGGAAGCAATCAAACCGGGCGGAAACATCAGTTTATGTTGCACCCTTAAAGCAGACAGGACTCCGTCATGATTTTTGGCAACTTTATTCACCCCGTGTTCCATGTATTTTCTCATATGCGGATTTCCTTGAACCAACCAGGACATGCTACGTGACCACAACACTCACGTGAACTGAACAGCAGCACACACGCGTCTCACACACTCTGCGCGCAGGCTGATGTCGTACTGTCACTCACATATGTTAAATGTTCCTGCATCATGCTCAATGGCAAAAACAAAAGAGAACAATGAACAAAAGAAATCCTCCAAAATGATCAAAAGAAAGAAAATGAAAATTGCTATAACACTTCTCCTGGACAGTATCTAAATTAGAATGCATTATATCTTAATATTTCCAGGCTGCAACAGTTGGATTATAATCACACAAGCTGTTTAAAGGTGTTATTTTGTAATTTTATCAACAAACCCTTCTGGGATCTGATCAGCTCGTCTGTAATGAATAAAGGTTTATATCGGGGTCGTGACAGTTAACCTCCATTTAATTCTGCAGCACCAGGAAGACTTTGCATCAGACTCCTGTTCCAGATTGGGACAGAATGAATCAACTTACCAAAGACTCTTTTTCAATTTCTTTGGCTATTTTTTGTACATTGTTATTTACCTGGATGCTGAAGCAACTTTTGGTTTCCAAGTAGCAGCACTAAATCCTTCCAGAATGTGAAAAAGTGTTGCATCATCTGCTGCCAAGAATGATGGGTCCAGTTGAACAGGTTGGCCCCAACACGGTTGCAGGTTAACACCATCCATGTAATATTAACATTTCTAACATAAAGATAGAGATGTGTTGTAACCAGGAACAACTTGAATGCAGAAGTTTCTTTACCATCTAGTCAGTAGACATTAGCATCCCTCTAATGTTTTATTTGCACTTTTAAGTAATTAAAATGCCCAAACCAAGTTTGAACTCAGGCATTTCCTGCATATAACTTTGATACCAAACAGATTAATGTATGTAGTTTTCCATAAAAGTTTTTACTTTTGTAATTTGCTGTCTATAAACCTTCAGCAGAACAAAAAGTACAGATCTTAAATTGATCTTCTCAGTCCTTCAGCAGCTGATTGTAAACATCAGACACTATGAAACATCTAACAGGATTTTTAATACATGAACAGAAGATATCGATGAGTAGAAATCTTCTAAACATCTGAATGGTTAAAGCTTTTAAGTCAAATCCAGTCTGTGTTTTGCAGAGAACATTAGCTTGTTTTGTAAAGTGCTGCCATTTACCAAGTGTGTGTAAATCATCTATCATACAGTCCAAAGTCACTAAGAGGAGATTGAGTGTGGATGGATCCGTGTCAGGACCTGGGTTTGGTTTATCAGATCACTCTGGGCTGTTAGTCGCTCATAATGTTCCACATTGTTCTCTACTGCTGAGATTCTGGCTCCTCTCTGTTCATGCCTCCATGCAGGTTTCCTGACCTCTCCTGTTCTCTGGTTCCTCTTTCATCCAGCCCCTCGTTTATTAGAAACCTCCACTGATAAAATGGCTGCAGGCTTAAAGGTTTTCTCTCTGTAGGACAGTGGAGCTCAGCTAGCTGATAATGCTCATGTGACCCAGGATGATGGGAGCTTCTCTGAGGATGTTCACATCCCAGAAGCTGGAGCTAACATGTTCTAAACGTAGCGTCGTATCAACGCTCTGAAACACAGAGACGAATAGATAGATTATTTTATTGTGATTACATTTTAATATACAAATGGTGCTTTTCAGGATAAGATCAGAACTTAAATAAAAAATGAATATTATACTTAAAAACAATAAAATATGAATCCTTCTCAGATAAACAGCTTAGATTTGCAGCGACTCTCGTTCACATTCAGGCTGCAGGAACAGAATAAACAAATAAAATCTTTTACTTCAACACTTACAGGCTTACAGAGAAACCATCCTTTAGAATAAACCCATCTGGGACCTGAGCTGAGAACACACAGTGCATCATCACCCAGCCATCATTTACCTGTGGGACCCATACGGTTAGGAGACGGGCCCCATAAAGGGTAGTCTATGGTTACATCAGGATGAAAGCTCATGTAGGTTTGATGCTTTGGGTAAAAACAGGGATCAATGTGGGACCTCAATGTGCTGCTGAGTTTGATCTGATTTTCCTCAAATCCATTTAACACCTACAAACTGTTCCCAACCCAAACAGATCCCATCCTATTAGCCCATTATGAGCCCAGGTCTATATTCATCCTAATTAAACCCTTCTGGGTCCCACATGTTCATGGTGGCTGGAAACAAGCTTCATTCAACAGGATAAACATTCTTCATCATGGAGGATTTAAACCAGCAGCCTTCTTATAAACCAAAAACAACCAGTCCAGTTAAATCTTCATTAGATCTGCCTCTTAGGGCCATCAGCAGTTTGATCATTAAACTTCATGAAGGTTCAGAGGAGCTTCAGTCTGGAGAGAAACACTCAGAATGACTCTCTGTTTAATCTGAACTAAACTACTGATTGATCATCTGGTCGATCCTCTGGTTGATCATCTCGTTGATCCTCTGGTTGATCCTCTGGTTGATCCTTGATCCTCTGGTTGATCTGTAGACGGTCTGTGATCTCTAAGCTGCTGTGGTTCTGCTCAGTTTGTTCAGTAAATCTTCATTTAAAGCAGCAAACATTCACTAGGCTGCAGGGATTCGCTCAAGACTCTTGTTGTGAGTAAACAGTAAAAGGCAACTTGGTGTTTTTATTTAACAGCAGCTGGAGAGTCGGCATCAAGGAATACTGTAAAGATTCTGCTTGTTTTACTATAATAAAATAAAGTGTAACAGAATAAAGTAGAGATGGTTTGATCTGAAATGTGTAGAAATGAAAACCTTGGTGAAAAAGTCATATTTTTAAAGTGATATTGTGTCCTTCCTCTGTGAGCTCCTGTCTGAAGATGAGCATGAAGGTTAGAATGAGGACCCACTGAGGGGCAGGAAACTGGTTTGTTTCACATACTTTAAATAATATCTGAATGTGGTTGGATTATGTCATAATGTTTCTAATCAGAGGTAATTTAATCGTCAGGGCTCTGATTGTTCTGAACAAAACTGACAAAAGACATTTTTAAAAATAGGGATGAAATACTCTGGGATTCGGAATGACTGTAACAATGAAAACATCTAATTGGGGGAATGTTTATAAATGTCTCCTTTTTGCCCAACTGTATTTATTCGTGTCACTTTTCTGGTGTTTTTTTATTCAGCTCATTAAAATGGTCAGTAAACAGCAGAAACATCTTCTGGACCATCAGAGTTCTGCTCATCAGACGTTTGAACCATTGGAATCTGTGTATAAGCTTCATCAACAGGAGGATCTGGGGAGTTCTGGCCTGAACTGGTGAACGGCCATATTCTCTTTCTCTTCATGAAAACAGCAGCAACAACAAGACCAACAAGTACAACAACAACAACTATTAGTACCACATCAAGGATAGGAAGACCAGATTCGTTCTTCTTCCTTCCATCCTTGTTCCCTGCAGAACAGAACCAGGTGTTAGTCTGATCTGTCAGGTGAAGACTGAAGAACAACATCTACTGATCTCAGACCAGCTGTTTTTTGCAGAATCTCATCATCCACATCTGATCAGAGATGTTTCTCCTTCACATCCAGAACCAGGAAGCTGCTGGAGGGTCTGATCCAGAGACAAACAGACTCACCTGGAGGAGGAACAGTTAGGTTCATGGTGCTGATGGGTTCCTTCCACATGTTTTCTTGTGTCTGAACTCGGCACTCATATGTTCCGTTGTCATCAGCAGTCCCGTTGTTCAGAATAAAACACATGTTTTTCTTCCTCATCTGCTGAACCACACGGTCCTTAAAAGATAAGCGCTGTGCTGCAGGTACAAATTTCTCATCTCTATACACAAACACATAATCATCTTCTGGATCTTCGGTTCTACAACACTCTACGGTTATGAAGCTGTCGGGAACTCCACATATCATAGTAACATTGTCTCCAGGCGCAGCTGAGGAGGAAGAGGAACACAGGAAGAGATTAGTGCTGATGTCATTGTTGTGTCAGTGCAGGCAGATGTTTGCATGATGGTTTTATATTATGGTTTTTATGGTGTTGTGTATTTTTTTGGCATTCAATTTTTGCAAATCATTATTCAGCCATTCATCTAAAATAAATGATCTTTCTACATGTTCCATTATAATAAGGTTAAAGTGATCAAAGTACAGGTTTGAACTGCTGGAATAAAAACTTTGGAAATTTAAATAAACTGATCTTTGGTAATTTGAAGGTAAAAAAAAAAGAGGTTTTTTGACTTACAGAGCCCCAAAGTGGGGATGGGGGGTTAGTTTCTTTTCCGTAAAAGAGATTGTCAGGTGCAATTTAGCTTCACTGTTTTTCAGAATGGAAATGGCAGTGAGAGATATAATTGAGCTATATTTTCTTATCAGACTTGCCTATAAAGACATTGCAGCTTTGCTTGCCAGGTGTCACTCTTATGTTTTCTCTAACTGACATTAGAAATAGATTTAGAAATCATGTGACTTGTCTGAGCTTTGATCAGGTTGTTACTTTCATTAAGGAGTAGTTTCAACTGGCCAGCTCCATGGATGTACAGTAGGTCGATGCACTCAAAGTGCGCTGAGAATGAATAACCCATCAGAAACATGTCCGTTTAATTCTACTAGTTTCCATTCAGAAAAACAGAGAAGCTAAATTGCACCCACTATTCTCTTTTACACATGAGAAAGGATCTGGTGTGCAACATCTCTACCCCCCACCCATATCTCTCTTTTAATTTTTTATTGAAAATAAAAATACAAGCTGGTTTGTTTTTTGGTTTGTGGCCAAAAACATACGTGGAAACAGTCGTATTTGGTTTCATTATCTTAACAAAAAACTTCTGGCAAAGGGACGAAATCAGAGCTGTAGGCCCAGAAACCCATCCGACCATCATTCTGGGGAAACTGAAAGAGTTAACTGGAGCCTGTGTAATGATACAGTGGTGGGGAAACAATGCATGCAGGTTACAGCACGCTCAGACAGCAGCAGCATGTGTGCAGCAAGAATAAACAAAGTGGATCTCCTCTGTCATCTTCAGGTGAAGATGACAGAGGAGGAGCAGGTTCCAGTGTTTGTGATGGATCAAACCTAAGATCTGTTCCTGAGTAACAGGAACATCTGAGCTAATTCCCAAAATAAACTCCTGGAGCAGGTTTCAGGTGAATGACAGGACTAAGCTAAAGCCTTTCTGGTTTACAACAGATTTACAGGATCAACATTTAGACGACAGAGTAAAAGCTGAGACTTTCTTTCAATGTGACACTACTTTTCTTATCTTATTTAATATTATTTCTTATAGTAAAGGAAACAATTAGTTTTTTTTTGGTTTTTTTTACAAGGTCAATAGCTGAAATGAAGATTACTATGCATGTCTGGGAAAGAGGGACAACTAATGTAAATGTGGACATTTGCCTTTATTTGGTGTAGATTCTCAGTCTTTTTTGGACATGATATTCTTGAGAGTTTAAATGAAGGCAACTGGACTTTCTTTGTTGTCTTGAATACATTTCCTCTCTCATCCAAGAGGCTTCTTCAGTTCTGAACTGTGGTGCCCCGCATCAGGGTGCCACAGCTGATGGATAGCATCCCCAGGCCAAGCCCAACCAGCACTCAGACACCAAACTCAACCAGCTCCTGAATCTTAATCCCAGACACTGCAGAGCACCAAGACCAGGAATCCAAGATCAATCAAATCCACCAATGAACCGAACAAGTACGAAACATACAGAACAGGGGATCAAGTGGAGACGCCGTGCCCGACCCCTGCCAAGTCACCCTACAGCTACCACCAAACAATTCCCAAACAAGCCCCTCCCAAAGATGCCCCCGACCAATGGCGTCGAAAGGTAAACATCGGGAGGGGGAGAGGGGGAGACAGCATAACAAGCAAACAAGGCAAAACATCACTCAAAAATTGGCAATGAGAATCAGCCCAGAGAAAAAGAAAAGACGGCAGCTCAGGCAGGCAGCCTGACGACCACAACCCCCGCACACTGGCACCGGCAACAGAGACACCCACAGCCAGGACTACAGCCAGGGGGTGTGCCGCCCCAGAACCCAGAGCCCCCAAGCCCACCCCAGACACACCTAGGAGCAGCACAGCCACCAGACCAGTAACCCATGTCCACCAGTACAACCCCTCGAAGTGACTGCATGCAGCCGCCAGGAGTTACAACCGAAAGTCACCAAAGCCCCACCCCAAGCGGGGGCCACGGCGCCCAGTGCCTGATCCGCCTAGCGATCCCACCCCGAAGGACCTCCCACCGACGCCCCAAACCCCAAATACCTACACATCAGCAACAATATCCAACATGACAAAACCAAAGGCCCCCCACCCCAATTAGGTGATGGAGCCAATCAAAGGAACCCAGAGAGATTGATCAGATATGGAGCCAGAGGCCGTCTCAAGACCAACGTGGTCCAACAAGAGATTTCGATTCTGATTAATATTAAGAGCCTTTTTATTTTTCCATTTCAGGAGGATAGTTTTCTTAGCAATGCATAAGGCAATGTGAACCAATAGAACTGACTTTCTGTTCATGGTGACACCATCTAAGTTTCCCAGCACACAAACTGAGGGAGAAGGTGGAATATTACATGTCATACACTTTGATAAGTCCTCACATATCTGGCATCAACATCTCTTAACAGGTTGACAGAACCAAAGTGCATGGATATAAGTATCCGGTATATTGCTTGTGCATTGTAAGCAGGTATTAGACGACGTAAATCCCATCCTAAACATCCGTTGACCTGTATAGTTTACTCTATGAAGGATTTTGTATTGTATTAATTGTAAATTAGGATTTTTAGTTATTTTAAAGGTTTTTAAACATATCTGAGACCAGAAGTTTCGGTTCAAGCTCACTGATAAATCCACCTCCCACTTTTGAAACAGGAAGGGGTATCAAGTCGATATCAATATCAATATCGAACTTTATTTATAAAGTGCTTTTCATACAAACATTTCAACTCAAAATGCTTTACCGATTAAAAATGAGCCCACATAAATCACATTCCAATCCCTCCCCCCCAGATTTAAAAGCATGATCACATTTATACCCCCCAATGTGCACATGCTCGCACACACTCAAAGCAACAATAATAGGTCATCGGGCCAAGTACAGATGAGCCAATCAAAGGAGCCATCTGCACCGGCAGCAGCACACCAACAGCAACAGCCAAGGCACTGACACAGGGTGCCCAGAGGAGGGAAGGCCGAGACCCCCATTTCCACCCAAGCGCCACCGGGAGAGTGGCCCTAAATCATCTATACCCGTTATTATCAGCAGAGAGCGGACAAATAATAAAAAACGTAGCAAATGCTACTCTAATAATCTCAAACAGTTACCAAAAGTCCTACCCCCAGTAAATCATACAGTCATACATCTCCAACCACTATTAATATGGCACTTTTAAAAGTCCGCTCTCTGCTGAATAAAACTTTTATAATAAATGACCTAATTTTAGATCATAATATACATTGTTTATTTTTAACAGAAACATGGCTGAGTACAGATGCCCCTGTTGTTCTTACAGAGGCCTCCCCACCAAATTTTAACTTCACTTATTCCACGAGGAGTTGCAAAAGGGGAGGCGGAACTGCTTTTATTAGTTCATCAACGCTTTCTGCCAAACCTGTTTTATTTGATAATTTTAGTACTTTTGAATATAATGCAACTGTTTTTAGCACTCCTCAGATTTTATGTGTCACAGTTTACAGGCCTCCTAAAAAGAGTGCACTTTTTATTCAAGAATTTTCAGAGTTTTTATCAATTTTGTACAACTCCTTTGAAAGGATCATTTTAGCTGGTGATTTTAATCTACACATGGATAACCTTTTAAACCCTTTATAAACAGAATTTTTAAATATTTTGAATTATATGGATTTCAGTCAGCATGTCATGCAGCCAACTCACAACAGAGGACACACCCTGGACTTGGTCATCACGCATGGCCTGTCCACCCGTGTGTCCTCTGTTGTTGACTTGGCTGTCTCTGACCATTACTGCGTGTTTTTTAACATCACCAGTTTTATCCAGCAGGAGACCTCTGTGAGAACTGTCAGGAAGCGCCATCTAACCCCTGAAGTGGCTGCAGGTTTTCTAGAAGTTTTCCAAAAGTTTCCTCCTACTCTCTTACCTGCCCCCTGTGATTTTATCGCCAGTGATTTTAACAGAAGACTTCAGTCCACTCTTGACCTGCTGGCTCCACTTAGAGTGAAACGCTCACATTCTAAACTTGCAGCGCCATGGAGAAATAACAATCTTAAAAACCTAAAGAGGGACTGGAGGGCGGCAGAGAGAAAATGGAGAAAAAATTAAACCACGATAAACCATCAATTATACACAGAACTTCTCAAATCCTATAATAATGCTGTAAGAAATTCAAGAAATGCTTACTTTGCAAAAATCATATCAGACAATAAAAATAATCCTAAAATCCTTTTTTCCAACATTGATAAACTTTTTAACAGAGCTACTAATGCATTTCAGAAAACCCCCTCAAACAATCTTTGTGAGGAGTTCGCAGACCACTTCAGAGGGAAGGTAGACACCATCAGATGTAATATTTTATCTTCTCAGTGTAACATGGTTTTAGACAAATCTGAATGTGTGTCTCTACCAGAGGAAACGCTGGACAGTTTTGTCCTGGTAGAAGCTGGGACTCTTGATAAAGTTTTCTCCTCAGTGAGGCCCACCGCATGTGTTTTGGACCCGATTCCCACTTCATTTTTTAAGCCATTTTATGAATCTTTTAGGGATGAGATTTTAACCATGGTGAATTGCTCCCTTCAGACGGGGGTCTTTCCTGCCGCCTTTAAAGGGGCGGAAGTGAAGCCCCTGCTGAAGAAGAGCAATTTAGATTTTAATGATTTTAATAATTTTAGACCAGTATCTAACTTACCATTTTTAAGCAAGGTTTTAGAAAAGCTTGTTTTAATTCAACTTAATGATTTTATTAATGAGCACAATGTCCTGGAGAAATTTCAGTCTGGTTTTAGGGTGAACCACAGCACAGAGACGCCCTTCTGAAGATTTTAAATGATTTTAGAATAAATTATGATGCTCAGAAGGTGACAGTGTTGGTTCTACTGGATCTAAGCGCTGCCTTCGATACAGTAGACCACACTCTTCTTTTAACCCGTTTAAAACAGATCGGCCTCTCTGGTGATGTTCACAAATGGTTTACATCCTATCTCACAGACAGGACTTTTATGGTAAGATAAGATACCTGCTCTTCTAGGGTCCACAGGATTACATGTGGTGTGCCCCAGGGTTCAATTTTAGGCCCAGTGCTTTTTAACCTTTATATGCTCCCTCTTGGCAGCGTCATCAGGAGACATGGAGTTAACTTTCACAGTTATGCTGATGATACACAGTTATACATCTCCATGTCTCCCGATGACACACGGCCAATGGATGCACTTTTTAACTGCATTTTAGACATTAAATCCTGGATGGCAGAAAACTTTCTCCAGCTCAACCAGGACAAAACTGAAGTTTTAGTCATCGGTCCTGAGGCTCAGAAAGAGAAACTTTTACCAAAACTACGATCACTGTCTTTTAATCCCTCTTTACAAGTGAAGAACCTGGGCGTGATTTTTGACTCTGAGCTGACTTTTATTCCTCACATAAAAAATATCACTAAAATAGGTTTTTATCAACTAAAGAACATCGCCAGAGTCCGCCCCATTCTCTCTCAGGCCAATACGGAGACACTGATGCATGCTTTTATCTCCAGTAGAATTGATTACTGTAATGCCCTGCTTTCTGGTCTTCCCAAAAAGAGTATATCAGGTTTATATCTACTACAAAATTAAGCAGCACGTGTCCTGATGAAGACCAGGAGGCGGGAGCACATTACACCGGTCTTAAAATCATTGCATTGGCTCCCCGTACATTTCAGGATCGACTTTAAGGTTCTTTTAATGGTTTTTAAGTGTCTTAATGGTCTTGGGCCTTCTTATCTCTCTGAACTGCTTTTACCATATAAACCTTCGCGGTCTCTGCGCTCCTCTGGCAGCCGTCTCCTTGTCACCCCAAAAGTCAGGACACACACTCATGGCGAGGCGTCTTTCCAGTTTTATGGCCCTCACCTCTGGAACAGGCTGCTGGAGAACCTCATCGCTGCAGAGAACGTTCATGTTTTTAAGAGCAGGCTCAAGACTCACCTTTTTAGCTTAGCTTTTAACTGATTATTATTTATCACTGTTTGTTTAATTGCTCTGGATGTTTTATATGATTATATTTTTATCAGTTTTACTTTTCAATCTTAGCACATTAATTTACAGTTTCTTTGTATACTTTAATTTATCTTAATCCCCGTTCCAGTGTTTCCTCTGTGGGAGCCCTCTGCCCCGGGAGCGGTGGTCGGCTGTAGCTGCCTGGGTGCTCTCCAGGTGGAGCTTGGGTGGAGGTGGGGGTCTTGGCCTTGCCTCCACTGGGTGCCCTGTGTCGGTGCCTCGGCTGCTGCTGTTAATCTACTGCTGCCGGGGCAGATGGCTCCTCTGATGGAGTTTCCTTGCATCGTTCATCTACACTCGGCCCAATGTCCGTTTAACTTTTTCTTTTAACTGTGTGTGTGCATGGGAGACGGGTTGGGGGGAGGGGGGTATAACTGTGACCATGCTTTTAAATGTGTTGGGGAGGGAAGGGAAGGTTGTTTATGTATGTACTTCTTGTATGAAAAGCGCTTTATAAATAAAGTTTGATTTGATTTGATTTGTAACTCAACTGTATTGAGCCTAAATTTACCTTTTATAATAGATTTAATTTGGTGATATTTTGAAGAAAAAAAATTTGGCAATCACATGTTGTGTAATTAATGTATCAAATGAGATAAAGTCTGTTCCTTCAAGTATGTGTTGCAGGTATTCAATTCCTTTATACCTCCAGTCTGCAAAATGTATTGTATATTGTTTTTTGCAGAATGTCAGGGTTATTCTAGATGGGTGTGCATCTGCATGGGATTAGTGAGGACTCTGTCATTTTTAGAAACTCCCATCAATAAGGCCCAACAATGATTATTTGGCTTTTATTGAGGTTTGTTTATTTCCTTTTAACTCCATAGTGCATCTATTTATGAAGCTTTGTCAGAGAAAGGAAGCACCTTTATAGAAAGATAAGCCAGTATCATGTTCTTACTGCTAAGATTAAATATTTGTTTAGCAGCAAATCAGAAAACAATCAAGACTTCTACAAATGTCAGAACAATTTATTACATTCAAATATGTTGGATGTTCATGTCGAACCGGTAAAATAAAATCACATCAATGATGCAAACGAGAATTGAATACATGATATTATATTATTTTACATTTGACAGGCTGAATATGAAATACGTTTGCTGTACTTGTCCTGCAATAGTAAGGATAACCACTAGAGTGCAGCAGAGTTCAATGTGACAGGCAAGGCAATTTTATTAGTTTAGCACACTTTAAACAACAAGGTCATTCAAGGTGCTTTACTTGATTAAGGGATAACATAAAAATAGCAATAAAACACAGACAAAGCATCTAAAGTAAAAACAGCAATAAAGAAGAAACACAAAACACATGATACATGAAAAAAATACTGAAAGGCAGGTCTAAACAGATGCTTTTTAGTCGGGATATAAAAGAACTTAAAATAACTTTAATAGAAAGCTTCTGTGTCTCAGCAGCTTTGCAGTTGTCTAGAAGTTTGTTCCAGATTATAGGAGCATTAAACTGAAAGCTGCTTCTCCATGTTTGGTTCTGATTCTAGGGATGTTGAGTAGACTGGAATTAGAGGACCTGAGTGGTCTGGGGGGCCTGATTGGATGGGAGAGCAGCTGGGAACATCAGGAGCTGAAATAGTATTATAGATGAAGTCCAGATTCCACCATGTGGGGGTACTGATGTCACAGTGACCTAATGCTGGAGCCAATCAGCAACAGATCCTCTTACTCGTTGCTCTAAAGGGAATCTCTTTCATGTTGGACTGTGGAGGTTCTAGATCAGGGGTCTCCAACTCTAGTTCTCGAGAGCTACCATCCTGCAGCTTTTAGATGCATCCCTGCTCCAACACACTTGTATCAAATGAATGGCTCATTACCAGGGCTTTGCCAAACTTGATGACATGCTATAGAGGTAATTCAATCTGATTCTGCTGTGTTGGTGCAGGGATGCATCTAAAAGTTGCAGGTCAGTAGCTGTCGAGGACTGGAGTTGGAGACCCCTATTCTAGATGAACCGGCTCCTTGTTTTTTAATTTTTTTAATTAATAAAATTTTTTTTTTTAATATACTTTATTGTGTTCATTTCAGTTCATCATTTGAAAACTATTAAAACATTAATTTCCTTAACATAAAACACATTTTTTCCTCTTTCCTTGTATGTGCATAAATGTACAGCCCCCAAATAAGTAAATACATAAATCACAAATAACAAATCTGTACATATACAGTCATAATATAATCATATATATGTACACACATACACACACACTCACACACACATGTACGCAAACATATCCTACACACATGTTCCCACATACATGCGCAGATACGTTACACACACACACACACACACACACACACATACACCTTCACACCAAAGCATACACATAAACCAAAAAAAAAAAAACGTAATACTATACTAGGACTGGAGTTGGAGACCCCTGTTCTAGATGAACCGGCTCCTTGTTGATTAAATCCTTTAAAAATATGTTAATAAATAGGAAACGAGGATTTCACAGTTCTGAATCTTTGAGATTCTGTAGAAGATATGTACAACATCAGAATATAAAGCTAAAAGGCTAATGACAAGTTCTCAGGATTTAGACCCAGTAATAATGACGGTGAGATATTGTTGGCAACATATTTAGATGAAACACCTCCGGAAACATGAAAGCAGACGTTATTAAAGGTGTAATGAGGTCCGACCCTCTCAGCTGCCCACAAACACTCTGGTTCTGTTCTGGAAGTTTCCACTGCAGCAGTTTTTAGTCTGCGGTTGTGGTTTATTGCTCTTTGTTTGCTGCTCTACAGACCGGTGGTGCATCAGTTAGCAACGACCAAACAGGAACACATCAGTTCTTCTCTGAAAGCCACAGGAGGAGAGAGATCAGAGTTCTCATGGCTGTAAAATTAGTCACGAAACAGACGAAGCTGAAGAGACTAAACTGTGTGAAAGGAGCATTTTATTGTAGATCTACAGAGAAATGTTCACAGAGAGATGATGGACAGCTGAACCTGACGGAGATAATCAGGGGTGGGCTGGTGTTAAGATTCAGCCCGGGAGCTTGGTTTGGAAACACCTTTTATCTGATCGCTCAAAGGACGCAAGTGAAACCATAATTTTATCCAAAAATACTTCTATTGGTAGTGTAACAACATAATAAGGTTTTTATGCTACTAATAATGTTAATAAAATGTTTACAGTAATAATAGGCTAATAATATGTTTTATGTCATCATGATCAGAGGTAGGTATCTAGTTACATTTACTCGAGTAGTTTTTTTCGGAAGAAAAACACTTTCAGGACTACTTGTACTGCACCACACTTTTACTTGAGTAAAATTATTTTTGTGGTACCGCTACTCTTTCTTGAGTAAGATTTCTGGATCCCCTACCTACACGGAGTAATTCAATCAATACAAATATGTTTTAACTGTAAATGCACCAGACAAGGACACAAACCTACAGTTTATGCTAAAGTAAGACCACAAGCTTTGTTGTTCTAATGTTATTTTGTAGATGGTGAGCCATTTGGAGATCAATTAAATATATGATAAAAACTTTCTATTTTCACTGGAATCCTCTTCTAACATAGATTGCAAGTATTAATTTAATACATTTTATGTATTTATGTTTAAAATTTATTTAGTAATTATCTTTGTGCTTTATTGTAATCTTTAAAATAACAACATTTAACTTTATATTTTTGTCTGTCTGATGAAATCATCATAAATAATCCGTGCTAATAGAATTGATCTGATGTTCTGATCAGTTATTTAGTACTTTAGTAGCCTTTTTACATATTTTACTCTAGAGTCAATTCTTGGATAGCTACTTTATACTTTTACTTTAGGGCTACTCTTACTTGAATACAATTCTGGGTACTCTACCCACTTCTGGTCACAACATAAAAACATGCCCAGAATGTTTCTAAACTCCATGGAATCAAGCGCAGCCAGAGAGAGAGACTTTTCAGCAGCTGATTTGGTGAATCAAGAACGGAGAAAGCATCTTAGCCCAGGGACTGTGGACCATATTTTGTTTTTGGACAGTAATCTACCGATCAAATAAATAGCAAGAGTTGGAAATGAAATGGAAATAATTCATTATATTCAGCAAGTTCAGCTGAAAATTAATCAGTTTCAAAAAAGTATTGCCTCGCCTGGAAGTCTTTAAAACCACATGCGGAACCAAAGGTGAGTCTAAAGAATAATGAAAGATTTACAACATGAGTACGCAACCTGCTGCTCTGCAGGCTGATGGACGGTAGAGATCAGCGAAGGTGGGCAGCAGCAGTACCGCTCACAAAGATCTTCTATGAAGGAAGATGCCTCACTTACTCACGCACAAACAGACACAGCAGGACCAGGTCAGAGGCTCAACCATGGCTGCTTTTGGAGTACAAAACAAACAAAACAGAAACGTTCCGGCCCTACCACCTATGGCCATCCCGCCCCTGGAGACAATAAAATAACTGGAGGTGAAGAGAGCTCCTTGGATGAAGCAGTTAGAAGGCCGCAGCTGGAGGTCAGAGGTCGGACTACCTCACTGAAGAGTAGATGATGTCTGGTTCTGGTAGAACTTCTGGCAGAACAGAAACACACTCTGGTTAGAATACAGTATGATACAGCTGCAGGTCAGGTATTTAAAACAGATGAATTATGAAGACTATGTCTCTCATGAGGTCAGTTATCAAAAAAAAAATCTATCTAAGCCAACGTGGCCATAAAGGAAAAAGTGATTGTTGCTCTTATTAAATTGTAATTTAAGTGTTAACTTTATTTTTCAATTTAGGTTTAATTTAACCAGTTACAGCTGATCTGTCAGAACCTGTCTGAGAGCATAAAGCAGGTTGAAAGATGTCAAAAAGAGACACATCACGCCTTGATCTATAGAAACGGATGAACAGATGAAGTTATTGACATCTATCAGTCTGGAAAGGGTTCCAGGAACATCTCTAAGGTTCTTGGACTCCAGAGAACCTCAGTGAGAACCATGATCCATGGAGAACACATAGATCAGTGGAAAACCTTCCCAAGAAAGGCTGAGCTACCATAACTATTCCAGGAGCTCATCAACGACTCATCCAGGAGGTCCAGAAGAACCCAGAACATCTAAAGCTCTCCAGGCCTCACTGCCTCAGTTAAGGTCAGAGGTCATGATTAAACAATACCAAAGAGAGAACATGACCTCCGTAGGACATTCCAAGCCCAGAACCACTGCTGACCCAATAGAGCAAAGACCTGTCTCTGACATCTGGAAATCAAATATTTTGACCAGGGGTGGAAATCCCCTGTGTTGGACTGGCGACCTGTCCAGGGTGTACTCCGCCTCTCGTCCCTTGACCGCTGGAGATAGGCACCAGCCCCCCCGCAACCCTGCATTAGGATGGACGGGTAAAGAAAATGGATGGATGGGTGGAAATCCCATTGCATTTTGGGGTGGGGGGGAAATACATAGCACACTTTCAGAGAGTATTTTTTTGGGGGAGACACAAAAAACAATTTGCTCTCCTCTACTCATTTGCAACTTCCCTTACAGGGTGGGCCTTCAGCGTGTTAAATAATGTTATGGAACGCTGCGTAATAGTAGCGATAACATTGTTCTGTATTATTCCATATTCTACCTGTATACAGGTTTTCTATATACAACCAGCAATATCAACAATGGTATTAGGTGGAAGCGGGCATTGATGCACCTTTATGACCACATCTAACAATATTTCTTTGCAACCTTCTCTAATGTAACCAGGTGAAAAAGTGGGTACCTGTAAGAAATGTATATTGTAAATCCTGTTTACTTTTATTTCAGCTTTCTGGTTGCAATACTTGTTTTGGTCAGAGAGTGGCTCTAGTCTCATGTTTAGAGGTAGAAAATTCCAGGAAGTGAAACAAACCCTCATTCTGGTCCTTTGGCGCACTCTTACTTGGAAAAGACGACAAAGGAGGACATTTTGAGCTGAGGCTGGTCGGTAAAAGACTATGTTTTAGGCCGTCAGAATGAATATTCGAGAAGCTCGGTAAAATATGCTCTTCTTATGGATTCTTTACCATGTTGTACGTTTATTGTGATGTTGTTAATGTTTTGTCTTTTTTGTGTTGCCTTCTTTTAGAAGTGCCACTGCCGTTTTGTATGCTGTTTTTATGCCGTTTAAATGCAGCTGTAGTACCCTGTTGGATCTTTGTGCATGAAGCACCTGCTGTGTATTTAAAGTGTGCACAATATCGTTGTTACACCATTTTTTGATGACGAACGTGTTGCTGGTCCTACGCGATAACCCAGTATTCTAAGTTCAAGAAAACCCCAAGAGACTAATATTTATTTTAATTAAGGTCTTAATTGTATTACAAGGAAAAGGAGAGAAGCTGTCTTATTTTATTTTTAGAATAAAGAACCCCTTCTTCATTTGAAATATTTTGTGGTCCATTAAACCGGCTTCACTAATTTCCACTATAGTCCATCAAAGTAACTTAAAAAAAAACTTAAGCTCAAAATATAGTTCCAAAACTATAAACGAAATACTTTCAAGAATAATCCAACATCAAACATGACATAACTATTTTTATTAGCAGAGCAACAACTGGATAGATCAGGCATGGACAAATGTTAAACCTAAAGGTAAAGTACTACATCTCTGTAATCTTCTCACAATAAAGAGAGAGAACACCATAAAAAATAAAATGTCAACATGAAATCTGTTTAAGTCACATGATGTGTGAGCTATAAAAAAAAATCTAGAAATGTTCCATCAACATTAAATCTGAAAAGTTATCTGTATAGTCTAGTAGAATAATCCTGGGGTGACCAGAGAAAATGAAGTGAAAGTTGATGATTATATTTTGTATTCTGTCACTAAATGACTGGCTGTGATCAGCAGCAACACAATGAGATCATCAGACCTGCTGGATCGGTCACAACTTGGTGAAACATTGAAAACTCTGCTGAACCGGGATGAATATGTCAAATTTACAACCTTCAGTGTGGTTTCATTTTGCTTTTCATGGTGCTGAATCAGAGGCTGCGGTAGCCTATTTGTCATTTTGACCGGAGGGATCAAAAAAATCCTGTCGTAATCCATTTTTACCATATTTTAAATCCAAACAACCTGAACAGAGAATCCACATCATGCTATCACACATCAAGCAGATGAATTCATGTCATTTCTTTTTCCACTGCAACAGAAATCACTGATTGTCACCCCAGGAACTACATAAAAACAATTAAACTATAGGACTCACAACTTCCTCGGCTCATATGGACCTGAAATCCACAGAGGTTATTGTCATTAAGTTTTGGACTTTAGTCTGGAACTGATCATCACTCACTGATGACTTCTCATGGGGAGTTTGATTATGTTCTGGAGGTGGAATCCACACGCTGCCACACTGGAGACTGAATTACAAGCACCACTTCAGTCAAGTTTCTGTATAAAGCCGGTGCATCCCACAAACTCCTATTCAATGTCTCGGCCAACCGCAGCCGTTATTGCATACACTCCATGTCCCCCATTCTGGATGAGTGCATCTTTCTTCCATCTCCGTCATCCTACTACTGTATCTGAGCATAACAGTCAAGGCTTTGAAATCAGTGACCATTTCTGCAACTGAAGTGATCAGAAGTCAGAAAGACTCTGAACGAGTCGTTTCCTGGCCCATGAGCTATCACTTCAGCGGGGGGAAATCCTGCATCGTGAGCCACTTCAGTGTAGGTGCTTGGCACGACACTGGACTCTTCGGAGTGGTCTCCAAAGCCTCCATAACTTTTCAACGTGCTTTTAGCTTATGGATAGCGACATGCCATGAGATGATGCTCAGATGGTCTCATGGGAATCTCTTTTTATTATTGATTTGTCTGTGCCTCTGCACCAAGTGGTCAGGGTTGTGAATACTAATCTTTCAAAATGACTGACAGCCATCAGATTTATCTGTCACCATTCTAAAAAACCACCAGTCAAATACGGAAAATATTTGGTTAATGTGACCCCCGGCCTTGATGCAGATGTTTTAAGAAAAAGAAAACCTCTGTTGTGCTTGTTCTTGTAAATCATTCTCAGCAGTTAACTTTAGTCTTCTGCTCATCTAAAGCTTAAAATCCAAAACCAAGTCGCTTTCTCTTTTATTCCGCGTTGTGAGAGAGCTCTCCTGCAGAGGAGCGAGGTGCCTCAGAGAGGAGGACCCCCTGTGGTCTGTGAGGAGAAATGTATGGAATGAAGCTGCCTTAAACGATTTGTTGATGTGGTTTGCTTTTCAAGGCCACAGCCACCATAGAAATTGCACATTTTAACTTATGCTAACATAAGTTAGTCTCTCTGCTAAATCCGGCTATAACTCACTCTTGATGGATGTCAAGAGGCCTGCCTCAGTCACGTGATGTGTCAACGCTAAAAACAAACCCACAAGCTAGCAACATGAAAAAAACATCTCTGAAAAGTTTCTTTGTGAATAGGAAAAGGCCCAATAAAGAGACAATAGAAGAGCCTACGACTTCCAGGACAAAGATAGTTACATTTAACAGAAATACCAGGACTCCGACTGAAAATAGGGATTTATCGCGCAGTCAGTTTACATGCACCAAGCCCCCGCTCTGTATATCTGGCAACCGGCTTTCTAATGAGGTAATGGATCCTTTAAAACTGCCCCAGATGGACCGTCTCAGAGAGAAACAGCCACCGATTGAGCGTTATGGTGAGTTGTATTTTTTATGCACTTTATATTTGTTTTGTGGTAAACCTTATTTTAAAAGGCATGTTTAAACGTTGCCATAGTAGTGACCAAAGAGCTTTAGGGGGCAAGCAGAAACATACTCATGTTACTTTGTTGGCGAGATGATACAGAAACGCTTATGAAGTTACAAGCACACTTTGGATTTACTTTTATTATTCTATTCAAATAAAACCAAATTTTTTATGCCACTCGTATTTTTTTGTTTTGTTGCATTTATCTACCGGTCTGTGTGAATATTGTCTGATATTAAACTGATCCCTTCCCTTGTGCTCACCAACTATGGGAGGGGCCATAGGGGTCGGGTGCAATGTAGGATGGGTGGTGGCCGAAGGCAGGGGACCTTGGCGGTCCGATCCTCGGCTGCAGAAGCTGGCTCTTGGGACGTGGAACGTCACCTCTCTGGTGGGGAAGGAACCAGAGCTGGTGTGCGAGGTTAAGAGGTTTCGACTGGACATCGTCGAACGGCTTTGGAACGTCTCCTCAAGAGGGGTTGTACTCTCTTCCACTCTGGAATTGTCCCCGCTGAGAGGTGGGGTATGCATACTTGTCCCCCCCCCCCATCTTGGGACTTTTACGTTGGGGTTTACCCCGGTGAACGAGAGGGTAGCCTCCCTCCACCTATGGGTGGGGGGACGGGTCCTGACTGTTGCTTGTGCTTACACACCAATGGCAAATCAGATTACCCACCCTTTTTGGAGTCCTTGGAGGGAGTACTGGAGAGTGCTCCTCCCGGGGACTCCGTCGTTCTGCTGGGGGACTTCAAGGCTCATGTGGGCAATGACAGTGAGACCTGGGGAGGTATGGTTGGGCAGAATGCCCCCCCCCCCCCCCGATCTGAACCCAAGCAGTGCTTTGTTACTGGACTTCTGTGCTCATCATGGATTGTCCATAACGAACACCATGTTCAAGCATAGGGGTGTCCATATGTGCACTTGCCACCAGGACACCCTAGGCCGCAGCTCAATGATCGACTTGGTTGTTGTTTCATCTGATCTGCGGGGGACCACTGATCTAGAACACAGGTGTTCAACTCCAGTCCTGGAGGATGGGCCTCCAGCAACGTTTAGTTGTGTTTCTGCTTTAAATAATACTGACTTGACGTGTTGGACCAAGGAAATGTCTACGGACACGAACCTTTGAGGACTGGAGTTTGACATCCCTGCTCTGCAGGAGTAGTTCCTAAAGTTGGGGCCCCACTTGGGGTCATGAGTATCTAAGTCTGGGGTCATGAGGTCCTCTTCAGAAATTTACCAAATACCAAAAATTAAAATGAGAAAGAATTTGCATTGTAGAAATGATGTAAGACATAAAAAAACATGAAAACAAAAAAGCAAAATATTGGTCAATATATTGAATGTTGATCCTGATTGTGTTATCTAGTTGCCACTTTTTACCTGACACAGTAAAAATGTTTGTATGCTCAACCAAGAGTCTGGGTCACGACCCTCTTACATTTTTATTATGTGAGTCAGAGGCTGGATAGGTTGGGAACCACTGCTCTAGAGCATCTGGGTTATGTAAAATAACAATGATACTAAGAAACCCAGCAGGTCCGACACTGAATGGCAGAAAACAGTCCAGTATGAATGGTTTGAAGTGGCCTATTCAAAGTCTGGACTTCATACTAATGTAAGCCAATGTGCCAGGGGAAAAAAAATAATGTGTTTATCAAGCAACTTGGAGACTTTCAGGATGATGAGACAACAGGTTTCTGGATGAAGCAGAATAGAGTCTAAACTCATCACAGGAAACAGTTAAAGAAAGCACTTTTGAACAGTCCACACACTGCAGGCTCTACCAGCTGATGAATGGAGATGCTGTGAGATGTTAATAGACCAAAGCGAAAGCAACACCAGCTGGATAGAGACGTCAGTGGTAGAATCCATCGAGATTTCTAGAAGAGCAGAGTCCTTACAACCCTTTAACGCTCCTGGGTCTATCCTAATATTTGATGGTTAGAAAGTTATAGAATCCAGAAATTTAAAGTCCTGCAATGTTATATATCTGTTTAAATCCAAACTTTAACGAACTTATTATAGACGACAGTCTTAGTCAGGAGCAGTTTTACCTTTGGTTCTGGTAGTTCTGATGGTGATCTGTCCATAGCTGACGTCCCCTGTTCTCACGTCTGAGTAGATGGCCGATGGAGAAGTCTCTGTAAGTATATCCAGATTAAGTCTGCTATAATAGAGCGGTCACACATCAGAGCAGCAGCAGCAGCAGCAGCAGCAGAGCAGCAAGTTCCATTGAAGGTTTCTGGGCCAAGGCTCCACCACCAGCCTCAGACAACACCATCAGCCCCAGGCTTCACAGCCAGCCCTAGCCTCATGCTTTACCACCAGCCTCTGGGCAAAGGCGCCGGCACCAGGCCCAGTTCTACCACCAGCTAGTGGAGATAGCTTCACCTACTGACACCAAGGTAGGCCTCAAAGTAGCAAAATCTGCAAAGCTCTAAAACTCTTTCATAATCATGGTCACTAAAGAGGTAAAAAAGATATTGAAAAATTGAAAGCTGCCATGAATATGATGGGAGAAGAGCTGGGTATTATATCAAAACAGCAGCGCACTACTTTGGATTTGGTCGATAAAATTAAGGAACTCAAAAAGCTATGGGAGGAGCAACAATAGAATGGATTTTCTGGAGACCAGGGTTTCAGACTTGGATTAATATATTCGAATGAATGAAGTGGTGATTTCTGGACTATCACTCAAACCATCATCATATGCCCATGCTCTGAAAGGGGAACAGAGATAAGGGGAGGACAATGAACTAGACAATTCAATCGAGGATCAGGTAATAGGTTATGTTCAAACCAAGAATATCCAAATAAAGAGAAATAGCATTAAAGAATTTCACACGGTACAGTCTCGGAATCAGAAAGCTAGACGTGGTCATTTTACGTTTTTTTTACAGAAAAAGGAAAATGTATTTACTCAGGCAAGGCATAAAACTTGAAGGGGACACATGTTTATATGAATGAGCACCTTTCAAAAATGAATGCAGACTTGGCCATAAGAGCGAAGTATCTAAAGAAACAAGGAACAATTCAGGCCACATGGACTATCTCAAGATGAATGGCAGACCAGATGAGGCTAAGGTTTTGAGCATTCGGCGCATAGAGGAGCTTGATAAATTGGTCTGAGTAATCTCACCATTATGTATTAGTGTCAAATATTTTCTTTCAATTTTGGCTTTACTAATTTATTCTATGGGTGTTTAAATTTGATATCCAATCATTTAAACATGACAAGATTAAAATATGATCACTTGAACATCTGTAGTTTAAAAAATAAAGTCAGTGAATTAAGTAATGTCCTGCTTGGAACAAATATCCATATATTGGCCGTTACAGAAGCACATTTAGATGACACTATAGATAACTCATCTGTAGCTATGGATGGATACAATGTGTACAGATTTGATAGGAACAAATATGGTGGAAGCACTGCATTTTAGATCCAGAGTCATATTCCGATTAAATTAAGAAATGATCTTAACATGTCTGGCATTGAAGCATTGTAGATTCAAGCACATATTGTTGTGATCTCCGGGTGTTTGTCTTTTGTTAGGGATTTTCCTTATTTAGTTCTATTTTCATGTTTAGTTATTCTTAGTCTTTCTTGTCATTTCTGTACTTTCTGGTTTCCCCGTAGTCTTGTCTTAGTTTCTTAAGATCCTTCTAGTTTCCCAGTTTTGTCTCCCAGCCATTTCACCTCCTGTCCCAGCTAATCACTTCCACCTGCTCACTCCCCCTCAGCTGCAACCGCTTTCACTAATTGGTCTCCTGCTCCTTCCGTGTTCACTCTTCACTCTCCTCCTCAGTATATATTCGGTTCTCATTCAGTCACAACTCGCTGGTTCGTCCGTCTTTCTTCCCCGCCTGATTCCTGCCTTCCTTGTTGCCCGTCTGGTTCCTGTGTTTCCCTGTTGCTGCCTGTACCCTCCCGAGTTTCTGTAAGTTCCGTGTGGTTTTTCATTAAATCCTTTATGTTTTCAACTCTGCTGCTTTTGGGTCCAGTTTAAATCTACAAAACATGACACATATTCCATATCTTAAACCCATATTGGTATGCTGTTGTTACAGACCGCCAAGCTCAAACACAGAATACCTAAATAATATATGCATAATGTTCCAGAAGGCCCTTGGTATTAGCAGTGAATTGTTTATACTTGGAGATATGAACATTGATTGGTTTTCTAATAAGTTTTCTCTGAAAAAAACTCTGAGTGACACAGCTGTTAATAAATGTGCCAATAAGAACTAATAACTAATCGGGATGGGATAACAACTTCTACATGTATTGATCATATTTACACAAATTGTGCTGAAAGAATGTTTCAATGTTACATCAGTACCAGCAGGTTTCAGTGATCATAATGTTACTGCCCTTCACATAAACCGTTTAGCTTGTTCACACAGCTACTACCTACTTGTAAGAGACATGATTTTAACACAAGAAGAGCTTTGTACATTACCTTTACTCTCCCTTTGCCAAGAACTAATGCACTTAAAAGAACAGTTATTTACAGAGCCATATCATACTGGAATATGCTGCCTCCAGAAATATTAATTAATAATTATGGCAGTTTTAAAGCTAATTTTAAGAAGTCGGTAAAACATAGTGAAATTACACTCACTGGTCACTGTATTAGGCACACCTGCCCAACTGCTTGTTAACACAAATTTCTAATCAGCCAATCACATGGCGGCAACTCAATGCATTTAGGCATGTAGACATGGTCAGGACCATCTACTGCAGTTCAAACCGAGCATCAGAAGGAGGGAAGAAAGGGGATTTAAGTGACTTTGAATGTGGCATGGTTGTTGGTGTCAGACGGGCTGGTCTAAATATTTCAGAAACTGCTGATCTACTGGGATTTTCATGCACAACCATCTGTTGGGTTTATAGAGAATGGTCCAAAAACGGAAAATATCCAGTGAGCGGCATTTCTGTGGGCGATAATGTCTTGTTGATGCCAGAGGTCAGAGGAGAATGGCCAGATGGATTCGAGCTGATAGAAAGGCAACAGTAACTCAAATTATCACTTATTACAACCAAGGTCATCTCTGAACGCACAACACGTCTAACCTTGAGGCAGATGGGCTACAGCAGCAGAAGACCACACCAGATGCCACTCCTGTCATCAAAGAACAGGAAACTGAGGCTACAATTCGCACAGGCTCACCAAAATTGGACAATAGAAGATTGAAAAAATGTTGCCTGGTCTGATGAGTTTCGATTTCTGCTGCGCCATTCGGATGGTCGGGTCAGAATTTGGCGTCAACAACATGAAAGCATGGATCCATCCTGCCTTGTATCAACGGTTCAGGCTGGTGGTAATGGTGTGGGGGACATTTTCTTGGCACACTTTGGGCCCCTTAGTACCAATTGAGCATCGTTGCAATGCCACAGCCTACCTGAGTATTGTTGCTGACCATGTCCATCCCGTTATGACCACAGTGTACCCATCTTCTGATGGCTACTTCCAGCAGGATAATGCGCCATGTCATTAAGGTCGAATCATCTCAGACTGGTTTCATGAACATGACATTGAGCTCACTGTACTCAAATGGCCTCCACAGTCACCAGATCTCAATCCAATAGAGCACCTTTGGGATGTGGTGGAACGGGAGATTTGCATCATGGATGTGCAGCCGACAAATCTGCAGGACCTGAATGATGCCATCATGTCAATATGGACGAAAATCTCTGAGGAATGTTTCCAGTACTTTGTTGAATCTATGCCACGAAGGATTAAGGCAGTTCTGAAGGCAGTTCTGAAGGCAAAAGGGGCTCCAACCCGGTACTAGCAAGGTGTACCTAATAAAGTGGCCAGTGAGTGTATATTAAACAACTAATGTACTTACTCCTACTGGCGCTACATAATTTTTATTTTTATTTGCTGGTATTGTTTTTCTGTTTTATTTTTATTATTGTCATATTTGCTTAAAGGGCTGCACAGTGGCACAGTTGGTAGCACTGTTGCCTTGCAGCAAGACGGTCCTGGTTTCGAATCCCAGCCTGGGGTCTTTCTGCATGGAGTTTGCATGTTCTCCCTGTGCATGCGTGGGTTCTCTCCGGGTACTCCAGCTTCCTCCCACAGTCCAAAAACATGACTGTTAGGTGAATTGGTCTGTCTAAATTGCCCTTAGGTATGAGTGTGCGCGTGTATGGTTGTTTGTCCTGTATGTCTCTGTGTTGCCCTGCGATAGAATGGCGACCTGTCCATGGTGTACCCCACCTCTCGCCCATTGACTGCTGGAGATAGGCACCAGCCCCCCCCCCCACGCAACCCTGCATTAGGATGGACGGGTATAGAAAATGGATGGATGGATGGATATTTGCTTAAATATTTGTAACATTTATCTGTTATAATAAGCAGACCCCAGGAAGAATAGTCTTTACTCTGGTGAAGACTAATGGGGATCCTTAAACAAAAAGTGTGAGGTCAAATCCTCTTGCTACAATACTCTATAGAGGCTGAAATCAATATTTAATTGTATTCTTTCAACACTATGAACACATTGTTCTTATCTTTTAAACTAAACTAAAGGTTAAAAGTAGTTGGTAGAATTAGTGTGAAACCACAGCCTCACAGGTAGTTCAATCTGAGCCGAGTGGATTCACCACAAAGAAAATAAAAATACCTGTTGCTGTAGAAACATCTGCAGACCACTCTGCTGTGAAAACTGTCACCAGCATCAGACACCAGGCCACTGACACCCACAGCAGGAAAGTGCATCTGTGGTTTCACATGCAGAGCTGAGATATACTGAACTGGAACAAAGGCTATAGGCACATCATTACAGTTACTCTGATTATCCCCAGTATACCTTTGTTACTATGTTACCAGGATCATTTTGAGATAAGCAACAATGATTCTCTTGCAAGGTCAGATATTAATATTTGAATCAAACGGCTTCTGCTGCTTTATGAAAACTTCATAAAGTTCAGCAGATCTGGAATAAGAGCCACAGACCCGATTAGACATTTTCCCGCCCTGATGCCATGTGACTCAGCGCTGCAAGGTCCAGATTAAACTTGATATTATCGCCCCCACAGCATCTCAGCCCCCGTACACACAGGAACGTTTGTTTTCTTTTAACGGTTCTCGTTTTCAAAACATCCGCATCCAGATGGGACCGTTTTCAGAAAGGTTTTTATCCACACTAAAACACAAGACTGGCCCACAAACGCTGCTTTTACTCCCCCAGACCTGTAGGTGGCGGTGAACATAGAGTATAGGACATACTCTATGTTAGCGGGAAACAACAAGAAAACAAGAACATCAAAACCTGAGTGAAGTCTTTTTTTTAAACCAAGGGCACCATTGCAAGCCCCCCTAAAAATTCATGATAGATATATATATATATATATATAGTTTGCTTGTCTATCTAGGGCTCTTTTGTTGTGTTTACAAGACTGCAAATGAAATATTAAATGCAGAAAGTAATAAAATATGATAACATCTGTAATTTCCCACTTAGATTACCTGACCCTGAACTTGTCTTGCAGGACAGTTCCATGCTCTATGGAGGGGGAGGAGCATGAATTTGTGCATTTCAGAACAGGTTGCAAATATCGTCGACAGAGGTAAACAACACGACAATTTCATCATGAAAAGAACGCCCAAGCCATCACGGGGTGGGAAACAACATTCTCACCTAGAGCACCAAAATGGGGGTGGCTCTGCTTTGGGGTTATAGGTCGGGTTAGAAGTTGGGCTAATAGGTCAGTGTTTTCACAAGAGACGTGTTTTGCTGTCAACATGAATGTATAAAGGTATAAAGTTTTACTCTGGAACCCATTTAAAAAGAAAGCAGTTTTGGGTCGCCTAAAATGGCAAAAATGGTTACAAACATTCCCTTTTTAGAGAAAAACGTTCCAATGCAGACGGGGTCTCATCATTGGAAGTTTAGCATGGCAAAGAACTCTACTTAAAGATGGCCGAAGGCCAGAAGAAGACTGTTGTCATCCTGAAATTGAGCTGTAGCCCCGTCCAGTGGTTTAACAGGACTGGTTTCACTTAGAACAGGCCTCACCATGGTCAACCAAAGAAAATGAGTACAGTTGCTCAGCGTCCTATCCAAAGATTGTCTTTTAAAAATAGATGCTTGAGTGCTGTCTTCCTTGTTACAGAGGCTGAAGAGGTGGAGAGATCAGCATGTCAGTACTCAGACCGTACGCCATGCACTGCATCAAACTGATCTGCATGGCTGTTGCCTCACAAGAAAGTATCTTCTACAGGATGCACAGGAAACTCAAAGGTTTGTTGAAGACCAGTGAACTAAAAGACATGGATCAGTGGAACCAGGCCCTGGGCTTTGATGAGACCAAGATAAACTGATATGGTTCAGAGGATGTCAAACCTGTTTAATGACAACCAGGTGAGGAGGACAAAAACAACTATGTCTTGCCTACATTCAAGCAAGGTGGTGGGAGGGTCATGGTTTGGGGCTACATGAGTGCTGCTGGCTGTGGGTTCATTGAGGGAATCGTGAATGCCAAAAAGTACTGTGACGTAGTGAAGTAGATCATCAACCCCTCCTTTTAGAAATTGAGCCACAAGGCCGTATTCCAATAGAATAATGACCCACAACACACCTTCAGACCACTACTGCCTTGCTAAAGAGACTGAAGGTAATGGTGCTGGACTGACAAAGCATGTCTCCAGACCTAGACACCGTCAAGCAACTGTTGGCCATCATCTAACAGAAGATGGAGGAGTGAAGGGTTTCTGACATCCATCATATCTGTGACGTCTCCATTAAGAGGATTCCAGTGGCAACCTGTTAAGCTCTAGAGAACTGTTGGCCCAAGAGACTCCAGGCAGTGCTGGATCATAATGGAGGTCTCACAAAATACTGACACTTTGGGCTCAGTTTGGACACTTTGACTTACAGCTGTACTCACTTTTTAGACATTAATGGCTGAGGGGACAGCAAAGGTACATTAAGCATCTTTTGTCCTCAATCTGGTTCATGTTTAAGGCTTTTGCCGCCGCTGGAACTGAGGGTGTCACCCACGCTGCAGAGCATAACTGGGACACAGAGTCCTGGAGGAACCGATGCAGAGAGCTGTAGGCGTAAAGTGTCTGTTGCTTCTGTAGCAGAAACTGACTGACCTAGATATTCTGAAATACTGCATCTGGGTAAGGTTCAGGTTGGTACAAGGAGAATGTACCAACCCAACCTGACACCATTTTGTGACTCAGAATAATAACTTAATTTTTAGTTCAATTTAGTTTATTTATATAGAGCCAATTCATAACAGATGTCATCTCAAGGCACTTTACAAGAAACGTAATTTCAATACAATCATCCATACAGTCCAATCAGTTTAGAAGTTTCTATTTTGGGAATCCTAGCAGATTGACTTGCAGCATTCACTCCTCCTGCACCTCCTGTTGCCTGCGTTGTGTCATTGACTTTACAGCAATCCATCATGCTAAGCAAGCATGTAGCTCAATGGAGGTGAAATCTAACTCAAGAAATTTTAACAAATACGTCAGTGGAGAATGACTTTTATCAATGTTGTTTTGATAAATACAAAGAGAAGGTCCTTCTGCACATAAATGAAACATTTTAATTTCTGGTTGAGCTTCTGCAGATACTAGATACTAATAAATGAAGAATTACTGCAGCTTCTAAACATGCTTCAGTTTTTAATCTTTAGTTTTTGGGCCAGTTCAGGTTCTGCAGGTCGTCTTTGAGCGGAAACGTTCTGATCAGAAACAGGAAGCTGGACGACCACAGAGCTGCTAGTCTGTTCTACAGAACAACCACAGACTGCAGACAGAGACAGTCCAACATGGCGACCTTTGTTCTCACCGTCCTCTATTTAAACAATCAGTAGATATATTCAGGGTGTATATATATTTAACAACAAACCTACGTAAAGATGCATCATGATCAGAACCAACATGCAAAAAGTTATAGATAAGATCAAAATTAATGAAGATTTTCCCAAACAGAAAAATTTCCTTTGATGCTAAAATCCAGACTTAAAGGCCAGACTAAAGGTTTATCTGTGTTTTTAAACCTAAATATCTGCTGAGTCGGACGTTTTCCGGTTGAAACTCAGAAACTCTAAGATCCTTCATCATCATCATCATCCTCACCTCTGCTGGCTTTGATCCTCTGCTGCTGAAGCCGAGTTATCTGGACGTCACTGTATGTGATGTTGTCTCTTTTATCAGCTGAAATAAACAGATTACCCACAATTCAGTGCTTCATGAGGTTGTTCAGTCTTATCAGGAAATAGTAATAAATGATATACTTCCTTTTTTTGCAAAACAGTACCATAGGTTAAACATTCAAATTTTTGTGGCAAATACTGTTTTTATAAACCAAGAAGTTTATGTTTCACCTTTTAACTTGTGACGATGCTTGTTCACCAGTAGAACCAGTAACACCATTAAAAGCACGACACATGAAGATCCAAGAGACACCAAGATGGCAGGAAGAGATGATGATGATGAGGAAGAGGGAGGAGGAAGAGTGGATGGAAGGGAAGAAATGTTGGTGGGGTTTGGTGTGGGTTTCTCTGAAAAGAGATCTTTATAAAGCTACAGCCCAACTAATGGAGGGAACTTTATCAATTCAAGTCAGGAAACAAAAAGATTAAAGCTTCTGACCTTCAACAGAGATCCAGCTGGATGGAGACTCTCCATGACCCCTGATGTTACACCTGTATAGGCCTTCATCAGAGCTGTTCACCTGGTGGAGGGTCATGTGACCTGCAGGCTCAGTCCTGATGAGGGAGCCATCTTTATAGAAATCAGTAGCTGGGAGGTTGGAGGGAGTGGTCTTTGTCTGACAGCTCAGAGTGACGTCATCTCCCTCCATCACAGGGAGGACAGGACTCTGCAGGATCACTGATCCACCTCAACACAGAGACAAACTACAGCATTTCATCCATTTCCACATCAGCTTCATCATCACTAACTCCACAGTCTGATCTTACCAGTGATGATGATGTTGGTACGACTATAGACTGCTCCCTCTCTGGACTCACACCAGTAAACTCCACTGTCATGTTCTCTGATGCTGCTGGTTTTACAGGTAGGACCTTCTTTTCTCCACCATCCATCTCCACACTGAGTCCTGGTTTCTTTGCTTGTGTTCCTCCTCAGGGTCCATCCAGCAGAGATGTTGTTCTCCTCACAGCTCAGAGACACAGATTCTCCTTTAAAGAACTGAGATCTGCTGGGACTCACAGTCAGACCAGCTGCTGGAATTAAATGTAATTCACTGATTTAGAATATAAACATGTATTTGCATAAATGAACTCATTAGAACTTAAATCCAGAGATTCCTACAAACAGCACAGATATTTATTGTGTCCAATAATCTTTCTCAGAGTAAACCCAGACTAGCTCTGGTTTCTGCCTCCTAGAGACGATGAAGAAATGAAAATGTTACCAACCTTGGTTTATTCTGCAGCTCAGCAGGAAACTCAGACCTACAGATAACAGACATTAAAGTGGTTTAGTCAAAGTTCCCAGTGATGATCTAAAGCTGATGTCTGTGATGTAGCAACAGACATCCAGGAGGCCTCCAGGTTACAGTTCTAGCTCTCTGCTCCTTTAACACTTCTCTAAGCTGGTTCAGCTGTTTACTTCACATGTGGAGATGATCTGTCATCTGGCAGCTTTTAAACCTGATCATGATGATTCAGTCTAACTTGTTTCTCCTTCCTCCTGCAGCATCCTCATCATCATCAGACAGTAATAATGTGTAAAGAAGACAGCAGCTGTGTACTTACAGAGCAGCAGACTCTCTGGTGTTTCCTTCATTGTTTCTCTCTCTGATCTGACGACTTTTCATCTCTGGCTGGAGACCCAGAATAAAGACCGCCCTCTTCCTCTACCTAGCCTCCGTTCTCTCTCTCTTCATCATCTAGTGCTGAGAACAGAACTTTATTACATATCCTAATGACCATGATCATCCCTGAAGCTTTAAAATATTTCCAAAAACTACCATACACCTACCTTGTTTTTAGTCATACAATCATACACTTTAAAAGGTGAAAATGTGGAAAACCAACAGCATTCCAATTCCTGTCCAGGCCTTTCTGTGTGGAGTTTCCAAGATCACTCCGATTCATATGTCACAGGGTGAAACTGCTGCTCTTGCATGTTTGTGTTTTGTAAAAATTAAGTAACCAAAATTGTTCCCCATAAATTAAAGGAAAATTGTTATATTCTTCAAGAAAACCCAGAAAGTACCCAGATTCACAGCTGCCATGCCACTGTCCTCTAGTTCTAGACATCATCATGGCTTTGGTCCAGAACTTCTATTTAAAAACCAGGGACAATCATTGCTTCCCAGTGGTTCTACTGGATTAACCAGTCAAATTTATTCTGCTGAAATATAGCACTGAAAGTGAACAAAATTTCCTCAGAACCCTGTCTGCTTAACATTTAATATAATTTGAGTCTATACCATGTACCACACCACTGAGAGAAAAATTCAATGTACTAGATGTTTAATGGAAAAACTATAATTTCTCATTATGTAGTATTGATGAAAAGTTCACATCTCCATTCAAGTGACTGTTTACTGTTGCTATGAGGAGTAAAGGCTCCATGTCAATGATTTGGTGGAATCTGCTGGATTTCCTGAGATAGAAAACTTTTTACTAGATGGCATAGTAAGCTAAACTTGACTGCATTGTTTCATAACTGATCAAATGAGAATGATTGTAGGTGACTTTGAATCTGATTCTATGATTCAATTGAATTGATTTTCTATTTCTGTTCATAAATTAAATGATTTTAACCCTTTGAGATAATCGTTGTTATTTAACATTGTGCAAATAAACTGAACTATATTGAATTGACATTCAAAATGAGGTCTCTGTTGATAAACATGTTGACTAGAACTCTTGAACTTCATGTAAAGTCATGTAACTAAAAGACTTTGTGCTCAGGGTTAAGGTTGACTTTTTTATTTTCAATGTGAAATGTTGCTGCAGCAGTGAATGATGTCGGCATGCAGTATGCAGCTTATCCTATTATTTTAATACGTACCTCCAGGAAACTGCTGGCCCCGTTCCAATTCACCCTGTCACGGTGTGACTGCTCCCTGTCTGTGTCACTCCCCGTCTCCCAGTATTTGTCTTATTGTTGTCAGCTGTTTCTTGTCTTCCCCTGATTACCTCCCTGTGTATGTATGTTCCCCTGTGCCCTGATATTAGATACAGGCATGTCTGGAAGACATAAAAACATGGATGACCCTAAACTGTTTGCTCTTAAATTCTGATAAGACAGAAGTTTCCGTCTTTGGACCAGAAGTTCTTAAACAGAAACTGATTAATCAATCACTTCATCTGTATGGCATTAAAATGGTCTCCTGTAAAAACGTAAAGAAACTCGGCGTTATTTTTGACCAAGACTTGACATTTAGAAATGATTAAAAAGGATTTCTTTCTTTCACCACCGGAATATTGCTAAAATTAGAAACATCCTGTCCAGGAGTGATGCTGAGAAACTAGTCCATGCATTTGTTACCTCAAGGCTGGACTACTGTAATTCTTTACTATCAGGAAGTCAACAAAATGCCATTAAAAGCCTTCAGTTGATCCAAAATGCTGCAGCAAGAGTTCTGATGAATATTAAAAAGAGAGATCACATTTCTCCTGCTTTAGCTTCCCTTCATTGGCTCCCTGTTAAATCCAGAATAGAATCTAAGATCCTTCTTCCATATAAAGCCCTTAATAATCAGCTCCATCATCCATCAGAGATCTGATTCTTCCATATGTTCCTAACAAAGCCCTTCGCTCTCAGACTGCAGGTTTACTTGTAGTTCCTAGGATTTCTAAAAGTAGAATGGGAGGCAGATCTTTTAGTTATCAGGCTCCTCTCCTGTGGAACCAGCTCCCAGCTTTAGTCCGTGAGGCAGACACTCTGTTTACTTTTAAGGCCAGGCTTAAAACTTTCCTTTTTGATAAAGCTTATAGTTAGAGTGGCTTAGGTCATCCTGAGCTATCTCTGTAGTTAGCTGCTATAGGCTTAGACTGCTGGAGGACAGACTTACCAATTTTCTTCACTCTGCTACTTCCTTTTCTCCTACTACTCTCCAGTTGTATTACAGTACATTCTGCTATTTCGACTGTTAACTTTGTTTTCTCTCAGTGTTTTTCTCTCCATAGAAGATATACCTGGTCTGGTATCCTGCTTGGCTGCAATGCCCTGTTGGACGGGGGGCATCGACTGGGATGATCCTCCCAGTAACTGAACATCCACTGTGTCCTGTTATCAACTTTTTACTTTCTGTAACATAGAAAGTACTCTTATATCAGATCTTCTGTTCCTTCTGTGTTCTGCTCTGTCTTCTCAAACCCCCAGACGGTCGTGGCAGATGGCCGCTCCTACTGAGCCTGGTTCTGTTGGAGGTTTCTTCCTGTTAAAGGGGAGTTTTTCCTCTCCACCGTCGCTACATGCTTGCTCAGTATGAGGGATTGCTGAAGGATTGCTGTGGTTGGAAAGTCTGTATCAACGGGGCCCAACCTCACGCCAATGACTGACGCAATCTGCTGGGATTCCTTAAATAGGAAACTTTTTAACTGGTTGGAATGTTTGTATAAATGTATTGAAATGACTTCTTAAGTTAAATAAAAATCAAAAACACTGGGGAAACACTGGGGGGGGGGCCGGCGCCCTATCACCCTCTATTGGCCAGCACTATGGCAGGTGTTTGTGAGTGGGACGTAGTGGAGGATACAACTATAGGTAGGGATTTCCCCATAGTATGTAAAATTGTTTCATGGAGTAGTAATGCAAAGTGATTTAGGTGGACAATGGATTTCTTCTAAAGCTAACTGGAATATTTTTATATATATATATATGAGAGGGATATTGATCAAATAGATATGAAGGAGGATATTGAATTTGTTGACCGTAAGATACAGGCAATATTGACTGAGATGGCAGTACAATCTACACCAAAAAACAATTGGACAATGAGGAAGAAACTAATTCCATAGTGGACAGTTGATTGTAGTACTGCTGTTAAAAATAGAAATTTACCATTTAGGCTTTTGCGAAGAAATTTGAATTATAATAATCTTATAAAGTATAAGAATCAAATCAAATCAAACTTTATTTATAAAGCGCTTTTCATCAAGAAGTTGCATCACAAAGTGCTTTACAGATTAAAATTACGCCACATAAAACCACCTTCCCTTCCCTCCCCCACAGATTTAAAAGCATGGTCACAGTTATACCCCCCTCCCCCCAACCCATCTCCCATGCACACACACAGTTAAAAGAAAAAGTAAAAAAGGACATTGGGCCGAGTGTAGATGAACCATGCAAGGAAACGCCATCAGAGGAGCCATCTGCCCCGGCAGCAGTAGACTAACAGCAGCAGCCGAGGCACCGACACAGGGCACCCAGTGGAGGCAAGGCCAAGACCTCCACCTCCACCCAAGCTCCACCTTGAGAGCACCCAGGAAGCTACACCCGACCACCGCTCCCGGGGCAGAGGGCTCCCACAGAGGAAACACTGGAACGGGGATTAAGATAACAAGTTAAAATATAAAAATAAGCAGTAAAGAAATGTGCTAAGATTAAATAGTAAAACTGATAAAAATATAATCATATAAAACATGCAGAGCAATTAAACAAACAGTAATAAATAATAATCAGTTAAAAGCTAAGCTAAAAAGGTGAGTCTTGAGCCTGCTCTTAAAAACATGAACGTTCTCTGCAGCCCTGAGGTCCTCTGGCAGCCTGTTCCAGAGGTGAGGGCCATAAAACTGGAAAGACGCCTCGCCATGCGTGTGTGTCCTGACTTTTGGGGTGACAAGGAGACGGCTGCCAGAGGAGCGCAGAGACCGCAAAGGTTGCCTCTCTGTCTGTCTGCTGAAGGAGGAGCAGCTGCTCTCTGTCTCTCTCCAGATCCGTTCACTTTATTTTCTTTTCTGTTTGCTTTTCTTGTTTTCTTTCTTAACCTTTTCTTAGTTACTTTATTTTCCCAGCCCCTGGAGTTACTGTATTGGACCAGATCTCTTCTTGGATTACTTTTTTATGGACTTATCAACATGGCTTTTTGCTCAGCTGAGGATTTTGAAAAACTGCTCCACAGAATTGAGGGCATTGAAACGAAGCTACGTCGTCTGGAAATTAATTTTGATCTCCACGCTGATTATGGACAAAATGACACAACTTTACCTTTGAATACAAACAGCCCTGTGTTACATCGGTCTAACCGTGCCACAGAGACTCCCTACAGGCGTCTGAGCGGCAGAACTCCGCACTACAATGAAAACTGGCCAGCTTTAAAACACATGAAATCAACCCCAGCCTGTTCTCCGAGGAAGAAAAAACAAAAGAAACTCCGACACAGAGAAACCTCTGAACCCAGAACTGCCGCTTCTGCTAAAAGTAAACAAAAGAGGTTTCAGCCAAAAACAAGAGATATTTCTCCACCTGGAATCCCGCTGAAAAACAGATTCGCAGCCTTGAGTTCCCCGAAAGATGACGCAGCCCCCAGGACCAGTCAAAGCCACCAGGAGAAACCCAGCCGCATCAAACGGACACATAACAAAGTAAGAGCGCCCCCGGCAAAGACTGTTATCATACAAGACGGATCAATTAATGGAATTGAGGCTTTTTGTAGCAAGAATACCAAAGTTTATAGCTGCTACAAAAATACAGTGAGAGAAATATCAGAAAAAATCCCTAAAATCTTGGACCAACATCCTGCTTTGGAAAAGCTCGTCATTCACGCTGGATCAGCAGATATCGCGATGAGACAATCAGAGATTCTGAAGAGAGACTTTTCTGATCTCCTACAGAGACCCATCATCACAATACTTAAGTTAGCTTTATTAAACATTAGATCTCTATCCGGGAAGTCTTTTCTTATCAATGACTTCATCACTGAGCATAATTTACACGCCCTTTTTTTATCAGAAACTTGGCTAGATGAAAATAACGAAACAACTTCATTAATAGAATCCAGTCCTCCAAATTACAATTTCTTAAGCGAGAACAGAAAACACAAACGAGGCGGAGGTGTAGCCACCATCTTTCACAACTCAATGAACTTTAAAAAGGTAACTCTGGGCACGTTTGATTCTTTTGAATACCTTGCCACCCAGATAAACGAGCCTAACAAAGCGTTATTTCTAAGTTTATATAAACCACCAAAACTTAACTCTAACTTCTTTAATGATTTCAATGACCTTCTATCTGTAATATGTATCGACTATGACCAACTAATCATCGTGGGGGACTTTAACATCCATTCCTACAACCCCAAGATAGACAAGCAAAAACGTTAGATGATACTCTCCACAACTTCGGACTGATCCAGCATGTCAAACAACCAACACACAATAAAGAGCCCACTCTGGACTTAATTATCAGCAAAGGTTTAAATATTTCTGACATCGCTGTAATTAATATTGCATTATCTGACCATTTCTGTATTTTCTTTCAAAGTACCATCTCTGCTAAATTATCCAGCCACATTAAGACCACTATAAAAAAGCGTTTTCTAGGGGACAGCTCAGTAGAAACCTTTAAACGTATTTATCCTTCCACCACATCCCCCTCATCTCCCAACTCAAACTCAGTAAATAAGTTGGTAGATAATTTCCTTGCGAAAATCTCAGACATCATAGATTCCATTGCTCCAACTAAAGTGAAAGTAGTCTCAGGTAGAAAAAAGTCTCAGTGGACAAGTAATCCACTGGTACGTAGTGAAAAAAGAGAGTGTCGACGAGCCGAGAGAAAATGGCGGAAAACTCGACTCCAGGTTCACTGTGAGATCTACAAAGAGAGACTGAATAGATATCAGCTAACTATAAAAGATGCTAGGGAATCGTTCTTTTCTGAAATCATCAACAGAAACATTAATAATGCACGGACTCTATTTGCAACATTGGAAAGAGTAACTGATCCTTTAGTGACAGTAGCCCCTGAACTAAACTCTACCAGGGCCTGGAATGAATTTGCCAGCTTTTTCACTGAAAAGATTCTAACAATTAGACGGTCAATCTGTACCTCAATATCGAACCCACAACCAATGCCATCCCCAATCAACAACAATGTAGAGAAAATGTCTGAATTCCACGAATTAAACCAGAACAGCCTTGAAAAAATCATTATCCAATTAAGCTCCTCCTCCTGCTGTCTTGATATCCTACCCACAGCTTTTCTAAAGAAGGTTCGTCCTGTTATTGGTTCTGATCTTGTTCAAATAGTGAACTCATCACTGCTATCAGGTGTCTTCCCTCAGGCTTTAAAAACAGCAGTTATTAAACCACTGCTAAAGAAGAAAAATCTGGACAACACTTTAATGCAGAACTACAGGCCGATCTCTAATCTCCCATTCGTCAGTAAGATTATTGAAAAAGCTGTGTTTCAGCAGTTAAATGGCT